>JAZKJV010005656.1:0-600000 GCA_037367405.1 Ottelia alismoides | reverse complement strand
GAGAAAGAAAAGGTCCCCACATGTGAGACTCCCTGTAGAGCAGTCAAGATAAAATACGTAGAATATGAAATTAAATCAAAGATATATACAAACATATATGAAATTGAATCTATTATTATAAGTTATATTTAATATTGTAAAATATATTTTAGAAATAAAGTAGCGTATTTTTATTGATTTGGTTCGGGGGACGGGGATGTTTGCTTGCTTAAGTTGTGAAGAAAGTTGGTTTCATAATTGCATAGTAGCCCGCCCCTCTGGCTACAGCCAGGTTAGGATGTTGAAGCCAAGTAGTCTCCCCTCCTCTCTCGACTAGCTCCATCTTTTGTGTTGATGCTAAAAACATTGTTCTCATTCTTCTTCCACCTCTCTCTTCTATTTTTTTTTTAGAAAGGACGGTCAGCATTCATCATCTAATATCAAAAAACCAAACATACCCAAAATAACGATTCACCATATTCTCATGAAGTGAAGTATATGGAATCAGGGATGCCAAGTAGTCTCCACCAATTGATATTTTTTTCTATCTTCTATGTTCTTGATAAGCTGTGTTTTTCTTCTTCGTGGTTGTTATAGGGGTCATTGTGTAAAAATATCTTTATTTTATATAACAATATGTCAAATATGGTAAAATGTACAGAATTTTGTTACATATAGTTACAAATAGATCTACAATTATTTATTAAAGCATATATACAAATACTGAGGTAGATATTCGTGGATGTCAAATGACATTTATGTATGTATCGTATTTTAAAATAGATGCAAATTCAAATGTCAAAATACGTAGAAAATGATATGATAGAAGATGGAACATGAATATATCTGCATATGTGTTCATCCATGTATTGAAAGCATTGTGTAACAAAATTTCACCATGTATTTAAACTTTATAAGTTTTTTATAATATAATCCTCTAAATGATTGTGTATGACATTGTGTATAATCTTCCTAGCTTAGCATGTTTATTTGTTGTCTAATTATAAATCATATGTCCAACAACAACAACAACAACAAAATCTTTTCCCACTTTAAGTAGGAAAATCCATGTTTAAAAGATCCGAACGGTTTCGAGATAAATCCCTAAATAGTGTTCTTAAAAGAACACTTTTATGAATTTATCCGAGCAGTTTCAAGATAAATTCCTAAATAGTGTTCTTAAAAGAACACGATTTAGGAAATTATCTCTCATGCGCTGGTTGTCGGCTACCTAACGTGCAACCCTCCTTAATTTACCCGGACTTGAGACCGGTCATGACTGAGTTTAATCTTCCAAAAACTATAGATATATGTCCAATACTTCCAAAAATTATGATTTTCTATTATTCCTATGACAACATCGACTAATTACTTTACTTTTAGGGAATTTCCATTACTATATAGAGTTTTTACATAAATATCCATGTAAATATATAGATTTACTTAAATATCCAGCAAACTACTAAAAAGTGCCTTTCTACCAAGGTTAATTAAATCGAATTGTAGTATGTGACAGAAAGCAATTAATCAAAAACCACAACAAAGATATTTAAGTGTGTGATGTTAATTTTTAATTTATAAGAGTTACGGCCAAACACATGGAGGAAAACATAGCCTCAAAATCACAACAAGACAACAAAGCAAATAAGGTTCACAAGTGACACATTTTTTGGTGTTTTAGTTTTTTTAATGGAGATGAGAAATAGTTCAATGTAGGGGAGTGGGGTGAATATGTATTTGAAACCTGAGATTATAATATACTTAACGATCTTTCAACTTCAAATCCGGAGTTCAATCCCACAGCAAAAAGATGGGCAAAAAAACTTTTTGAGCTATGAATAAATGACTCTAATCCAAGGGATTTCTGATAATTTTAGAACCCGATTTGTTGAGAACTAACATTTTTATTGCAAATAACAGAATGCCAACAAAATTTAATTTCCTAAATACTTAGAATAGAAAATTTGGATATATATATATACACACATATATAGACAAGATTTCCAGCCACACAAGCCTGCCAATATGTCCCTAAATGATTTATTTAGCCTCAAAAAAGGGCTACTTAAGAAAGTCGAGTGGTTTACCTCTATTGACTTCTGTGCACAATGCCAGATCACCACGTCGAATGACTGGCACGCACAAGGACGTCCTCCACCGAATTCATCATCTCATCGTCACAATGAAAGCCCCCTCCCTCCACCCTCCCCTTTCCTCGTGATGGAAGGATAGATAGAAATCCTCTCGGCCCTACCTCTACTAAGAATGAGGAAATTCAAAACTATCCCAACTAGTAATGAAACAATGCCCTTCAAAGGCTTTTTTCCGAAATAAGCTTGGCTTCTAGTGTTGTTGGGTGCGGGTCTGTTTCCTCTCTTTCCTTTGTTGCTTATTCTTACTCTTATTGCTCTACTCCTATTCTCTTTTTTTCTTGTTCTCCTTGCTTTCTTTCACTAGACTTGACTACTTAAGAATCATATCCTCATGATCAAGAGGTGATGAATCGGCAATTAATCATCTTTGTTCCTCCATTTTGATTTAAATCTCTTAAAAAACACATTTAAATATCATTATTTCTCATCTCTTAATAAACTAACACCATTTTTTAATATTGTATTATTAGCATTATTTTAATCCAAAGAAAAGAAGGTTGTATATATGTAATAAATACATACTAATCCTAACCCTGAGAGTATGTCAAGTGTTGACCTAATTGGCAAGGAATAAAGCAGGATGATATAAGGTCCTTAACTTATAAAACATATCAGAAAATCAAGTTCATATTGTATATACTCATCCTATTCATTGTGCGCATATCTTATACTATTTTATTTATCATTAATCAACATCAAATAAAAATATTTTCCTCGTAAAACCTATACATAAAAATATATCATCCTAAAGTGCATAAGGCATGCGCCAAGGTCCAAAGTGCAATATATCAGACATGGAGGGGCCTCTCTAAAAAAATACCATACACCTTAACATGATATATGCCAATATCTTAAAAGAAAAGCAATGCTCTAGAAGCTTTTATTACACGTCGTCAAATATATGCTCTGATTGTAATAAACAAATTACACAAGGAAAACTGGAAGCAATGGACAACCTCTTTACTAAAAGTATCTAATTCTTCAAATAATTACCGGTGTTGCCTCCAGAACGATCTCTTTACCTGGATCACAAATAAAAAGGTGCGCTAACTAACCTAGTGAAGCATGTGTGTGTATGGGAAAAATGTGTATGCCCCCTAGGGGGAGCTAACTTAGATCCCCCCACCCCATTTTCCACATGTTTTTTTTGTTTTTTTTTTGAAATTTAAAACCGTGTAAATTAATTATTAAATCCCTATATTACACTATTAAAATTTCATGCGAAACAGAGACTCCTACGACCTCCATCCAGACGGGGTCAATTTAAAAAATCCAGTGACCATTAAAAAATGACTGTTTGGATGGAGGCCGTAGAAGTCTCTGTTTCGCACGAAATTTTAATAGCATAATATAGGGATATAGTGATGAATATTCACGAAAGAAATTTTTCAAAAAAAATAAAAAATAAGGAAAATGGGGCGGGGGAACTAAGTTAGCTCCCCTTAGGGGGCAGCCCCATTTATCCCTATATATATATATATATATAGAGAGAGAGAGAGAGAGAGAGAGAGAGAGAGATGTGTGTGTGTGTGTGTGTGTGTGTGTGTGTGTGTGTGTGAACCTATGAGAGCCAAAACATGTGAGAGCATGAGAGCATGCATTCTGGACCACTAGATTCAACTAGGAGAGAGAAGACCAAGAGAGAGAAAATAGAATCTAGTGGTCCAGAATGCATGCTCTCATAGGATCACTCCCCCCCCCCCCCCCCCCGCTCTCTATATATAAGGCTATGTCATGGTGAAAAACGTTAGGTAATGAGAAAATTCAACGAGTTTTCTTTAACGAAAAATCGATGACAATAATACCACAATTACATTAAGAGTTGGCATGCATTTAATCCAATTTCACTTGCAAGTAAATAGATGCTAATAAACTGTATATGAATGGTAACCAACAATGCAGTGACATTTAATTACATTGAAGGAATAAGAATTTATATTGTATTAATAATCATAACATACCAACATATGAAGACACTAATAAACCTTCTATTTCTATTTAAATTTCTTCATTTAAAAAAAATCACACTTTGGATGCTAAGTATGAGGGAAGAATGTACAACCAAATTCTTGATACGGCAAGAATCTAAAAGAACTCTCAAATTCCATTACTATGCGTGATTGATGTCTACTCTTGAACTTACACAGCTTTTGCAAGGGCTTGGTATTCTACATAAGGCGAGAACATTGTTGTTGTGGTGGTCGCTCATGAAAACCGAATCAGTCAACAATTAACCTACAAATGATGATAAAGCAATGCAATATGTGTGGAGTTAAAAATTATTATAACTCTTCAAAGGGTGTGTATAGTGTAAGTATTTAGAGTGTCGATCTCAAGGAGCAAACATGATAGATTGGTAAGTGAATTCAACATTTTTCTTCCCGTGTCTTTTCATTTAGATATTTTTTGGGTTTTTTATTATATTTATTTTTTATGTATGTTTAGTGTTTTATAGTTTTTGTTTTTTATTTTATAGTTTTTATTTTCTTTTTATATTTTTTCTGATTTTAATTTCTTTTTGGTTTTATAAAGATATGATAAGTATATATATTAAATAATTTGTATACTATAAATTCTGTATAGGATATATATAGAATAAATATTTATAAATTCAGGAGATACAATTAAGTACAATCCTTTTTATTTTTTAAAGGTTTAAAATATATTTATAGCTATTTATCATAAAAATTATTATTATTATCAGCAATATATAGTGATATTATATATATAAGCTATATATAAGGTTTTATATTTATAAACATAACTTATATAGTTAAAATTATCTAATCAAATATTTTTGCATTTTTAATATTTTTCCCTATTTTTATTAATTTTTCTTATATTATTTTGTTAATTTTTATGTATTTTTAATTAATTAAAAATGTCAAAACCATGACTTGTAAATATACACCAGATTGTTTTGAGTTTTAATAGTAGATAATAAGTCCAAAATTACTCAAAACTATTTTTAATATATAATACATAATATAAATCAAAATATATAATGAAAACCTAATTTTTTTAGATTTTATAGAATTTTTGCTTATTTTTATAAGGTTGGGAGGGTTTTTTAAATTTTTAGTGTTTTCATTTAATATTTGCTCTGATTTTGGTCTTGAGTGATAAAATATAGTAATAAATATACTCTACTTTTTTTAGAATTTCTAGAAATAAATTTATATTTTTTGTAATTTTAAACCTAAATAGGGAATAAATACTCTATTGTTAAATTTTAATAAATAAAAATAATGAAAATTCATTAATAAAAATATGTGTGTTAAATGACAGTTAAGGCACTGATAAACACAAATTATCGAGGGTCTAAAAAGTATGTCTCTCACAAGGCGGAGACAACCGAGTCGCTGCGGTGATCCACAATAAGATGTATTTAATCAACAATTAACCCACACTAAAGATCAATAAATTAGAAATAATGTGGAGTTAAAATTTATTATTAACTCTACATAAATGATGTATAGTGACAAGTATGCAGAGAGTTCAAACACAGGGAGCAAATAGGGTAGTTCAAAATTAATGCACAAGTGTGTGTGTGTGTGTGTGTGTGTGATGTGTCTACACTAAGCAAGCAAACAATGAAGTTTTTGTGGGTTTTTAATTTTTAATTTTTTTTATTTAATTTTTAATTTTTATATTTTTGTATTTTGATTTTTAATTTTCTGATTTTTATAATTTTATATTTTATATTATTTTTTTAATTTTCAATATTGGAAAATGAAGATAATGTAATGAAAGGCAAGATGAAATATTTATAAAAATGTGCAAAAATATCCAAAAATTCAGAAATAAAATGTTTTTGATATTTTTAGGATTTTTTACTGTTTTTGTGATTTTTGGGGATTTTTCAAGGTGTTTTTAGTATTTTTAAAGACTGAAATAAAGCAAAACAGTGCAAATAGTGCTGGCTATGAATAACATGGGAATTAAAATTAGCAAACAGCAACCAAAATTTTTCACACTATTTTCAAATAAAAAGAACAAAATGAGGAACAAACAGAACCTGAGTTTGTATTTTTTAGAGTTTTCCTTGATTTTATATATTTTTTTGAAGTTTTTGAGTGTTTTTGAATTTTTAGTGTTTTCCTTTTGAGATTTTTAATGATTTTTGGACTGACCTAAAATAGGATATAATAGGCACTAGGTAATTTTTTTTGGAATTTTTGGGAGTGTTTTGATATTTTTTGGCATTTTCTAAGCTAGACAGTGCACAAAAAGCATGTTTTTGATTTTTAATAAAGATAAAAATGGAATAAAATCAAAAAATAAAATTAGGGCGTCAAAATACAAGTATCGAGGAGCTTAACCCTATTTTTGTGGAATTTTTGGATTTAAAATGATAGGTCAAATAATTAGAGCAAACATCCAATCAATAAACAAGCCTGGCAGGGGTATATATGCAATATATCAAATATCCAGGGGCGTACATGCAAATTTCTACAAAAATTTTCAACTCAGTAAAATATTTTCTGGGCCAAAAACCAATACCCCCAAAGCCGCGAGGGCTTCTCTATAAATATCCCAAAGTCACGCGCCTATGCACGTGCCTGGCAGGGATGTATAAGCAAATATTCAAAACCTCAGGGCAAAAGTGCAATTTTTCCCACAAAATATATACTGCAATTAAAAAGTTTTGGACTAAAAACGAACATGAAAAGCCGTAGGGGCCTCCGTGCAAAATGCACACCTCACGTGGATGGCCACCTGAGGTGAGCTGGCGGAGGACTGAAATGCAAATCCAATAAGTTTGGGGGGCGACGTATAAATATTACAAAAAATATACGTAGCAGATGAAAGTTTAAATACTAATTAATAAATTACAAAAATGGCGGGGTGAATATGCAAAATACCCACGCGCCTGGGCGATCGGATGGTGTGGCTTCCGCCACTAATCCACGTGTCAGCTCCTAAGCGCCCGATGACGGTTGGGCGTGGATGGCCAGGATTAGAAGATCGAAGCGTGATGAACGGTGCTGGCGCATGCAGATCCAACGGTTGGCGTCAAAACTGGGGGTCAGCTTTGATCCGACGGCGGGGAAACGGCGAGGAAGAACCAGGAGGAGCTCCGGCCAGGCGAAACTCCTCCGACCAGCAAACCTCCCCTCCATCGCTCCCTGAAGCTCCAAAAGACCCCAATCTCTTCCTGGGGCACTCCTTCAAGCCTTGGGGACGTCCAAAAGCTCCGGCGAAGCCCGGAGTAGACGTGCGAACCCGGCGGCATTGGAAGGCTTCCAGAACCTTGGCAGCCTCTCAGAATCGCCCCAGGGGCGCTCCTTGATGTCTAAACCTGCAGGAAGAAGTGAGAGGGTCGGGGGGTAAAGTGCCCCGACCCCGCGGAATGGCAAAAACGAGATGAAGGCGGAGTGATTGGGCGTAGATAGGCGAAGGTGGCCGGAGATATTCCGGCCGAATGTCGATTTAGCGAATCGACTAGCGGATGAACGGGATAAATGGGGGAAAATGAAGCTGGGAATGCGATGAGTGAAATGACAGCGAAAAACTAAGAGAAGACACAGCCTCGAGCCCAGGTTGAGCGAGGGAAAGGGGGTACCTCGACGGGGAAACCACCGGAGGTAGGAGGGGCGCCCGGACCTTGCCCAGCTCATCTCCGATGAAGCGAGCAAGGTGCTGTCACCACCAGCTCGTCAATGGTTCAGAGAGATGGAGGGTCTAGGTCAAAAATGGGGCCCAACTTTTCAAATCAGGTCAAGGGCTGGTTTTAAGGGGTTGACGAACTCGGCCCCTTGATCGAGGAAGAACAGGCGAATCGAAGGCTCTCGGTTCGAGATAATCAAAGGGCGTGATAGCTGGATCATGGGGGAGCAACATTGCAGAAGGGTGCGTGCCCAAACGATGAAAGGATCGCCCGTGAAAAATCCAAGAAAAAGGGCGCTCGCGACAGCCCAAAAGTCACAGACCTGGGGTCAAGGAGTTGACCCCTGGTCAACGGATGGCGTGGCCTGATTGGGCCACGTCATCCGCAAAAAGACAAAATTTAAATAAATATATTGTAAATTAAATTAAAAATAGTAAATGATTTAATTAATTTTAGGTTATTTAATAAAAAATGTTTATTATTTTATATAGTATTTTATTCCGATTTTTAATTATTTTTATGAGTTATATTTTTACAAGTTGCTTTTATACTCCTATGTAGGTATAATACCTATGTATTTTAGTATTTTTATTTTTGTTTTGTGTATTTTATTTTTATTAATTCCATTTCTTATTTTCCAAAATTATGAAATACTTTTATACACACAAATATATTTTTAGTTTATTTTTCTGATTTATTTTGTATATTAAATAAAATGTAAGAGTGTTTTGTATAGGTATATGTATAGGCCGTATACCTATGTATTCTTTATACAAGTATTTTTATTTTGTATTTCCTTTGCATTTTTTTTAATTTTAATGCACATATATATTATAAGTAATATTTACATAATTCTAAAAATATAAAAATACAAAAATAATGAATAAAAATAAATTGAATATTTTAATCTGTACAAGTATACAATGAGGGTCCAAAACTCAACTTTCAAACCGTAGCCCCGCCAAATGCGAAACCACCACCATTAAATAGATTATTTTATTCTATATACAATTAAAGATGAGTATGCTGCATTTGGAGTTGTCGTTTGTGAGATACGGGTCTGGGAAGTTGGGATTCTGGATTCTTATTCAGACCATAACTTTTTATCTGAACATTATTTTTCTATGAAATCAATTTTGTATTTTTCTTTGTTAAATTATCTACAACTTTTATGTACAAAGTTTCTTCATTTGATGTATAAAAAGTGGAACCAAAAATAGGTCCCAAAAATGAATAAAGAATGAATAGAATGTATAGGTATTTGTACTGTGTTTCTGACCTTATCTCCCCCTACTTTATTCCTTGTCGACCTATTCACCAAGATGCCTAGGTCTCGGGGGTTTTGGGTCATAAAATATTTACAATATTTTATTCTTTTTCTTTTCTTTATTTATTCTATAATTTTGGCTTTAATTACAGTATTTTATACACTATCTGAATGCACATGCATGGATGCAAAGATGCTCTATTTAATGCTATTTTCAGGCATTTGCTAGGGTTTTTCATGCCAAAATGATAGAATAAAGATGATGAAATGTGGATTCATCATCCCCCTATACTTTACCTTTGCTAGTCCCTAGCAAACACTTATGCAATAAGTGCAAAAAGAAAAGAAAGAAAAGAAAAAGAAGAACTTGGATTTTATTTGATATTCAAACTTGTCTTCGCAAAATCAAAGTTTGGAGCTTAAGTCGGACCTTTAGAATTTTAGTGCGGGCGGAACCTTAATGAGAACCGTGTTTGAAATCCAACAGTCCCTGAGAATCCCAAAACTCTGTCCAAGTCTCCTCAATAGCCAGGTCAGAAATACTTCAACTCATACGCAAACTCTTACGACTATGAATCTGACTTGTACAGTGTAAGTGATGGTGGCTCTTGATGAACCTCAGTTTCATCATCTTTATTTCCTATAATTAACCTCCTTGCTTAAAAGTCTGTCAATAAAACTCTGTTAATGTCCTATAATTAACAGAGTCCTTAATAAATTAAAAACCACAAAAAAAATGACAAAGCAAAAATTCGTGGTATTAAAAATACCCTCAAAAATATTTCGGGCCCTTGTTTGATCTCTTTTCCAGTTTTGGTCAACATGAAACTTGTAGATCTCGTCAAGATCTACAACTTTCATGTTTTGAGTTTTCTCAAATTCGACCATCTCAGCCCTCAAAAGTCCAAAATACCCTCGAATAAATCTGATTGGGCCACGTGGCCCGATCTGAGTGCGCCGCGTGGCCCCCTTCCCTTGTCTTTTTCCGCCACCACCCCTGGCCGTTGGATCTCGCTTCAGATCCAACGGCCCCGCTGTGTCCACGTACCCGCCTTCTCCTAGCCATCAGATATCCCCCGCACTTCATCTTTACCGTCCGTTAGCGCCGATTCCATAGCGCTCCACGTGGCAGCACCTGATCTCTTTGATCGCAACCCCCCGATCTTCCATCTCGACCGTTTCTTCCTTGGACGCTTTTCGGCCTTTTGATCAGACTCAAGAATCAATCTCGACCGTACGCTTCCGCCTGCCCTCAGCCCGACATGTGGCGGCCACTTGGGCCCTCTGATCGTGCCGCCATCGATCTCATCCTGGCCGTCGCTCCGCGCCCTATTCTCCACCGTTGGATATCCAGATCCAACGGCGGGGCTTCGTCGTCAACCTCCAGCCGTCTTCTCTCTCCCACGATCCACCTCGCGCAACCCGCTCCCCCTTTCATTTTTCTCGCCTTCACTAGCCTCCATCTCCCATCGCCAGTTACCCCACGACGTTCCCCAGTCAACCGTGACCCTCGCGAGCACCACCTCCACCCACGGAGCTATCTCCACTCGCTCCATTTCCTCCTTGAAACCCACGCTCTCCACCACCCGGTTCCACCACCTTCACCTTCAAATACACCGCCACCTCTCACTTTCGCCGGTGTCCGCCTTTACATGGGGGCTCGCCCAGCCCTCCGCCACCTCCCAGTGACTGGGGGAGGTGGCCGGATTGAGCGAAGACGACGATGCCCCCTGGTGAGACTCTCCGCCTTCGACGGCGGAGCTGCGGCGCCCTATCGCCGCCCGAGCTCGCTGGGACGGCCGCCCAGCACATTGCGAAGACCCCGAGCTCCTCTCGAAGCTCAAGCCCAGGCCACACCATCCGCCCTACGTCAGGTGAGCTTCCTCCTCCTCCTTTGTCTTTTTCTTCCTTTTTCTCTGCTTTAATTAGGCTCCTCCGGTCGTTATCGCTCTCCATTCACACCTTCAAAAGCTCCGCCACACTTCCCCCTTCATCACGCATCGCTCCGCTCACCGTCTCCTTCCTCCAAACCCTCAGTCACCTCCGAACCACCTCCTCCGCCCTCGCGGCGGCGGAGCTCCGAGCTCTCCACTTTCTTCGCCTCCGACGAGCTCCCGCTTCACCGCCACTACGCACACACCGCAATCGCACGCTTCGGCTATGTGTACTAACCCTGCAGGTGACCTATATGTCAATGGCCAGAACCTCGCCTGAGCATACTTCGTCACAGCCGCCTGCAAACTCCGAGCTCCGATGGTCGACGCCGGCAGTTCCTGGACCTTCCCCGAGCTCCAAGCTTCATCGACAGACCTTCAGAAGCCTCGGGCGAGCACCACCGGGGCCAGGACAGAGCGGCGGAGGAGGGGGCCCTTCGCCGGAGCCTTGAATGCGCCACCAGCCTTCGGCCGAGGGAGAAGAGCAGCCACCGTTGGATGGTCCACCCCTGGTGACCATCCAACGGTCCAGAGGAGGCCATGCCATCGAGTTCATCGACCGTTGGATCCACAAGATCCAACGATTACTATGCCGCCACGTCGACACTCCAAGATCTCACTGCAGCCATCCGATCGTCACAATCGGATGGTCCTTCGTCAGCCACGTGTCTTCATCCAGAGCTCCCCCGAGCCTAGCGACCGAGCCCCAGGCTTGGATGCTCCCGAGCCTCCACCAAGCCTGCTAGAGCTTCGGACCACCCGAGCCTAGCCGAAGCAGCAACCAAGCCTCTGCCGAGCCTCCTTCTGAGCCTAGATAGCACGTGCATCGCACGTGCTAATCTGGGTAATTTGCAGAGAAGCCCTCCGAATTTCTTCAATTTGCAAAAAAAAGTCCCTACGCGTGTGGTTAATTTACAGGGAAGGCCTCCGAACTTATTTTATTTTCATTTTAGTCCTTCCCAGGGACCTTTTTTGTAGTTATCATTTCATGTTTTCTTGCATTTATGCCCCTGTCTTCTTTTATGCATATCTTGAGCTATATAGCTCCAATCGAGTTGATTTCAGTTTCATTTTGAAGCTCTTCTCATCCTCTTCATTATGGCATGCTTAAATTTTAGGTTTGACACTAAGATCAGTAGTGTATTATTCTAATATCTAAGTGTCCTGAATGCTTTATTTGACATGCTTATTTGCTTATTAAATGTGGAATGCTTCTTAATGCCAACTCAGTTTAACTCGTATTTTTTCTTCTATGGCTCAAGTGACTATGATTTTGGGGCATATCATTCGCTTTGCATGATCATTTATTTGCATTATAAAAATTGATAAAAAAAATGCACGTTTATTTTAATGCATTGTCTTGTTTTATCTCTGCATGGTTTTTACCTATATGCCTTCAACTCTACGCTTAATTAAATAAACTCAAATCGGATTAATACGAGAGAGGCTCGTGTCCCTGAGTTCGACCTTGGTTTCTTGCCAAGTAAAATAAAATAAATTACGATCATCTCATTTTGATTTATTATTGCATATCTTTGAATGAGTTGATCTTTTGATGACCAAAATCGGCCCGACTGCTATGACATGTTGAGGTGCTAAAAACGCACTCTTAAAGGGCCGATTTTGCGGCTCATCAAATGGCGCCGTTGTCGGGGACACGGCTCATTTCTTTTATTTTTTTGGATTTTTGTGTGTTTAATTTAGTGTTCCTTTCTATAGGTCAAATAATCACATATTTTGCATATAAAATTTTCTCTTCCTTATTTGATATCTAACTATTGTTTCTGTGGCAGGGCCCTTGATGGATCAAGGAGGCGAGGAGCAGGACGTCCCCCGCTGCAAGGAGCCGCAGGAGCATGCTTGGAGCAAATAAGGAAGACAAAAAAATGTCTCGCATTTTTTGTGTTGCATTTTATTTTTAATAATTCGTCTTTTACAGCGGTCTTCGATCGAAGACTCGCGATTGTAATCGAACGATCGTGGTTGTGTGGGGATCGTCCCCACTTGAGTGTCGACCTAGGATAGGCACGCGGCTCTCCGAGCTCTTTTTTTCCATATTTTTACGTGCTTGATCGTAGGTAGGACAAACTAATTTCTATACGCACATAATCTCGCGTCACTTAGCTAAAATTCATGAAGATTAATCACCGCTAATAGATGCATGATTAGGTGCGGCTTTTTCGACTTGCATACATGTTGGATTTGATTTTAAAACGGCCCCAGTTTTTTCGCGGATTTATCGTCAAATCACTGCATGATTTCTCGCTTAGCCTAGATCGCGTTTTTCTTCATCGAATACATGTTTTTCACGGCTTTCATTTCCTAGATTGATCACCTAGGATTAATGGAAAACGGAATGAACGGAGACGATGATTTTCTGATTGATGTGCTAACCTTAATTCAGTGATAATTTAAAATAAAATTGGGACTGTTAATTGCAAGTCAACCAAAAATGGAGTAAAATTCGGTTTTGGGAGAGCAACACCCTCGCATACGCCTTGATTTTCATTTCACATTTTTTTTCGCGTAAATATCTAAGGCTTTATCACCAATAAAACTGACAAGATAATAAACCAACTTCGGTTGGTTTCATGTGTGAGTTGGTAAAACTAAGGGTTTTTGCTTGCTTGAATTGAGCCATGTTTGCTTCACAACCCTAAAACCTTAGTCACTCCATTTCATCTCCAAAGATTCAACCGCTCACTTGTAAATACCATTCCTCTTCTTCGTTCACCTTGGGTCCCTTCCAGCATCAATTTCCATCTTTATACTTAGGCTAATCTCAGCCTAAGTATAGGGGGGACCCAAGTCCCCGTGATTTTTCTCTACTCTTCTTTTCTTGCCTTTATACTTAGGTTATTTCTAACCTAAGTATAGGGGGAGCCCCTCTTAGCTCCCGTATATTCCTATATACTTAAATGGACCTATGTACTTGTAACATCTAGTGCTATGAGGACATAGCAAAGTTTAAGTATAGGGGGGTATACCGTATATACCGTATATTTACATTAGCTATAATCTGAAAAATTTGAAAATTTTAAAACTTTTTGGCTAAGGTAAAATTCTTTGAACTAAGAGAACTCAAATGATTTCGCGGCTTTTCGATATTATGTTACGCTACTTTTATAAAAATATTTTCGAAAATGATTTTTGAAAATGTTTTGAAAACTTTTTTTATTTTGTGTGACATGGTTTTGAAAAAATCGCCATCTCTTTTCAAGGAAAGTTGAGTCTAACATGTGTTTTAACTTTATTAAAATCCATAAAAATCAGAAAAATCCTAAAAATCCTTTAAGAGTCATTGGTGACTACTAAACCCAATTAAGTCAGCTGCGTTCAGTGAGGGTTCTCCCTTAGCAGATTGGATGGTTTAGAGGACATCGCGCAAGGCCCCGTCCTCAAGCAACGGGCTTCAGCCTGTACTTACATCCATACTGGCTGAATTACGGATGCTCAATTGAGTTTAGGCAGTTATAATATCTCTTAAAGTCCATTAAAAAAATCTTGTTTTTGAATGAAGAAGTTGGATTAGTCCTCTACACTTTCACTTTCACCCAGGATCTGAATTGGTCAAGGAAACTTAGCTTTTTGAGATCTTTGAGATTTTAGGTTAACCAGCCTTAGCCATCAGGGTCTTAGACTTAATCATCCACATTCCCCTATGTTTCTAGATTTGCATGCTATATTCCATGCTTAGTCTCAGACATAAAGAATATGAACAGCACATCACATGCACGACTGCGGTTTTTGATGAGATGAGTTGATTTTTCACCCGAGGGATTGGGATGAGGAAGTCGAGTTTGGATTTGATCTAATGATGCTCGAGGATGGGATAAAATCTTTGGAGGCTTCATGAAACCTGAGTGTCAGCAATATTAGCCAGTATGAGAACTTGATTCTTATACTAATCTCTTGACATTAACCTAAGTGCCTGGGTGTGAAAAATAAATAAAAAATGTTGATCAGTGTGCGCCAACTCTTGGTAAAAGCAGTGGAGCTAGCCACAAATTATACAAGTCAATGAAATTCAAAGAAAAGCTCTCATTCCACCAAGTCAAATATCAAAGAGCTTCCACCAAAGGCGAGCGCTCCCAAACTTTTCAAAGTGTCCACTTGGACCACCGCTATTAGGACCAGGAGTCGGGCTTGCACCAAAAAAGGGCTCTGCATCGTAAATGCTACAAGTCTGGGTGTCGAAGGTACGATAGGTACTCAAAAGAGACACACCCCGGTGTACTCCCAGGAAAACAAGTGCAGACGGCTCCAACTTCTCTTGACGGACGCACTGATCAACACCAAAAAAATGTGTTGCGTAAAAAGGCACTAGAGAGAATCCTTGTTCCAATGAGAGGGAGAGAAGAATTGACACAATCCCATGCCCTCCATTTCTGGCATGCCATCTACATTTTCTAAATCTGACAACTAAAGAGACGGTAGACTGAATGCAAGATTTGATTTATTCCCTAGTGCTGAGGATTGGGTCCTTAGGAGATTTTCTCAGACCAAGATTTTGAGTGACGAATTGACTCTACTCTCAGAATTGCAGTCAACACTAAACTTCATATCCTTTAGTTTATATGTACATCAGAGAGAGTCTAGAGAAGTAGAGGAATGGAAGCCTCTTGATTAAGGCTGGGTTGAACTCTAGAATTTTGGATCTCTAAAGTCGAGTCGACTTGATCAGATTGGATCCTGTATTCACATGCACAAGGGGGTTAATCCAACTTAGTCATTCTTTTTGATGCTCGAGGACGAGCATAGTTTAAGTATAGGGGGGTGATGAACCTCAGTTTCATCATCTTTATTTCCTATAATTAAACCCCTTGCTTAAAAGTATGTCAATAAAACCCTGTTAATGTCCTATAATTAACAGAGTCCTTAATAAATTAAAAACCACAAAAAAATGACAAAGCAAAAATTCGTGGTATTAAAAATACCCTCAAAAATATTTCGGGCCCTTGTTTGATCTCTTTTCCAGTTTTGGTCAACATGAAACTTGTAGATCTCGTCAAGATCTACAACTTTCATGTTTTGAGTTTTCTCAAATTTGGCCATCTCTGCCCTCAAAAATCCAAAATACCCTCGAATAAATCTGATTGGGCCACGTGGCCCGATCTGAGTGCGCCACGTGGCCCCCTTCCCTTGTCTTTTTCCGCCACCACCCCTGGCCGTTGGATCTCGCTTCAGATCCAACGGCCCCGCTGTGTCCACGTACCCGCCTTCTCCTAGCCATCAGATCTCCCCCGCACTTCATCTTTACCGTCCGTTAGCGCTGATTCCATAGCGCTCCACGTGGCAGCGCCTGATCTCTCTGATCGCAACCCCCCGATCTTCCATCTCGACCGTTTCTTCCTTGGACGCTTTTCGGCCTTTTGATCAGACTCAAGAATCAATCTCGGCCGTACGCTTCCGCCTGCCCCCAGCCCGACACGTGGCGGCCACTTGGGCCCTCTGATCGTGCCGCCATCGATCTCATCCTGGTCGTCGCTCCGCGCCCTATTCTCCACCGTTGGATATCCAGATCCAACGGCGGGGCTTCGTCGTCAACCTCCAGCCGTCTTCTCTCTCCCACGATCCACCTCGCCCATCCCGCTCCCCCTTTCATTTTTCTCGCCTTCACTAGCCTCCATCTCCCATCGCCAGTTACCCCACGACGTTCCCCAGTCAACCGTGACACTCGCGAGCACCACCTCCACCCACGGAGCTATCTCCACTCGCTCCATTTCCTCCTTGAAACCCACGCTCTCCACCACCCGGTTCCACTACCTTCGCCTTCAAATACACCGCCACCTCTCACTTTTGCCGGTGTCCGCCTTTACATGGGGGCTCGCCCAGCCCTCCGCCACCTCCCAGTGACAGGGGGAGGTGGCCGGATTGAGCGAAGACGACGATGCCCCCTGGTGAGACCCTCCGCCTTCGACGACGGAGCTGCGGCGCCCTATCGCCGCCCGAGCTCGCTGGGACGGCCGCCCAGCACGTTGCGAAGACCCCGAGCTCCTCTCGAAGCTCAAGCCCAGGCCACACCATCCGCCCTACGTCAGGTGAGCTTCCTCCTCCTCCTTTGTCTTTTTCTTCCTTTTTCTCTGCTTTAATTAGGCTCCTCCGGTCGTTATCGCTCTCCATTCACACCTTCAAAAGCTCCGCCACACTTCCCCCTTCATCGTGCATCGCTCCGCTCACCGTCTCCTTCCTCCAAACCCTCAGTCACCTCCGAACCACCTCCTCCGCCCTCGCGGCGGCGGAGCTCCGAGCTCTCCACTTTCTTCGCCTCCGACGAGCTCCCGCTTCACCGCCACTACGCACACACCGCAATCGCACGCTTCGGCTATGTGTACTAACCCTGCAGGTGACCTATATGTCAATGGCCGGAACCTCGCCTGAGCATACTTCGTCACAGCCGCCTGCAAACTCCGAGCTCCGATGGTCGACGCCGGCAGTTCCTGGACCTTCCCCGAGCTCCCAGCTTCATCGACAGACCTTCAGAAGCCTCGGGCGAGCACCACCGGGGCCAGGACAGAGCGGCGGAGGAGGGGGTCCTTCGCCGGAGCCTTGAATGCGCCACCAGCCTTCGGCCGAGGGAGAAGAGCAGCCACCGTTGGATGGTCCACCCCCGGTGACCATCCAACGGTCCAGAGGAGGCCATGCCATCGAGTTCATCGACCGTTGGATCCACAAGATCCAACGAGGGATGAGGAAGTCGAGTTTGGATTTGATCTAATGATGCTCGAGGATGGGATAAAATCTTTGGAGGCTTCATGAAACCTGAGTGTCAGCAATATTTGCCAGTATGAGAACTTGATTCTTATACTAATCTCTTGACATTAACCTAAGTGCCTGGGTGTGAAAAATAAATAAAAAATGTTGATCAGTGTGCGCCAACTCTTGGTAAAAGCAGTGGAGCTAGCCACAAATTATACAAGTCAATGAAATTCAAAGAAAAGCTCTCATTCCACCAAGTCAAATATCAAAGAGCTTCCACCAAAGGCGAGCGCTCCCAAACTTTTCAAAGTGTCCACTTGGACCACCGCTATTAGGACCAGGAGTCGGGCTTGCACCAAAAAAGGGCTCTGCATCGTAAATGCTACAAGTCTGGGTGTCGAAGGTACGATAGGTACTCAAAAGAGACACACCCCGGTGTACTCCCAGGAAAACAAGTGCAGACGGCTCCAACTTCTCTTGACGGACGCACTGATCAACACCAAAAAAATGTGTTGCGTAAAAAGGCACTAGAGAGAATCCTTGTTCCAATGAGAGGGAGAGAAGAATTGACACAATCCCATGCCCTCCATTTCTGGCATGCCATCTACATTTTCTAAATCTGACAACTAAAGAGACGGTAGACTGAATGCAAGATTTGATTTATTCCCTAGTGCTGAGGATTGGGTCCTTAGGAGATTTTCTCAGACCAAGATTTTGAGTGACGAATTGACTCTACTCTCAGAATTGCAGTCAACACTAAACTTCATATCCTTTAGTTTATATGTACATCAGAGAGAGTCTAGAGAAGTAGAGGAATTGGAAGCCTCTTGATTAAGGCTGGGTTGAACTCTAGAGTTTTGGATCTCTAAAGTCGAGTCGACTTGATCAGATTGGATCCTGTATTCACATGCACAAGGGGGTTAATCCAACTTAGTCATTCTTTTTGATGCTCGAGGACGAGCATAGTTTAAGTATAGGGGGGTGATGAACCTCAGTTTCATCATCTTTATTTCCTATAATTAAACCCCTTGCTTAAAAGTATGTCAATAAAACCCTGTTAATGTCCTATAATTAACAGAGTCCTTAATAAATTAAAAACCACAAAAAATGACAAAGCAAAAATTCGTGGTATTAAAAATACCCTCAAAAATATTTCGGGCCCTTGTTTGATCTCTTTTCCAGTTTTGGTCAACATGAAACTTGTAGATCTCGTCAAGATCTACAACTTTCATGTTTTGAGTTTTCTCAAATTTGGCCATCTCTGCCCTCAAAAATCCAAAATACCCTCGAATAAATCTGATTGGGCCACGTGGCCCAATCTGAGTGCGCCACGTGGCCCCCTTCCCTTGTCTTTTTCCGCCACCACCCCTGGCCGTTGGATCTCGCTTCAGATCCAACGGCCCCGCTGTGTCCACGTACCCGCCTTCTCCTAGCCATCAGATCTCCCCCGCACTTCATCTTTACCGTCCGTTAGCGCTGATTCCATAGCGCTCCACGTGGCAGCGCCTGATCTCTCTGATCGCAACCCCCCGATCTTCCATCTCGATCGTTTCTTCCTCGGACGCTTTTCGGCCTTTTGATCAGACTCAAGAATCAATCTCGGCCGTACGCTTCCGCCTGCCCCCAGCCCGACACGTGGCGGCCACTTGGGCCCTCTGATCGTGCCGCCATCGATCTCATCCTGGTCGTCGCTCCGCGCCCTATTCTCCACCGTTGGATATCCAGATCCAACGGCGGGGCTTCGTCGTC
Organism: Ottelia alismoides; assembly: GCA_037367405.1. Lineage (NCBI taxonomy): Eukaryota > Viridiplantae > Streptophyta > Magnoliopsida > Alismatales > Hydrocharitaceae > Ottelia > Ottelia alismoides. Next base: position 580,608 of record JAZKJV010005656.1, on the reverse strand, counting down.
AACCTCCAGCCGTCTTCTCTCTCCCACGATCCACCTCGCCCATCCCGCTCCCCCTTTCATTTTTCTCGCCTTCACTAGCCTCCATCTCCCATCGCCAGTTACCCCACGACGTTCCCCAGTCAACCGTGACACTCGCGAGCACCACCTCCACCCACGGAGCTATCTCCACTCGCTCCATTTCCTCCTTGAAACCCACGCTCTCCACCACCCGGTTCCACCACCTTCGCCTTCAAATACACCGCCACCTCTCACTTTTGCCGGTGTTCGCCTTTACATGGGGGCTCGCCCAGCCCTCCGCCACCTCCCAGTGACAGGGGGAGGTGGCCGGATTGAGCGAAGACGACGATGCCCCCTGGTGAGACCCTCCGCCTTCGACGACGGAGCTGCGGCGCCCTATCGCCGCCCGAGCTCGCTGGGACGGCCGCCCAGCACGTTGCGAAGACCCCGAGCTCCTCTCGAAGCTCAAGCCCAGGCCACACCATCCGCCCTACGTCAGGTGAGCTTCCTCCTCCTCCTTTGTCTTTTTCTTCCTTTTTCTCTGCTTTAATTAGGCTCCTCCGGTCGTTATCGCTCTCCATTCACACCTTCAAAAGCTCCGCCACACTTCCCCCTTCATCGTGCATCGCTCCGCTCACCGTCTCCTTCCTCCAAACCCTCAGTCACCTCCGAACCACCTCCTCCGCCCTCGCGGCGGCGGAGCTCCGAGCTCTCCACTTTCTTCGCCTCCGACGAGCTCCCGCTTCACCGCCACTACGCACACACCACAATCGCACGCTTCGGCTATGTGTACTAACCCTGCAGGTGACCTATATGTCAATGGCCGGAACCTCGCCTGAGCATACTTCGTCACAGCCGCCTGCAAACTCCGAGCTCCGATGGTCGACGCCGGCAGTTCCTGGACCTTCCCCGAGCTCCCAGCTTCATCGACAGACCTTCAGAAGCCTCGGGCGAGCACCACCGGGGCCAGGACAGAGCGGCGGAGGAGGGGGTCCTTCGCCGGAGCCTTGAATGCGCCACCAGCCTTCGGCCGAGGGAGAAGAGCAGCCACCGTTGGATGGTCCACCCCCGGTGACCATCCAACGGTCCAGAGGAGGCCATGCCATCGAGTTCATCGACCGTTGGATCCACAAGATCCAACGAGGGATGAGGAAGTCGAGTTTGGATTTGATCTAATGATGCTCGAGGATGGGATAAAATCTTTGGAGGCTTCATGAAACCTGAGTGTCAGCAATATTTTCCAGTATGAGAACTTGATTCTTATACTAATCTCTTGACATTAACCTAAGTGCCTGGGTGTGAAAAATAAATAAAAAATGTTGATCAGTGTGCGCCAACTCTTGGTAAAAGCAGTGGAGCTAGCCACAAATTATACACGTCAATGAAATTCAAAGAAAAGCTCTCATTCCACCAAGTCAAATATCAAAGAGCTTCCACCAAAGGCGAGCGCTCCCAAACTTTTCAAAGTGTCCACTTGGACCACCGCTATTAGGACCAGGAGTCGGGCTTGCACCAAAAAAGGGCTCTGCATCGTAAATGCTACAAGTCTGGGTGTCGAAGGTACGATAGGTACTCAAAAGAGACACACCCCGGTGTACTCCCAGGAAAACAAGTGCAGACGGCTCCAACTTCTCTTGACGGACGCACTGATCAACACCAAAAAAATGTGTTGCGTAAAAAGGCACTAGAGAGAATCCTTGTTCCAATGAGAGGGAGAGAAGAATTGACACAATCCCATGCCCTCCATTTCTGGCATGCCATCTACATTTTCTAAATCTGACAACTAAAGAGACGGTAGACTGAATGCAAGATTTGATTTATTCCCTAGTGCTGAGGATTGGGTCCTTAGGAGATTTTCTCAGACCAAGATTTTGAGTGACGAATTGACTCTACTCTCAGAATTGCAGTCAACACTAAACTTCATATCCTTTAGTTTATATGTACATCAGAGAGAGTCTAGAGAAGTAGAGGAATTGGAAGCCTCTTGATTAAGGCTGGGTTGAACTCTAGAATTTTGAATCTCTAAAGTCGAGTCGAATTGATCAGATTGGATCCTGTATTCACATGCACAAGGGGGTTAATCCAACTTAGTCATTCTTTTTGATGCTTGAGGACGAGCATAGTTTAAGTATAGGGGGGTGATGAACCTCAGTTTCATCATCTTTATTTCCTATAATTAACCCCCTTGCTTAAAAGTCTGTCAATAAAACCATGTTAATGTCCTATAATTAACAGAGTCCTTAATAAATTAAAAACCACAAAAAAATGACAAAGCAAAAATTCGTGGTATTAAAAATACCCTCAAAAATATTTAGGGCCCTTGTTTGATCTCTTTTCCAGTTTTAGTCAACATGAAACATGTAGATCTCGTCAAGATCTACAACTTTCATGTTTTGAGTTTTCTCAAATTCGGCCATCTCAGCCCTCAAAAATCCAAAATACCCTCGAATAAATCTGATTGGGCCACGTGGCCCGATCTGAGTGCGCCACGTGTCCCCCTTCCCTTGTCTTTTTCCGCCACCACCCCTGGTCGTTGGATCTCGCTTCAGATCCAACGGCCCCACTGTGTCCACGTACCCGCCTTCTCCTAGCCATCAGATCTCCCCCGCACTTCATCTTTACCGTCCGTTAGCGCCGATTCCATAGCGCTCCACGTGGCAGCGCCTGATCTCTCTGATCGCAACCCCCCGATCTTCCATCTCGACCGTTTCTTCCTTGGACGCTTTTCGGCCTTTTGATCAGACTCAAGAATCAATCTCGGTCGTACGCTTCCGCCTGCCCCCAGCCCGACACGTGGCGGCCACTTGGGCCCTCTGATCGTGCCGCCATCGATCTCATCCTGGCCGTCGCTCCGCGCCCTATTCTCCACCGTTGGATATCCAGATCCAACGGCAGGGCTTCGTCGTCAACCTCCAGCCGTCTTCTCTCTCCCACGATCCACCTCGCGCAACCCGCTCCCCCTTTCATTTTTCTCGCCTTCACTAGCCTCCATCTCCCATCGCCAGTTACCCCACGACGTTCCCCAGTCAACCGTGACCCTCGCGAGCACCACCTCCACCCACGGAGCTATCTCCACTCGCTCCATTTCCTCCTTGAAACCCACGCTCTCCACCACCCGGTTCCACCACCTTCGCCTTCAAATACACCGCCGCCTCTCACTTTTGCCGGTGTCCTCCTTTACATGGGGGCTCGCCCAGCCCTCCGCCACCTCCCAGTGACAGGGGGAGGTGGCCGGATTGAGCGAAGACGACAATGCCCCCTGGTGAGACCCTCCGCCTTCGACGGTGGAGCTGCGGCGCCCTATCGCCGCCCGAGCTCGCTGGGACGGCCGCCCAGCACGTTGCGAAGACCCCGAGCTCCTCTCGAAGCTCAAGCCCAGGCCACACCATCCGCCCTACGTCAGGTGAGCTTCCTCCTCCTCCTTTGTCTTTTTCTTCCTTTTTCTCTGCTTTAATTAGGCTCCTCCGGTCGTTATCGCTCTCCATTCACACCTTCAAAAGCTCCGCCACACTTCCCCCTTCATCGCGCATCGCTCCGCTCACCGTCTCCTTCCTCCAAACCCTCAGTCACCTCCGAACCACCTCCTCCGCCCTCGCGGCGGCGGAGCTCCGAGCTCTCCACTTTCTTCGCCTCCGACGAGCTCCCGCTTCACCGCCACTACGCACACACCACAATCGCACGCTTCGGCTATGTGTACTAACCCTGCAGGTGACCTATATGTCAATGGCCAGAACCTCGCCTGAGCATACTTCGTCACAGCCGCCTGCAAACTCCGAGCTCCGATGGTCGACGCCGGCAGTTCCTGGACCTTCCCCGAGCTCCAAGCTTCATCGACAGACCTTCAGAAGCCTCGGGCGAGCACCACCGGGGCCAGGACAGAGCGGCGGAGGAGGGGGTCCTTCGCCGGAGCCTTGAATGCGCCACCAGCCTTCGGCCGAGGGAGAAGAGCAGCCACCGTTGGATGGTCCACCCCCGGTGACCATCCAACGCTCCAGAGGAGGCCATGCCATCGAGTTCATCGACCGTTGGATCCACAAGATCCAACGATTACTATGTCGCCACGTCGACACTCCAAGATCTCACTGCAGCCATCCGATCGTCACAATCGGATGGTCCTTCGTCAGCCACGTGTCTTCATCCAGAGCTCCCCCGAGCCTAGCGACCGAGCCCCAGGCTTGGATGCTCCCGAGCCTCCACCAAGCCTGCTAGAGCTTCGGACCACCCGAGCCTAGCCGAAGCAGCAACCAAGCCTCTGCCGAGCCTCCTTCTGAGCCTAGATAGCACGTGCATCGCACGTGCTAATCTGGGCAATTTGCAGAGAAGCCCTCCGAATTTCTTCAATTTGCAAAAAAAAGTCCCTACGCGTGTGGTTAATTTACAGGGAAGGCCTCTGAACTTATTTTATTTTCATTTTAGTCCTTCCCAGGGACCTTTTTGTAGTTATCATTTCATGTTTTCTTGCATTTATGCCCCTGTCTTCTTTTATGCATATCTTGAGCTATATAGCTCCAATCGAGTTGATTTCAGTTTCATTTTGAAGCTCTTCTCATCCTCTTCATTATGGCATGCTTAAATTTTAGGTTTGACACTAAGATCAGTAGTGTATTATTCTAATATCTAAGTGTCCTGAATGCTTTATTTGACATGCTTATTTGCTTATTAAATGTGGAATGCTTCTTAATGCCAACTCAGTTTAACTCGCATTTTTTTCTATGGCTCAAGTGACTATGATTTTGGGGCATATCATTCGCTTTGCATGATCATTTATTTGCATTATAAAAATTGATAAAAAAAAATGCACGTTTATTTTAATGCATTGTCTTGTTTTATCTCTGCATGATTTTTACCTATATGCCTTCAACTCTACGCTTAATTAAATAAACTCAAATCCGATTAATACGAGAGAGGCTCGTGTCCCTGAGTTCGACCTTGGTTTCTTGCCAAGTAAAATAAAATAAATTACGATCATCTCATTTTGATTTATTATTGCATATCTTTAAATGAGTTGATCTTTTGATGACCAAAATCGGCCCGACTGCTACGACATGTTGAGGTGCTAAAAACGCACTCTTATAGGGCCGATTTTGCGGCTCATCAGCTCTCCCCAACTAGAATGACAAAGAAACTGACTTTTCCAGTACGACAACGCAATGATTCCCCAATCCAATGACTCCATCCTCGAGGAGCGGGGTATTCCCTTCTAAGTTCAAGTGGCAACCAGCTCAAGAGGAGGGGGTGAAGAGAAGAATGGACGGTAGCCAGTGTAGCTACCTATCCCGGGATGCAAGACCAGTGTAGTCAAGTCATCCTGCTGCAGGCTCACATATTTGACTTTGGAACTCAAGCTTGCTTATTGACTTTGTACATACTTGCAGGCTTTTTATTTTTGTACATGCCTGAACTTCTTTTTTTTGAATACTATATACAGCAGCATTTACATAAGGAGTTTTTCCTCTTGAGCCAGTAGACTATCCCTCTTTTGAAGCTTTATCGCAACCCACAGCCTCCTGTCTTTAGACTTCTTAATCTCTGGACGGGTTGGGGTGCACTTCCCTCCCTAGAGGAGGACAAGTGTTTCCACTTGTGTGCGTCTCGTACCGGTAAATCCAATCCCCTCACCACTCCAACTAAGTTGAGCCATGTGAAAGGTGCAGGTGTCCAAGTTAGGTCATTATCAACAAGAGTCGTGCGTGTGTTCGGAAATACTCTACTTGGGCAGTCAAGAATCCATTGAACCAAGTCCCGTGATCCTCAAAGAATTAAGTCAACTAGACCTGAAGTACCTCAAACCCAGTTCCTATAAGGTTCCTGTTATTAGGTAGATTTTTAAGGTCCAATCAAGCTCCAATCTCCGGATTTTATTTAGACTTGTTCAACTATCAAACTCAATCCGAAAAATGCTAATGCTATGCAAATGATATGAAGAAAATATTTTTGTGATGCAATTTTCAAAGATTTTGAAATTTTTATGGATTTTTGAAAAGATGATGCATGCATATGCAGATGCATTTTTTTTCAAAAAGACTTTTCAAATGTTTTTGGATTTTAGTTTTGCAAATGTTTTTGGGAATTTTGAAAACAACAAGATTTTGGCTAAAAACTAGGTGAAAATATGTACACGGGAGTGCTTCTTATATATACAAGAAGTGGGTTTTAAGAATTTACAAGGGTAAGTGATCAATTTTATACATATATAGATATAGTGGATTTTAGGTATGATGCATATATTCCTCAAACTTATTTGACACAAGCTTTTCACACAATTTTTGAAAACTATAGTCCAAAATAATTTTTACAAACATTTTACAAACATGTACACACATTTGAAAATCATTTTGGAAAGGCTTTCAAAACAGTATATATAGATTTTTCAAAATATTTTTGCAACCATTTTTCAAACCATTTGCAAATCATTTTTCAAACATTTTATTTCACACAAAAAAGATAAATTTTTACAAACCACACATTTTACACAGGTTGAAACCATGTAACAAAATATTTTCAAAATAGTTTTCAATAAATGTTCACGAGGATTTTCAAACTATTTTTCAAACATTTTGCAAAAAACATTTTCACCTGATTTATTAATCAGTAAATATAAAAAAATTTGAGGAATAACCACATCTTTTTATTAAGGATTTTTAATGAATTTTAAAGAATTTTTAGCCATATTTATTAAGAAAATACGAAAGTACGAGTTATGGCTAAAGTATATACGTAGTATATACGTCCCCCCTATACTTAGCTTGAGCTATGTCCTCATAGATCGGAGAGAAAAGAGAAGACATAACTCGTACTAAGTATAGACAAGTCTAAAGAATAAAGAATAAATGAATGAATGAATGAATCAATCGAATGAGAAGTTGACCGTCCCCCCTATACTTAGGATCAAATAATCCTAAGTATAGCAGACTGTACACAAAACAGGGAGGGTCAAGGGTGGGAATGAATAGATCGTACTCAGATTGTCTCCCCCTATACTTAGGGTAAGATATCCCTAAGTATAGAAAAGGAGAGGAGACAATGGAGAGGATCGAAATGAAAATGAAAGAAACTCGGGGTGCACACCCCCCTATACTTAGGACAAAGTGTGTCCTAAGTATGGAAAACTGTCTACAAGGGCGGCACCTTTTTGATAGATAAAGAAGATAGAAATGGAAAAGAAGAAAAGAAGAAAAGAAGAAAAGAGATCTGAAGATGGAAGGATAGATCAGAGGATATACACATCACTCCCCCTATACTTAGGGTAAGAGAAGCCCTAAGTATAGGCAATAACAGGAGTAATGACACGAAACGAAGAATGAACACTCGACTCGTCCACCCCCCTATACTTAGGACAAAGTACGTCCTAAGAAAGGCAGACACAAGAATGGGTGGACGAGTAAAAACGGGAGATAGAAAGAGTCACAAGAGAGAATCTACAACATAAAAGGGTGATCATCAGAAGGTGGAAAGCAAACCTTCTTGCGAGACCGCTGAGGGATGGATCTGGTATGGTGCAAGTCGACATCGGGGTCCACAGTGGACGGAGGCCGATCAGGGTCGACACGGTGAAGGCCCTCAGTGGAATCAAAACGGAAAGGGACGAACTGATCGATGGAAGCAGTATGGTTGGGTTCTCCCTTGGTGGTCCTATGGTGTGAAGGCACAGACGGGCGAGTGGAAGAAGTACGACTAGGTCCGGACTTGGAAGTCTCGCAGATGTCAAAGTGAAAAGGGACAAACTCATCATCCTCGGAAGAAGTGTAATCGGAGTCGTCCTGCGAGTCCTCGTCCAGGTCAAAATCAAAAGGAACGAAATCATCTGTGGAAGTATACGAACTCAGATCATCCTCAAGACTCTCACCTGAATCCTTGTCTTCAATAAGAGGTCTGAATTTATCAAAATAAATGGCAGCATCATAACCGACCTCAATCATCTTGACTTGTGAAGGGCCAGGAACGGATTTATCAGTGGAAGTAGTCAAACTAGGTCCATCCTGTCTAGTCTTACCTGGGTCATTTGTTGCCTTATGAGGTCTCTCAAAGTAATGTGCAACATCATAAACATCCTCAATTACTTTGGTATCTGCCCCCCGCTCAAATGGTTCAATCACATGAATACTCTGGATCTCATCAACACATCGCCACACACTAGGAGGAGGATTAGTGAGGTCCATGCTTTCCGACTTCCTCCCCTTTCGGGGGATCCGTCGGGTCTCATCAGGGATCGCTAAGGAAGTATCTCTAGTAGCATCAGGTAGGTCACGGGCCTCAGAGTCAGCTATGATCGGTGAAGGTGCATCAGGTGCGGGTCTCTGGTCAACTGTGGGTGTGGTGATCAACACTTCGCTCTCGTCAATAGGACGGAAGCGAATCTCTCCTGATCCGTAATCAATAACGACCCTCGCAGAGGCGAGGAATGGTCGTCCCAGGATGATTGGAGATGGCTCCCCTGTGGAGTTCTCCATGGGCAACACGACAAAATCAACATGGTGGCTCGTGCCCTGAATAGAAATGACGGAGTTTTCAAGGATACCCTTCGGCCTCTTGATAGATCCATCAGCAAACTGAACGATCATCCTGGTCTTCTTGAGAGGCCCTAAGTGAAGAGACTGTACCAGCAAGAAGGGTAGTATGCTAATCGAAGCACCGCCGTCCAGGAGAGTGCGATCACAAGTATAGTCAGAGATGGTGCAAGTGATGAAAGGTGTAGCTGTGTTCTTCTTCTTGGGAATGGGGTGGTGTGTGATGGCGAGGGCAGTGGCCATGGTCAGAATGTGACGCTCAGATCTGCTCCTCCGCTTTCTCTTCTTGGGAAGAGGAGCAGATAATTGGGTCATGGCCTGCTGAAGTGGGGCACGGATAATCTCATGAATAGCAGCCACCACTTCGGGTTCAGATAACATTTTTTTTAATTTTTGGACTTCCTCCATACAAGGGAGGAAGTCGGAATCAGCATATACACGAGGCATGCCAAGAGCAGTCTGTACAGCGGCATCCTCGGAGTCAAAGGTGGGACTAGGTGTGAATGCATGCGTGGTCCAGGGCTCTGGCAAATGGACTCTCTCCTCAAAATCTTGATCAACCAAGTGTCTCCCGAAATCTTTTTGGATTTTTAAATTTTTCTCATTTTTTTGTATTTTTGGCGATTGCAAGCTCCCATGATCACCTACAAGTGAAGCCGTATTCCCGACGAAAGGAGCATTAATCTGATTCTTCCTCAAGAAAGCAATATCATCATTCATCAAATCAATGCGCTTTGTCATCCGATTCAAGATATCACTCATAGAGATCGAGGGAGGTGACTCCATCAGGTCAGACTCGGGTGGATGTGAAGGTGGAGATGGATAATACACCGGTGGGGGTGGTTGCGGATAGAAGTCCGAAGTCTGATACTGTGGCTGAGGCGGGTATGTACAAAAATCAGAAAAAGTAGGAGGAGGATCCTCCTGATAAAAGGGAGGTGGACCGGCTGGAGCGAGCGAGGGGTCCGCAAAGTCCGGATAGAAAATGCTCCAGGGGTCCATCTCGAAAACAAAAGGAAGTGATTCGGGGGAGCACGAAGGTCAAGTCAAAAGAGTGAAGAAAAAGGCGCAAATGCGCAGAGATGATCTAGAACACACAAAAACAATCACAGACAAAAATGAAACAAGACAAACCCTCAATTCACCTACTCAACTCGGTAGAGACCGCAAAGAGCGGTCTTTTTATCTTGTCGGTTTTAGAGTTAGGTGAGAAGTCAAAGAATTTCACACACACTTAGGAGCTTGATGGGATTTGGGCACTAATCCTTAAGGTGTGCGCGAGCAAATAAAAGCGAAGACAATGAGGGAATTACTCGCCCAAATACAAGATTTTCTTTTTGATTGATTTTAGGGTCGAGTAAAATTAGCAGTCCCAATTTTATTGGTTATCACTTTTTTGGATTTTTAATAAGAAATGCACGCGCCTAACGAGGATTCAATTCCTTTAAGATCCTAGGTTGGCAAAATCAGAGGTAGAGAGGCGGAAAAGCAATGCAAGCGATCAAAACGATGATGGATGCTAAAGCGTAAATGCTCACCTTGCCTCCAGCACTCTACATGCAAGGATGCTCAACAGAATTGAAACCTATCTATATGCAAATGCAAAAGCCGATGAAATCGCCCTAAGTTTCAGAAATTGCTATTATCGTGAAGAACCACAAGCTGACCACCAACCCTCAATCCTAATATCCGGTCTAGGTTCACCCCTCCTCTTCTCAACACATTTGAGTTAGGAGAAAGCGCTTGTGTGGGAATGAGCTCGCGGCGCGTGGATCAAAAGCTAAATGATCAACTGTTTAAGATTTGACTAAGTCCAAACGAGACTATAGGTGCATGCAAAGTATTAGGTGTTTGGCCTTAGTCTATTGCAAGCAATCCTAGAACTAGGGGCTCAATCACACAAAATAAATAAAATCGAAAAACAAAACAAAATAAAAAGAATGCGAGAAAACACGAAAAAGCCGTGAAAAGCACGGCGAGCCCCCAAGTGAACAATCACTTGGAAATTAGGCTCGCACGAATCCAAATGTCCGGGGGTACCTGTATTATTACAAATTTGGAGTCCCTCTCTCACTTAAATTACAAACTAAATGCAAGAGAATAAAGGAAATAGAATTGTCTTCAAAATTCTCTCCTAGCCCGCCTTCGTGCTAAGTCAAGTCACCTCACGTGGGTGCGCAGGTGCTCCTGGAAGAGAGCTCCTCCCTCGATCCGCGTTCGATGCAAAAAGTCAAACAAGAGAGAGGTTAGACAATTCAAATAAGAAATATCAAAAATAAGGAAAATAAAACAGACAGAGCTAAAAACCGCAAAGGTAGACAAATAGTCACAACACGAAGCAAAAACTCGAACTACGCGCTGTTGCTCCCCGGCAACGGCGCCATTTGATAAACACAAATTATCGAGGGTCTAAAAAGTATGTCTCTCACAAGGCGGAGACAACCGAGTCGCTGCGGTGATCCACAATAAGATGTATTTAATCAACAATTAACCCACACTAAAGATCAATAAATTAGAAATAATGTGGAGTTAAAATTTATTTTTAACTCTGCACAAATGGTGTATAGTGACAAGTATGCAGAGAGTTCGAACACAGGGAGCAAACAGGGTAGTTTAAAATTAATGCACAAGTGTGTGTGTGTGTGTGTGTGTGATGTGTCTACACTAAGCAAGCAAACAATGAAGTTTTTGTGGGTTTTTAATTTTTAATTTTTTATTTAATTTTTAATTTTTATATTTTTGTATTTTGATTTTTAATTTTCTGATTTTTATAATTTTATATTTTATATTTTATTTAATTTTCAATATTGGAAAATGAAGACAATGTAATGAAAGGCAAGATGAAATATTTATAAAAATGTGCAAAAATATCCAAGAATTCAGAAATAAAATGTTTTTGATATTTTTAGGATTTTTTACTGTTTTTGTGATTTTTGGGGATTTTTCAAGGTGTTTTTAGTATTTTTAAAGACTGAAATAAAGCAAAACAGTGCAAATAGTGCTGGATGTGAATAAAATGGGAATTAAAAATAGCAAACAGCAACCAAAATTTTTCATACTATTTTTCAAATAAAAAGAACAAAATAAGGAACAAACAGAACCTGAGTTTGTATTTTTTAGAGTTTTCCTTGATTTTATATATTTTTTTGAAGTTTTTGAGTGTTTTTAAATTTTTAGTGTTTTTCTTTTGAGATTTTTAATGATTTTTGGATTGACACTAAAATAGGATGTAATAGGCACTAGGTAATTTTTTTGGAATTTTTGGGAGTGTTTTGATATTTTTTTGGCATTTTCTAAGCTAGATAGTGCACAAAAAGCATGTTTTTTATTTTTAATAAAGATAAAAATGGAATAAAATCAAAAACTAAAATTAGGGCGTCAAAATACAAGTATCCAGGAGCTTAACCCTATTTTTGTGGAATTTTTGGATTTAAAATGATAGGTCAAATAATTAGAGCAAACATCCAATCAATAAACAAGCCTGGCAGGGGTATATATGCAATATATCAAACATCCAGGGGTGTACATGCAAATTTCCACAAAAATTTTCAACTCAGTAAAATATTTTCTGGGCCAAAAACCAATACCCCCAAAGCCGCAGGGGCTTCTCTATAAATATCCCAAAGTCACGCGCCTATGCACGTGCCTGGCAGGGATGTATAAGCAAATATTCAAAACCTCAGGGCAAAAGTGCAATTTTTCCCATAAAATATATACTGCAATTAAAAAGTTTTGGACTAAAAACGAACATGAAAAGCCGCAGGGGCCTCCGTGCAAAATGCACACCTCACGTGGATGGCCACGTGAGGTGAGCTGGTGGAGGACTGAAATGCAAATCCAATAAGTTTGGGGGGGCTACGTATATATATTACAAAAAATATACGTAGCAGATGAAAGTTTAAATACTAATTAATAAATTACAAAAATGGCGGGGTGAATATGCAAAATACCCACGTGCCTGGGCGATCGGATGGTGTGGCTTCCGCCACTAATCCACGTGTCAGCTCCTAAGCGCCCGATGACGGTTGGGCGTGGATGGCCAGGATTAGAAGATCGAAGCGTGATGAACGGTGCTGGCGCATGCAGATCCAACGGTTGGCGTCAAAACTGGGGGTCAGCTTTGATCCGACGGCGGGGAAACGGCGAGGAAGAACCAGGAGGAGCTCCGGCCAGGCGAAACTCCTCCGACCAGCAAACCTCCCCTCCGTCGCTCCCTGAAGCTCCAAAAGACCCCAATATCTTCTTGCGGCGCTCCTTCAAGCCTTGGGGACGTCCAAAAGCTCCGGCGAAGCCCGGAGTAGCCGTGCGAACCCGGCGGCGCTGGAAGGCTTCCAGCACCTTGGCAGCCTCTCAGAATCGCCCCAGGGGAGCTCCTTGATGTCTAAACCTGCAGGAAGAAGTGAGAGGGTCGGGGGTAAAGTGCCCTGACCCCGCGGAATGGCAAAAACGAGATGAAGGCGGAGTGATTGGGCGTAGATAGGCGAAGGTGGCCGGAGATATTCCGGCCGAATGTCGATTTAGCGAATCGACTAGCGGATGAACGGGATAAATGGGGGAAAATGAAGCTGGGAATGCGATGAGTGAAATGACGGCGAAAAACTAAGAGAAGACACAGCCTCGAGCCTAGGTTGAGCAAGGGAAAGGGGGTACCTCGACGGGGAAACCACCAGAGGTAGGAGGGGCGCCCGGACCTTGCCCAGCTCGTCTCCGATGAAGCGAGCAAGGTGCTGTCACCACCAGCTCGTCAATGGTTCGGAGAGATGGAGGGTCTAGGTCAAAAATGGGGTCCAACTTTTCAAATCAGGTCAAGGGCTGGTTTTAAGGGGTTGACGAACACGGCCCCTTGATCGAGGAAGAACAGGCGAATCGAAGGCTCTCGGTTCGAGATAATTAAAGGGCGTGATAGCTGGATCATGGGGAGAAACATTGCAGAAGGGTGCGTGCCCAAACGATGAAAGGATCGCCCGTGAAAAATCCAAGAAAAAGGGCGCTCGCGACAGCCCAAAAGTCACAGACCTGGGGTCAAGGAGTTGACCCCTGGTCAACGGATGGCGTGGCCTGATTGGGCCACGTCATCCGCAAAAAGACAAAATTTAAATAAATATATTGTAAATTAAATTAAAAATAGTAAATTATTTAATTAATTTTAGGTTATTTAATAAAAAATGTTTATTATTTTATATAGTATTTTATTCCGATTTTTAATTATTTTTATGAGTTATATTTTTACAAGTTGCTTTTATACTCCTATATAGGTATAATACCTATGTATTTTAGTATTTTTATTTTTGTTTTGTGTATTTTATTTTTATTAATTCCATTTCTTATTTTCCAAAATTATGAAATACTTTTATACACACAAATATATTTTTAGTTTATTTTTCTGATTTATTTTGTATATTAAATAAAATGTAAGAGTGTTTTGTATAGGTATATGTATAGGTCGTATACCTATGTATTCTTTATACAAGTATTTTTATTTTGTATTTCCTTTGCATTTTTATTTTAATTTTAATGCACATATATATTATAAGTAATATTTACATAATTCTAAAAATATAAAAATACAAAAATAATGAATAAAGAATAAATTGATTATTTTAATCTGTACAAGTATACAATGAGGGTCCAAAACTCAACTTTCAAACCGTAGCCCCGCCAAATGCGAAACCACCACCATTAAATAGATTATTTTATTCTATATACAATTAAAGGTGAGTATGCTGCATTTGGAGTTGTCGTTTGTGAGATACGGGTCTGGGAAGTTGGGATTCTGAATTCTTATTCAAACCATAACTTTTTATCTGAACATTATTTTTCTATGAAATCAATTTTGTATTTTTCTTTGTTAAATTATCTACAACTTTTATGTACAAAGTTTCTTCATTTGATGTATAAAAAGTGGAACCAAAAATAGGTCCCAAAAATGAATAAAGAATGAATAGAATATATAGGTATTTGTACTGTGTTTCTGACCTTATCTCCCCCTACTTTATTCCTTGTCGACCTATTCACCAAGATGCCTAGGTCTCGGGGGTTTTGGGTCATAAAATATTTACTATATTTTATTCTTTTTCTTTTCTTTATTTATTCTATAATTTTAGCATTAATTACAGTATTTTATACACTATCTGAATGCACATGCATGGATGCTAAGATGCTCTATTTAATGCTATTTTCAGGCATTTGCTAGGCTTTTTGATGCCAAAATGATAGAATAAAGATGATGAAATGTGGATTCATCAGGCACCTAACCAAAATTTCTAGAATTTTTTAGATCAGCAAATATATTTATAAAAATAAATCCACAAAAATAAAATACAATACTGCTAGGGACTTTTTTGCAATTTATAGAAAGTTTTCATGCATTCTAGAACACCTCAACAAAATCCAAGGTCAATCTTGCAAAAAAAACCCGAATTTATCGAAATTAATACGTACTAGGAGTGGAATTTTTGCAATATAAAAAATATTCTAGGTCCAACTTGCAATTTACCACAAAATATTACACTAAATATTAAAATTTATAGACTAAAAAGAAATACCAAATCTGGAGGGGTCCCTTTACAAAATGCCCAACTGCCTCACATGTATTCGCACGTGAGGTGATGTGGAGGAGGACATAAGTGCAAATAAAATAAATACGAGTTTTGATTCACAAATATTACAAAAATATTTAAACTACAAAGGAATGTTTGTAGACTAAATTGTAAATACAAAAAGTAGGAGTATAGAATGCAAAATTACCACCTTAGGCACGATCCAATGGTTCTTGATATCCCACTTGACATGTGTCGCTCGCTGGATTCCCGACGGTGCTTCACAATCCATGGCCCTAATTAGTTCCTCAGTTGGATCTGACAGTTGATGGAGGGATCGATCTGACGATCGTGGGTAGCTTGGAAGAACATGGTTGAAGGTTCGCCTAGGCGAACTTTAATCGACCAAATCTCCGATCTCTGGCCATCTGGAGTGCTCCCACGGTGCAAAATGGCCATGGAGCTCTTCTGAAGCTATTATACCCTCAGAATCATCTAGGCCCCATCGATGAAGTCCGTAAGTAAAAATTACTTGAGGGTTATTTCTTGTTAGAGATACCCCTCAGATGGGGTCTTTAGGACCTACAAGGATGGTAAGAAGAATGGCGGAGTGAAGGGGAAGGACTATGGCTTTTATTGGTGGGAAATCGGGTCGAAATGGAAATGGAATGAGGAGGTCTGACGAGGTGGCAGAGGAGGATTTTGAAGCTTTGATCTGAAAGGGATCGAAGGGAGCTGGGTGGTTGGGTACGTAGAGAAATGGAAGGGAAAGCTGATAAGGTGATTGGTGATGGTCGGAACAGGGGGTAGACGGCGGAAACGAAGGCTAGAGCACTAGGCTTCGACGAAATGAGCTCGACCTAAATCTGTGCTAAAACAACTAAAAATGCATCAAATTGAAATTACACTAAGTTAAAGGAACTAAATGCTGCTTAAAAGGGCAAGAAAATGAGCTCTAATCTCCCCGAAGATAGGGAGTACATGAAGCTCCACCAATAGGTCCGACAAGGGTTTGGATCGATTCTCCTCCACCTTATGTGAGCTGCAAATCCATGAGGACCTTGCTGTCACTGAGCTCAACTCATTTTGTGAGGGATCTAAGGATTCCAGTGTTCAAAGAAGGATCAAATCCAAAAATGGGGCGAGGCTTGGCTCATGTACAAGGCGAGGTTTGATTGTGATTTTGGCTTGATATGAGGCTCCATTGATCAAGGAATCGTATGCGTGTGAAAGGGAAATGATTGAAGAGCAAAAGTCATGAAGGAATCGAGTAGAGAAATGTTTCAAGCCTTGGGCAGAGGAAAATGGAGAAGGCGGGTCACTGACATTTGACGGGAGCAGGCCTATGAGGGGCAAGCGATTGATCGAGGTCAATGTAGACTTGCTCCTAGTCCACGTCAGCCTAATACTGATAAAATAAGGAATAATTCCCTTATTAAATAGATTTAAAATAATAAATGATTTTATTATTTTTTGTAAAAAAATATGAAAATATTTATGATTTTATGTAGTATTTTATTATATTTTTATTTATTTTTACAAGTTCATTTATTAGATATTAATTTTTACATGTATAATTATAGGTATTTTTACCTATATAAGGCATTTGATTTTTATTTTGTATTTTATTATTTATTACTTTATATTTATAATTTATAAAATTATAATATATTCAGTTATATATTTACATATTTATTTTATTTTTTAGACTTTATTCATGTACTCTAATTAAGTATACATATTATATGTTGATAATTTATCTATGTATTTTAATATTTTATTTATTTTTATGAATTTTTAATAGATTTATTCTAATTTTATAATTTACTTGTGTTATGAATAATATTTACAAATATATAAAAATATTAGAAACTTAAAAAATATAAAGAAAAAATATAATAATTATTTATACATGTATCTTGCACAATAAGGGCCCAAAAGCCAACTTTTGTGTCTTAACTCCAAATTAAATGAAAATACCTTCATTAAATATATAATTTTATTTTATGAACAATAAACGTGAGTTTGGTGAATTTTGAGTTTGTATGGAAAAAATACAGGTCTAGGAAGTTTTCTTTACAACCTTTTATTTTGTATGTCCTAAGCACACTGTGCATTATTTTTGAATGAGATAAGTTTTGTATTTTTCTTTGTATTTTTATGTACAATATTCATGTTCAAAGTTTATTGAATTTAAGTATAAATAATGGTAAATAAAATAGTCTCCGAAATGTGATTATTGGGCTATAAAATTAGGGATTTCGGTGCAATTATTGTCCCTTAACTCCCCCTACTTTATTACTTATTGAACAAGTCAATTCTTGACTTAGTCTTGGGGTTTAGGGTCATTCAATACCTTTGGTATTTCATTTCCTTTCCTTTTCTTTACTTTATTCTTTTATTTTGATATTAAATCAATGAATTTATACAATATTTACAATATAAATAACGAGTGTTATTTGTACAAATTAATGCCATTTTCATGCATTTATCTAGGTATTTAACGCCAAAATGAGAGAATAAAGGTGATGAAATGGATATTCATCGAAAGGTGAGCTAACTAACCTAAGGAAGCATGTATACTTTAATATAAGGCTATGTCAAGGTGAAAATGTTAGGTAATGAGAAACTTCAATGAGTGTCCATTTAATGAATAATTGATAATACTAATATCATAACTACATTAAGAGTTGACATGCATTTAATCCAATTTCACTTGCAAGTAAATAGATGCAGTAAATTGTATATGAATGGTAGCCAACAATGTCGTGGCATTTATTCTCCTTTAAGGAATGCGCATTTATATTGTATCAATAATCATAACATAAACATAGGACAACATGAATAATCAACTTTTATTTCTTTTCCAAATTCTTCATTTATTAATCATACTTTGGACGTTGAGTATAAGGGAAGAATGTACAACCAAATTCTTGTTGCAGCAAGAATCTAAAAGAACTCTCAAACCCCCTTACTACATGTGATTGACTGTCTACTTTTGAACTTATTTCTATATAAAGATGCATATGTATGATTATAAAGTATTGCGTGTCACTACGAGGTACACGTGGTGATTAAATAAGCAATCTTTGACACATGAAAGATAGCACAAGTGTAGCATGTATATTTGTCATGTTAGGCCCCAGTAATGTGACCTAATATCTTCCCCCCCCCCCCCTTGGAGTTGAGAAACCACATAATCTACCCAAAAGCACTCTGGTTCATGAATCCCTTAGGTTATTATATTGGGTTTTTATCACTTGTGCCCCTCCGAGATATCGCAATATCAGTTATGCCCCTATCTTTTTGGTAATATTAGTTGTGCCCCTCACTTCTTGTCGTTTTATCAATTGTGCCCCTTGGGTTAGTTGCCGTCCATCCACAGTGCAAACGGACGTTAACTTTGAGGACATAAGCGGGATTAATTTTAAAAAAGGGTTTAGTGGTCATTTTGACACCCTCTTCCTCATCCTCTTCTTCTTCCTCCTCTTCCCCCATCCTCTTCCTCCTCCTCCAACCTCCTCCTCCTCCCTCTCCGCCCGGAACTCCTCCCCCACCACCGGCATGCCCTCTTCCTCCACCCCAGCCGCTCCTAACGCGTAGGCGTAGGCCGTGCCTCTTCCCGACCGCGCCCAGGTCGCCACCCGCTCGGAGGCTCGGTCCTCTACGCCCAGGTCACCCCGCACCGCCCCCCCTCCCCCGCACGCACCGCCCCTGCTCCCCCCTGCCTCGCACCGCCCCCTTCCCCTCCCTCGCGCGTGCCGCCCCCTGCTCCCCCTCCTCCCTGCCCCGCACCGCCTGCTCCCCCTCCTCCCTGCCCCGCACCGCCCCCCCCCCCCTCCCCCGCACGTGCCTCCCCCTGCTCCCCCTCCCCCTGGCCCGCACCGCCCCCTCCCCTGCTCCGCACCACGCCCGCGCTGCCTGCACGCACGTGCGCCGCCCGGCTCCCATCAACTCCACCGAACCTCTGCCTTGCTGCGAGAGGATCGCCACCATCCCTTGGAGAATCACTGTCATCATGCATCACCCACCGTGTGCTCCGCTCGACGTCCGCCATTGCGCATTTCAACCGCGAGCACCTCCATCTTCATGTGAGGGAGTTGAAACACAGACCTCCATCATGCGCCCGCCGATCAAGCTCTGTCATTCACCGCGTTCCGCCGACGCCAGCTCTCCACCGACCGCGCAACCAGCGCCAACCCCTCGATAACGTCGTGAAGCCGACCTCCTCCCGCAGTCATGCACCTCCCCCGGCCCCCGCCGCCAGCCCGTACTTCCTCCGCAGCCTCGCACCTCCTCCCCAACCCTCCTCCTCATTTGATTTTATTCTGACCATAATACCCCTCTTAACCACACCACGGTTTGAGTAAACTATGTTATTTTAATTTTTTGACGGTCAATCTGACAGAAGGGCACAACTGATGACGGAGAAAGAAGTGAGGGGCACAACTGATATTACCAAAAAGACAGGGGCATAGCTGATATTGCGATATCTCAGAGGGGCACAAGTGATAAAAATCCTATTATATTCATACTAGTCTGGGTAATTAAGTGAAATGTCTCAATTTAATTACAATGCCACTTAATATTTCGCAATGAGTACTATTGTAACATACATTAGACGATTAGCTGTATTTTAAAGAATCTAAGTTTTAATTTGTGTTGCTCCATATTGTGTAACTTAGGGATAAGTGCCCTACGTGCATCAATATCCTGACAAAACTAAGTTCTTTCCTATATTCTTAAATTGCATTTGAGTGACTATGTTTAAGTTGAATTATTTAACTAAACACACGATGTCTGTGCAAGAATTCAACTTTAATAAAAAAGGAGGATCACAAAGCATCTCCAATCTTAGCAAGCTATTTAAAAAATCAAGGCATTAAGAGAATCACAAAGCATTCTAGTCCATTTCCAAGTTAAACAGGTTAAGCTTCACATTAATCATTACAAAGCATGTTAATTATAATACTTCAAAGGTGTAGCCACAATCACTACGATAGAGAAAAACGTAACATTTATAACGGAAACTGTATCCAAAAGATGTGATTTCGTGGTTCAAACTTCTCATAGGAATTCATTTATACCTCAACAATATTCGTATTAAAAGCATAAAGTAAACACGTGTACTTTTGTAACTTTTCCAATGCCAAAAAAAATTTAAAATTTGCAAAATGAAATCGATATCCAAAAGACTCGATTTTTAGGTTCAAGCAACTCATAAGAATCCATTTATAATAAAAAATATTTTTTTACTTGATTATATGATTTTTTGAAATTTATTTGACCTTAAAACACTTATATGTGTGAAAATTATAAATCTAGGGATCTTTACGCATTTTTGCAATCCTTGAAAGTTAACTAAACACTACATATATTAATTTTCATAACTGGTTAGGCACTTATATAATTATTTCAGATTTAAAACTAGTCTTAGGTGTGTCTATAATTATCCCTATTAACCCTCCTTTTCAATTAATACATGGAGAGTGTCAAGTTATGTGTATAATAAAGGAAATCAAAAAAGATATGTCTAATGTACCAAAGAAACTCTCTCCCCCAAGTCTCATCTTTCCAGCAGCCATAATGCATGTATTCCACATGGGTCGTGTGGGTTGGTCCGCACATGAGGGTGTGTGGCCAGTATTAGAATCTTGTTTTAAAGCTGACACACACATTATCTCTACTTGTAAAGTGGGTCATTTTCCCAACAATCTTGCAACATTCCAGAACGAGCAGGCCGAGCTCCCCTAGCATATCAGTGATAGAATGGAGAAGCTCAAATTTTCAAAGAATTACTCCTCCTCTTATCAACCCTCAAACGATTTCTCCTCCTCCTCCTCGTTGTGTTAGAGCTCCATCGCCTCCTCCTTGTCCATCTCCCTAATCTAGGCCTTTTGATCCTCCTTCTTCATCTCACATTAGAAGAGACTTGTGATCGAAGAGATCCCTGAAGAAGAAGAAGAAGAAGAAGAAGAAACTTGGGAAGAGACTTGTGATCGAAGAGATCCCTGATGAAGAAGAAGAAGAAGCTGAGACTGAGTCAAAGAAGAAGACGATGATAATGGTATAGCTGACTTCAACTACGACTCAGATGCCTAGTTGTTCTTTCTTATTTCTCTAATGTCTTTGAGTAGTGCACTTTATGTGCTTTTCTATATTACCTTATGTTGTGTACTAATACTTTGTGATGAGTGAAGTTTGTATGTTTAATGTTTATCATTCTCTAGAAATTACTTGTGTTATTTTTAATTACGATAAAAAGGGGGAGAATACAAAACGAAAGATAACTAACAAAATGAAAGATAACTAAAATGAATGTTTTGTTTTAAAGAAGTTAAGATTTTGGGATCTTATTTTCTTGTGATAAAATTGGAATTAAAATTGAATGGACTGTAAAATTATTTTTAAAGAATAAAGTGTATTGTTTTGTCATCTTTAAAAAGGGGGGACTGTTAGAATCTTGTTTACTTTTATTTCAAAGCAGATGCATACATTATCTCTACTTGCAAAGTATTTTATTTTCGTAGGATCTTCAAGACAAAGTTCAAGACTTCGACATAAGCTTTCTTTTCATATTACTTGTTATCAAGTGTTTTTTGTTGTACTTAATGTGTAATAATCGAATGTATTCTAAATAGTGTCTGTGCCTAGTATCCCTGATGATGTACACAAAGAGTTAATATTGCTATTGGTCAAGTCAAAGTTCTCGCATAAAAGTCAAAGTTCAAAAGACTTCCATTGATCACTAATTAACGCTTCAACCGATCGATCATTCATTGATCGATCATGGTACTTCACCGATCAATGATTCTGCAACCTGCTAATGAACACTTCGAACCGATCAATCATTGATCTCTGTATGATCGGTAAGACACATTGATTGCTAATGTCTTTAATTGTGATTGATCATTTTTTGAACGTTGTCTATTCTTGACTGATACTTTTCATTGATCGATAACTTACTTTTATGATTGATAATTTACTTGAATTTTGAATTCTATACCAGGTCCTTTGATCAATCATGTCCTCTTGCCTGATCGATCATTTGAGCATTAATTGATCGTTCCATTCTTTAACGTTGCTATTTTTAGTTTCAACAGATACATGGTTCAACCCTATAAAAGGAGACCCCCACCTCCTTATTTTGACATGCTACTCAATTCGGGTATTCTTCTCTCTCTCTCTCTCTCTCTATCTCGCTCTTGAGTGCTCATATCTTCAAGACAGAAGATTTCTCAACAAAAAACTAGTCCTGATCTATAACGAGTTCCTCAATCTCTATGTGTATAGTTAGAGATTCCCTTGAAGCTACTTAGAAAAATTTTATAGCTTTTGCTTGTGTTAGAGATAAATTTGCATGCATCAAGTTTTTGCATATCTTATTGATATATTCACTCTGTTGTTTATTATTTATTGATAATTTTACTATATATTAAATCAACTCATATGATCATTTATCTTGTTCAAGCTAACATTATTCTTTAAGTACTCTCGGAGTTCTCTCTGCAGGTAGCTCGAGGTGAAGCCTCGAGCTGTGATGCAGTTAGTTAAATTGCATGTGTGACTTTGGTGTTTGATCAAAATTTGTGACTTTGGTGTGTGATACGAAGTTTTAAGCTTCATGCATTGTAATCGGTTGAGATATATGTATAAATATATCAGTATATAGTGTAATAGTTATTTGTCTCAGCTGATTAGAAATCCAAAGTCTGGAAGGCTTGGGTCATTACAGGAAATGGGATCTTTTAGGACGAGAACATGTGACTGTCCATGACCAACAGTCACCAATAGGGGACGATCATTATGTGATCGTCCCCTATTCTGTCAGTCTATGTGACAAACCTAGAGCCAACATCTCCTTCAGTTATTAAGCATAAGAAATAGTCGTCGTTGACCGTTCCCATTGTTCCTGCCCCCTCTCTGGACGAATATTTATAAGAGGGAAGACTTAGGAGGTGGTTTTGACCACACCCTATGCATTTTTTTCAACGTCATGAATGGGTTGAGGGTTAGGTGCTCGGGCCGGAGGGGACAATCATTGACGGTCGTCCCTTCTATGCCTCCCTCCTCTCTGGACGAATATTGGATGCTCAGGAAGCCTTACGGGACGGTTTCGACCGTCCCCTGTACATTTCTGTCAGCGTCATGGATGAGATGAGGGTGAGGTGCTCGAGCTGGAGGGGACGGTCTCCCTTTTGTGCCACCCCCTTCATGGGATGAAGATTGTGTGCTCAGGACTCCTTAGGGGATAGTTTCGATCAATCCCTATATGCTTCTGTCAGCGTCACAAAAGAGTTGAGGGTGAGGTGCTCAGGCTGGAGGGGACAATCGTTAATGACCGTCCCATCTAGTTTCATAGGATACGGTCGTGACCGTCCCCTCTGTTGTAACTGTCATTGGGGGTGGTCAAAATGACCGTCGCCAATGGTTATGTAAAAAAAACCCAGGAGGCCCCATTTCATTTCATTCTCCCCCAAAATCTTTCTCAAACCCCCTCCTGCCCCCATCGTTGCTAGCGCTCATCGCCCCCAACATCTTCTTCACGAGCGAGGCGCACCAAAGGAGACGGAGATCCACGAGCAAACGATCGGACAACATAACGACGACACTGCGACGATGGAGACTCTCTCTAGGGCATCCATGGTGGACGACCACATGAGAGAAGGAGAGAGGGCATGTAGAGAGAAAAAGAAAGAGAACTCCGTGCTCTTCCCGATATCACTTTTCCCTACTCGCGGTATTTCCTTTGATGTGCTAATTTTTTAGAGCTATGTGATCATGTTTTAATATTAATAGCATGTTATTAGTGTAGTGCTTGGGGTATATAAGTTGTTTTTACATTGTGGTATGGATTGTGGTGTGTATATTTGTGATATAGATTGTGGTATATACACATGGATGTATATAACATGACTTAGTGTATCCTTAAAATTTCATGTAACATGACTTATTATATCCTTAAAATATCACGTGATATATATATATATGGATAAATGAACCTTACATGCATTGTCACATATATATATATATGAATGTATATAGATGCATTGAATATATAATACAAGTGATTCTTTATGGAGGTATCAACCTAGATTAATTCATTTGAGCGATACATCAATACTTTTTATATATTAGAATGCTATAGTAGGGATGCACCGTCATAAATTTATGTAAGTATTGGGTATGTATGGAGTTAAGAATGTAGGAGGTATTTGGACATGCAAGTGTATGAGGAACATGGATATGTCCTAAAAATTGTGTTATGTTGATTTTATTGTTAACTTTCCCCGTGACTTTTTATAATTTTAAACTTGTGCAAAGATGAGGCCTCCTGGGGGAATGCTCAAAGACGATGGTTACACTTCTTCTTGCAGCAGAGAAAATGAGGTATTTCCTCATCATAATAAAATCCCCAATTTTATAAAGCCCATTTTAAATAGATATAATTTCAACACAAATAGTGATTCTTATTATGGTGATCATAAGGATCCTACCTATGATTTATTCCTCAATCATCTGTGAGAAGATGAAAAATCATATCTAATAGAGATGCAATACCTCATAAATGGCTTGATGACCCTTGTTAAATATGTTAAAGATGATCAAAGTGACGGGGACAATGGTGATGAGAACAACGAAGACAAGGGGCAACCTAGGGTCACAATATACAAGTCGGTTCATCACGGAGTCGTCATCCCACGAGAGGGATGTTGAGATGGAGAGAGTAAAGAGGGAGGAACAAAGCCAAAGAAGGAAAGAAAAGGGGAAGAACGTCCTTCATCAAAGGAAAAAGTGAATGATTTGAAATACGATGACATGTAGTAATATGTAACTTTTATTTTAGTATTCACAAATGTATATCATTAACATCATGGTTCTAAGTTCAAAATATTCTTGGATATATTGTGTTTGTGACATATGTGAATGTGGAATACCTTGTGATGCTTCGTTGTGAATGTGGATATACTTGTGATTCTTGATTGTGAATATAGATTACATGGAATTGGGGTATTCTTATACATGCATGATTTTTATATGCTTTTAGAGGTATAGGTAATCGTGACGGGAGTGCGAAACTGAACCAGGTAATAAAATTTTATGCATAAATTATAATGTTTTATTATTATGCAGATATGCCTCCACATCCTAGATGCATCAGGGATGCACCGCCTGCATCCCATGCAGGTAGTGACTCCTCTGATCCTGCAGGGTCAGTGAGATCTGCTAGATGTATAGGCCCATCACAATGTCGTGTCTTCGACCATCTGCATCCCGGTGAGACCCTTCAGGTGAGGATTGTTGAAGGTGATGCAGTGGGGGATAATTCGACTATTTTTTAGAGTAATCTAGGACAAGTGTGCTGAGCGCAGGTTCCCATACACATGACAGATTGACGTCTAGTTGAGCAGCCAATCAAGGATGCCATGCTTCAATTTGGAGGATATTAACACTATTAACATATTAGAATTGCAGAGTTGGTGTGCATATATGATTAAAACTATTACTTCTTATGTACATTATTTTTTCAGATTCACGAGATCATGACTCGCTATGGATGCTTTGATTCTAGGACATGGTGCTGAATTACTACGTAAATATAAGGGTCGTTTGAAGGCCCAAGTAAGTAGTGTCATATTGTTTTCATCATTTTAGAGATGAACTTATTTAATTAATTTTAGTACTTTGACCCGAAGCTTCCATTAGAGGCACTTTTGGTAAATTATCCTCCTAATGTACCTGTTGAACACTAGAGTACATTGATATACATCTGGATGGGGGAAGAACATGTGGTATGATATGTGTTTATTTAAGAAATACTGGAAGTATAATGTTTTATGTATTTACTTCTTATATGGTATCTCAAAGCGTAGTGCTGAAAATTAAAAGAAAAAAATTCAAGTCTATTCATAGAATGGGTAGAAAGAGTACACATTAACTTAAGGATGACTTTGTAAGTAGTTTAGTATATACATCATATTTTAAATTCATCCATTATTGTATCTTAAAACCGTAGCATGAGACTTGATTATTTCCCGTTAGGCATTGTAGAACCATCGTGTGCTCAATCGGATGGAAGTTTTTGAGAAATCCAAAAGTCAGGATGTAGGTGGGGAAATTCACTGTGTAGATCCTACCTATGGTCTAATTCATGTAAAAATTTAATAATAATTTTGTATTTTTTAAAATAATTTGAATGATTTATGAAGTTTAGCTTGAATAATATTTCAGGAAGAGATGATCAGACTCACATACGAGTCAGCCACCCCTTAAACCTGATGTGGCCTTCCTCTAAGCGATCGAGCCAAAGCATCATAAACAAGTTTGTTGTGGTGATCATGATGCTACCCTTCAGAATTGGTATGGAGTAGGGAGCGGCTCATCTTCCTTTCAGAAGACACAAAAGTAGAGGGAGTTAGAGAGTCAAGTGACGAGCATGAATATTGAAATTCATGATTTGCACCAACAAATGGTAATTTTTAATGCATTCATGCATGCACAACAAACTGGAGCTTCGACAAGCCAATTGACGCGATCAAGTAATCTAGTCGCGAGGCTAGGCGACGATGATGAAGGAGACACAGAAGATGAAGATGACGATGAGGACGACGACCAAGATAGAGTTTATCTCTGGTTTAATTTTGTTGTATTAATTAGTAGAATAGTTTGTTATATGGGATTTTTACCCGGCAGACCCTGAAATCTTTTGCAATTACCGCTACGACCTTTGAAACATCGTAATTCCTCCCCCAACCTCGTAAACTTGCTCCGTCTTACCCAACAAACCCTGCCGTCAATTTTAACTATAATTGAGTTAAATACTTGAGTTAGTCTTGAGTTAACCTAACCAATTTACCATCCAACGACTAGGATTAGCCAAAATAAAAAAATAGGAAAGAAAATCCAGCCAGGGCCGAAGCAGCGGCTGCAGGGGGCTCCATCACGCGGGGGACGAAGCAGCAGCGGTGGCCGGGTTGGCGAAGCAGTCGCGGCGGGGGAGGGGGGACTGGACTCCATCGCGCGCGGGAGGGGAGGGGGTGGGTTCGGTTGCTCAGAGCAGGAGGGGGCTGCGGGAGGGTGATGCGCCGGGTGCAGGGGGGTCGAGCGGGAGAGGGGGGGGTCGAGCGGCCGCGAGCTGGGGTGGGTGCAGGGGGCTCCGACCAGGGGGGGACTCCATCGTCGGCGCGGGTCGCACGAGGGTGGGGGGGACTGGACTCCATCGCGCTCAGGAGGTGGGGGGTTCCGCTACACGGAGCAGGAGAGGGCTGCGGGAGGGTGTTGCGCCGGGTGCGGGGGTGTCGAGCGGGGGGGGGGGGAGAACACGATGCTTCACTGTCGTCAATCCCCTCTGTTCAGATGCAGCATGTCATTGCTGGATCCCCGTCCTTGGATCTCAGGGCTGCAGTGGGTCATGGTCTGCTTGTCCCATTGCAGCACCAGGTGTTGCCCATTCAGTTGCAAGCTTCTAATCAGTCCAAGTGATGAACTTGCATTCGACCATTGCGGATTTCTGCTGGCAACATACGCCTTCAACTCGAGGTGCTGTGGCTCGTTAACTTGACCGCAGAATCAGACCGTTCTGGATGACGTGGGAAAGTAGAACCATTTTTTCTTGGATAACGAATCTGTAGATGGGTGCCCGTCTTTCTTCTCTGCTGACGGTTTTCATCAGCCCGATCATCGTTGTATAGCATCGCTTACATATGAAAAGTATAGTTCTCACCGTGAGCTGTGATGGGTGCAGGGAGCGGGAGGCTGTGAGCTGTGATGGGTGCAGGGGGCTCCGAGCAGGGGTGCTCTGCTGCGGCTATGGGAGGGCTCGAAGCGGCAGGGCTGGGGGGAGGGGGGCTGCTTGGAGCATGAGGATGATGCGCCGGGAGGGGCTGTTGCGGCTGCAGGAGGGCTGCTCGGAGCGGGAGGCTGCTCGGAGCGGCAAGGTTGCGTGGGCGTCGACGACGATGGAGGTCAACGAGATGGTTGGTGCTAGGCAGTGGGGAGATGGATGAAGGTGAGAGGGAGTGGCAGTTAACGTAAATTCGATAAATAAAATAGGCATAATATCAAAGAGTTTAACGGAATTTGGTTACTTTTAACGGGTAAATAGATGGAGGTTAACCACAGGGTTTATATGGTAAGAGTTAGCAAGTTTACAGGGTCGAGGGAGGAATTACGATGTTTCAAAGGTCGTAGCGGTAATTGCAAAAGATTCCAGGGTCTGCCGGGTAAAAATCCCTTGTTATATTGTATAATTATTTTGGACAATATAACGTAGAGTAGGTTAGTTTGTTGCTTAAATGGTTTGAACAAGTTACGGTAGAGTAGTTTAATTTGAATTTTTTAGCATTACTCATTTCATAATATTCCTTTTAATATAGTGTGCGAAGTGAATGCGTTTATTTTTTCTTAATCCTTCTCTTTATGATGAACAATAGATATTAATACATTGAACGATTCATGTTAGTGCGGTATGCAGGGTTGAATGAAGGTCTTTTTAGTGGGAACCTATTTTTTTGTATCAGAGAATCAAAGGGGACGATCGTGACCGTCTCTTCAGAAAAAAATAGCCCGTCATGGAGAATCATAGGAGACGGTCCATTGAAGTTCTTTGGATGATCAGAACCATCTCCTATGACTACCATAGGAGATGGTTGCGATTGTCCCTTATGATATGATTTTAGGGGATGGTCAGAAAAGGACCGCCCCTTGAGAATCTAATAGATGGGACGATCATAATCGTCTCCTAAATAGTAATCATCCGGGACAGTCATGACCGTCCCCTAAGCGTAACCATAAGGGATGTTGGTACACACCATCCCATATGACAAATGAGACACAATCTATCGAGACAAGCAAGCGACCATCTCCAATGATCGGAGGGGACGGTCGTCCAATTAAATTAGATGAAATTCGATTATCGTCAATTTTATACTTTCCTATGGTGGGTAGTGGTTTTACCTACCCGAGTTTCGACATTATTATACTATGCAGTTTGGTTGTTTTTGATTGGATTGCTTGTTCTTTGCTTCCACGAAAAAGTTTTATTGTTCTGCCATACTCCATTCAGCCCTTCTGGAGTGTATTCAATCCACAATCACTATCAGACAATATGTTCTCCTTGAATTCATATTGATTCAGTTTTGCGTAGTCATCCAGAAATATGGATTTGTCCTTTTAAATGATATCCGATTTATACAAAATTTAGACTGTCGACAGAAGACTCAATGATCTATAGAGACATATCTCGAATTTTAAATCAAATGGTTGGATCTTGCAGAATAAATTGTTGAATATCAAAAATATCCAATCTAACACGATTTCCTTCGCCGTTGTCTCGATTTGATCAAATCAATCTAATTAGCCCCAAAATTATGGTGTACCACATAAAATCATATATCTAAACTTATTAATTTTCAGATTTTGACTCAAACAAAAAAATTTCTCCATCCCTTATTGGTTGTCCACGAATCCCAGAATCAAGAAGCGTATCCACAACCTCTTGTACTAGTTTTTCCTGACACATTACTAATTCCCGATCTACTTGTGGTTAATAAATCAGTAAGAGTCTGATTCCGATAAAGAACTCTTCTATAGAGTTCATTAATATCAGAACTCATACTTGACCTCCATCTATCTGAATGATGGGACTGAAATCAAGGGGAAGGATTGGTAATATACACAAAACCTTGTTCTACATCTGCTCGAATAAAATGTTTAGCTAATTCCATATATGTAACCAAAAAATCAAAATCTACTACACTTTATACAATTTAGCAATCAAGGCAACAATAAAAAGGCATACTTAATTATTTTATGTAATAGAGATTCATATTGCATAAATTTAAATTCATAAAATGATTTTATGATAAAAAATAGGTGATAACTAATCAAGATTTGCAATGTCCCAAACATATCATAAAATAGAGTATAAAGGGAGGGATAAAGATCTTTTCACATTTTCCTTGAGCATCATAGTGAACCACCAAATCTTGGAGCCTCATCTTACACCTTGGATGGGAGATGGATGCTTTTTGTGTGTGTGGGGGGGGGGGGGGGAGGGGAGGGGGTGGATGTGACGACCGTCCTCCCGAGGACCTTAGGTTACCCGTCAAACACGTCATTTGCACATTTAACAAGCTTAAGTTAATCTCATGCTTATGAAAACCTGGGGAAATTTTTTTTTTAAACATGACATTCACAAGATTTAATTAGCTAAGCAAGCAACCACAAGAAAACTAAAAGCGGAAGTAAGTAGTATACCAGAACTGAACAACAATGATATCCATTCATATTCATTTCATTCATATACATGCTGAAGTTTCATAACATTCAATATACATGTATGTATCCAAAAATAACACTACAGAGGATAACACACCCAACAACTGTCTAATGATCTCCAAAAGATTACCTGCTCTGTAAGTGTCAGCACCAAAAGAACAACAGCAGCCCCAAGTACGGCAGCTACTCGATCGCAGGCCCTTTGCCTGCCATAGTAGAAAAAGGACAAGCAAGTATCTGTCACAAAGTTGTAGAGTACAAATTCTACACAGTTCTACTAAGGAAAGTAGTAAGCAAAGACTAGCACAGCTAGAAAAACAGTAAGGTAACTGTAGTGGACAAAAGAAGCTAGCAAGTAAAAGTGGGTTAATTGATTCTTTTAAATTATTTACTTGCTTTCAGAAGTCTAACAGAACACACTCGCTCACTACCACAGTGTGTCTCCCTCGATCAATGGAACTAACCAAACAAAAACTCAAGCCTAGAAGTAAGTCTGTGGTCTTGGTCCGGTTAGGACCTCGACATCCGGGTAGGACTTCAAAGTCCAGGTTGAACCTCACACTATGACTTTGAGGTCTGGTGTACGCCTCAGGGTTGGGGTGCCTCCGTAGGCATGCGATGGTGTCTTGCATCCTAACTAAGTTCCCAACACTCCTTCTAGCTTGTTCTCTCAACTCACATTGATCCTTGGTCGACACATGTGAAAGCTCGCTCCCGAAGGTGTACGTGTACTCACAACTCTCTCTCAACATTCACTCCTCGTTAGTCTCGACTAATAGTACTATCGTCATTAGTCTCATAGCGGAAAAGTCTAAAGATCACATATCTCTTACCCTATCACGGGGTCATAAACCTGACAGAAAGGTATTGATGAAGTTCTTAGTGTTTGTTACCCACTACCCCGTCACCAGTGCACGACATGGTGGAAAGGTAATAATGAAGTCATCAGTGTCTACTAACCACTACCCCATCACCAGTGCACGACATAGCGGAAAGGTACAAATGGTGACATTGATGTCTACTGACCACTACCCCATCACCAGTGCACGACATAGTGGAAAGGTATTTATGGGACATCAATGTCTACTGATGAAACTTCATCTTAACTGGGCAATTGGTGAAATGTCACAAATCTTTTAATCACAATCCCATCACCAGAGCACAACCTGATGGAAGAGTAATAATTATAGCGGTGAGGAAACCCCCGAAGGGATTCGTCTGCTCTCGCCAATCCCAGTGGAAGTGTGGTCCAAGGGAAAGGCAGTGGTAGTACGACTACTACGCCACTGGAGGCAGGAAAGAGAAGAGGTAAGCCTGCCGGACCCGACTTCCCCTCCCGTTACTTAACTCCCGAAGAGAAGAGCTAAGTAAAAACCAGACGAGCTCGTAACTAACTGCAGAGAACCCCCAACCTAGGCTCTCAAAGAAAAACCAACGGGTCAGCGGAATGGTCTAGACAACTCGTGGATCCCAACGAAGCGTAAAAACCGAGCCGGCTCGAAGAAAACACGTAAAAAGACTGGGATCCTAGACCCATGCTCTCAATGTCCGCTACCCAAGCCTGAGCGACCTCATCTCCTGCTCAGGTGAGGGTCACCGCGCCCTCGCACAGTCGGAGCACCATTCTCCATGAATGATCATATGTGACATCACCATTTCTTTTTCATGTTACTCCCTAAGCGTCTATGGTTTCTTTGATTTGTTTCACATCTACAAGTTATCGGTCCTAGACCCGAACTTGTTCTATAAGAACCTCTATTGATCCAAGGTCGACGATACAGACCTGATACGATAGTCTCTCTCTAATTTCCTACTCAAGAACATCATCTTATGTTCTTGGCTATCTTATCGGAAACTTCTTTCTTTCCTACGCCCCAAAAGATTCGGAAAAACCTACAAGGATCGGGCTACTCCTTAGAGGAAGACTTGCTTCATGGCAAGTTCATATAGACTTATTTTCCTGTATAGTAACTACATATATATATATATATATATATATCCTTAAGATCGTCACCAAATTTCTAAATATCATAATAGGTGTTTCAAGCCCACCTTTATAAGTAGCAATTATCCTAGGCATGCTCTAAAATGATTACAAATAGAGATTTACCCTATTCACTTTTTGATCACCCCAAAACATTGTCATTGTGTGTGTATACTTCATAATAATCCAAGGCATCTAGTCCTTTTAAGTTCACACCCAACTTCATGATTTTAAAGATGCTATTTAGGTGTTTAATTTACTTTAAGGTCTAACATTTAAAGGGGTATGTTAGAGAGTATGACATGCTCCAAACATGTATCTATTCCACTCATAGACCTATGTGTATAATAAGCATATGGTTGCAATCTTAATCCCTCTCCTAACTGGGATTAAATCACTAATTGATTTCACATTTCAATATAGGGAAACAAGGGGACTTGGTGTTTTTAAAACTTATTAAAGGATGCCTAAAAGTTTGATTAAACATGCACTCTACAATGGAATTTGGTCACAGTTTTGTTCATGGATAGCAACCAAATTAGTCTCAAAATCTTCATCAAAACCAATCCAAATACATGGGTTTCATGTGTATTATATTCCCTAAATATCTATAGTCAAATCCCCCAAAGGATGTCTAAGGATATTGTCAAAATCATGTATGTTCTTAGTCCTAAGGCAACCATCTCCAATCTGAACATTCAGTGGAGATATCATATAGGTAGTCAATAACTCCTCAAAAACTCTTCATTTTTCTAAAACAAACCCATGGATTAATGGTTGATATGAAAGAGTATATATTAACAAGTAATTACACTCAAGGAAACATGAAGAAACTCCCCAAATACATCCTAAAACTCTAATTTAAAATGCATGGACAGATCTGGACATTCAATGTCATGTAGGATATAGGTAGTCAACAACTCTTCAAAACTACTTATTTTTCTAAAACAACTCCATGGACTAAAGGTTAATATGAAAGAGTATATACCAACAAGTAATTTCACTCAAGGAAACATGGAGAAACTCCTCAAATGCATCTTAAAACACTAACTTAAAGTTCATGGACAGATCTGGACACATTCAGTTACATGCATATGTCAACATCCAAAACATTTCTAATCACCTAAATTTTCAAATTTAAAACCAAGAATTATAAGTCAATTTATTGGGGTCATAATCAGTAAGTAAATCTACTCAAGGGAATTTAAAGAAGACTCCCAAATCATGCAAGTTATTGGCCTACATTTACAACAACAAAACTGAAAATTTCAGTGGACAGTCCATGTATAGCCTCTTTAAGATGTTATAATCACATGCAATTTCGTATTTAACTTCATGGATTTAAGTCTACCTTAATGGAGTATTAATCAACATATGATTCTACCCAAGAGAACCCAAGAAAGACCTCAAAATACATGTCTAACTTAGATTAAAAGGTTGATACACAGATTCTGGACACAATGAAAACCGTGCACATAAAGTCTATTTTTCTCAATTTTTTTGCAACAAAAACCTCAAAACTAAGGCTTGATTTTAGATCTGAGATATAAGTGGTGAAAACTCTACATATGGCAGCAAGAGAAGGGCTAAATTTGTACCTCAAATCAAGCTTTCAAAAGCTTGAAGAAGAACTCTCCAAGAAAAATGTTGGGCAGTCCACACCTTGAGCTTCAAGCTTGGATTCCTCCTCTCCTTTGGCCCTTGATCTTACATGCAATGTAAGATCCAAGATCCTCTCCTTCCCAGCTTTGATTTGAGCTATTGAAACTCAAATTTGGGTGAGAAATGGGGAGTGGATCAAAGAGAGAAGGTGGAGGACATGAGGTGGTTGGCCATGGCTAAGGGAGGTGGAGAATATGAAGAAGATGAAGTGGGAGGGAGGGGGTGACGCCTATGGGGGTTATAATCTTGGGAATTTTGCATCATAAACCCCACCAACTCCTCCTAATTGCAACTAAGGCCCACCCATGAATAGTAATCACATTACTAATCATACTTAGCCACTTAATCACCTCTAGCTACAATTATCACAATTAGCCACTAATGGCATCTCTAATTTCCATCAAGCTCACTAATGATTCACCATCTTGGCTTAATTAGTCATTAGTATTCAAGGATTTTACAGTGGAAGATAAAATTATGTATTTTTTAGTAATTTATGGCTATGCACTGTCATATAAATTAGTAAGAATTTTGCAAACCTAATTATCCTCCAACTTTTTTCTATCTTTATCTCATCCAAATTTCTTAATTTAGAAATTCAATATCAACTTGAAATTTGAATTCCATCTATCTCATTGAGCTCACAACTAATTATCTCACATTATTGAATCAAATAACTCTTATGATTAATTGATTTGCAAACCCAACTAAATAGATAATGTTTATTTTGTACCAACAAAATTAATTGCTAACTAACTTTTTAAATCAATTTTCGACTTGTCAGTTAAAAAAAACAAATAAAGTAAAATAATATCCAACATAAGTTAATTCCCAATAATTAATTAGTTTGACTACTAAATTTATTTTCAAGGTCAAGTGTGATCAACTTGGTCATTTTTTGAATCTGATTCATGTTGTCTAAGTATGACATGATAATATTTAAATTTGTTATAGGTTGCCTGTGTAAGCAATCCGGTTTAAATGGTATGACTCAGTTGGGTCAAGGTGAAGCCCGAGTGGCGAGACTCTATATGTGTTTCTAGAAGGGTCTCCACATTTAATACCTGCACATATGTGGTTTGATTATTTATCTTATGGTCAAAAGTATTCCATAATGATATGGTTGTTTGAGATTATTGTTATTGCAATATCTGATTATCTGCCCAGTCGATCTGCTCCCGCACCCCCATCAAGCTGACAAGAACCAACATTGATTTCAACCTAATTGCAGTTGGGAGGGAGGGTGCTTTGTCAACGAGTTCAAAACATGGAGGAGCTTCTTTAATTGTGAGCTTATGATGGAGAGAGAATAGGAAGATCGTTTGATAACAAAATTTCCGAACTTCAATATAGAAGACAAGGGAAGACATCCTAATGGCAAGTTATTATTGTGGTGGAGAGCTCTAACATTGAGGTAATGGTTAGTGATAGAGAGTACAGAAGATATTAGAAAGATGGGTGGATGATGTGGTTGAAAAAAGAAAATTATTAAAAAAGAGTACGTCGGTAATAAAAGTAATTTTCTTTATTTAATATTATTGCATAAAACACACTAAAATATATTATTGAACATTGGCAAATTTTACGGGAGTATTTTTAGTAGTAAAATATTTACAAAGGGATATTTATACACGAGTATTTTGCAAAAGAATATTGTAAATATTATTGTCCAATATCTTGAAATCATTTCCTTTGAAATTATGAAATGCAGTAATTAGTGACAACTAAAATGATAAATAATGATACTAAATAGGTAACTAGTGACAATTAAAATGACAAAACAAACTATTGATGTCTATCATAAACAATTTGCCTTCCTCCAAAAGAATTCTGATCGTCTGTCTATCGTGAGATATTGTTACTCGTACAAGAGAGATACAACTACTATACTACATGAGAAAAAAAATTAAAACGTGAAGTACATTTCTTTCTAGTTTCTACCCACCATTTAAACCCTAACCCCTACAACCTTTCCATTGTACAACCCCCTCTCCCCGCATCCCACCTCTTCCCTCCGTTTTACACCAGAGTCGCACCATGGCATCCCTGCTCAAGTCCGCCGAGCTCCGCCTCCTGCGCTGCACCTTCTCCCCTCCAACCCCTCCCCCCTCTCCGCTTTCCTTCTCTTCCTCTTCATCTCCTCTTCTCCCCCAAATCCACTCCCTCATCACCTCCATCGAGCTCGGCCGCTACTCCGACGCCCTCCGCTCCGAGGCCGCCCGTCTCATATTCCCCTTCGCTTCATTGTGGCCCTTTCTAGACTCCGAGGAATCCGCCGACGGCTTCTACGCCGAGGCTGAGCGCTGCGTTGAGGCGTTCGTTGTTGGGGACGATGACGCGTGGCTCCGTGTCCTTGACGGGGACGATGACAGGGCGTACAGGGAGTTTGCAGTGATGTGCGTCGCCGTCGCATCTCTGATGGCGTTTTTGCAGCGGAACATGACGGGGTGAGTGAGCGGAGGTTCGCGGGTGTATTCGGGCGAATTTGATGTGATCATATGGATATTCTCTGGATGATCGGCTTTTCTGCAGGCCGGTTGAAGAGTTCCCTGCATTTCCTCTGGGGGTCGCAGCGGAGGATGGTGGGAAATGGGATGTGTGGGCGCGGAATCAGCTGACGTCGAGCGGGTCGGATATGTTTGGGAAGATCTCGATGGTACAGGTACGTGCTGGATATTGAATTGGGTGGATATGCTAACGCGAGGAAGGTTCCGTGTTGAATTGGCGAATTTCGGATTGAGCTGATTGGAGAAATTAAGCTCAGCGACAACAAAAAACCTATACGAGGGATAAACAGGGCGGCTAGATGAATTGCATATCTGTTTACCGTTTTTATTAAGAAGAATGGATATCGGGGATCGGTATTCATCAACGATCTCTCTAGTAGTAAATTCAATGGTTGTGGCAGTTCTTGGCAAGTTTTAGTCAAATTATTAGAATCCAGAGACTCTTATTCCTTGCTCTTTGTACCCATCACAGGGGTTGCTTTACTCCGTTATATCCGCAAGGATTCGTGAATAACAATCCTTAATCTTGACTGTCCTTTCTCGATCCTTATTCTGGATAAGATCTGGAAAAAGTCTAATGATAGAAGAATCACAGACAGATGAACTAATTCCTCACTTTTCCTGGGTTGAGATTCTTGAGTTTACAACCAAAAAGTAAATGGTGCACATTATTCAAATATTGGATCCATTTTTCTTTGAAAGCAATGGACACGGTACACACACCTCTCCTCAGATGCTACATGGAAGAGTGAACTTAAGGAGGAATTCCTAGTTTGCAAATCAATTTGCAGTCTCCGTGAAGAAGCTCATCTTCCTTGATTGGCTTTCCCGTAGTAGCAAATGAGCCTTCTTCACAGGAAAACTACCTGAAAATCATATCAGCGTATCTTCGATGCGTTCGCTTCAGAACCATTTCCGACAGAAGTGGCAACAACTCTCAAATTTTTGTTATGTTAACTTGCTTCAACTACACGACTAGTGCTTCTGAACCACTTGAGTTGACTTTTTTGAGAAGGAATATTATGGCAAGGTTAAAGAGTTCTACAAAGTTTATGATTAAGATGCTTGCTTGAGACTAGCCGTCTCTTTATAATGTTAAGTAAAAGATGATGCAAACATATAAACAAAAAGGGGTATTTTCGAGGGTTTGAGGGAAGAGAACATGAGTAAGATATGTTTGGGCAAGTGGTCGGGACTCCAGTGTTTCATGCAATGATTTTCTTCAGGTGCAGAGAGGGTGTATGGAGTTTTGGGATTTGAAGATTGTTGAGAGAATTCTATATCTTTGTCTTTATTTATATTTTTCTAGTTTTTCTTTCTTCTTTATGTAATTTCTTCCTAGAGCCTTTCTCCTATATAAGAGGGATCTGTGGCTACGTGGAATATAACTTTTTCATTTTTCCTTTCACATGGTATCAGAGCGACGGTCCTAGATCGGAGCCTGTGCCCTAGAGGCCTACCCCCACCAAAAAAACCCTAGCGCACGCTACCAACGCCACCCGTGCCGCCCATGCCGTGCGTACCGCCTGTGCGCCGGCCCGCATCGTTGCATGCCGCCCGCACAGCCTGCGCGTTGCCGTGCATCTCCAGCGCCACCTGCGCCCTTCTGTGTGCTGCATTTCGTGCGGCTTGCCCGTGCGCCGCCGACCGTGAGGGCCGTGTGATCCCTGCCCTTGCGCTCCTGCTGCCGTTAGAGGTTCTACATAGTGTTCTCGGGTACCTAGGTTGTGACGTGATCATCTAAATCACCCTAGTCACCCGAATGCACCTTCAAAGAATGGAAGAGGTTGTGGTATGAGTCTACACCCACAACCATCTTCCCATATGTTAGTGTAGACGTAAGTCTTATTTTGATGCAAATGGAAATTTGCACGACGATAAAAAAATAATTTGATTGTGGATTTTTCGGTGGAGAAGAAATTAGAGGGATTGAGAGGAGAAGACTCGTCGGAGAACGAGGGATTTTTGGAAAAGAATCGCGGAGATCGCGTGAGGAAGGAGAGGGATGAGAGAGATAAAGAGATAAAATCCCAATTAATATTCAACTTCAACTGTCTTTAACAATAGACTACCATCCCCTTTATATAAGAGGGGTGAGATTACAAAATTCGAAAGAAATTCAAACTGACTCTAATTGATTTGAATTAAAATTCAAATCTACCTTATCCTAATTTGACTCTAACTAATTAAATTCGAAATTCAAATTGAAAATCGACTAACAAATTTGAGTCACACGCGATCTCTTTTATTTTATTGAAATAAAAATTTCAACGACTCGAACAAATGTAAATAAAATTAGAATCTAATTAATTGATAAAAATCAAGCCCTATTTATCAATTTCGTGCTGCATCAGTTCTCCGCTTGAAAAATTCATCACCCGACGAATTGTTTGATCTTCGATGTGTCGTTGGAAAACTTGATCTTGAACTTGTATCTTCAAACTCCCCAATTAGATCCTTTTCAATGTAATTTTTCTCCATTGAGGGGTATGGCTGCAAATGTTCTACCCCTTCTCTTAAAAGGATTCCATAGCATAAGATATCCTCCAATTGTCCCTTTTGATAAAAATTTTTGGAATGAGAGGTCTCCCTGCAAATATTCCAAATTAATTTCCTATCTCAAATTTCATGGGATTCGAATCCCATAGATAAGGAGCCCCCCATTAGGGTTCTCTGCTCTTTTCCTTGGCAGTGGCGGCAACAAAGACTTCGACTCCAAGGGTGGCGTCGAGCCCTTCGACTAGGTTGCGGCTCGAGATCGTATGGCTGCACCCAATCTCACGAGGGCGGCCGCAGCGTGTCCCCCCAATGGCGGTGGCGCACGGTGACGCTAGGATAGCATCAACGGGGTTTCGTAGTCAACTTTTGGCGGCGGTGGATAGGGTGGGATCAGGTATTGGCATGGCTGGTGGGAAAAGGGTTAAGGAGAGATGTTGGCGGCGGTGCGTGGTTGAGGTGGCGGTGACAACGGAAGGGGGGTGCTGGAGAGAGGGGAGAGGAGGGCTGCGGGGGCGGGATGGGGAAGGACGGGGTGGGCGATGGGTACTGGACAGAGGGGAGATGAGGGCTGCGGGACGCCGGGAGCGAGAGGGGGGAAGGACGAGGTGGGCATCGACGGAATTGGGAGTAGTGCCGGAGGTGCAAGGGAGGCATGTAGGGGTGGTAGCGGCGATGAGGGTGGGGACGGAAGTATTAGGACCATGGTCGAGGGTACCAAAGTCTGCAGGAGGGGAATGAGAAGAGGGGATTTCGCCGTTGCGAGGCCGAGATGGAGGGAAGGCACGGGAAGGTGAAGTTGTGGGTGGGAGCATGTGCGGCGTGGGATAGTAAGGGGGAGGATGGGGGCTTGGGGGGTGCTGGAGGAATGTAATAGGAGTGTCGGTGGTGCGGGATGAGGTGAGGGTGGGGTGGGCGGCGGTGGCGGGGAAGCTGGGGACTTCGAGGGAGGTGGTGGGGTCATTCTTGTGGCGGAAGGGGCTGATTGCGGGTCTGGAAGGGGCGAGGCTGCGATTGGGGAAGGTGCCGAAGGTGCAAGGGTGGTGGGTGGTATTGGAGTTATTATATTTATATTTATGTTTGTAATCCTTCGGGTTTCGTAACCCCCCGTGACCCTCCGGGTTCCGTAACTTTCTGTGACCCTTCAAGTTCCGTAACCCCAATGACCCTTCGAGTTCCGTAACCCTTGTACTCTCCAGGGTTTACTCTCTATATAAGAGACCTTGTCTCTATGGAATAAACATCTCATCCCATATATCTCTCTTCTCAACATGGTATCAGAGCAACGGTCCTAGACCGAAGTCTAATACCCTAAATCCGCCGCCACCACCAAGCACTCTCTCCGCCGACAATGAGAGAGGGTTGGACCTCCTGCATCTCTTGTGGATTCCATAGTCTCGCGCAAGTCAGTCCGAGCCCCCAACAGCACCAACTGCCACCTCCAACGACATCTAAAGCACCGCCCGAGGCTCCAACATCTCTCGTCGCTCCTCCGGCGTCGTCGGCATTGCCTGAAGCCCCCCCTCCAACAGCCCATGCTTCATTATGACTTGTTTCTCCTAACTTTTTGTTTCTCCCAACTTCATGTTCCATACTCTTATTCTTTCATGTATGTGAGAAAGGGGGAGTCAGAGATGATTCTTTATATTCTTCAGGACATCTGTTGCCCTATCATGACTGATAGATTGACACTCTAGACTACTACTCAGATCATCCGTCTTCATCGAGCATCGACTTCTTCGTCAGGGCGTATACTTCTTCTTTTATGACCCGACTTCTACTCCGTGTTGGGCTTCTTCTACAGCGATTTTTCTCCAGACACGACAGAGATATGTTCCGGTGATCTGCAGGCACGACAGAGATACGTTCCGGTGACTTGATATCGCAACGACTCTACAGGCATGACAGAGATACGTTCCGGTGACTTGAAAGTCGCAGACCCGTCCTCGAGCGAGGTCTTCTACCAGCAGCGGACATATGTTCTTATGATGCATCGTGTGAAGATGTGGTGTATACTTTTTCTTTTTGTTACAAGCTGCAGCTTTCTCAGCTCAGCTTGAGGTGGAGTGTTAGAGTTATTATATTTATATTTATTTTTTAATCCTTCGGGTTCCGTAACCCCCCGTGACCCTTCGGGTTCCGTAACCCTCTATGACCCTTCAAGTTCCGTAACCCCCAACGACCCTTCGAGTTCCGTAACCCTTGTACTCTCCAGGATTTACTCTCTATATAAGAGACCTTGTCTCTATGGAATAAACATCTCATCCCATTTATCTCTCTTCTCAATAGGGGGAATTCGCGAGAGGGCCGCGGGTGGGATGTATATCAATTTCTGCAGCATTTGCAAGTTTGAATATACCTGGACAACAAGCATATCAACGTTTTTTCCTTCTGAAATGGTCTGGACTGCGAGCAAATCGTCGTCTATGACAAGTTTTTCTTGCTTTTCTTCTTGAAAAATCTGGATAGCGGCTTCGTCATGGCCTCAAATTTCAGCGAAATTCGGTCGAATTTCTGTCGAATATCGATATCCAGTCGAAATCAAAATTCGACCGAAATGACCGAAATATGGGGGTCCTAGTACAAAAAATGACCGAAATGACTGAAATTTCGGTCGAAATTCCACCGAAATTCCATAAAAATTCTGTTTTGGTCGATACCGAAATGGTGACCAAACCGACATTTAGGGCCTTGGGCTTCGTGGGCGCGAGGTGGTGTTTCACCGGCCCTTTTGGCAACGATTTTGGTGGCATTCTCTTATAGTTCGCACGTTAATGCCTCGACATTCCGCGGCTCTCGTATCTGTGACGCGAAAGCTTGCATATCGACACAAACTTGGAGCATATTAGATAGTGCTTGTCTAACCTCAACACGCCATGCACGATCGTTGGAGCGAGATCCTTTGGATTTTTTGCGTGAACGACGGGAGGGATCGCCAGATCGTGAGGACGACTTAGATGCCATGCTCTGATACCAATTGATGCTAATGGAAATTTTGCGACGGGAGAAAATAATAAATATTGATGCTGGAGATAATTGGTGGGGAAGAAAATGGAGGGGTTGAGTGGAGAAAACTCGTCGGAGAACGGGGGGTCTTGGAGAAGAGAAGCGCGGAGATTGCGTGGGGAAGGAGAGAGACAAGAGAGAGAGAGATAAATCTCAATTTTTCATATAATCTCAATTGCCTTAAAACAATAGACTATCATCCCTTTATATAGGAGGGATGATATTACAAAAATAGAAATCAAAATCAAAATTCAAATCAAACTTATCTTAATTTGGACTCTAACCAATTAACCGATTGATTTGAAATAAATTCAAATCTCTAATTGACTCTAACTAAATAAATTGAGATCACACGTAATCTCGTTATTTAAAGTAAAAAAATGCGACGACTCAATTATTTGTAAATAAAATGAGACTCTAATTATCGGACGAAAATAAATAAGACCCTATTTATTCGTTGCGCGCTGTATTAGTTCTCCTTCGCTTGAAAAATTCGTCTCCCGACGAATTGCTTGATCTTAGAGTCACCCTCGGAGAATTCAATTTGGAACCGTAGCTCTAAACACTCCAATTTGATCTTTTCAATGTTACGCTTATAGTTTTTTTCAATCTGAGGGCGTGGTTGCAAAATTTCTACCCCTTCATCCCATCTAAGTTTTATCCTTCTATAGATAACTTTGGATGGGGGATGCTTTTATTAAAATCTCCAAATCAAACCAACATTCCAAAATTTACGGAATGCAGCCTTCGATTGGGTGTCATCTTCCTTTTGTAAGGAAATCCTTGTTAGGGTTTGTTTTCTCCCAAGGCAACAACGACAGCGGCTCATAAGGGACGAGCTGTGCAGACGATGGTAGCGGGTGTGGCGGCATAGGGTCAGAAGGGAAGGGTGGTGATGCGATCGATGGAGAAGGGTCTAGGCAGAGGGTCTGACGACGATGCAGGAT
Organism: Ottelia alismoides; assembly: GCA_037367405.1. Classification (NCBI taxonomy): domain Eukaryota; kingdom Viridiplantae; phylum Streptophyta; class Magnoliopsida; order Alismatales; family Hydrocharitaceae; genus Ottelia; species Ottelia alismoides. The sequence goes on along the minus strand of JAZKJV010005656.1, from coordinate 537,684 downwards.
TGGGGTGGAGGGTGCGGCGTCGTGGTGATTGGTGGTGGGGAAATGGGTACGAGAGGAGAGGGTGGGCAGTGACGTCGAAGAAGTGTGAGGGGAGGGTGGCGATGTTGACGAAGGGAGATGGAAGGATGACGATGTTGAAGAAGGGTGAGGGGTGGATGGTAATGGGGGGGGGGTGTGGAGGCGAGGGAGGGGACTTGAGGTGCGTGGGCGACACCATGGGTGGCGGGAGGGCGCAAAGGGATTGTTGGAGGCACGAAGATGGTGAGAGGGGGCTGTGGCGGCGAGGGAGGGTGGAGTTGCGGGAAGCAGAGGGTGGACTGGAAGGTGCAGGGTGATTACGAAGGGGGCGAGGGCACGGGGGCTGGAGGTGCGGGGGTGACTGGAAGGGTTTTTGGCGGTGATGCAGGAGGTGCGGGGGCGATGGGAAGGGGCGGTAGTGGCTGTGGGGTTGGAGGTAGGAGAGGTAGTGGTGGTGGGTTTAGGGTTGCGAGGGTGATGGCGGGAAGGTAGTTGGCACGTCAATGCCTCTCCTCGCTATCACCCCCTCCTCTATCGCGAGCCGTCACCGTGTTCTCCCTTGCGTCGCGCCACCCCCGTGATCCTCCAACTGAACGCCGCCATCGATATTCTCCCCCTACGTGCCACCACAGCAACCGCTGTAGCCATCGCCCGAACCTCGAAGACAGGAGCCTTCGCCGCCTTCCGTTGACCGCTCGAGGCCGCCGCCAACGTTGCCCTACTGCAGCCGAGATCCATGTTGCGGGCCTGTGCGCCGTCATCTCCCCTTGAGAGAAAACGTAGCATTGATTCCCTCAATCGGATCCCTGGGAATAAGGGATATGATTTGGGAAAATTGCAAAAATAATCCCCATCCCAAAATTATTTATCAAAAGGGCCCATTGGAGGATATATTATGCTATGGAATCCTTTCAAGTGAAGGGATAGAATATTTACAGCCCACCACCCTGGAGCAGGAACATTTAAAAAAATTGGGTGGCCTTCTTACCCAATTAGGATTAGGACTATGGGTTTCACCTATTTAAAGGCCCCGTGGCTTAATTCATTGGCCACATCCCCTCCTCTACTATATTTGTGCTATTGCTTTGCTATGGGATCTCCAAAGGTCGGGACATCTGACATGAAGATGCCACATCAATTTTTTAAGCACTATATCAAGGGGATAGAATCCGGATGGGTGCTCGCATTCGCGCCACACATGCTATTCTGTCATGAAGCTATCGACTCCAACCTTCGCACTGCACATGCATGGATTCCGCCGTTTGCTCCACACCAGTTCTTGCATGGGATGAGCGAGAATGTTGAGTTAAATTTATCAACCTTCAAGCCTGCAGATCAAGCAATTCGTCGGGAGACGAATTTTTCAAGTGGGGGAGAACTGATGCAGCATGCAACGAATAAATAGGGTCTTATTTATTTAATTATTTATTTAATTTCGTCTGATAATTAGAGTCTCATTTTATTTACAAATAATTGAGTCGTCGCATTTTTATTTTAAATAAAGAGATCACGTGTGATCTCAATTTAGTTAGTTAGAGTCAATTAGAGATTTGAATTTATTAGTTAGTCAGTTAGAGTCAAATTAGGATAAATTTTGATTTGAATTCTGATTTCTATTTTTGTAATCTCATCCCTCCTATATAAAGGGATGATAGTGTATTGTTTTAAGATAGTTCAGATGATATGAAAATTGAGATTTATCTCTTTCTTCTCTCTATTCCTTCTCCCTCGACGCGGTCTACACGCTTCTTCTTCCTCAAATCTCACGCAACCGGCGTGCCTTTTCTCCTTCTTCCCTCCAATTTATTCTTTCATCGAAAATCTACCATCAAATAATTTTTTCATCGTCGCGCAAAATCCTATTTGCATGATATTTGGTGCAGTCCTAGCCTTGGTGATAGTTGTCATCATGGTTGACAACAAAGCTGATGTTCTATCTTTGGGGGCCTTCGAAGGTCTAGCCTCCATCATCAAGATGGATGGAGCAAACTATGAACTGTGGGCCATGCAGTTCGTGAGTCTGATGCAGTGTAATGGCAAGAAGCACATCCTCACGGTGGAGGAGCTAAGTGACAAGACTGAGATAAATGCCTCATGGGAGGCAGACGATGCCTATGCACGTGTATAGCTATCTGGGACTGTGTCTACAGAGGTAGCAAATGATATACTGAGCCATCCTACTGCAAAAGATATGTGGGACATTCTCGATGCGTCATACTCTCCAACAAAGAATGAGCTGAAGATACTGCAGCTCCAACATAATATCTTTACGTCGAAGAAGAATGGTCTACCCCCCATATCCTCTACATTTCTTTGAGGAGCATGTTTAAGAAGCTACACGGCTACATGCCCTTGACTGCTACGCCAGAGCTGCTCAAGACTTATAGAGACTCTGTAATGACTGTGGTCTTTCTAGCGGCATTTGATCCTGAATATGACTCAGCTCGTTACAGATGCTACCATACCTCCAATGGAGGAGGCATATCGCAGATTGAGTAGGCTATCTATATCCTCTGGTGGTAATGTGCAGTCTCGGACATCATCAACCATGGTTGCATCTCGTGGTAGGGGGAACCCTACTCCGTATCGTGGTAGGAGATGATCTAACCGTGGCAAAGGAGGGGATGGCCGACCCCGTCAGCTGTGCACCTTCTGCCACAGGACTGGTCACTCTGAGGAAACCTGTTATTCTAAGTACGGGTTTCCTGCTTCTGCTAGAGTTGCATAACAAAGTCAATAGGTTGGGAGTCCTCCTATTGTTGATCAGAGATTTGACGAGCTTGTGGCCAGACTTTGGGAGATCATGCCTACTCCTGGACTATCTAGCTCTCCCTCAAGATCCTCAGAGGTAGCTGCCTCTGTTGCTGCATCTTCATTAGGTATAACATATGCCTTCACTAGTTGTTACGGGGCAGATTTGTCAGAATGGATTATCGTCTCAGGTGCATCCCATCACCTCTGTGGTGATGAAGTCAGTTTAGTGCTTTCAGTCCAACCCTCGGGCGATCTGTTGTGATAGTAGATGGACCACATTCTCCCATTACCGGTCAGGGGGAAGTACAGCTAACTTCTGCAATGAGACTTCATAATGTTCTTTTTGCTCTTGAGTTTTCAATGAATTTATTATCTATTAGTCAAATCACCAAGGACTTGCATTGTCGTGCCATTTTGATCCGTCTTCTCTTGTGTTTCAGGAAATTCTAACAGGCAGGGTGATTGGTTCTGGTTGTGAGCAAGGTCTATACAGACTAGTGCAATCTCCTTATGCAGGTGCTTCTTCCATTTGCATCGGGTCTGCGTCTCCTTACATGTGGCATCTTTGTTTTGGTCATCTTCCTTCGCAAAAGCTGTGTCACGTTCTTCCACAGGTTTCCCCTCGCTCTACCTTTCAGTGCGAGGCTTGCCAGCTTGGGAAGCATCATCGGTGTACGTTCCAGAGTCGTCTGGGTCGAAGTAGTCATGGTCTGTTTGAGTTAGTTCATTTTGATATTTGAGGTCCCAGTCGTGTCCCTAATCATCAGGGGCATAGATTTTATCTCGTTGCTGTTGATGAGTTTTCAAGGTTGTCATAGGTTTTTCTTCTTAAAAAAAGTCTGATGCTGGTTCTGTTATTCAATCCTTCATTAATGAAATAAAGAACATTTTTCAACAAAAATCATGTATATACATTCTGACAATGCTTTGGAGTTTTGTACTAATCTGCTTGCCACATTTCTTGCATCTTATGGGATTGCCCATCAAACAATTTGTGAGTATACTTACCAATAGAATGGGTTTTATGAAAGAAAACACCATCATCATTTGGACGTTACATGGACTCTCTTGATTCAGAGCCGTACTCCTCATTCATACTAAGGGGATGCTGTTCTAACTGCTTGTTACCTTGTTAATCGTATGCCCTCTTCAGTTATGGGAGAAAAGATCTCATTCTTGAATGCGTTTCTTGAGGTGGATCTTTTCTCTTTCTCACCTTAAGTATTTGGTTCAGTGGCTTTCGTTCATCAGATGTCCCCTGGTCTTGACAAGAGCTCTCCTAGAGTTGTCAAATGTGTGTTTGTTAGGTACTCCAAGACCCAAAAAGGATATCGTTGCTTCGACCTTGTTTGACGAAGATGCTATGTTAGTGTTGGTATAACCTTTTTTGAGTCTATTATGTACTTCTCTCATACAAGTGGCAAGCTCGTTTCTTCTGAAGATGGGGAAGAGGTCTATATGCCTCTACCTCCAATCTCTACTCTACTATCATCAGCACCTCCTCCTCCAGCACCTCCTCCTCCACCACCTCCTATGTCTCCTCCACCACCGCCGCCACCTCCTCCACCTCCATTCTTTCCCCAGGTTTATCAGCATCGACCTCGTGCTCATGTGCCTCGCCAATCATCCAGCACACCTAAGTTATGCTCTGAACATTTGAGTTCTTCTAATGGCAATGGTGATTTGCATGTACAACGTGAGGTGCAGGATGACCAATATGCTACATCTCCTGTTAGTACTGAAGATCTAGATGTGCCTATTGCTCTAAGAAAGTAGAAGCGTGCATGCACTATGCATCCTATTGCTTCCCATGTGTCATTGGATCGTCTTTCCGAGGACTTTCAGAAGTTCGTTCTGGGACTGTCAGCAGTGGAGATACCACGTTCTTATTAGGAGGTGCTGCAGAGTAGTCAGTGGCGTCTAGCTATGGAAGAGGAGATGGCTGCTTTACAATCTCGAAGTACGTGGATCGTTGTGCATGCTCCTCCAGGTGCGTCTATTGTTGGTAGCAAGTGGGTGTTCACTGTGAAACACCGTGCTGATGGTACAATTGACAGATATAAGGACATATTGGTTGTTTGTGGGTTCACCCAAACGTATAGGGTGGACTATCAGTATACTTTTTCACTAGTTGCACGTCACTCCACGTTGCGGATTCTTATTGCAGTTGTCGTGGTATGCGACTGGATGCTTTTCCAGTTGGATGTGAAAAATGATTTCTTGTATGGTGATCTGCAGGAAGAAATTTACATGCAGCAACCACCTGGGTTTGCTGCTGAGGGGGAGTCTAGTATGGTGTGTTGACTTCACAAGACCATATATGGTCTCAAGCAGAGTCTGAGGCTTGGTTTCAGATGCTCTCATAGTTGATTGAACAAAATGGTTTTGTCAGATCTACTGCAAATCATTCTCTTTTTGTTAAGAGAACTCAAGGAGGTACGGTTGTTGTTGTGGTTTATGTTGATGACATTGTTGTTACTGGTAGCGATGAACATGGTATTTAGGTAGCAAGGATTTCCTTGGACGACAGTTTATGACCAAGGATCTTGGCAAACGTTATTTTCTTGGCTTGGAGTTTGCACGCAGTCAGCAGGGTATGATTATGAAGTAAAGGAAGTATGTTACTGATCTTCTGGCTGAGACATGTATGACAAGATGCAAACATGCTACTACACCAATGAATCCTAATGCTAGACTCTGTGATGATGACTCTGAGGAGATAAATAAGAGACGGTATAGGGAGATGGTAGGAAAGTTGCTATACTATTACCAGGCATGACATATTTTTTTTGAAGCTTAAAAGAGGGGGAAGCACTCGACGGTGTTCACCCCAATATATTAAAAATAAAAAAAAGAAGAAAACAGTTTTTACAGAGAAGGTAGAGAAGTAGAACAAAAAGGACTACCCGAAAGGGTAGCCACAAGCAATGGATCCCTTAAACCACCACAGTGGCCTACCCCTGGGACCAATCCTCCAGAAGACGCTTAGCACGCAATGTTCTCCCTGTAGAACCGCTGAGCCGCAAATATTGCCTCGTTCCTCCCAAGCCAAATGCTCCACAGCCTTGCGATCGGATCAAGTAAAAGCTTCCTTTCCCTGCCCCTAGAGTTAACCAAACCTCGCACAAGGCAGGAAAGGAGACGGCGTTAACCCAAGGAAGATCATCCCAAAGAGTACGAACAGGGCCGCACTCGAAAAATAGATGAGAAATTGTTTCCCGCTCCGCATCACAGAGGCCGCACATCGATCCAACGTTCAGAAAAATAGTTGCACACCGATCACGAGTCAATAGCCTTCCCCTACGAAGAAGCCATAAGAAAATGCCAATGCGCTCAGGTAATTTGAGGCCCCACAAGAATCTACAGTCACGCACCAAGATATCGTCATCGGCATTATGGGTAAGACCGAGAGTTGAGTACGCCTTACTTGAAGAGAAAGATCCATCCTTCCAGGCCCAGTGGTCACGCCCAACATTCGGTTGAGGAGCATCAACTAGCTGAGTCATTAACGATAGAAAATCATCCAATCGATGATCCGACAGGTTCGCAGCGATCCGAGGGCTCCAGCAGCCGTTCGCCCAACACGAGGCCACTGGCGCCTAGAGTAGAGTTAGCCTGTTCATGGAGCAACCTAGACAAGTTCATATGTATGTAGTTTGTATGATCTTAAGATATATGAAGTCTTCTCCTGGTGCAGGTCTACTTTTCAGAAGAGACACGTCACTCTCAATTACTGGATGTGCAGACGTAGATTATGTTGGGTGTCCCAAGGGTAGGACGTCCACTTCAGGCTTCACCATGTTCGTTGGTAGTTCATTGGTCTCATGGAAGACTAAGAAACAGACTGTTGTTGCTCGATCCAGCGTTGAATCGGAATATAGGGCTATGGCCCAAGGGAGCATGGAAATGATGTGGGTCAAGTCCGTTCCGACTGATCTTGCAATTGAGGTGCCTCTTCCAATGCACCTCAAATGTGATAATCAAGCAACTCTTTTCATAGCTAATAATCCAGCCTTCCTTGAGAGAACAAGGCACATTGAAGTTGACTGTCATTATACCCGTGACTTGATCCAAAAGAGATTTATTTTCACCTCCCATGTTGCTTCAGGAGAACAGATTGCAGACATGTTTACCAAGACTCTCGCGAGGGGTCCTTTCCACTGTTGCTGTTCCAAGCTGAGCATGATAGACATATATGCTCCAGCTTGAGGGGGAGTGTTGAGAGAATTCTATATCTTTGTCTTTCTTTATATTTCTCTAGTTTTTCCATCTTCTTTATGTAATTTCTCCCTAGAGCCTTTCTCTTATATAAGAGGGTTCTAGGGCTATGTGGAATATAACTTTTTCATTTTTTCTTTCACAAAGATATATATTGCTAGTGGGAAGTTGAGTCATCATTACTTGTCACACCCGTTGACGGGTTTTCAATGGTCAGGGTGGTGAATGGAGGAACTCCAAGCATTCTTGGACAACCTGTAAAGTCGACATCTGAAGGGTGATCGAGATGGTTAGTTTGCATTGTATTGTTGAGCTCTTGCCTCGTGGGCGAGGTGTATTGTTCACCTCTCACATTGAGGGAGGTCGATGAACAACTTGGTAAATTGCTGGGCAAGGATGCCACACTTTGGTGTCTCTGCATTATGCCCTTGCTTGTGTTGCTCAAGAAACTGCATTTGTTGAGGCGTTAGATGCGAAGTGGAGCATCAATAACATTATTTGTCACCAATTATATTTTATAATATACTCGGAGAACGTCTGACCAAGGAGTTTCAACCTCCCAACAATTCTCTTTCGCGAGATCAAATTATAGAACAAGAAAACACCATCTTCTACACTCCTACATACATGCATGCAACCTCCATGCATAAAAAGGCACACTCTGAAGGCCTTTGTCGTCATTCTTCCCCTTCGTAGTCGTGGAAATTGCTGTACCACTCTCTCATTTGGTTAACTTCACAAACGCCATGTTGGTGGGGGCATCAATCCTTCAACCTTATGGTTGCTGTACCGCTCCTGTTGCAGCCCTCCGCCAAGGCTGCTGCAGGTCGTACCCCAGGCTATCCGACCAGCCTAGCTCGCCGGCCGCTGCACCCCCCAGCTCTCCTGTGCGCCTCCGCGTGCCTCTACATTGTGATCTGCGATTAGAGTTGGTTTGATTTTGACCGGAGAATGCGATTTCATACTTATAAATCGCATTTTCCGACCCTAGAGAGCAACAGTGATTGATGAGGATGGTTGTATGAGTCTACCCTTACAAGCAATCCTCCGTATGATCGTGTAGACTTGTTAGTTTCAGTCTACTCCTTAGTTGAGTTCCGTTGGTCTGTTGTTTTTCCATCATGTCAGAGAACAAGGGTGATATTTTTTCATCTAGAGCCTTCAAGGGCTCAGCTCCTATCGTTGAGATGGATGGAACCAACTGACTTGTGGTCCATGCAGTTTCTCACCCTTATGCAGTGTAACAACAATGAGCACATCCTGACAGATCCAGAGCCAACGGATAAGACCGTGGTAAATGCTTCTTGGAAGCAAGATGACACATATGCACATGGTTGTCTTTGTGGGACTCTCACCACTGAGAGCCAATGATATTCTGAATCAGTCTACAACCAAGGCGGTATGGAATACGTTGGCATCTACCTATGCTTAAGCGAAGAATGAGGCCAAGATTCTTCAGTATCAGTTCGATATCTACAATGTCAAGCAGAATGATCATCCTTTGCACATCTACTCTTCGTTCCGTGGCATGTTCGAGAAGCTTCATAGCTACATACCTATTACAACATCTACTGAGCAACAGAAGATGTATAGGAACTCCAATAGAGGAGGCATATACCCGTCTTTGCGGGATTATCATGCCTTCTACAACCACTTCCCCGCCTTCTTCAGCGATGGCCGCTTCTCGTGACCGAGGAGGGACGACCCAATCCAGAGGACGCTACCCTCGCGGCAGAGGTGGTGGACGCTAGCATGACCCTTGCACTTACTGTCGTTGGCCTGGACTTTGTCGGCTATTCTCGTACCCAAAAAGGGTACTGCTGCTTTGATTTGCTCAGGCGGAAGTACTTTGTCAGTGCTGATGTCACTTTCTTTGAGTTTGTCATGTATTTTTCTCCTACATGTAACATACTTGCTTCGTCTGACTCTGATGCTGAGATCTACATGCCTCCACCTCCTACTGTCATACCATCACCACCTCTACCACCACCACCACTGCTACCACCACCTACATATGCTCCTGTGGCTCCACCTTCTACCGTGACTTAGTTTTTGCCACGTGTTTTTACTCGCATGTCTCGCTCAGTCCTCCCTGCTCATAGGCCTTGCCTGTCATCCAACGCCTCAGGTATGTAATGAGCACATTATTTCTTCTGATGGCACTACTGAGTTGTCTGTGCAACTGGATTCCATACAGGATGAGCATGCACCCTATCAAGAGAGGGAACTCACATGTTACAAATTTGACAGATGATCTTGATGTGTTAATTGCTATTCGTAAGCCGAAATGTAAGTGTGCTACTTATCATCTCGCAACCCCTATTTCCTTGAGCAGTCTGTCAGAGGATTTCAGGAGATTTACCTTGGCGCTATCAACCGTGAAGATACCACGATCATTAGGAGGCTATTCAGGACAGTCAGTGATGGTTAGCCATGGAGGAGGAGATTGTCGCGCTACAGTCACGTGGTACGTGGAGTCTCGTTTCTGCTCCAGGTGGCGCATCCGTTGTGCGATGCAAATGGGTTTTCATTGTGAAACACCGTGCGAATGTCATTGTGGATCGCTATAAGGCGGGACTTGTGGCACGTGGGTTCACCCAGACATATAGAGTGGACTACATGATACTTTCTCTCCAGTTGCCAGACATTCTACTCTGCGTATTCTACTTTCTGTTGTTGTGACCATAGTTTTAAAAAGCGCCGCCTCGAGGCGCTGAGGCGTACGCCTCGAGGTGAGGCGAGCCTAAAGCGCCTTGAGGCGTGCGCCTCGAGACCTACTGCTGGTGCGTACGCTTCACCTCTTCGTGAGGCGCTCGAGGCGTGAGGCGCTCGAGGCGAGGCGGAGGCGTAAGCCTCAAGCATGAGGCTTTTTTTAGCTTTTTGGTTGTGTGCTTTGCACATGACCCTATTTTTCCTTAAGCATTATTTTTTTAATGTTTGTGTTTTTGTTTCCCTGTTAAACCTTGCATATTTCTATATGTAGTTCCATGTAAAGAGAAGAGATCGCTTGAAAGAAAGTTCGAAAATAAACACGTGAAGTAAAATAATTATTATATTTTATTGTGAATATATAGAATTATTGAAAGTTGGAGTTGGAACTTGATATTCCATATATTGGTAGCTTAGTATTAGTTTTTTGAACTGCAATGCCTTCAAGCTTATGTATTGTATCTTTTACTAGTGTTAAACTATTCTTAAATGTGTTTTTGGGAAAACTTAACATTATCATATACTTTTTCCAATGTATTTTGCTCTAATTTTAAATTTTTTTCCAAAAAATTGAGGCTTACGCCTCGAGCGCCTCGAGGCTTACGCCTCGCCTCAATTTTAGGAAAAACGCCTCGGACCGCCTCGCGCTTTTTTAAACCTTGGTTGTGACACGAGATTGACCCGTTTACAAGCTTGATGTGAAGAATGCCTTCCTCTATGGCGATCAACAAGAGGAGGTCTACATGCAGCAACCACCCGGGTTTGTTGCTGAGGGGGAGTGTCAGAATGTTTGCAGGCTATACAAGGCTATCTATGGCCTTAAGCAGAGTCCAAGAGCATTGTTCCAGAAGCTCTCGGACTTGTTAGAGCAACAGGGGTTTGGGCGATCGACTACTGATCACTCCTTATTTGTACAAAGGACTCAGAGAGGTACTATTGTCATTCTTGTTTATGTTGATGGCATTATTGTTAAATGGGATGACGAGCAGGGCATTTAGGGTGCCAAGGACTTCCTAGGTCAGCAGTTTGTGACCAAGGACCTTGGACGTTTACGTTACTTCCTTCATGGCCTCAAATTTCAGCGAAATTCGGTCGAATATCGATATCTAGTCAAAATCGAAACTCGACCGAAATGACCGAAATATGGGGGTCCTAGTACAAAAAATGACCGAAATGATCGAAATTTCGATCAAAATTCCATCGAAATTCTGTTTTGATCGTCACCGAAATGGTGACCGAAACTGATTCCTTGGACTGGAGTTTGCTAGGAACCGTCAAGGTCTTGTGATGACCCAGAGGCAGTACGTTACAGTTTTTTAGAGACATGCATGGCAGATTGCAGACCTGCCACTACTCCTATTGATCCGAGAATGAAGCTCTATGGTGATGACGCTGAGGAGGTCGACAAGAGGAGGTACAAGGAGCTTGTTGGCAAGCTACTATACGTGACTACTATTAGGCCCGACATATCCTTTGCCGTGAGCAAAATGAGTCAGTTTATGGAGCAGTCCATACATGCACATATGAATGCAGTTCATATGATTATGAGATATCTGAAGACTTCACCTGGTACATGACTTCTTTTCAGAAGAGACACATCTCTTTCAGTTACTGCATGTGCAGATGCAGAGTATGCTGGATGTCCAAAGGATAGGAAGTCTACATCTGGCTTTGCTGTGTTCATAGGGAATTCCATGATTTCATGGAAGAACAAGAAGCAGACTGTTGTTGTTAGATCGAGTGTTGAGTTAGAGTACAAGGCCATGACGTAGGCTAGCACATAGATGATGTGGGCCAGATCTGTTGTTACTGACATTATATAGAGGTGGCTCTTCTCATGCACCTCCAATTTGACAATCATAGTGCTCTCTTTATTGCCAACATCCCAACCTTTCATGAGAGGACGAAGCACATAGATGTGGACTGTCACTACACTCATGACATGATACAGAAGGGTCTTATCGCCACTATGCATATCAGCTCTGGAGACCAGACAACATATGTTCTTACTAAGGCCCTAGCCAGAGGGTCGTATGAGAGATGTAGTTCCAAGTTGAGTCTGATCGATATCTACGCTTCAGCTTGAGGGGGAGTGTTGAGATATTAATTATATTTATTTTTGTTTACTTGGTTTTTACTTCTTTTGTCCTCTTCTTGTAATTTGCCTAATAGGTTCCTTTCCTATTTAAGAGAAGCCAAGGGCCTTTCATTGATTCAAGTTATTCTTTTACCTCATCAGAACTCAATGAGAACCTTTCTCTGTGATTAGCAACTTGCAAGCCATTATTTGTATAGCCGAACCTTCACATCGGGAGAAGGAACAGTTCTCAGGCATTAAAGATCTAAAACCATCCTTTAGAAGCCAGGTCCTTTCAAATCTGGATATTATTGGGTGTATGCAACTTCACTAGAATCCAAGGAGAGTGCTTTATGATATGAATGTAATCTGGGGAGAGCAGAGCCTCTAGCAAATGGCAAAGAGACAAAATCTATGCAGATGCTAGAAAGCGGTCCAACCGCAAACGAGAGCCATAGTTCTGCGGCTTCTGCCAAGTGTAATGACAGTTGGGAGCATCAAACACCTCTAAAAGAATATTTCCAATCAAGGAGGTGAAACTATCAGAGCTAGGGTCCCGTCCACCATGGAAACAAGGGTGGTCACTAGTGATGAGATTGACATTGAAACCATCTCCAATCATAGATGGAACCAATAAGAAACTTGACCGAGCAGCTGTCAAGTCATCCAAAGATCATCTCGACAAAGCACATCTATAGGACCATACACTCGTGAGAAAGCAAAAGTCACCGCATCTCCCTCCATTCCAAGGATAATCGAAATTCGAGAGGATCCAGCTGCCAAAATACCTCCCCCTCCAACTTGAAAATATCTCCCTCCTAGGCCACCAACCAACCCCTCCGCGCTGTCTAACACATCAAGTAAGAATGGATTTCGAGAGGCTCTTCTTCAAATTATAACGGGGCTTTGACCAAATTGGAGGGAAATCAACAGTCTCCAACTCTATGAAGAAATCACCATCACCTTTGATATGCCCTAGAGGAATTTCAGAACAATGCAACTGGATGAAGCACTCAAATCATTCATATCAAAGGAGGTCTCGTGAGTTCCCTGCCTCACCATCTGTTATTGTTAAAAATTGGCAAAGGAGGATGCAGACTCGGAGGTCTCATGAGTTCCCACATCTAGGACCCACGGGATGAATCATGGAGAAGATATAAAGCCCACATTTTGCTATACGTCCTGGGATCTGACCAATAGTGGATCCGAATTTGATTTTGGAGTTCTAAACAGAAATCCCCCAAATAAAATGTTTGGAAGAAGAACTGCTCCAGCGTTACAAGTGAAATTGGGAAAAGAAACGTCCGCCGTAATTGGTGACCTGTAGGAATCTACAATTGGACAGGAAAAATGCTTTAATGGGTGCAACTTTTGTGCCTCTGCTGGCGAAGGGCCAAGCAATGCCGAAATCTACCTTTGAGACGACATCGAGTACCTCTTTCCCATCCTTCTGCAAAATCTGCACCTCCTTCCCATCCTCCGTAATCTGTTTATGGCATATTAACTTGATGTATTTTTCCTAGCAACCCTTTTCTTATCATTGACATTGATGCATTATTTTTTTCTCTCATATATGTTGCATTTGAGAATATTTATTGCGGATTTGCTCTGAATCAACGGGCTGGGGGCCCGCTCGCCCAGCCTGCCCAGCCCGCTCATGGGCCGGGCTTGGGCTTCGAGATTTAAGAATGGGCCGGCCCGGCCCGCAAAAAATAAAAAATATATAAATATATGTAAAATTATACATGTATTAATATGATATGCTTTAAGTTTTTCATTTGTGACACTAGTTTTAAATAAAAATTCAATAGTTTACATGTCAAGTAACATGTAAACTACATATATTAGTTATATAAAGTATAGTTGGTATTAATAAAATCATCTATATGTATTAAATGCCATTAAAAAATCAATGGAAAAGGACCAAAATGGGCCATGGGCCGGTCCATGGGCGGGCCTTGGACAAAGGTTTTTTAACCTCGGCCCGGCCCGCAATTTGGCCAGGTCTCTGATATTGCTCCAATATCTTTCCATTGTTCTCAACACGTATATTAATTGAATAGTTGGGGACTTTTGAATAATTTCTGGAATGAAATTTATTCTCATTCTGCATCAGTTGGCAACAACTTACAATATTAAACTTTTGTGCTTCCACTTAATCTTAGTGGCAGTTTTCCAAAAAAAAAAAACTTAATCTTAGATGCAAATACAGTTTGTCTCCTTATATTTTGCGGCTACAAGTTGTTCTTTATAGGAGATCCTTTTATATATGTATTTTTGAGTTTACGATTTTGTGTCTATATTTTTTCTTCAGTTTATTGCTGTTTGAAGGATCCATATATGCGTTGAATGTTTTCCATATGATCATTCTCATATGTCTTATATATTATTATCTTATTTGAAAATTTTGATTTTGGATTTTGTTAAATCATCAGTTTTTCTAATGTTATCACATTTTATAATTGTATTTTTCATTATTTTGAATTAAAATATTATAAACCTCATAATCCACACATGCCGCCATATGCTCCTCTGCATAACAGCTGATCTCTTTGCACTGCCTGTCTGGACAAGTACTGCTCATTGCATTTCTGAACCTGACATATTATACCTAACACAACCTCAATTTTTTTTTTGACACTCAAAAGAGGGGGACACACTCATAGGTGTTCGCCCCAATTTATTAAAGAAGGATGAAGGAAATACTTACAGCGGGGAGAACAAAAAGCAAAGGTCGAGGTAGATGGTACACAAGGTACCATCCGCCACCCAAAAGAAAAACTTTACATGGATAACCAGTCCGTACAGAAATTATTTGCAGCGATACAGATATTTTCCTTGTAGAAACACAACCTCAATTTTGTTACTCGCTATGGGCCTTAGAGTCTCTTTGACAGTTGGAAAAATATACACATACTGTAGCTTTATCCTTGGCCATACCCCCCTGTAATGACTGACTGATATTCATTCCTTTGTCTGCTTACTCCACACCATCCACACCTGTGCTGTAGGCACCACAGGGGGTCAAGACAACCTCTACTTTCAGACATTACTCTGACACCTTATTTTATCCCCGCTCTCAGAAATCTTCACCAAAAGATTAGAAGACATGATCATCTTCTTTTGAAGTCCTACGTCGACGATACTTTGGGAAGCACTAAGTCCTTGGTCATCTGTAGTGGGCTTTGGTTGCCGAACTTTACGAATTTTCCACTCCTTTCGCCTATGACCTGGTGAGCCGCAATTAAAGCCAAAAACCTGCAGAGAAAGAGTGGGTCATGTGGCCAATCTCTCACAATGGAAGCATCACATGAAAGAAACCAAGCATCGCTGTGTATCCCCAAGAGCCCAAGGAGGCGGCCTCCTTTGCTGCACAGTGAACCACTCACCCCTATCTTCCTCCTTCCTATTTCCAGCGGCCCTTTCTCTTGAAGCATCTCTCCCTTTCTCTCCGAGTGGTTTCTCGACTGCTCTCTCCCTTCTCTCATGCTCCCCCCTCTCTCCGTCATCATTCCAAAATGCATAAGTTTATCCAAACAACACCTTAATGGCTTGGGACAGTGGCCGGGTCGGGATGCCAGCTTTCCCTA
Source organism: Ottelia alismoides (assembly GCA_037367405.1). Taxonomy (NCBI): domain Eukaryota; kingdom Viridiplantae; phylum Streptophyta; class Magnoliopsida; order Alismatales; family Hydrocharitaceae; genus Ottelia; species Ottelia alismoides. The sequence goes on along the minus strand of JAZKJV010005656.1, from coordinate 522,318 downwards.
GAGATGACACATTTCAACTGGTAGATCTGACTGTGCAGCATACACAACCTTCATAATTTCCACCAGAATTTATGGAGGAGCAACTCGATAGCTTGGATTTAGCTTCCCTCATTGGCGCCTTTTATTTAGTGCTGGGTGTTAAATCGAGTTGTTAGGGGTTGGTTCTCTGAATATATTTATAACAGATGCTGCACATTTTCTGTAGGATCGACATGTCACATGTCCCAATGGGTTCGTATGCTGTCTCATCTTCTGGCCTATCCTTTGGCCTTTTTTAAAAGTTTTTGATTTTAATTGGACCATCATTGTTCTGATTGAACTTGATTATCTGGTATGAAATGGCGTAACATTTAATTTGCAATCACTACATTTTAATTGGAGCAATTTTCTCCTTTGTTCTCTATCTTAATGTTGTTGCACATAAATGTTTTTTTTTTGAAAAAAGTATAAAAAGACAACAAAAGATGAATTAATATGTTTTTTAAGTTCACATTGTTTCTAGACAACACAGTTTTCTATTTTCTAAAGACATTTTCATGATTATTTTTTAAACAGTGAAGTGTCTTAAGATCCATTTTGTGAGTTCCTATCCTTTCTCATTCGTAATTTTGAATGCTGGTTTTGTTACTAGTGATAACAGTTAAATTTTGTTGAGTAATAAAAGTTTGATTTTTTGGTATGGGTATTTGCTATCCAAAGTGATGAAAATTTGACGTGATAAGATGTCTGCAAGAGGTGACTATAAGTTCAAAATCATAATTTGTTTTGCAAGTCTTGCTTCTATTCCAGCAAGTTGCCCTGTCTAAGAGTTATTTATTAAGTTGCAGGCCTATAAATACTTTGTATGTTGCAAGGCGGTTTAACATGGCTATTTTAATTACAGTATATTGTTTTTTCCAAGTTACTGCTAAGCAAGCTCAAGAAATTGGCAGTTTGTGGAAGTGATTCTAATTTAAATGGAAGCAAAAGCATCTCATGGTGGCTGTTGAGAGTTATTATTCTTCAGCAAAGGATTTTGGATGATCTGTCTTCTTCATTGTATGGTGTTGTGGAAAATTTAGTTTCTGATACATTGGATCACTTCGGCGAGCTAGAAAGTATAAGAAAATACTGGGATTGTCATTTAAGTGAAGGGGAAGCGTCATCCATCCTGTCGATGGTACATCTAGAAGTTGGGATAATAGAGAATATATATGGCAGGGTAGATTCGGCAAGGTCAGTGTTGATGACTTACCTTTTAGTAGATAAACCTGGTTTTATCTGTTCTGTTTATTATCTTATGACTTGTTTCGGACTTTCAGTTATCTGTTGAATGGTTTAAAAGTGTCTGGTTTATTGATTCTGGATTGAAATGTGATGAATACGGAGTACATTATTTGACAAGGGAACCTTCATACCAGTAGCTTGGTGTCACTATTTTTAAACATGCGCTGTGCTTTTATGTGGAAATTTTTGTTGTGTAATATTTGGTGTTTATCTACGCTACTCTCCCAACTAATCTGATAAGCACAATTTTATCTGTTGTAGAATTCATTTTACTTGTGCCGAAGTTGCAAGTGGATTGCATCTGTCACTTACTGGAGCTCTTGGAGTTCGTACTATACACCAGGTACTTCTTTTTGAATGTATTATTTTCAAATGAATTTTATGTTTGGTATGTGAACTAGGTGTGCTTTGATGCAGGTGGATGCGAAGGCTCAAATGATACTTGTTGCTGATACAGGTTGTGGAGAAAGCAATGAGAAAGGGCTGAAATGCTCTGATAATGTTTATAGCAGTGAATATTTAAGCAAAATTTCTCAAAATCAAGAAGAAAATAGTGACATTTTGATGATTCCAAGATTACTAGAAAATGGGGATAGCATCACCGTTGATGTTGGTGGGCTTGCCTCCAAACCTCTTACAGCAATCCAGCAAGCAGTTATTCTTTCTCAGTGCCTTTACATTAATAGGACGAATCCTGATGATGAACTATCAAGTATGTTGCTAAAATGTCTGGAATGGGTAAACATTTTTAGCCGATGAATGATTTTCGACCATTTTATTCGAAGTGTATCCATGTGAGTTCTAGAAACTTTTCCTATTTGTATGTTGAGTGATGTGCATGTGTATGCCATGTTCTGCTAATGATATCGTCTGTTAATTGATTTTTTGGATAATAGGATTTCATATTCCATATTTTATCCAATTATCCAAAAAATCAAATATGGCTTTATTTTTTCTTTGCGTCAATGATTATTTTTAAATATCCAGATCATGGGATGCACCCACTTAATGGTCTAGTGGTAGTACATTGTGTCTACCATACAAGACCATGGTTCAAATCCCACTCTTGCAGGGGTTGCGTTAGGTAGTCGACGACCAGCGTAAAAAATAGTCGAATCATTCAACATGGATTTGAGCAAGAATCCATATTGCCGACCTTACTTATAGTGGGAGAAGGCTTAGTACATTTATTTATTCAGATCTTGGGATCACTTCATTTATGAACGATTAAGCGGAAAAGGAGCAACTAGGTCTAAAATTCTAAGTTCGTTGCAATCTCAAGTTAAATAGGCATATTTTCCTGACAAGATTAAGTCTCTGTATGGCTTGAAGCTCTTATTTATGTTTTATTTTTAAAGCTGAAAATATGTCACGTTATCTATCTATTAGGTGTTTGACTTAAAAAAATCTATCTATTAGGGCATTTTCATCTTGAATATTTGTTGCCTCTTTTTTGTCACGTAAGATATGTTTCCAACTCTCATTGATTATGATCCTGTCTATGTTCAGTTGCATTCTTACCATCAAAACTTGTTACCATTTTATAAATTATAATGAATCTTAGCTATGTCATGGTTAAATAATCAAAGAGACAATTAGTTTGGAAGATTGTTTGAAGCATCTATCTTGTGCTATTTAAAAATCTTGGATCAAGTTTTCTTCTTATGCTCGATTCAACTTTTTGTTGTGACTGTTCTTTTTACTGGACCAAGTGCCTAAGCTAATTTGCTTGCAGGATGGAAAGTTGCTCCCTTCATAGAAGCCATTGATGCTCAACAGGAGTCTCATTTTATTGTATGTTCATTATCATAGAAACCTTGTTTTCAGTTAATTATGCAATGACCGTCTTTTTTCTTGGCATATTCTAACTTCTAAGTGTTCCAATTCAGGATTTTGCACTTTTGTCTTCTATCCTTTTTTTAGTCGGGGTGGGGCACCGCAGAGGTGTCCGTGTCTATCCCAAAATATATTAGAATAAATAAAGGGTACAACTACATTAGCCATATCTCGAGAAGATACCTTTCGAGATAAATATGACACCATTACATGACTGCCAGATCGCCTGGACCGCTACGATTGGGTGCAGTAGCTCTGACATGGGCCTAAACTGATTGGCAACTAGGGAGGTCAAAAAACTAGCGTATGATATGATATCCACCCACTGAACACGCATCTCCTGCCAGATCTGCCTGAGGTAATTGTAGGAATAGAAAAGATGACCCAAATCCTCCACCAACACATGGGGCAAGAAGTGTCGTCCCCCACGAAGAAAATTGATCTTCTGGCCTTTGTAAGTAACCAGTCAAGCCTGCAGGGCCAAAGAAAAAGCCTTGATTTTCATAGGAGTTCTCAGAGCCAAAATCAGATTGCATTTGTAACGCCCTTGGATCCGGGCACCTGTTTACGCCATATTCGTAATATTATATTCATTAAATATCGCATTGGCATATGAAATTATGGGGAAATTTTTCGCGCTGCTTTGCTTTTGCGTATGACATTCACATTAATTAAATAACCACGGAGACAGTAACAATAATAGTAAACATGTGCCACCAATATTCCATTAATTTGCATAATTTATACATGTACAAGAGGGATGACAATGCATACATATATCCCAAAATGTATTCAGAAGAGAAAGAAAGACATTTTACATTATAATAGAACAAAAGCTACAACAAAAAAGTCGTACCGTCTCATATAAACACGATCTCCAGAAGTTATCGACCACTAGTGCGCTGTAGGCTCCCTGCCTGCCATGCGTGCAAGGAAGAAGATGCGTCACAAATGTAAATAATAGCAGGTAATTTATTATGTGCAAAAGAAAACAATTAGATAGGTATATATAATTGAAAATCTACCACTACCTCTATAGAGAAAAGTTTTTGAAATTATACTGCATGTATTTCCCCATTAATACTCATTAACCCAAAATTTCCTATTTATAATATTTTCTATAAAAATATTTAGGCCAGAAAGTATAACTTGTTATCTCGTCATTAAGATCAAGTTATGTATCTTGCTAAGGAATTAATGAGGTGCTAATTTATTTTATTCTTAATTTATTTATGATGGAAAGTATAATATGTTGATCGATTTTCGATTCTATTTATCTGTTAAAGTCTAGTGTGTAATCCGTGGTCTTGGTCTTTGTATAACCCATGGCCTCAAATTTCAGCGAAATTCGGTCGAATTTCTGTCGAATATCGATATCCTGTCGAAATCGAAATTCGACCTAAATGACCGAAATATGGGGGTGCTAGGACAAAAAATGATCGAAATGACCGAAATTTCGGTCGAAATTCCACCGATATTCCATCGAAATTCTGTTTTGGTCGATACCGAAATGGTGACCGAAATCGACATTTAAGGCCTTGGTATAACCTCACACTATAACTTTAAGGCATAAACAATGTCTTAGGGTTGGGGTGCCTCCGTAGGCATGCGGTGTATAATGCATCTAACTAAGTTCCCAACACATCCACTAGCTTATAGGGATTTCGACTCCAATTTAATTATAGTCACTTCCCACCAACTCAACTTTGATTGTAACTACTCTAAACCTCAACTGCAACTGTCTCAGCTGTAACCTTAGATGACTTAGATGTAGACATAGATAATTCGGATGTAGCATCACCTAGCCTGCTGATGAAAAGTAACCAAAAACTCAAGCGGTGAGGTAGTCTCCAAAAAGGCTCTTCCGTCTCGCCCCATAATTGGAAGTGCGGGTCCAATAGAGGAAAATGTCTACTCCAAAACTACGCCCCAGAGACGGGTGAGAGAGACTCTCTGGAAAAGTCACTCTAGAAACTAGCTCGACCGGTAACGGGCAAACGAGCTCGTACGAAAAACTGAAAACGAAGGGATCCCCCGCGTGGGTATCCTAAAATAAAGGGTCAGCGGAACTGGTCAAAAGTCGGGATCCCAACGAGGCGTAAAAACACTGCAAGCTCGCATAAAAATCGTGAAAAGGTCTGGGATCCTAGACCCGCGCACTAAGCGGCCGCTGCCCGAACTGGGCTTCCTATCTCCTGCCCAGTTGAGGGTCACCGTGCCCTCTTTCAGTCAGATATAAGGGTCATCATAACTGGCATAAGTCTATGGTATTACTGATTCACAACCATATGGACGTACTTGATTATAGATTCAATTCATACTCCAAGAGAGCACTAGTATTGTTAAAGACGAAGACTGCTCATAACAATGTGATAACAAATTTAAGGTATAACTGTTATGTTAAATATCTTATTATGTTTCTCTTATGTAATTTCTCTGAGTACTTATCTTGTAATTATCCCAGGGCTACTCTACTATATAAGAGAGCCCACGGGTACTTTTAATCGATCGATTTCTTTTTTTTAACATGGTATTGGAGCAACGGTCCTAGACCGGGGTCCCAGTATCCCACCCAAAATCCTAACCCTAAGCTCTCCACCCCCCCTGACGCACCCGCCCGTGCCTCCAGCGGGTCTCAGCGCCGCCTCCAGCCGCTTCTAGCGCCGCTCCAGGCAGCCAGCACCGCTCCAGGCGGCCTCCCACGCCACTCCCTGCGGCACCCCGCGGCCCCCAGCGCCGCCTCCAGCGGCTTTTGCCGCCCCAGCGGCCCGTGCGCTGTTCCCTGAGGCATACCGCCGCCACAAGTGCCGCATCCAGCGGTTCTCGCCGCTCCTGTGCAGTCCCTGCGGGTCCTGCTGACCCCTCCCACCGGCACCTTGCTACCCCAGCGTGGCCCCTAGGTGATCTCCAGTGTAACTCCGGCCCATTCGTGTGGCACAGACCTTCGCTGACGCCGTATTTGCACCTTGCGTACTAGGGTCGGTGCTCCAACAAGGACTAGGGATGGTTGTATGAGTCTACACATACAACCTACCCCTGATATGATACTGTAGACCGCTTATTTCAGTCATCTCCGTCGGTCTTAGGCTCTTCATCAATCATGTTAGAGAACAAGGTGACGTGTTTACATCCTCGGATGCCTTCAAAGGCCCATCCCCAATAGTCAAGATGGATGTGACCAACTATGAACCATGGTCTATGCAGTTTCGCACCCTGATGCAGTGCCACAACAAGGAGCACATTCTGACAGAATCCGAGCTGGAAGACAAGACTGGAGCAAATGCGACGTGGAAGCAGGACGAGGCGTATGCCCGTTTATGGCTCTCTGGGACACTGACTGCGGAGATTGCAAATGATATTGTGAATCAACCCACGGCAAAGGCTATGTGGGATATACTGGCCGCAACATATGGGCAGTCCAAAAATGAGAGCAAGATTCTTCAGTTGCAATTTGACATATTCTCTACTAAGCAGAATGGGAAACCACTACATGCACATTTCTCTCATATACGGGGCATTTTCGAGAGATTGCATAGCTTCGTGCCGATTACTACCAGTACGGAACAACAACAGGCATACCGAAATGCCACCATGACCGGCGTATTTCTGTCCTCTCTTTATTCTGAGTACGATGCAGCTCGTACTCAACTTCTGACTGGCGAAACTATTCCACCGATGGAGGAGGTGTTTAAGAGATTGAGCAGGATCACTACTGCTTCGGCATCTACCGCCCAGCCTACCCCTTATGCTATGGCTGCCATGCGTGGCAAAGGAGGAGCGTCACATTTTCGGTGTCGCGGACCTCGTGGTCAAGGGGGAGGAAGACACCGTGGCCCCTGTACTCACTGTCACCGTCCAAGCCATTCTGAGGAGACATGCTTTCACAAGCATGGATATCCAGCCTCAGCACATGTAGCTGAGCAGACCGAGGCTACAACTGCGACTCTTCCCGATGCTCGCTTTGATGATATAGTCTCCCGACTTTATGAGATGATTACTACACCTACATCTCCGTCTCCAGGTTCTACGGATGCTGCAGCTTCGACCAGAGCGTCCTCTACCTCCTCAGGTACTCCTTATGCACTTACCAGTACTACTTGCTCGGACTTGACAGACTGGATTATGGATTCCAGGGCCTCCCATCATATGTGCGGCAACAGATTGCAGTTTACTACCTACAGGGCACTTTGATGCAGCGTGGAGTCAACATATAGGGCCAATTATTTATCTAATTTTATTGGTTAATTTTATTTATGTTTATTTAAGTTGTCATGTCTTTAATTAAATAAATAAGATCGCCTATGATCTCCAACAATTAGTCATAGATTTGATTTTTTAAATTTGGTCGGTTAATTAGTTAGAGTCCAATTAGGATAATTAGTTGTCAATTTAAATTAGTTTACTATTTTTGTAATCTCATCCCTCCTATATAAAGGGATGAGGGTCCATTGTTTTAGTCAGTTCAAATTTATGAAAAGTTGAGAATTATTCTCTATCCCTCTTTCTCCTCTCTCCTCCCGCGATCTCCACGTTCTTCTCCCTCAATCTCTCGTATTCCCGACGAGTTCTTCTTCTCAACCCATCTCTTTTCTCCACCGAAATTCCACTGTTCAAATATTTCAAATTTTATCGTCGACGCCGAATCGTGTTTGCATCAATATTGCATGTTATGATCATCTTTGTTCATGCTTTGATATGAATTAATTTAGTCCCGATTGAATAGAAGAAAAGATGAGACATGTTTACAAAATATACGTTTCAAAATGGGATTTTTACCTGGCAGACCCTATAAACTTTTTAAATTACATCTACGACCTTTTGCATAATGTAATTATCTCATCGACCCTGTAAATTACCCAAAGAACCCCCACGGGCTTCAAACATATAACTCAGAGGGTTCATGGGGTAAGAGTTGGCAAGTTTACGGGGTCGAAGGGGGAATTACGTTGTTTCAAAGGTCGTAGAGGTAATTGGCAAAGTTTATAGGGTCTACCGGGTAAAAATCCCTTTCAAAATTTAGGTCAAAGTAGGAGACTTGTTAATAAAGAACGCATTTATACTTGATTCATACTAAAGAGTAGAGGCATTAGATTTAAGGACTCGGGACTCAATTTTTTGTTCATGTTGATTTATAAAAAACATGGATAACAAAGTAAAAAAAAGCTTAATATGTTAATAAATTAAAAAAATGCATTTCTGTGGATCACGAGCTTAAAGATTTGAAAATACTTGTCTACGAAAGATGAAAAGTTTACAATAAAAAGAATAGGAAAAAATATTGCAGAAAAAAAACAGCACATATATGAGGCAGCGCCTCGAGGCGCGCCTCATAAGCCTCGAGGCGCACGCCTCACTGAGGCTGAGTGAGGCTATAGCCTCGAGGCGTTTTCCCTTGCTCGAGGCGTATGCCTCACCGCCTCGAGGCGTGTTTTTAAAAACAATGGTTATCATATGGTTGCTGTTGATGATTTTTTCAGATTATCTTGGGTATTCTTGTTAAAACAGGAGTCTGAAGCTGAAACTATTATTCGATTTTTTTTTGAAGTTAATAATATCTTCTCTACCAATGTCAAAATAATTCGCACGGATAATGCCTTGGAGTTTTCAACATTACATCTGTCAGATTTTCTCAGTTTACAGGGCATTGTTCATCAAACTTCCTGCAGTTACACTTCGCAACAAAATGGTGTGGCGGAACGCAAACATCGCCACCTTCTTGATGTCACTCGGACATTGTTGATCCATAGTCGTGCCCCTCATTCCTTTTGGGGGGATGCTGTACTCACTACTTGCTACTTGGTGAATCGTATGCCGTCTACTGTTCTTGGAGAAAAGGTACCTTTCTTGATTGCGTTTCCTGAGACCTTTTCTCCCTCACACCTCGTGTCTTTGGGTCAGTGGCATTTGTGTATAATTGTACCCCTGGTTGTGATAAGCTCTCTCCAAGAGCTATTAAATGCGTGTTTGTTGGGTACTCTCGTACTAAAAAAGGGTATAGATGTTATGATCCGGTGGGTAGAAGATATTATGTGAGTGCAGATGTAACCTTCTTTGAGTCTATCATGTACTTTTCTCCTACAGGTGACAGGTTATCCAATAACGATGCGGACGATATTGTTGTTCCTCCCCCTCCTTCTCTGACATCAGCTGAACCTGAGCAACCTGTACCTTCACCACCACCACCACCACCTCCGCCACGACCACCACCTGAGCCAAAATTCTTACCCATTGTTTACACCCGCAGGTCTCCTACTAGCTCTTCTGCTCATCAGCCGTCCACATCATTCAGCACGCCTAAGATATGTCATGATAACATTGTCTCTACCGATGGCACTGGAGTTTTACAGGATGACTCTGTTGTAGAGGACACTGAGGAGGACGATTTGGATGTTCCTATTGCGCTGAGGATGCCACGACGTCAATGTGCCAAATATCCTCTTGCGAGTTGCGACACATGTCTCTTTGGACCACCTTTCAGATGAGTACAAGAAGTTTGTTGTTGGTCTTTCTGTGGTTACTATACCCCGAACATATATGGAGGCTCTGCAGGACAACAGGTGGCGTCAGGCCATGGAAGAGGAGACGGCGATCTTATCATCTCGCGGGACATGGACTATTGTTCCACCTCCACGTGGTGCTTCGGTTGTCAGCTGCAAGTGGATATTTTCAATTAAGCATAATGCAGATGGGAGTGTAGATCGGTACAAGGCGAGATTGGTGGCACGAGGCTTTGCCCAGACATATGGGGTGGATTATCAGGACCCATTTTCTCCAGTAGCACGACATTCGACGCTTCGGATTTTACTTGCGGTTGCTATTTCACGTGATTGGCCGTTATTTCAGCTTGATGTGAAGAATGCATTTCTCTACAGAGACCTTCGGGAGGAAGTTTACATGCAGCAGCCACCTGAGTTTACTGCTGAGGGGGAGTCCCAGAGGGTATGCAGACTGCATAAGGCCATCTATGGCCTAAAGCAGAGTCCTAGAGCTTGGTACCAAAAGTTGTCAGAATTACTTGAGCAACAGGGATTTAAGAGGTCCACTGCGGACCACTCACTATTTGTGCAGAAGACACAGAGAGGTACGGCTGCCATTCTTGTCTATGTAGATGACATTATTGTGATAGGAGATGCGGGACATGGACTATTGTTCCGCCTACACGTGGTGCTTCGGTTGTCAGCTGCAAGTGGATATTTTCAATTAAACATAACGCATATGGGAGTGTAGATCGGTACAAGGCGAGATTGGTGGCACGAGGCTTTACCCAGACATATGGGGCGGATTATCAGGACACATTTTCTCCAGTAGCACGACACTCGACGCTTCGGATTTTACTTGCAGTTGCTGTTTCATGTGATTGGCCGTTATTTCAGCTTGATGTGAAGAATGCATTTCTCTACGGAGACCTTCAGGAGGAAGTTTACATGCAACAACCATCTGGGTTTACTGCTGAGGGGAAGTCCCAGAAGGTATGCAGACTACATAAGGCCATCTATGGCCTAAAGCAGAGTCCTAGAGCTTGGTACCAAAAGTTATCAGAATTAATTGAGCAACATGGATTTAAGAGGTCCACTGCGGACCACTCACTGTTTGTGCAGAACACACAGAGAGGTACGGTTGCCATTCTTGTCTATGTAGATGACATTATTGTGACAGGAGATGATGCTCAAGGCATTCAGATAGCCAAGAAGTTCCTAGGTAAAGAATTTGTGACCAAGGATCTTGGCACTCTTTGCTACTTCCAGGGGTTAGAATTTGCCAGGAATCATCATGGTCTAGTGATGACCCAGAGAAAGTTTGCCATGGATCTCCTTTCTGAGATGGGCATGATTGGATGCAAGGCAACTATGACTCCTATGGATCCAAGTATGAAATTGTATGATGACGATACTGAAGAAGTTGATAGCAGGAGGTACATAGAACTTGTTGGGAAGCTTCTATATGTTACTATCACCAGGTCATATATTATGTTTGCAGTAAGCAAGGTCAACCAATTCATGGAGCGATCTAGGAAGGCACATATGGATGCTATTTATATGATCTTGAGATACCTGAAGAACTCACCTGGTTCAGGACTACTATTCAGGAAGGATACGCGCTTGGAGGTAACAACTTGTGCAGACGCTGACTATGCAGGATGCCCCACGGACAGGAAGTCCACTTCAGGGTTTGCAGTTTTTGTTGGACACTCACTTGTCTCATGGAAAAGCAAGAAGCAGACTGTAGTTGCCAGATCAAGTGCAGAATCTGAATACAGAGCTATGGCTCAAGGAAGTGTTGAGATGATGTGGGTTAGATCGGTGTTGACGGATCTTTCCATAGATGTTCCTCTTCCTATGCAACTTTTATGTGATAATCAAGCAGCATTATTCATTGCAAACAATCTTGCATTTCATGAACGGACAAAGCATATTGAGGTGGACTGCCATTACACTCGAGATCTGATACAGAAGGGACTCATATCTACATCTCATGTGTCTACATGAGATCAGACAACATATATTTTCACCAAGGCTCTAGCCTGAAGTCCGTTTCAGAAGTGTTGGTCCAAGCTGAGCATGATAGATATATATGCTCCAGCTTGAGGGGGAATGTTAAGTTAAATATCTTATTATGTTTTTCTTATGTAATTTCTGCTTTTCAGAGTACTTATCTTGTAATTAACCCAGGGCTACTCTCCTATATAAGAGAGCCCACAGATACTTTTAATCGATCGATTTCTTTTCTCTTAACAATAACTAGATAATATAGCACAAACGTAGAGTTTATTATGCTATGCATTCTAATATTCCAGCTATAGCATCGCTTGGACTTAAAGTAAAGTCCTACCATGGAAAAACTATTGACAAAGATCACAAGAATGGAATCACTCAAATGCCTTTGCAACTATCGACCAATCCAACATTCTTACCAATTAGATAGTGTCTCCTCCTGTGAATGTAAATTTACTTGCATATGCATTTTCATAGTTAATCTCCTTAATACCACTTGCAAGTTCCATTGTTAAAATAACTGTCAACTAAAGAACAATATGTCTTAGTTTTCTGATACTCTTAGATATTGCAAACTAATTCGAAATACACAAATGCCATTGATAAATGGAGGTTTTTCTTTGGAGATTGCAGAGGTCCAGACTCACGATAAAAATTTTAAGATGTATTTTTCCAACATCAGTTACGTATGTCATATGCTAAAAGGGTGTTGAGGATGTGGTTCACATATGCTTCTTGTGTGGATATGTTCAGGAGGTCTGGTAAGGGGCATGATCATCTTGGATTCATGCCTCTTCCATAAACACATATGGAGAAATTTTTGAAATGCTACGTTCTATTCAAGAAGAAAAAGATTGAGGCAATATGTTTAGGGTGCGCCAGGGATGCCCCCTTGCTCCCCTTTTGTTTGTTTTGGTTGCGGATTGTCTTGCGATTTTATTTCGGCGGGCGGTGGAGGAAGGTTGGTGTGAGGGGTTCACCTTGGGGGACATCTCCGTCCCGGTTTTGCAATATGCGGACGACACACTGATTTTTTTGGGGGTTACAGAGGCTCAGAACCACAACGCTGCTGTCCTGATGGACGTGTTTGGATGTCTTTCTGGCTTGCAGATCAACATGCAGAAGTCTGTTCTGGTAACTCTTGGGATGCAGGAGGACGAGAGGATCCAGTTAGCTGAGTGGGCGGGCTGCCCCCTTGGTGCGTTACCCATCTCCTACTTGGGCTTGCCTCTGGTCGACGGCAAACTGAGAAAGTCCGACTGGGACTGTGTTATTCGGAGGCTGGAGGAGCGGATGGAGGGGTGGAAGGCTGTCACTTTGTCCAAGGGCGGGAAGCTTACCCTGCTCAAACATGTTCTTTCGGCGATTCCGATTTTCTTCTTCTCTACCCGCTTGATGCCTGTTGGGGTTAGAAAGAAGGTGGAGGGTTTGATGAGATCTTTCTTCTGGTCTAGTGGAAAGCATGATAAGAAGGGGCTGCACCTGGTGGCTTGGGCGGATCTTACTCTACCAGTTTCCGAGGGCAGGTTGGGGGTCAGGGATGTGGAATGCATGAACGGGCATTGCTTGCGAAGTGGGTCGTGCGCATCTGGGGTCCTTCGGACTTACTGGTGGTGCGGCTGTTGAGGAAGATTTATGGGGTCTCGGGCGAGTTGGTGGCGGCGAGGCGGCGTCATGAGTCTTCCCTGTGGAGTGGGGTCCGGGCGGTTTTGCCAGCTATGAGGCCTCTTCTTCGCCTGCGGCTGGGAGATGGGCTTCTCTTCAGATTTTGGCATGATGACTGGACGGGAGAGGGGCCATTGGGGCTCTGTTTCCCTAGGTTGATGGCGTTGGCTGTGGACAAGGAGGCGCGGGTGGCGGAGGTGGTGGACTCTGGTACTTAGGCTCCGAGGTTCACTGCGGTTCTGTCTGACCAGAGGATGCATGACTTTTTGCAGTTGCTTTCGGAGATTCCCTCTGACGGGGAGTTGTCGGGGGAGCCGGACTGTTTTGAGTGGGTGGAGGGTAAATTCTCCGTTAAGAAGGCGTACAGTAGGTTGTGTGCTGGTGGGTTGGAGCATGACGAGGACCTATGTGTGGACCTGAAGATTATTTGGGCGGCAAAGATTCCTACCAGGGTTAAGGTGTTCCTCTGGTGTCTGCGGCGGGGTCGTCTGTGTGACAAGGTAAGAAGGGGAAGGTTGTTGGGCACGACAGACGTTCATTGCGACAGATGCACTGATGGCGTGGAGGACGCGAATCACATCTTCTTTGGTTGCAGGTTATCGGTGGACGTCTGGGAGTCCTTGGGGTTGCCGTGGGTACAGTCTTCCTATGCGGATCTTTTTTGGGGCTCTATTCGGGCGGTGGGTGCCGGCTCCACTGGTGATGTTTCCAGAGTCTTTGCGGTACTTTGGGCTATATGGCTTGGTAGAAATGATGTCATATTCAAGGGGCAGCACTTTTACTATGAGAATGTGGTGGCGCAGTGTAACGCTTTGTACAACTTCTGGGTATCCGGATGATGATGTATCTTTTTCTATATCAATGAAATTTGTGGTGTGGTGACTCCCATCTTGGGAGTGCACCCCCTTGTTCTTGTTCAAAAAAAAATTGAGGCAATATGTTCTGTGGGGCATTTTGGGCTGCCAGAAAGGCTATGATTTTTTTAAGCCTGACATTTGAGGGAGGTTTCAGGATAAAGGTGTTTCATTATTGAATGATGAAAAGAAAACACAGTTGAAACTATACCAAGGAATGGTGTCTTTTCGAGTAAAGATGGATTTAGTATAGAAGGTGAAATCCGCGATCGACCATTTGAGATATATGGTACTTTCCATTAATAATGTGGTTTACATTTGAGCACTGACGGCTATAAAAAATAGCAGATTTGTTACCGTTATTAACCAGAAAATGATGGCTACATCTGAAGGTTGTGGAGGACATTTAGATGAGGGGAGATCTTGTATTGTACAGAAAAGGTAGCAAATCCCTAGTGACAACTAACCCAGATTTTGTGATGACAGATTTTGGGATGACAACAACTTCACAAATTTAAATTCAGATTTTTTTTTCTATCTATTCCTTGGAATGTATATACTTAATACAATCTGGGAATAAAAAGGAAATTCACATGATGTTCAATAAGTAGTGATACATCAATACGTCTATGATTACAAATATTAGCAATTCTAGGATAAGAATGCATGTATAGCAGCAATAAGGGGGGGGGGAATTGTATCTTAAATCTTCAATTTGAAGGTGGTTTTTGAGCTTAGTTCCAGCATGCATGCAGTGGGATCCTTGGACCAAATCAGGAGCAGCTAATTGCAACAATTTGGTACCTTCAATCGGCCATATCAGCAGCTACTACCATGCTGAAGCAGCAGCTCCACTAGCTGCTATAAAAGCATCAACAAATTGGTCCAAAGTTCGGGAATTTGGGGCTGAAATCTAGACTTCCAACGAAGGTTGTATCTCCAGCAGTGGCTTTTTAATTTGAAAGAGAAGTAGCAGGGGCTGTATGTTCCCACGTTGAAGAGAGTTTGGAAAATGATTGGGAAATTTGAATGATAGAAAAGGGAAAGAGGGATGGTCCCTAACGCTGGAATGGACTAAATAGGAAAGAGGAGGGAGTGAGGAAAGTGCACTGAAACTTCCACTTGAATGATGTTAACCATGATCATTGGCATGATGTCACATGGTGATATCAATAGTGACATAATTATTATAATAATTATATTTTTTGCTGCATTTTCTTTTTAAACAGAGTCTCTGCTATGTACAAAATTTAAATTATTTTTTTAAATAAAAAAATCCAACCTTATTTTGACATACTACAGGTTGACTGTATTCGCGCCTCAAGTATCAGATTTCGGCGCGAAATATCTCATTTCGATTGTCTCAGAATGACGGTTAATATGAGTATAATATCGATATACTTCCGATCGGGTTTGGACCTCCGAAATTTTCGAGATATGATTTTGGTTTGGGTTAAATTTTGTGAATTTAAAATACCAAATGACCTCCGATTGACGAACAGTCGATTCCATTGGTCTTGTTTCGTCGAATCGGATTTTTAGGTGGTCTTGGTTCATTTCACGGTTTTCGAATTTGCGTGGCAGCTTTTTCGGGCACGCATTACGATGCGATCGATTTTTGGTCAATTTCGCCCGAACGACTTTTGATTTACGACCAATTGATTGATTTAAGTTATTTATCATTGACCAACAACTTTATCGGGTTAATTGAACCCAAATCGGATCGTGTTCGGTTTTAGTTGGAATCAGATGTTACAAATATAAAAATCTCAAAGGGAGTCTCGTCCTTGAGACTCGAGTCAAGGTCGTTATGTGTCTTGATTGTATTTCGTCTGGGCATAAAAACCTCAAATGGTTTTGTAACCATAAAAACCTCAAAGAGAAAACAAGTCATGTATTTTAACATATATCTAATTACAAAAGCTTGTTTTGATTATTACCTCAGAAAAGCTGCGGGTATCGTGCCCGAATGTCGGCTTCGACCTCCCACGTCGCCTCCTCGATGCCGTGTCGGTGCCACAATACTTTGACCAATGGAATTTCTTTGCTGTGAAGCTTCTTCACAGCATTGTCAAGTATCTGCACTGGCCTTTCCTCATATGTCAAATTAGGCTCCACGTCTAAATTCTCATAGCTGATGACATGTCGAGGGTCGTGCACATACTTCCTCAATTTGGATACATGGAAAACGTCGTGAATAGCTGCTAGATGTGGAGGAAGGGCTACTTGGTAGGCCACCTTCCCCACTCTAGCTAGGATTTCGAATGGTCCAACATATTGTGGCGCAAGCTTGCCACGAACACTAATCTCTAAATTCTCTTCATGGGAGATACTCGGAGAAATACTCAGTCTCCCACCTGTAATTTACAGGAATGTCATTTATATGTGAAATTAAGTTGAATATAGATAAATCATATTTGATTGGATGAAGGGAAAGAATTGGATTACCTGAAACTCTAAGTCTCTTCTCCGACGATTTGCATAGTTTTTTTTGGTGGCTCTGTGCCATCAGAAGCTTCCGCCTCACAAGATCAACAATTCTCGCAGTCTCCTCCAAGAGATCCCGGTATATAGAGCATGATCACCTACCTCACGCTAACTGAGAGGTGTGAGGCATCTCCGCCCGTATAGGGCTTCGACTGGTGCCATGCCGACACTGGAATGATAACTGTTGTTGTACGTGAATTCAACCAAAGGCAGATGGTCCTTCTAGGACCCTTTCCACTCCAAAGAGCATGCATGAAGCAAATCCTCTAGTGTCTGAATATTGCGCTCGCTCTGCCTGTGTATCTGCGGATGGTATGCAGAACTCATCTTCAGCTCTGTCTGTAGTGCTGACATGAACTAATGCCAATAATGCGACGTAAATCTCGAATCCCTGTCAAACACCACCTCTCGTGGTATACCATGTAGCCTGATGATGCTTTGCACATATAGCTTGGCCAATTTGGATGGAGTGTAAGTCGTGTTGACATGTATGAAATGGTCTGACTTGGTCAACTAATCAACCACGACTCAAATGGAATCATGGCCACCTGGTGTCTTCGGCAATAGCGTGACGAAATCCATAGAGATACTCTTCTATTTTCACTCGGGAGTGGAAAGAGACTGCAATAATCCTGGTGGTCTCCTATGCTCGACCTTGACCATCTGACATGTCATACATCTGCTGACATGTTGCGCCACATCGTGCTTCATCCCATCCCACCAGAAATGTCGACGTAGATCATGATACATCTTTGTGCTGCCAGGATGAATGGATAATCGTGAACTATTAGCCTCCTCTAGAATGTCTCTGCGCAATTGTTCGTCGTTGGGCACAACGACGCGACCTGCCTTCCTTAAAATAGACTCTGCCATAACAAAATTATCAACCTCGTCTAAGTGAATGAGCTCAAATGACTGAGTACTACTACGACTCTGACGACCAAGAAAAGAAGAGTGGTGATGCTTCCCAAGCTGGCAAGCCTCACAATGGAAGGAAGATTACGTGGAAATCTGGGAGGACATGACACATCTTCTATAGAGGAAGGTAGCCAAAACAAAGATGCCACAAATATGGTGAGACTGGTCCAGTAGGAATAGTAGACACTAGCTTGAGGAGACTGAACTAGTCTGTAGAGCCCCCGCTGCTTACGACCACATCTAATCACCCTGCTCGTGAGTATGTCCTGAAACACAAGAGGAGAGAGGTTAAAAATGGCACGACAATATAGATCCTTCGTGATCTGACTAATAGGAAGCAAGTTCATATGTCAAGAGCATATAAAACAATCTGTAAACATATGAAGGAAGACCATATGGAAATCTGTGGGAGGACATGGCACTGCTTCTGTAGAGGAAGGTGGTCAAAACGAAGATGCCACATATATGGTGAGACTGGTCCAGTAAGAATAGTAGAGGCACCAACATAAGGCTGGACCAGTATGTAGAGCTGCTACTTTTCACGACCACATCCAATCACACTGCCCGTGAGTATGTCCTGAAACAAAAGAAAATATAGGTCAAAATGGCACGACAATACAGATCCTTCGCAATCTGACTAATAGAAAACAAGTTCATCTAAAAATCAAGAGCATATAAATTATTCTGCAAGCGCATGGATGACGTCAAATGTACCTCCACTCATCATGTGATGGGTAAGCAAACTCCCTTCGCAATGGTGATCCATCTACCATGGGTTATAGACCTGTACATATTGAATTGTGCTCTATCTCCATACAGATGGTAGGAAGCATTGGAGTCCATGATCTACTCTGTCATATCTTCCCTGATATAACTGGTAAAAGCACATGCTATACCTGAGGAGCTCGAAGAGGCTCTAGCAGCAACTGCAACATCTGAGGAACCTGTAGTGGTGTCAACAACATGAGTCATGATCTCCCATATACAAGAGATAATGTCATCAAGGCGTGGATCTGGCTGAGGGGCTAAGTCTGGAGGCTCAATCTGCTTTGCCACTCGAGCATATGCATGGTATCCATGCTTCTGCTAGCATCTGTCCTTGGAGTGTCTTGGACGACGTCAGTAGGTGCAGGGGTCACACTGGCGTCCACCTCTGCTACGAGGACCGCCCCCTCTAAACTACTTGGAACCTCCCCTGCCGCGAGATGCAACCATCATTGAGGAGGTCTGTGTGGTGGCAATGAGTGGGATAAGAAGCATGCTGAGGCGATTGTAGGCCTCCTTAATGGGAGGTATAGTCGTGCCTGTACAGAGCTATGCGTGTGTGGCCTCATACTCCGGATCCAGGGCTGTCAAGAAAACTCCAACCATCATAGATTTCCTATATGCCATCTGTTGCTCCATGGAAGTGTGACATGCATGAAGCTGTGAAGCTTCTCAAACATGCTGCGAAGCAAAGAGTAGATCGTATGCAGAGGATGGCCATTCTACTTGGTCGTGTAGATATCAAACTGTAGCTGAAGAATCTTGGCCTCGTTCTTCGCTTGGGCATATGCAGCTACCAGAATGTCCCACATCGTCTTGGCTGTGGGATGGTTCACAATTTAGTTGGCGATCTCTGTGGTGAGTATTCCAGAGAGCCAAACATGCACGTACGCATCATCTTGTTTTTAAGAAAAAGAAGGGTGACCTTCCAAGATATGACCCACCTCCATGGAATAATATATATTTATATATTCAGAAAAACACGTATTACATCATTTTACATATGCCACGCACACAGAGTGCCATACAATGTTCAATTACATTCTCGGTGTAAAAGCCTTGCCCCCTCCCCCAAATAGCCTTGTTCCTCGCATACCAAATTGACCAAAGTAATGCAAAAGGGTACACACAGTCCTCATGCCCAAAATCGCACACTGCTCTAATGCTTCTCTAGGAAGTAGCGCACTCTAGCTGCCCCATCCATGTAATACTGGCCTTGTTCCAAACTTCCGATGGAAAAGGACATGCAAAAAACCAATAATCCATATCCTCCACCACCGTCCCACATTTATCACAGATACAGTCCTCCACGCCCAGCAAGAGCCCCTTCCGATCCTTGATGAGGATCCTCCTAAGCCCGAAAAGCCAGTGGAAAACCTTAATTCGGTTTGGCACCCTATGCCTCCAAATCATACTAGTGTCCAACCTCACCTCTTCCTACACCTCACTCCTATCCTCCATCAAGAAACGATATGCTTTCTTGAATGTAAATCTACCATCTCCCCAAATGCAATGATCTCTGCCCGAAAATGGACCTCATGCTGCGCCAACTCCGCGTGAAGAGCCATGAACTCCTCCACCCTCTGGTTCGACAATCTCGAAGCGGACACGAGAGCCCACGCTCCACGGTCCCATACTGCTGCAATCGTACGTCCCTGTCCACCACCAACCTTAAAAGGCGTGGGTAACACTCTCCCAACACCCCCTCTCTTGACCAATCATCTAGCCGAAAAATAAAGCCAACTCCATCCCCCACCACCATTTCCAATCTAGCAGCAACATCAGGAAGAATCTCAGTGCTGTCCTTCCACAAAGAAGATGGAAGATGTCCCGTAACGAGCTCCAACGTCAAAGT
This sequence comes from Ottelia alismoides, assembly GCA_037367405.1. Taxonomy (NCBI): domain Eukaryota; kingdom Viridiplantae; phylum Streptophyta; class Magnoliopsida; order Alismatales; family Hydrocharitaceae; genus Ottelia; species Ottelia alismoides. The sequence continues at coordinate 502,180 of JAZKJV010005656.1, read as the reverse complement.
TATACTATAAATCCTCCTAAGCAGATGGCAGACAAGGTCATCAGACTCACCCCATAGGCGAACCACCCACTTTGCTATAAAAGCCTTATTCAACTCCACCCACAACACCCCCATCCCGTTTTTCCTCTTCGAAGCCATCACCTTAGCCCAATCCACCGCCTACATCTTGCTTTCACGAAGCATTGTCCCCGATCTTATCCATTGACTCGAGCTTTGTCAGAATGTGCTCCTTGTTATTGCACTGCATAAGGGTGATAAACTGCATGAACCACAACTCGTAGTTGGTCCCATCCATCTTCACGATGGGAGCTAGACCCTTGAAGGCACCGGATGAAGAGAAGACGTCACTCTTGTTCTCTGACATGATGAAAAAGAAGGTCGAAAACGGAACTCGATTGGGGAAGCAGTCCGATTCGAGTGAGTCTACACAATCATATGGAGGATAAGTTGTGCATGTAGACTGATACAACCATCATCATGTCTCCTCGATCCACACTATGATAAAAAAGGTGATTTATTTGTTTGAAATCACCTTTTTCGATCAAAATCACGCTGTTCCAAACTGTATTTCGGCACTAGAGAGGAGAAGAATCGACCATAGTGACCGTTTTCTGCGCAAGGAGGAGCCGCAGAGGTGCCTTTGAAGGCACCAACGAAGAGAAAACGTTACCTATGTTCTCGGACATCATGAGAAAGAAGGTCGAAACGGAACTCGACTGGAGAGAAAGACCAATCCAAGCGAGTCTACACGATCATATAAATGATTGGTTGTACGTGTAGACTCATACAACCATCCTCGTCAATCCTCGATCTGTGCTAGGGCCGAAAAACGTGATTTAGACGTCTTAAATCACGTTTTCCGATCAAAATCAGACCGTTTCAGACTGCAGTTTTTTTTGAAAGCTCAAAAAAAGGGGGAGTCACTCGTTGGTGATCGCCCCAATATATTAAAAAAAGGAAATATACAAAGGTGAAAAAGAGAAGAGAAACTGTACAAGGACGGCCCACGGAGAAGTAGCCCACTAAGGAAGGGGCCCCCCAAAAACCGTCATAAGACTAACCAATGTCCCAATCCTGTATGAGGCGCTTGGCACGAATAATGATATTTTCTTTGTAAAACCGCTGTGCTGAGAAAATCGCCTCGTTCCTCCCAAGCCAGATGCTCCATACCCGAGCGATTGGATCCAGTATAAGCCTCCTGTCCCTGCCCCTAATGGAGATCAAGCTGTCGCATAATGCTGGAAATGAGACGTGATTGATCCAAGGGAGGCCCTCCCAAATCGTGCACACGTGACCGCATTCGAAGAATAGGTGAGATATTGTTTCCTGTTCCGCCCCACAAAGTCCACACAATGGGTCAACATTCGGAAAGAGAATTGCACATCGATCGCGCGTCAAAAGCCGCCCACGACGAAGAAGCCATAAAAAAACCCCACTGCGTTCCGGAAGCTTTAGTCCCCATAAGAAGCGACAATCACGCAGCAAAATATCATCGGTAATGAACGGGGAGGAGATAGCAAAATAAGCCTTACGAGAGGTGAAGAGCCCATCCTTCCGAGCCCAATGATCGCGCATAGCAGACGGCCGAGGAGAGTCACCAAGGAGAGCCATTAAGGATAGGTAATCGTGAATCCGCTGATCAGACAGGGAGGCACTGATGATAGGGTTCCAGCTACCATCGTCCCAGCAAGAGACCACCGACGCGTCTTTGTCCTGAACCAATGCAAAAAGCCTTGGAAACAATCTGTCAAAGGCACCCCTACCCGACCAGTCGTCGGTCCAAAAACGAAAGCAACATCCATTGCCCAGCACCGACGAGAACAAGGAACGAAATTGCCTGAAAGCGGCCGTTACACCACGCCAGAATGGAGAAAGGAGGCAAATAGAATTCCCATTGAAGCCATCCAAAAAATCGGCACCAAGCAGAGCGCGCAAGACATTAAGCATAAAATTGTTGTCCGATCCCCACACCCTAGCCGCCCACTTGAGAAGGAGAGCCTCATTCGCCAAATGCAGATGCCTCACACCCAAGCCCCCCTGATGCTTGGGCCGAGCCACATCATTCCATCCCACAAGGTGAACCCCGCGTCTCCCCTCCCCCTTGCAGCCCCACAAGAAACCACGCAAAATCCTTTCAAGCCTAAGACGAATCCCCTTAGGCATACCACAGACCGTGAAAGAATATATAGGAATAGAGGAAAGCACGGCCTTCAAAAGCACCAATCGCCCCCCCTAGTCAGCAGCGCAGCTCGCCACCCCGCGAGACGCCCCTCCATCTTGTCCACGACAGTCTTCCAATCACGAAGACGTGAACGCCCAACCGCCAGCGGTAAGCCCAGATAGTCAAGGGGAAGAGAGGGACCGGAGCCAAGGAGATGCGAGCAAGCCATAGTCTTCGCGTTGGACATACCGAATGGCACCATTTTAGATTTCGCCACATTAATCACCAGGCCCGAAACCTCACTGAACAGTTCAACAGTAGTGGCCATACCGGTAACAACATCGGGTCCCCCCTCCACGAAACACAAGGTGTCGTCAGCGAACTGAATGCTTGGGACCTGGAAATCCCCAATATAACATCCCGAGTCAAGCCGGCTGAAGCCACACCCTCAATCATGCGAGGGAGGACGTCAACCGCCAAGACAAACAGTAGAGGGGCCAAGGGACACCCCCTGACGAATTCCCGCCTTGGCTGGAAGAAGCCCCCAATTGGGCCCCCGTTGAGCAATAAGGATAAGGAGGCCGTGGAGACACACCTCCGCATCCAAGCAATCCACATCGGGGGGAAGCCCCGCCGCCTCAAAACGGACCACAAAAATCTCCAATCCAGGCAATCGTATGCCTTCGCAAAGTCAATCTTCCATAGAATCCCCTTGGAATCGGACCTACGCCACGCCGCGATGAGCTCGGACGCCACAACAAAGCAGTCAGAGATGTGACGGTTACGAATAAAAGCCGCCTGTGTGGGCGAGACAAGGGACGGCAGCAGGAGGGCAAGGCGCCTAGCCAAAAGTTTAGCAATGATTAAATAAATGCCGTTTGAGATAGAAATCGGCCTGAAATCTTCAATGTGGTTAGCCGGGTGAACCTTGGGAATCAACACGACCAGGGCCTTGTTAATCTTATCCAAACCCATAGTTTCCGTTGTAAAAGTCGTGCGCCACCTCCAAACATCACCGCCCACGAGATCCCAGAAGTCACGATATAATGCTACAGAGAACCCATCCTGGCTCGGGGCGGCATCCATATTAAGATCCCACAGCGCATCTTTAAGCTCCTCCAACGAGATAGGCCGCATAAGGTCGGAAATATCCGATACAGAAATCGAGGGGGCCCCCTGCCCCATCCACCGCCAACGGCGAGGCGCCCTTGTCCCAAAGGCGAGCTTGAAATGATCAATAAAGGCAGAGCCGACATCCCGATCCCCCGAAATGGAAGAGCCACCAACGATGATAGAGCGAACGGAATTACGACGACGCCTCCCACTGGCGACCCGGTGGAAATAGGCAGTGTTCGCGTCCCCCTCCTTGAGCCAACGCAAGCGAGACCGCTGCCTCCATTCAATCGACCTTTTTTGTCCTCAGCTTTGACAATATCAAGGCTATTAGCACGATCCAAGAGCTCCTCCTCCGTTAAATCACGCACATCCTCCTCGCGGTCCAGGCGCGAAATAATGGCTTCCGCCGCACTCCTAGCCTCCACGCGCGCAAGACGAGTAGCCTTCTTGAAAGCCGCCAACATCAACCGTAATGACGTTAATTTCTGATCCAAGCGAGCAGCTGCAGAACCCACGGAGTTGGACTGGCGCCAGTGAGTATAAACCAGTTCCTTAAATCCCGGCTCCAATAGCCAACATCTCTCATAACGAAATATACCCCGGCGCGGAAGCGCATCCCCAGAGTCCCATATAATAGGATTATGGTCCGAAAAAGAGCGCGGGCGAGAGTCCACCCCGCATAAAGGAAATAATTCCATCATCTTGCCATTCGCCAAGAACCTGTCGATTTTCGAGCGAGAAGAACGATTCCGCCAAGTATATGCAATATCAGACGGCACGAGCCCCTCCAGGGCCAAATCAGAGATAAATGAGATAAATTCATCGGGGCCAGGGTCCCGGCCGCCACGTCCACGCGGCCGATCCGAAGAAAGAGCGGTAACATTGAAGTCCCCCCCAGGAGCCACGGGGTATCCGCAAAATCAGAGGCCAACCCACGCAAATCATCCCATAGTTCCCTCCGGAGCAAATGACAGGAAGGAGCATATATAGCGGAGAATGCAATGTTAACATTTGAATCCACGCGAGACAAAACGACAGTCAAAGAGTGCCTCCCCACACACATTGAGGAGAAATTGAAGGTCCTGAACGCCAAGCAAAAATGATTCCACCCCGATGCGCTGGAGGCATCTACAGAACGAAAGTTGTCAATTGCAAGAGCTCCAAAAGATCGCCACAAGTTGCCGTCGACCCCGAAAGCTTTGATTCTTGTATAAGCACAACGTCACATTCCCAATCATTGAAGCCGCATCCCCAGGGCCCGGCGTTTGTCAGGATCCTCGAGGCCCCGAACATTCCAAGAGAGGATCTTCATTAACAACCACTGGAGTGTCCCCCAATAGGAGCTAGGCCGGCTGCCTCGGCCACCGCATCCCGCAGATTTGCGCAAGAAGAGACCATAGAGGAATGAAGGCGAGAACGAGGTCTCCTACTGTAACAAATCCCGAATCTGGAAGAAGAAGAGACCACATGCGCAGAGAGGGCTCCCCCAAGTCCAAGATCAACAGCGACATCGGCAGCGAAGGGTTCCTCCATCGAAGTTTGGAGAGGATCTCGAATCAGAGAGATAGCCGTGGGAGACCAAAGAGGAGGAGGTAAGGGAGACTGAGCGAAAATCGGGGATGATTCGAACTCCTCAAGGAGAATCCGCCGAGACCGCACCGGTGACCTGCCTTGCCCGAGAAGCACACCTGCGAAGGGGACCTGATTAATAGCCGGGTCAAGAGAACCCGGCAGCTGAGACCCAGATCCAGATCCGAACCGCATGGGTCCACGTGCTGAAAAGTCCGCAGAACCGCGTACCCGATAGGCACAACTGCTGAAGGCTCCGAAGTATTAACCGGATCATGAGAGACCCGCACCTGCGGCCAAGAACCGAATCGCATGGAGCCATCATGGCCAAAACGTGCATGATTGCGCACGTGGCCCGAGGACCTCAATAGGAAAGCCAGCAGACGTCAGAGGAGTCGGTAGCAGGGAAGAGTAATCGACCTCGGCAGCCCCAAAGGAAGATACAGAACGCCTGATAGGATCTGAACACGTCTTTCTAGAAGACCGCACGAACAACGGGCCAGGGGGAACAGACAAAGCAGGTGTCCCCTCGTTACCGCCACCACAACATGACACGTGGCCATCAGAAGTCGAAGTGATCGTCCCCAACCTTGGGCAATTTGCAGTAACCCTGATCGTCGGAGACGAAGGCGCGGCCGGCGGCGGCGGCGATGGCGAAAGAATAAGGAACTCCACCTTAAAAGACCATTTGCCGATCTTCATGGTCTGGAAAAGGATTGTATCCACCGCCTTAGCAAGGAAAGAAGAAGAGCATTCCATGAGGATTTTTGTACAAGTCCAGTCGCCACCCGGAGACAACCCATCATCCAAGATTGCCAACACCTCCCCCGAAGCGCCGATAGCCCTCGAGAGCGCCGGAACCGTGCGAGAAAGGAAAGGAATCCCCAACACTTCCACCACGCAGACCTCCCGAGCAAGAGAAGCACTGTTGGCCACCCTGAAGCACTGCCACAGAACCTCGCCATCACCATATGCAGAAAGGAGACTATCCCTCTGGTCTGGGGAGAGTCCACGAATACAGCAGCGTCCCGAATCCAGAACGACGAAATCCCCCCCGAACTGGGCGCCCAGAAACTCCATCACATTCTTTTGCACCGTAGCCCATGCCAAACCGGGTTGCCGCTTGACCCCCACCACGCGCCAGGCCACAGCACACGGGAGGTCCCCCCGCTTGAAAGAACGCCCCGCGCACCTGACCCAAAGGATACTCCCCATGAGGAGGATCCCTCCTTCGATAGCAACATCCCGCTCCAACAACGAAGAAGACCGAGCTTCCACAACTTCACCCCGCAACTACACTGCTGCACCCTCCCTTACCACGTGAGCAAAGGAGCGCGAACCAACCTCGCCGAAGTAAACACGGCGGCTGCCATTGACCACCGACGAAGGTGGACGCGAAGAAACAGTCGAAGACACCCTGCATGCGATGCTCTGATGACCAACCCCCCCACATGCATAGCATCGCGGGGGAAGAGGACAAGAGGAAGCAATATGACCATGAAAGCCGCACCTGAAGCACTTCTTGCCTCGTTTTTTATGCGAAACCACCTGCCAGCTACCTTCCCCGCCACCAGACTCCGCAGCAGCACCGACCACCCGCGCCTCCCCCTCCTCTCCAGACGCGCCACCACCCTGCCGCGAACCTCCCCACCGCCCGAACTCGCCCCCCTGCTCCTCTCGCGAACCGAAGGCCCACCACCAGCTACCTTCGCAGCATCGCCCCTTCCACCATCGCCCCTCGCTCGCCCTACGGACTTCACACGCCACTCCATCTTCCCCTCCAGGTGACTCTTTCAGACTGCAGTTTGGCATTGAAGAGGAGATAAATCGGCTTCGAGGATCGTATACAGCATCGGGAGCCGTGGGGTGTTGTGAAGGCCCACGCTACAGAGCTCAACATCGTCACGGAGGCGCTGCAGTGGCGCCAGAGCCATCAAACAACAACACAGAGGTGTTGGGGCCGTTGTAGTGCTGCTGCGGAGTGATGCAGACAGAAATCGCGCGGCGTCGGAAATTATTTTTTGGACGGTAGAAAATATTTGGTAGAAGGAAGAGAATGGTTGAGAGGAGAAAACTCGTCGGAATACGAGGGATTGGAGAAGAGGAACCGCGGAGATCGCGTGGAGGAGAAGAGAGATAAGAGGGAGATACGAGATAAAATCTCAACTTTTCATTTCATAATTGACTGCCTAAAACTGATGGACTACCCTCTCTTTATATAGGAGAGAGGGTTTACAAAAATAGTAAATAATCAAATTACAACTAATTTGATCGTAATTGACCTCTAACTAACTTAATTGGACTCTAATTATTTAATTGACCAACAATTATAATTAAACTCTACGAAATCAACGTTGAGATCACAGGCGATCTCAATTTATTAAATTGGACCACTACGACCGCTAAAAACGTAAATAAAAATGATAATTATTTAATTGGATAATGTGGCCCCATAATTTGGGGTCACGCTGCATCAACTCTCCACCGCTTTCAAAAATTCGGCTCCTGACGAATTGCGTGAACTTCAGGCTCGGCGGCTTTAATTATCTTCTGGAAGAACATGTGGGGCGTGAACGGCGGAATCCATGTGCGGGCGGGAGAGGCGTGGCCACCGTGGTCGAAAAACATATGCGGGGCGTACGGTGGCGTCGTCTCGATTGTCGTCTTCTTCCCATGGTGCTCAAAGAATTGATGCGGCATGGAGAATATGACCCTTGAATAATCCATGATGAAATAATAGCTCAAAGAGAGGAGAAGGGGAGATGTGTCCAAAAAGTAGAGCCATGGGGTCCTTATATAAGAACAACCCAAGGTCCTAGTCCTATTGAATAAGGACAGTCCCCATAATCCTGATTTTCAGCCCTCTTCTTTAAAAATTTTCGCCACCAGGGGTAGGGATGCAAATTTCGTACCCCTTTGGCCTCTTCTCTTCCCATATGGTTCTGGATCTTTTTGTAAATAGAAAGTTTGGGAAAAAAACTTCTGCAATTTCTCCCACTAAAATCCCAATCCCCTTTTTCCAGGGATTTGGGTTCCCTTGAACTCGGATGGGCTGTTAGGGCACGGGGGGACTCTTGCGGCGTTAAAGGCGCGGGGTGGGGACCGATGACCACGCGGAGGCGGTGCGGTGGCTCCGCGAGGGCGCGATGGGGAGCGGCGGTCATGCTGGCGGTCCGGCGCGGTTCGGCGGAGAGGCGGCGGTTCGGGGGTAGGGTTTCGGGGGAAGGGGAAAGTCGGGGGAAGGGGAAAGTCGGGGGTAGGGTTTCGCGTGGTTGGCGGCGCCGTGGAGAGCCGCGACGACGAGGAAAGGAGGGCGGCGATGTGGGCGAGTCGGGGGAGGCGGCTCGTGGCAGTTGAGGGCCGGCAGACTGGGGCGGTGGTGGTGATGAAGGGGAGGCGGCGTCGGCGGGTGGGAGAGGAACTGTGCGGAGAAGAGGGGAGGTGAGATGGGAGCGGGGCGATGGCGTTGGTGATGGTGAGAAGAGAATAGGAGGCGGCGGGGAGGGGAACGGCTGCGGGGCGGCAGGCGGCACAACCGGGGGTGGCTGGGGGTTTGTTTTCGGAGGAGGTGGCGGTGCAGGAGGGTGGTGCGAGGCGCCTGGCGCGCAGGAGCAGTTGGGGGGCGTCGGGGGTATGGAGGGGGCAATGGGGTTGGGGATGGGGGCTGGATGCGATCCCGCAGGGGGTCGCGTGGACTCACGCAGGCTGTGGGGACGGGGTGAAGTCGCGTGGGCTGGCGCAGGTTGTAGGGATGAGGGCGAAGTTGCGGGGGTGGATGGCGATGGGGCTGGGGCTGTGGTTTAGGGATGACGGCGGCAAGGTCTGGGGGTTGGAGGGAAGGGGGAGTTACCTGGGTATTGGGGGTGGCGCCGGGGTGGTCGGAGGGGGCCGCGGGGCCGATTCCGGCGACGGCGTTGGGTCTGAAATTGCCGGGACAGCAACTGTGATTTTCGAAGAAGTCAACATTTTGGCATGTTTTATCCGCGGGATCTTCATCGAATATGGGCCCTTGGTCCTCCTTTTCTTCTTGCACAATAGTTGTATCAAATAGATCCTCCTTTGGATTGAAAATACCTTCGTTTTCGGCTTCGAAATCGTCTTGAACGGCGGTTGCATAGATCTGACTTTGGTCGTTGGTGGAGGAATTGTCGTCGATTTGTGCGCTCAACCATTCGTGCACCTTAATGCGTGCGATAAGACGTTGATAGAACTTTTTTGAGCGACGCGAACCACGAGATGGGCGGCGGAGACCGAATTTTGCACACCAATAGTCGATCGGATCGTCGAATCGTAGGTACGATTCGAAATCCATGCTCTGATACCACTTGATGCAGACAGAAATCGCGCGGCGTCGGAAATTATTTTTTGGACGGTAGAAATATTTGGTAGAAGGAAGAGAATGGTTGAGAGGAGAAAACTCGTCGGAATACGAGGGATTGGAGAAGAGAACCGCGGAGATTGCGTGGAGGGAGAAGAGAGATAAGAGGGAGATACGAGATAAAATCTCAACTTTTCATTTCATAATTGACTGCCTAAAACTGATGGACTACCCTCTCTTTATATAGGAGAGAGGGTTTACAAAAATAGTAAATAATCAAATTACAACTAATTTGATCCTAATTGACCTCTAACTAACTTAATTGGACTCTAATTATTTAATTGACCAACAATTATAATTAAACTCTACGAAATCAACGTTGAGATCACAGGCGATCTCAATTATTAAATTGGACCACTACGACCGCTAAAAACGTAAATAAAAATGATAATTATTTAATTGGATAAATGTGGCCCCATAATTTGGGGTCACGCTGCATCACGGAGGCTCGGGGCCGCTCCTGAGTGTTGGACGATCCCGCCAGCATGGTATGGTGATGCGTGCGGAGGCGTAAGTCGATGCGGAGGCTGGCGGGTGGGGGCTATGGCATGAGGGGGTTAGTAGAACTTCGGTATAGGACTGTATTGTCGCTCTAATACCATGTTGGGAGAAAACAGTCACTTGCTTATTCATGAGGTCCTAGGGTTCTTCATGTTTATTCTTTTAATTTGATATTACGCTTCCGCATTGTCGATTTCTAACATGGTATTAGAGCGGGTTTGATTCTCGAGGATTTATTTTATGTTCGTTATTTGTTCAAGTTTCAAGATTCAGTTCTAGGGTTTCTCGAAGCCCTAATTCTACGGCGTCATTGACATCACGGTTCCACAATCCAATTCTAACTTTTCGTGCAGATTTATTATTTGTTTTTTTGAAGCCAGAAAATGGGGGATACACTATTTAAGTGTTCGCCCCTTGAATTAAAAGAAGGTAAAAGTACAGGGAAAAAAACAGAAAAGGAAAAAGGCGCTCTATGCCAACCACGAGCGCACCACTCCTAAAGCACGGGTACAGACATTTTCTTTGTAAAACCTATGACCAGAAAACAACAACTCATTCCTGGACAACCAGATAGACCACACTAAAGCCAGAGGCTTCAATAACTCCCCCCTCGGCGCAACCTGGTCGTATAAAGCACATCACAGAAATCCTCCACCCCGACCTGCCGATCCATTCCAGCACCGGGTCCTCCCAGATGGGGAGCACGAATGGGCAAGAGAAGAAAAGGTGATCAGGGGTCTCCATCCCCCCTCACAGAGTAAGCACCTGTTAGAGACCATCTCGAGGAGTCTAGCGTAACGGTCTCACGCCATCAGCCTCTTTCTCCTGAACAACCAAAAGAAGAAGGCAATCCTCGTCGGGAGGCCCAACCCCCAGAAGAAGGCATAATCCCGTACCAGCTCCGTCGAAGGGGAGGGGGGGTCTGCAGATCGCCGAGTAAGCCCTTCTCACCGAGAAGGGGCCGCCACGCCACACCCAGTGGTCACGGCTCGAGGAAGGCCCACGACCTCCCGAAGAGCATCGAGCAGCTGCAGGAACTCGTCAAGACGCCTGTCGGAGAAGTTCGAGCGGAAAGACGGCATCCAGTTCCCATCCGCCCAGCACGAGGCGACGGAGGCCTCCCTGTCCGCAGCCAGGGCAAAGAGCCGGGGGAAGCGTAGAGAAAGAGGGCCCCCCGTCCATCTAGTCATCCTCCCAGAATGTAAAGCTAAGCCCATCGCCGACGCGGGCCGGAAAGGCGTCCAGAAGTCGGCAGAGAGAGAGAGGACGACCCTCCAGAAAGGGGAGGGCCCTTCTTTTGCCCCAGGTGGACGTCGCAGCCGCCCCGGGCAGTTCCACCCCGACGTCGTAAATCCTCCGGAGGAGGCTGCAGGTGAGGTCCTCCTTGCTGCGCTAATTCCTGGCAATTCATTTCAGCAGTAATGCTTCATTCAACTCATACAGCCTGCGAATCCCAAGCCCACCGTCACACTTTCTCAAGGTAATGTCCTCCCAGCTCACTAGGTGCATCCCGTGCTCCTGACCGCTCCGGCCCCAAAGAAATTGCTGCATCAGACTCTCCAGCCTCATCCGAATGCTCCCAGGCATGATCCTCGTGGAGGAGTAGTATACCGGCATGGTGGAAAGCACCGCCTTCAAGAGCACCGGGCGCCCACCCCTGGACAGGACCGACACCTTCCATCCAACGAGCGTGCCTCCACCTTCTCGACTAAAGGGAGCCAGTCAAAGATCTTAGATCTTTCCGAATTTAGTGGCTGGCCCAGATAGTAAATGGGGAAGTTCGAACAGTCAGTACGCAACACGGAGCCGCGGAAATTTGCCGACTCCCCGTCCATGCAGATCGGAACGAACTTGGATTTACAGTTGTTCTGTTCCAACCTAGACATCTCACTGAAAAGCTCAAGCGTGACCGCCATCCCCTTGGCCTCCTCAAGGCCCCCCTCGATGAAGAAAAGTGTGTCGTCAACGTACTGCAGAAGCGGGATCGAAATGCCATCTCTCAGGTAGCCCTGCGTGAGCCCCGCCCGCCGAACGCCCTCCACCAAACGAGCCGGGACGTCCACAGCGATGATGAAGAGAAGGGGGCGAAAGGATACCCCTGCCTTACCCCCCTCTGCGACTGAAAGAAGCCGCCCTCCGGCCTCCCTTTCACGAGGACGAACATGGAGGTCGTAGTCACGCACCGTTTCATCCAGGAGATCCAAGAGTCCTCTTCAGGTGATTCTTGTGGGTCAGGGTCTTCACGGTCTTCAATGGTGCATAGATGGGCGAGCCTAGTTTAGGGTTCGGGCACTCTGCCACGCAATGTCCCTTTTGATAACATTGGAAACAAGTGTCAGATCCGACAACAGGTCGACTTCCCAAGATGCCCGGTCTGGGGTTCCCAGTAGATGGTCGGGCGACAGCAGGAGTTGAGGGTTTGTCTTGGGGTTTGCCCGTAACAATCGATGGAGAACCTATTGGTTTGGAGGTCGTCATCGGGGTACTAGTGCGCAGAACGGAGTTCACAGGAAAGGACATCCTCCTTGTCGGGGCCTTAGCAAGCTTAGTCTCAGCCTGTTCAGCCTGCTTGTAAGCTTCGTCAACGTCTCGATAGTTGTGGAGGTAAAGTTCATCCTGAATAACTGGGCGGAGTCCTTGCATGTAGCGGGTGACCTCCTGGACAGGGGTTTCCTGCAATCGATTGCGGTGAACGAGGGATTGGAACCCTTCGGTGTATTCTCTTACGCTCATGGTGCCTTGTTTCCATGATTGCAGTCGCGCGTATAGATCTCGTTTGTAATCTTCAGGCACGAATTTGGTTTTCAATTTGGCCTTCATCTTGCTCCAATTGCGGATCTTACGCTTTCCTTTTCGCTTGCGCTCAAACTGCTAACGGTCCCACCATAGCAGAGCATGTCCTTTTAGTTTGATTGTGACAAATTGAACTTTCCGTTCGCTGGGCATAGTTTTCCAGACAAAGAAGTGTTCAACGGCTTGGAGCCAATCCAAGAAGACATCAGGGTCTCGTCCTCCGTCGAATTATGGAACATCGAGACGGATGCCTCGATCCCATCCTTCATCGGACCTCGGGCCAGGTCGTGGCAGAAATTGACATCCACCAGTAGGTTGCGAAGTATATCCAGGGGTGTGTGGTTCTTGACTCATGGAAGTGAAAGGGGTGTCATCTCTTGATCCTTCTTCTTCACTTTCTTGAGAATGATAATCGCTAACGTGTCCGTCAGAAGTAGAGGAGCTAGAGTCGTGGGAAGTGTTACTCCGTGAGTGTCTTTGCCGACTGGTATGCCGACCTCTGTTTGGTGTCTCATCATTATGGTCTTTACCTAGCACGCGACTAGTTAATGCGACAATTTGTCCGGATGCGGTGGTAACTCGTCCATCTATTGAATGCAGCGCCGTCCAGAGAAAGCACCAGTCTAGTGTGTCGAAGGCCTTGGAGAAGTCCACCTTCCAGAGGGCTGCCCGAGTGTCGGCCCTCCTCCAATCAGCCACAATCTCAGAGGCAAGGACCAAGCTGTCGGCTATCTGCCTCCCAGGAACGAAAGCCGTCTGGGTCGGAGCAATGATATGCTCGAGGACCCTGCTCAGTCTGGTCGCAAAAACCTTGGCGACGATTAAGTACAAAGCATTGGAGATCGCAATTGGCCGGTAATCCTCGATCCTTCCAGCCCCCGAACTCTTCGGGAGAAGGACTATAAGCGCCCTGTTCATCCGCTCGAAGCCCGCATTGCCATGGTAGCACTCCACCGCCACCTCTAGCACGTCGCTGCCAACCAGGTCCCAAAAATCCTTGTAAAAGGAAATCGGAAAACCATCAGGGCCAGGGGTGCCATCTCCGTTGAGATGCCAGACCGCCACCTTCAGCTCCATCAGCGTGATAGAAAGCGTCAGGCTAGCGGCGTGAGCGTCAGAGAGGCGTTCTGCCCCCAGGCCCGACCACCTCCAACGCCTGTAGCTTCCCCTCGCAGAGAATCTGAAAAAATAGTCAGCAATCGCCCTCCCGAGGACCCTGTCCCCCTCCACCAGCTCCCCATCGACAAGCATGGATCTAATTAAGTTCTCCCTCCGCCGCCCGCTGGACACTTTATGGAAGAAAGCTGTGTTTGCGTCTCCCTCTTTGAGCCACCTGTGCCTGGACCGCTGTCTCCACTCAACTGCCCTTTTCCTGTCCTCCTCATAGATCTGCCGCTGAGCATCGAACCGCTCCCTGAGCTCCTCCTCAAAGAGGGGGCTCTCGTCCTCCAACGTGTCAAGCGCAGACACCACCGCTTCTGTCGCCGCCCTAGAAGCGCGGCGGGCCTCCCTCGACTCCCTCTTGAATGCGTAGAGCCTAGATCTCAAGGAGTCCAGCTTTTGCACGAGATGCACCGTGGCCGTGCCTTCCACTTGTATAGAAGCCCAATGTGAAGCCACCAAATCTCTGAACCCATCTTCAAGCAGCCACACCCTCTCGTAGCGAAAGAATCCCCGATTCGGCGCAGGACCTCCCTTGTCCCATAGGATGGGCGTGTGATCGGATCAAGTGCGGGGCTTGGCCGTGGCAAAGGAAAGCGGGAAAAATTCCAACAGCTCGGTCGACGCCAGGAAACAATTGATGCGCGACCTAGAGTTGGCATTTCGCCAAGTGTACTTGGTCCCCGAAGCATCCAGAACCTCAAGCTCCAGCGAGTGCACCACCTCAACGAAAGCGTCAAGAGCCGGGGTCTTGACCACCCCGAAGCCTCGGCCTGTCCGACGAAAGCAGAGTGACGTTGAATTCCCCCCCGCCAAGCTAGGGGACACCCGGAAAAGTCTCCCCCGCGCCGCGCAGGTCCGTCCACAACCGATCTCTGTCAGAGCCCTGACAAGGCTGTAAACACAAGAGAGCGCCAACGTCATCCCCGTGCGGAGGGACTCCAGGAGAACAGTGAGGACATGCACGCCCCTCAACACCCCATGCTCCGCAAGCGATGAGCTTCTCCAAGCGACGAGTAATCCACCAGCCGATCCAACAACCTCGATCTCTGCGTAGTCGGACAAAGGGCCCGCCCCGAAGGAGCGCCAAACCAAGCTAGAAACCACCGAGAGCTTGGTCTCCTGCAACAAAACCACGCCACACCCCCACTCCAGAAACCTTGCCCCCATAGCCCTCCTTTTGTCCGGGTCCCCAGACCCCTGACGTTCCACGAAAGAACCTTCATTTAGAACCAGTCGTAGTCCCCAGGGCGATCGCTTCCGCCGCCCTCGCCACCTCCCACTTCAGATCGGAGATCGGGGTTGTAGCCCTCGCCCGAGACCGGCTCCTCCTACGATACCTTTTCCCAGCCCGTCCCTCCCTTCTGCCACTGCAAGAGGTGGAAGCCCGACCTTCCACTGCCTCTGCGGCCGCCATCTGAGCCGCCGAAACTCCCGCTAGGCCGTCAGCAACATCCTCGAAGACAGGGGCATGTCCTTCATCTGGGACTTGAACATGCGGCGAGGAAGGACCTGTTTCTGGACCGAAAGGAGGGACCTCCAGTGCCGCAATGGCGGAGGCTCCCTCACCAGAGTCGAGTTCCATAAGATTAAGCGCTGGCTGCCAGGTGCTTGGTTGGGGGTGCGGGAGGCGCACGCACCCCAACCTCACGAGACTGGATGAATAAAAAAAGGGACCTAGAAGGGGCATCCCTATAGATAACAGAAGGGGGGGGGGGCACCGCGGTCCAATCTCCAAGGTGACCCCAGGAGCCGTCCTGAATAAACCCTGGGAATCGGCCCAAAGTGACGTGGCCCCCCCGAGGGGCACGAAGAGGGAGAGACGCCCCCTCCCGTGGGGCCCGCAGGAACGTCACCCGACAGATGCATAATAGGAAGAGCGCTCCCCTCCGTGGGGCCCGCCGGCTAATCAGCTGGGGCAGACGAAAAGGCAGGGCTCCCTCCTTGGAAATCAACCCGCTCCTCTCCGCGAGGCAACTTCACATCAACCGCCGCAGTGGAAGAGGCGCCAATGCCCCCTGCCCCAGACGCGCCCCCCACCCCCCAACTGACGCGGGAGATGAAGTGCCCAGAACAGGCGACCCCTCCACTCCCGACCGAGAAGCCGAAGCGTCCACCCGTGAAGAGGTGCCGCCAACCGAAACATCGACCCTCGACGGCGGCGTGCAACAACCGCCGACGATCCCCGGCCGCCCCGGGGGCCGTGGGGGTTCCTGCAGAACCACATGAAGTCCGAAAGAGAATCTGCCCACCGCAAGCTTTGCACCCGACTCCCTAGGCGCCCAGGGGTTGCACTCTAACATGAGGGACGTCACCGTCGGATCACTGCCCGGAGAGGAGCCGTCGTCGAGCACCTGTAAAACCGCACCTAGATGCCCTAGCACAGTTCCCAACACACGAACACTGCGAGACATGAATGGAGCACCCCAGACCTGCGCAACCTGAAGCTCCGAGCACGATGCCGCTCCGTCAGCAAAACGCGGGGGCCTCCACAACACCGACCCAGACGAACCCAAGACCAACAGCAAGTCCAGCTGAGCGTCAGATAGCCCTCTGGCGCAGGAGCGCCCCAACCCGAGAGGAACAACATCGCCGCGAAACTCTCCTCCTGAAGAGAAGAGACAGCCATTGTTGTAAAAATCCCCCGACTGGCCCGACTAGTAGGTCCGACTAGTCTAGTCGGTGGGGTGATCGACCGAGTACTGACTAATTCCGACTAAGGTCAACTACTCGATCGATTTTTGCTTGGAGATACCATTTATTTTTTATTTTTTAAAGCAAACTTATTCTAATGTGCATAATGTTTTATTTAAATTCAATTCTTTCGTTTGTTTCATTATGATAATATAAAAAATATACAAATCTATGTAAATATATAAGAATACACATACAAAAATGATTTGTATATTTAAAATAATTAAAAAATTCACAACCGATTAAAGTCCGACTAAATCCGATTAGTCGTCCGACTGCCGATTAATCCTTAGTCAGTGACTCAAACGATCGAGTACCGATTACCGATTTTTGCAACCTTGGAGACAGTTCTCGAAGGAGGTCCGCGGCAGAGGAGGCGCAATCCTCGCCGCACAGGACGCCGATTAGCATACGTCCGGGCCCAGTTACCTCGCCCGAGCCCTGCACGGCAGTCACAGCGCTGCCCGCTTCCCGCGAACCACCCACTACGATGCCGAGACCGCCCCGCCTCCAGACCAGCTCACCCTTAGGCAAGGACACAGTCGCACTCTCAGCCATCTCCTCGGCCAGCCCCTCAACCATGGGTACGCGACGGGCAGGCAGCCTGCCGGTGGCCCGACTTGTTACACAAGAAACAGGAAGGAGGCAAAGCACAATCCATGGCCAAGTGGCCCCGCCCCCCGCATCAGAAACACCTGCGCCCTGGCTTCCGATGTGTGACCGTGACCTAGCCCGCTTCCTTGTCAGCCTCAACGACGCCCCGAGCGACTAACGTGCCAACCCTCCTTCTCTGCGAGCCCCCTCCCCCCGCATCACAGCTAACCCTGGTATCCCTTGCGCTGCTTGGAGCCCGAGACCGAAACTCCCCTCCACCCCAGCTCTACAAACTTCTCGCCAAACTCGCGAAGCCTTCCCCTCCCCAGACCGCGCTCTCGCCTCATTCTCCTCATTCTCCTCTATTATTTGTTTATATTCAAAATGAATCTGGAAATACCGTAGAGATCGATTCTAGATATGTTGTATTGGGTTTCTTCATGAAACCCTAGATCTCCATGCCGTATTCGTTACTACATGATCCATTCAACGATCTGAAGTTCTGATGCAAGTTCAATATATTTAGGTTTTTTGAAATCTTAAATCATCAACGTAACAACATCTAAATCATCAACGTAACAACATCCCCAGGTAGTGGTTCCAAGGGTTCTAAAACACTATTTTTCGCATGACTGGTCATCAACAAATTTGGTTCCACGATGGAGTTGATCCTGGCGTTGATGATATCATGATACCGATTGAAGCAACAATGTCATCAATTCTCAAGTACTAGGGTTGAGTTCGGCAAACCCAAGTAATATCGTCAATGGTTTCCATGGAGTACTCTCTAAGCAGTGCAACCAACCCCACGTTCCTTGCCATTGGCACAAGAAAAAGAGAAGAAGATATGTTCCTCAAGAACCCTAGTTTCAGATCTCCAGGTATGCATCGCCACACTCTATCGTGTGCTACCCAGTGCCGCCTCTCCAAGCGGTGGGACCTTCTCGCGCTGCCATAATCAACCCCATGCTCCAGATTTCATCGTACATCTTTGCCCTACACTGTACATCTCCTCTGCCCTCACGTGATGCCACTCCTCCCCTCGTGATGCTCCAGCGGTAGCATCAAATATCGATCACGATTAGCCCCCAGGTGATAGGGAGCGTGTGCTATTGCCAATGCAAGCACCGACATCTGCAACGGGTAGTCATGGCGACACTATCCCTTCGCACTTGATGTCTCTGTCGGTGGCATGTAAGATGTGCCATGCTCCGGCAAGTGCGACGCTTCAAGCCGCTCCCATCCAGTAGCTTTTCCTATCCAACTGTGATGCTCCATTAACGGTGGCTGGGTTCGAGAAATCCTATCGTAAAGAGGATGGGTTCCCATTAGAGAGGGAGCCCTAAATATAAAGAGGAGGGGCATTTGTTTATTTTAATCAGGCCTAAATCGGCCCTGTAGCTGCTCTGCTGTAAAAAAAGGAGGGTTGTTTTTTTTAAGTCAAATTTGGCTGCAGTGCGACTTGAAAAAAGGGGTGAGTTCTTTTTGTGCCCGAATTGGGCCATGAGTTCCTTAAAATAGGAGAGAGTCAAAAAGAAGAGGAAAGAAGGGACAACATGAGGTTTATTCTTGGCTCATGTTGGGCTGCTACATTTTTTGGACCCAAGTAGTCTGTATGAAAAAAGAAGAGAGATGAAAGCAAAAAAAAAGAACGGCTTAAAAAAGAGGTTACGTACAAAAAAGAGCCGTATGTTAAAAAAGAGATTATTTTGTTTTTTAGAAAAAGGTGCGTACAAAAAATTGTATGCGAAAATACTTTGAAAAACGTAAGGAAATAACCGGAAAAAAGAGAGAAACATTTTTTTTTCATTTGAGATTTGTTTTTCCCCATCTTCATTTCTTCTCCCAACTTGGTCGGCATATTTGTTTTCCGACCAGTATGGGAGAAAGTGGGGTACTATATAGAGTTCTACAGATTGTTCAGAATCAGAGTCGTCGGATTCAATCTCTCCAATTCTTTAGATACTTCAAATTTCATACTCTACAGATAATCAGATTCAGACTCTACAGATTTTTTAAAGTCTTCAGTTCATGACACACATGCATGCGTTCTTTGTTTGAGAGATCGCCATATTTGATCTGGTTGGCTCAGTGTTTTCATGTAATTTATAGGGACTCCAGATTAGGGATCCCGTTCTCTATGCCATTGAGGACTAGTGTTTTTATGTGGTTTCATAGGGACTACATAGTAGGGATCCCATTCTCTGGGCCAGTATGAGAGAGACCCAGTTCTCGATGATGAGACTTTCAGATTCCATTCTCTGGCGACCGTAGACTCTGACAAAGATATTTTCTCTACTTTTTCTTTCAGTTTGGCCATTCAGAGTGATGCAACAGTTGCGGGCCAGAGTTCTCCAGGTGGAGACTCATTCCAGTTTCATTGTCTCTAACAGACGAAATACATAGCACATATTCTCCGATGAGGAGACCCAGTTCAACTCACACTCCAGCTCTTTAGTTCCTCCTCGCCAGCATGGCATGCGAAGTAACGTCCTCGATAGCAACCGACAATAGAGTATGTGTTGAGTTGATATTGTCTGTAGTGCCTTGTATCGTGAGTTTGAGATTTCTTTTTATTTTTCCAAGATGAGCATTGCATGCTCCAGCTTGAGGGGGAGTGTTGGAGTATATGCGTCACATGTAGTGATGGGTAATTGGATCCCTTCGGGGTTCAATTACCACATCCAGTGGTTTAGTCCACATCTACTATTTTTTTTTTGAGGCTCAAAAAAAGGGGGACACACGCGAAGGTGCTCACCCCAATGTATTAAAAAGAGAAAGAGATACTTACAAGGGGAAACTGAAGATGAGAAATTACAAAACAAAGTAAAGGGGGTAGACGGAGATCGTAGCCCCTGCTGCTAAAAATTTACATAGAGGTCCAGTCACGAAGGAAGCCCGAGGCCGTGGATCTAACATTCTCCAAATAGAACCGCTGACGAGCAAAGATAGCTTCGTTTCGCCCCAGCCACAGGCTCCAAAGCCTCGAGATAGGGTCAAGCAGCGCAGGCCATGGCCGACCCCGATCACAGAACAAGCTTTGAAAGAAATGAGCGAAGGAAGAGAGATCCAGCCACCCCAAATCGGCCCATAACGCATCAACACAGCAGCAATGCAGAAATAGGTGATCAATAGTTTCCGTATCCACGCCACAGAGACCACAGAGAGGCGAAGAGTTGGGAAACATCCGTGCACAACGATCTCGAGTTAGTATTCTTCCCCTACGGAGCAGCCAAAGAAAAATACCCACACGCTCAGGAAGCCTGAGTGCCCACAATAGATTGCAATCACGCAAGAGCATGTCATCCCTCCCAGCGGGAACCGGCAATATGGCCATATACGCGGCACGAGTAGAGAAGGGCCCATTCTTCCAGGCCAAGTAGTCCCGGCCCACAGAAGGCACAGGGGCATCGACAAGAGAGCTTATGAGAGAGATATATTTGAGCATCCGTTGGTCCGACAAAGACTCAGAAATAAGAGGGCACCAATCGCGCCCATCCCAGCAGCCGGCCACCGTAACATCTTTGTTGGGGACCAAAGCGTAAAGACGGGGGAAAGTGAGACTAAAGAGCTCCACATCTACTATTTATGGGACTTGGAGACTCAGTGGGGGATATATAAGAAGCCCCACACCATTGTATCAGATGAGAAAAGTTAATGAAAACATCAGCTCTTTGAAATGTTCTTTCGTGGTTTCATCCCGCTCCTCAGGGATTAGGGTTCCATGTAAAATCCCGTTATTTTTCATTTTTGTTCTATTTCTCTGATATATTACGCTTCGGCACTGCGGATATTTACTTGAATTATTAATAGGTATTCCATATATTTTTAATCCTTAGTTTGGTCTGTCATTAAAATTTAAAGCATGCTGAATTAAATAACCATTTCGTAACATGAATTGGTATTGTATATAAACATGAGACTAGAAAACTATAGATTGCTTCTGCTCTCGGCAATACTGATGAGGTATGTATCTCAACGTATAATTTGAAAAAAAGAGTGTTTGCACCTATGGAGGATGCACACCAATATTCTATTAATCACAAACTTATAGGTACCACAAGCAATGCTTGTGAGACATTGTTTGAGCTGCAATATTCTGAAAATAAAGACGCTGTCCCTTAAAATTTACACTTGTCATTGCCAAGCACCGGATAGAAAAATAGCCTAAAGTTCAGGCTCTTTCTTTCAACACGCTAATGACAAATTTAAGCGTACAGAGACATGTATAGGCCCATTTTTTTCCATATGTCAAAATGATAGGCTAGTTGATATGTAAAGTCTGGTAAGGTAGATTTCATTGTGGATGGCCAAATGTTTTTTTTTTCTTTTCATCTTGTAGAATCTATGACTGAATATTTGTGCAAAAATCTTTGCCATCACTGACGATGTTTAGTTTTGTTCCGTTTTTTAATCATAGATCCGTTGCTTCTGTGGCATTTTACGAATTCGATGGGAATCCACTCGAAGCCGCACAAAGCAGCGTTCTGTAGTGATGATGAACAAGCTGGTATCCTCTATTGTTTTCTCTTCTAACATAGGGGAAATCTCCCCTTTAAGATTTCTTCCACTGAACTTTTGAACTTCTTTTATGGTTTAGAACAATAGTCTAGTTTTTTTTGAAAAAAAATCTGCACGATAATGCTGCTGGAGAATTGACTTCATCAAAGGAAATGTCCTTCTTAAATGTTTTTCTTACTGTATTTGCAATTTCTTTTTTAAGAACAATCACCGGTTTCTCTGGTAAAGCTCTTAGTCTACAATAAATAAATCTGCTGGGAAAGTCATCACACAATTGAAATATTTTGAAGTGTGCTATTTTCCAAGTAAAAAGGAAGACATGAATTTTCTGTTCTAGGGGTTGGTTTGTTCTCTCTTAGAGTTCTCTATGATTTCTATTGCTTAGTTATAATCATGTTCATGTAACGTTCGGATCCGAATCACCCAAATCCGAAATCGAATCCGATTCGATTAAGGGTCTGCATGACCAATTAATATTCAATTAATATTGAATAAACCCAGATGGATCCATAGATCGCAAATCGAATCCCGTTCGGACGCAATCGTTAAAAAACAATTGCATCATAATTCGTGACACCAGGAAAAAGCCGCGACGCAGTCCAAACTGCAAAACAAACTGAGACTATCATAAATTCCTATTCAACAAAATAAGTATAATGAAATCGACCGTTCGTCGATTGGAGGTCGTTTGACAATTTGAAGTCATAAAATTTAGTCGCAAACCAAGACCGTATGTTGACAATATCTGAATTCATCTCAGATCAGAAATATATGATTATTATACTCATTTGGTCGTCATTCAGAGACGGTCGAAACGAGCTATTATTCATCTGAATCATAGATTCGAGGTAGAAATAGGGGTAACTTTGTTATTTCACATAAGAGAGAGATATTGGAATAAAAAAATTAATATAATTTCAATTTCCCTCAATCCACACGTGGGGCCTTCTCTCCTCCATTTGTCAACACAAGACCATCTCCCCTTCTTATAAATACCACCCAACCCTCTTCTTATTTCCATTTTCTCTCTCTTTTTCTCTCAAATTTCTCCAACCGAGGGCCCTTTCCCCTGCTGCTGCTACAACAGCTGTCCCAAGAGCTGCTGCTGCAGCCCTTCCATCGAGCAGCTTCAGCAGCTGTAGCTTCCTTCAGGGAAGCTGCTGCTGTTACTCCCTCTCCCATCGAAGGTGCCAGGAGCCCCTGCTGCAGCTTGCAAGCTGCTGTCCAGCAGCTCAGGAGCTGCTTCTGGAGCTCCATCCAAGCAGAGCTGCTACTGCTCCATTGAGCCATAGCTGCTGTCCATGCAGCTCTAGAGTTGCTACATGCAAATTTTGATTTCTTTCGGATCCGAGTGTCACATTTCATGAATGTGGTAGCGTATACATTTGGACATGTCGATAAATAGTGAATAAGTGGTATGGGGAGACATACGATGTTCTTCATGGTTTTAATTATAAATAACTAAATAATCTAAGTAGCCTAAATAATTTGTAGCATATGAAACCATTTATTATATATCTATATAATCTATAAAATCACGTAGCATAACGTGGAAACCTAAAACTTAACCTAGATCTGAAAAATTTACAAGTAGCTCTAAATATATATAATTTTAGTAAATGAACCACAAGTAATTACTAGTTTATGAATAAAAGCCCGGTATTATTACTTGTTTATTGTGTAACACTCTGAATGATTTTATAATCCTCCTTTTGTTGAGATAATGTGTAGTATGGTATACACAAGATCTATGTAAGGTAACAAGTCACCGAAATCACGAAGTCCATGGAGTGCATTAAATCATTACTCTTATAATCTTATTAACCTAAAAAAATATAACTGTTAGCGATTGGTATAATTCATGAAGTGGTAGTTGTCAGCGAAATTAAAAATACACTAGCAAAAAGTAGCATAAAACAATGATAAATAATCCAACCAAGTTTAAATTAATCAATGCATATAAACTAAAAACGAGATACCGGTTGACCATGGTGAAATGAAGCAACCAATATGGCTTATGCTGCAGAACAGGGGGTGGGACTCCCCAAGTTATAAAATAACTTGTGGCAGAGGTGGCTCGAATGGAGCTTGAGCTTGGTAGGTGATGGTGATTTCCAAGTGGTGATCTCGCAGTGAAGGTGTCTCCGTTGGAATGAGCAGTGATTACATGCAATGTAAACCTTTGAAGGAGGTTGCAGTGAGGAGGGGGAACTTGTAACATGGATGGGGCTTAGGGTAACCATTGGGGGGGAGGGTGAATCATGATGTATACTAGTGTTAAATTGGGATCTGAGTAATTCATGATTTTAACTGTAATTGGGCCTTAAACACTTTAAAATGACTGCATGGATACATATGTCATGGTTCGAGATATTGATATCGTATCGGTCTACGCATAAAAGTATATATCGACGATATCGGTGGAAATATCGAAATGGCACAAAAACGATTTTTTGTATGATTTAAGACAATCTTAATTATTAAAACATTAAATAACATACAAATACACACTTATATGCAAAGAATGTAGTATATTTAGCACACCAATACACATTATATCACATATATTGTCGGCTGTCAATGTTGATTGCTTAGAGATAATACAAAGGAAATAATGAAATTCAAACAATAACCTAGAGATATAAAGGATATGCATTTATATCACTTTGTTGTTGTTATTGTTGGTATACCACTTAATGGTCTAGTGGTAGTACAATGTGTCTACCACACAAAAGACTAGGGTTCAAATCCCAATCTTGCAGTGGTTGCGTTAGGTAGTCGACGATCAGCATAAAAAGTAGTCGAATCTTTCAACATGGATTTGATTAAGAATCCATGTAGCCGACCCTAATAGCGGAAGAAGGCTTAGTACATTTTTTATGTTTATATTATATCATATAGTATGCATAAACACAATTCGAGCTATAACGGAAATCAAGAAAACAAGAAAATAAACATGATAATATACAGTAAGGAACATAATCCATAATAATAATTTTTTTAATGAAAGAAGATGAATTAAAATCGACTGGACCCTCCAAGTTGAAGAGTCATCGTATGCATCCCCCCTATCGCACCATACCCTACTAGACGGACGGGGTTCTCTCTAATAATTTAGTGAAATCAAGCTTATATGGATATTATCATTGATATACATAAAAATGAGTGAAATATTGACGATATCGGTCGATATCCGAGAAAGTTTGTATTGAAACCCATCAATTTTGAGCGATGTGGATTGAAATGTCAATATATCGTCGACATCTCGTGAAATATCAGTCGACATCTTGGAAAAGGATATACTTATGGATATCGGTACCTCCATCTCGATGATATCGATATATCACCGATATATTGTGATATGTCGAACCATGACATATGCGGCCCACATAAGCGCATTAGGGCATATAGCCCCACTTTAGGAAGACACAAAGGCGGTGCATCTATATAACCAAATATGCACATGCGGTCTATGCGGTTGGTTTCCTGGTTACAATCTGTCCTTTTCTTGTGCAACAGATCTAAACTGCCTATTTTCTTTGCTTTTTTGAGGCTATTTTGTCTTAAGTAGGCACCTTCTGCAATATTTCTGCTATGATGTAGGTGCAAATATGCACAGTTGCTTGGGATGTTACCCATGGAAGAAGTGGTTTGGCTACTTATTTGCTTGCATGTAGGCCCTATGTTTTTGGACACCTTCAGATTTGGTGAATCAAGACTAGTACAAGATATTGAAAGTTACATCTTTATTTGAAGCGTCGAGTATCTAAATTGAAAGCTCGTGGAGTTGTTGGAGATGGTTGTTTGGAAGAATAATTAGATCGTATATCTTGCAAGAGGCACAAGAATATAAATTGCGAAGGAGATTGAAAGACCAGAGTTCTTATCAAATAATGAAATTCAAACAATAACCCAGAGACAAACGATATGTATCTATCACTTTATGTTTATATTATATCATGGTCTACCACTTAATGGTTTAGTGGTAGTACAATGTGTCTACCACACAAAAGACCTGGATTCAAATCCCACTCTTTAGGTAGTCGACAGCCAACGTAAAAAGTAGTCGAATCTTTCAACATGGATTTGACCAAGAATCCATGTAGCTGACCCTACTTATAGTGGGAGAAGGCTTAGTACATTTTTTATGTTTATATTATATCATATAGTATGCATAAACACAATGCGAGCTATAGCGGAAATCAAGAAAACAAGAAAATGAACATGATAATATATAGTTTTTAAGGAACATAATTCATAATAATAAATTTTTGATAGAAAGAAAATGAATTAAAATCGATCGGACCCTCCAAGTTGAAGAGTCATCGTATGTACCCCCCCTATCGCACCATACCCTACTAGACGGGGTTCTCTCTAATTAAGTAGTGAAATCAAGCTTATATGGATATTATCATTGATATACATAGACATGGGTGAAATATCGACGATATCGGTCGATATCCGAGAAAGTTTGTACTGAAACCCATCAATTTTGAGCGATGTGGATTGAAATGTCAATATATCGTTGACATCTCGTGAGATATCGGTCAACATCTTGGAAAAGGATATACTTATGGATATCGGTACCTCCATCTCGATAATATCGATATATCGCCGATATATTGCGATATGTCGAACCATGACATATGCGACCCACATAAGCACATTAGGGCATATAGCCCCATTTCAGGAAGACACAAAGGCGGTGCATCTATATAACCAAATATGCACATGCGGTCTATGCGGTTGGTTTCCTGGTTACAATCTGTCCTTTTCTTGTGCAACAGATCTAAACGGCCTATTTTCTTTGTTTTTTTTTTGAGGCTATTTTGTCATAAGTAGGCACCTTCTGCAATATTTCTGCTAGGATGTAGGTGCAAATATGCACAGTTGCTTGGGATGTTACCCATGGAAGAAGTGGTTGGCTACCTTTTGGCTTGCATGTAGGCCCTATGTTTTTGGACTCCTTCAGATTTGGTGAATCAAGACTAGTACAAGATATTGAAAGTTACATCTTTATTTGAAGCGTCAAGTATCTAATTTGAAAGCTCGTGGAGTTGTTGGAGATAGTTGTTTGGAAGAATAATTAGATCGTTTATCTTGCAAGAGGCACAAGAATATAAATTGCCAAGGAGATTGAAAAATCCGAGTTCTGTTACTTGAGAAGTTGATTTTGACATTATTATGCATGGCGTATTGAAGGTGAAATTGATAATGTGGCAGATTTTAATAAGATATGAGACATGATTACCATACAATAAATTTTTGGGAGAAAGTGCAGTTTCTCTCTTCATTCAAGTTCCCATTTGGGGGATAGCTATATTGGTTTGTAGAATGCAGATGAAAACAATTGGAAAAGTTCGACTGTGCATAGGTGTACATGCTGAATTTAGCTAGGCCATGGATGGTGGATCTTACACGACCAATGATGGTGTGGCATGCTGAATGATGTGATTATGTCAATGTGAGGATACAAACAAGCGTGCCGGGCAATATGCAATATATGCATTTTATATTTTTTTTGAAAGGAAGAGCGGGTGGCCTCCATGGGAGGGGGTCACCGCAGTATGCATTTTATATAAAATAATAAATTATTAGTATTTGGATTCAAAAGGACGAATTTTAGAGGTCATTAGATATCATATATTCAAATTAAAGTATACAGGTGAACAATATTGATAAAGTATCACACATTCCCACGTGCGACCCGCGTAGTAAGAAGCTAGAAACATAAACACCAACATTTTCAACGTGCACATGCACTTATAAGGACAACATTGTTATGTTGCACTAAATTATCCCAAGCACCACCATAAAATGATATCCTTCTATTCTATATGTAAACATTTTGTCCCTTCTTAATTTTTCTCCCAAGGGAGTCATTGGAGGAGGAATTTGGCCAATTCTAAGATTGTTCGGACAGAACTTGCTGAGTAAAGGAGAGACCAAAGAGAGGATGATGCACATCCTCTTGTGTAGAGCCACAATGTGGTAGCCTTTGCGACTATGCACCCTTTTTCCTTGATTAAAATCAACCTTCCGGAAAAAAGATTTCATGTAGTGTGGTCCCCTGTATTTATTTCTTTAGCCATCACTTAATTATCTATAATGGGCATCTTTGTGAAATGAAAATCACATGGTTATATCAGCTTATCCATGATCATCTTCATCCTCTTTGGCAAAACCTTCACTATAGTTATGCATATAGGATTTGAAATTGCTTTTGGCTTGTAGTCCCCCACCCTTGAAGCCGTCTCCCTCTTTAAAATATGAAGCTCAACCTATAAATGCCTACGCTGATCTCCTGAATCGTTGACATGATTCATGATCTTCATTCCTACCAAGTCCCAAAACTCCCTATAAAAGAACTCCCTATAAAAGAAATCGTTGGAAAGTATCTGGACTGAGTTAGCCCTCTTGCTTCAAACCTTTCAGAATGCTTAATGCCACTTCGGTAGCTTCCGCTACCAAACCTCTCTCGTTATCCTTCGTGATTTGAAACTGCATTTGGTTTGTAGTCTCCCATCCTTGAAGTCATCTCCCACTTTAAGGAAGGAGAAACTCGACCTATAAAAGCCTACATTCACCTCCCAATTCATCATCATGCATCACAATGACATGATCTTCATCTCCACCAAGCCCCAAAACTACCTATAAAAGAAAATATCGGAAAATATCTGGATTGAGAAGGCCCTCTTGCTTCAAATATTTCAAAATGCTTAATGCCACTTTGGTGACTTCCATAATCAAACCGCTCTCATCATCCCTGGTGATTTCTCAAACTCTTCTCCTTGTCACTTCCATGAGTGGACAAATCCATGCCTAAAAATTCTCATGTTCTATTACGCCTCTATCAATTCATTCTTATCCTTGCATTGGCTTTCAAATCGAAAAAAATCTGTTTGAATCTTTCTTCTGCAGCTCTAGTGGTCTAAATCTTTTCCTTTTGGGTATCGTCTCTAGGGTATATCTGTTTTCAGTTCTTGCTCACTAATGATGTCCATTGCGACATCGCCTTAGACCCGAGTCTGTGTAGAGGTGTGAGGGTCTGCTCGTCTTGTAGCTTGCCCAACTAAGTAACCTTCTAAAGTATCGAATCATAGTGGGTGCATCCCCCCATTAAGCCCGTTTTGATAGATTTTCATGAGGAAAAGTATAATGACTGTAATTTGGCCACCAAAATCTTCTCAACATACACCCGCCTCTATTCCTACCCTTCTTCCCTAAGCTCAGCCGTGGGTGGAAGAGTTCTGATCCGTTGGCTGCTATGAGACTCAATCAACCCCCACTCGGACCTTCTACACTTGACTCATAGCTTATACCATATGATAAAGCGCATCAATCACTCCACTGGTGAGGCGCATGAGGGACCTTCCACGGGGCGCAGGGAGGTAGCATTGAACGATCGGTTGCTCCTGGAGTAGGCCTTGGTCACTGGTCTTTCTGGCCTGTGCCCCGCATTCCCGAAGGTCGGCTCTGACCTGTCGATTCGAGCACGATGGAGAACACAAGGCTCAACTACCAAGCAGTATACACCAGCCGCTTCGCTTTGCTTGCCACTGAGAGTTCGATGTTCGATTTCATGCTCTCGAAACCTCCACCACCCTGACTTGAGGTTTAGCGGCTTTGGCTACAGGGTTGACGAAGAAAGACGGACGAGCCTCAACACTTCGCTGCCCGGTATCCTATATTTGGTATGGGATGTATTCCTTATCCTCTTTTTCACTATTTGGAATGAATGTCTACTCGATTCGATAATCATCTTCGAGCTTGCTTCTTCTTTTCCATCTCGATAGATTGTTCCAGGCATTACACACCAGCAGAGATCGGGGAAGACGTTCCACAACTGCTTGTGAATCCTGACTCCTGATCCCCATCTCAGCCCAGTCCCACGGAGCCTTCTTCCTTCAGGGGGGAGAGTGGAGCCTCGAGATCGTCGAGAGGAAGAGGGATAGTCCAATTCGGCGGGGAATGCCATTTACTCTACTTCCTCCTGTCCTTGCCCGAGGGAGATGAACAAAGACACCCGGCAGAGGAAAGGGCTGTAGGTGCTTGCGCGACAAAAAAAGCACGGACGAAAAAGCACGGACGAGCCACATGCAGGGGTTGTCGAGCACTAGCATCATCCAATTCCATCTCCTCATTCCTACCCCCAAAAATGTGAGAGTTCCAGGTGAGCGAGGTTGGCCAGAGCGGGAGCGAGAAGATTATGGTCCACGTCTTTCTCCGAGGAAGAAGCGTAGTGCTTTGATCCTCATTGGTGCATAATCCCACCTCTGATAAACACCAGAATAAGCAATATTCACTTGTCTCAGGATTCTTGACGGACCGGGTGATCTTCTGATAAGATAGGACGGATAGCTTTTCCTCATCTTCGCTATCTTTCGGTCTGGGGGCCTGTTGATTTCTTTCTCTTTATGAAGCAGAGGGAAACTTTGAGATCACATTCTTTCTTTCTATCAGACTAACTCCCCGAAGCATTTCCTCGCTTACTACGCCCTTCCTCGTCTCTGGGTGCCTAGGTATCCACCCTCAACCTTTCCTCATTTTCACCTCTTGATTTGCAGTGAATTCTTCTTAGAATATTGAGGACCCTTGCTCTACTCTTACATCTGCTTCTGGCGGTTGAGCCTGGGGGAAGTTTAAGTGATAGCAGTCGATTCCGCGTCTACTACTGATTTGTTTAAAAGAGCGCACTCGAGAGACGACTTATCCGCAGAATCCGAGCTATCGCGATTCAGGTCGAGGACGGGGATCAAAAAGCAAGCCCTCGTCTTGGAAAATGCTTCAGAAGGCATATCTAAAGTAGATGGCGATAAACGGGAAGGCCCTAGAGAAATTGCAAGCCGGAAGGTCTTCTCTTTTCTACGGAGTGGGCTACAGCTGACACCGCCGAAGGGAGAGAGTGTGCGGAGGTGGCGAAGTCGTGAGAAAAAAACTCACTGAGCAAGAGGACGGGTTTGCTTCTTTCTGCTCTAGCTGCCCGGACAACATAGAAAGGCGTCTACGCCCCTGAAAAACTGCTTTGCTGCTTGCCTCAGAGGACATCGTGCCAACGATCATGGATTGTCTTTCGGAACCCATCTTCTGTGAATATGTTTTCTTGAAGTTGAAGTTGTTAATTCATCCCTCCTCATGGTTAAAGTACAAAGTAGATGTGTGATTTGTACAAGTTCTAAATTTGTTGGAGATAGAAGATACTTCATAAGCCTCAACACAAGTCACTAAGCACACATGTTTAGTCGAGTTCCATGATTCCCTCACCGATTCTCCTTTAGGTGCACAAACATTTGGGCAGCGGCAAGGTTGCAAAAGTCGGTAGTCGGTACTCGGTCAGTCGGGTCACTAAGGATCAAGGTTCAGGAAAGCGGTATGCGTATGCGTTCGGACATGTCACTGAATAGCGCTTAAGCGGTATGCGGGGGCATAAGCGGGGTATATGCGGTTCTACGCGGTTTCCTAATTTTTTATTTAAAAATAAATAAATATATACAAAAGTGACTACAACAGAACTAAATTTATGTATAATTGTGGTCCAACAGAAGATCTAAGAAAAATAACTTTCGTAGAGTTCAAAATAATCTCTATCAATCAAATATCAATACTTCAATAGAACGGTTAGCACGCAAAATAATTGACAACAATCAACAAAATAAAAAAGTTAGCACACAAAATGCCTCTATTGTTGAATATAATGTCATTTATCTTTGTCGTTATATTTATAATTGATCCTCCATCAAAAGTACTGAACTTTACATATAATATATTACACTCATAATAACTATTAGTTGACTAAATTAGTTTCCTAAATTATTAGTATATTATTCTTTTTCTTCCTTGCGTGTTTACTCCAATCTCACAGTACAACTACTTTGACGATGGATATAAATGATCATGGAATGCTTGGTTGGCATACATGCAAAAGTAAGGAAAACATAGCACAAATAACACAACAAAACATGGCACAAATTAAAAAAATAAAAAATAAATAAAAAATGGGTATGCAGCCGCACAGACCGCATATGCGGCCGCATAGCCCGCATATGCGGCCCGCATAAGCGCATAGGGCGCATAATGCGGGGTTTCAGGAAAGCGGTGCGCTGAGGGCACCGCATACGCATATGCGGCCGCATATGCGGCCGCACGAGCCGCTTTCGTGAACACTGCTAAGGATTTAGTCGGACGACTAATCGGATTTAGTCGGACTTTAATCGGCTTTAAGTTTTATGATAATTTTAAATATATAACTCATATATATATATTTACATAGAGTTTGTACATTTTTATATTATCAATAAAATAGAAGAAGTAATAGAATTTGAATAAAACATTAAGCATATTATATTAAGTTTGTTTATAAAAAAAATAAAACATAAAAAAATATGGTATCTCCAAGCAAAAATTGGTCGACTAGTGTGCCTAGTCGGAATTAGTCGGTACTCGATCGGCCATCCTACTGACTAGACTAGTCGGACCTACTAGTCGGGCCAGTCGGGGGACTTTTACACCAATGGGCAGCGGTATGTACATACTTGTCATCTCAATGAGGATTTCATCGAAGACCATGCAATTGGCTCTCACATGCCATGTCCTCCGCATTAAAGTTCACAATAAAATCCCCCAAATCAGTTGAATTTTTACATTACATATTTTATATTAGATTTGAAAATATAGTATTATATATGGGGTAAGCACAAAGATGTGTTTGTGCCATGTTTTGAATATTTATTATTATTATTATATTTAATACAATCCAAAGTATTAAACAACCTAAATACCAAGAACTCCTAGTCGAACCCATAGATCTCGAGGTACTACAAGTACTTTAACCTTTCAACTTCGTAATAACTTCAGAATATTTAGCAATAATTAGACCTAATTTATCAGTAATGAAAAATCTATCTAGATCTATTTAATATTTTACCTTGATGATGACATCCTTGATGAAAGAGGGTCATATGAGCTTGATTCTATACGGTATTTTTCATGAAGATATAGTCACCATTACCCGCTCTTTTTCCATGCCTTGGGAGATGCCAAAATTACTTCATTGGTAGATTTTGCCCGTTCTGAACAACATTGACGAGGACACTAGGGTGTGAGGTGGTATCTCAAATAAGGAGACAATGTGAAGAGGGGGGATCCTGCCATTTGCGGTACCAAGGTAGGAGGTCGGGGTGGGGATGCCTTTGGCACGAGGGGGGGGGAGGTTCCAAGACGCGCTTTGGTCTGTAGTGGGTTCCGTAATGGAGAGTGTGTCGGTGACAAATCCAATCAAGCACCACACAAATAGAACAACCCTCATAGAAGAAAGCACACACAATCACACACGATAATAATTTATAGTGGTTCGACAATGTGTCTATGTCTACTTCCTTCCACCAGACTCTATCATTTCTTGAATGATTTTGGAGTATAACATTTGGTGGCCCCAAAGCCCTTTTTATACTGCAAAAAATACCAATGGTATTCAACAATCCCCTACAATTATGTCTCAATCAATCATGATGCAAGAGCAAGATTGATCACCTCAGCAATCCCCCTCATTAGCTCTTAGCCAACGAAAATGCATGAGGAGGATCATGCATCTCAACATTCTAGTCCACTGGTTCTCAACCAATCAGAATACATGATGTAGATATGACATTTTAGCAAAATCCAGTCCACCAGCTCTCAACCAATTAGAATATAGGTGGGAGATCAACCACATCGGCAATTCCCTTCGTCAGCTCTCAGCTAATCAGTCTTCATAGGATATATCCCAACAATCTCACCACTTGAAGGTTGATTTGTAGTCCATGTTGTGTGAACTCCTGCTCGCAGATCCGTGATACTCGTTTACACATCATTCGCTACCGATCACATTAGGATACTGAAATTTAGAGAATTTTTTTCGCATTTCGAAATGACATTCACAATTAATGTTATCAACCACAGAACAAACAACAAGTGTCACCAATTCACATTTCATTTATTTCCATATCCAGTTGCATGTAACAAAAGAAACTGTAAAATGTAATAGAAAAGAAAGGAAAAACATAAACATTATTCTGTTCATAAACTATAACGTGTACCGACGAGTGTAATTGCGGAAGCTCGAGATCATCTGTCAATCTATTGCGATGCAGGCACTTTGCCTGCCACATGTTACGAACAAGAGAAATGTCAACAATTATTGAATACAATCCAATATATTAAAATAACATGTAATTTAGTGTTTTCAAAAGTTGCATGTAACAAAAGAAACTGCAATATGTACATGTATCCCAAAATGTAATAGAAAAGAAAGGAAAAGCATAAACATTTATTCTGTTCATAAACTATAACATGTGTACCGACGAGTGTAATAGCGGAAGCTCGGGATCATATGTCAATCTATTGCGATGCAGGCACTTTGCTTGCTACATATGTTACGAACAAGAGAAATGCCAACAATTATTGAATACAATCCAACATATTAAAATAACATGTAATTTAGTGTTTTCAAAAGAAAGCAAGTAGATAGGTTTTGAAATTTAAATGTAACAAGCTACTTGCCTAAAGGTGGGTTTCAAGCTGTTATATAGGTAAATCCCCTGATCACCCATTACCCCATAACTTTCCTTATATAACATTTTCATATTTTAATTAATGACCCAAATGTAGACTATTATCTTTTTTATGACCTAGAGATCATGTTAATGGATATTGGTATTGAGGATGACGAGTCTCTGATTTGATCTTTATTTCTGTCTAATTTCTCAAGTCTAGTGGATAGTCTGTGGTCTTGGTCTGAGTGTAACCTTACACTATGACTGTAAGGCATGAAGAATACCTTAGGGTTAGGGTGTCTCCGTAGGCATGCGGTGGAGTATAATGCATCCTAACTAAGTTCACAACACGTCCACTAGCTTATCTGGACATATGTTGTAGTAGTTTTAAGATCTGACTAAACGTCGATGCTTGATAATTGATAATGGTTGATGATTTCTGTACCAAACTCAATTGTAACCAACTCAGCTGTAACCAAACTCAACTGTAACCAACTCAGCTGTAACCAACTCAACTGTAACTCATCACCAAGACCTATTAACGGAACGGTAATCAAAACTCAAGCGGTGAGGAAGCCTCCTAAGAGATCCTTCCGTCTCGCCCTCTAAGTGGAAGTGCGGTTCAGTAGAGGGATATGCTTACTCCAAAACTACGCCCCTGAGACAGGTGGGAGAGACTCTCCGAAAAACGTCACTCCAAAAACCGACCCAACTGGTACGGGAAAATGAGCTCGTAAAGAAAAACTAAAACCAAGGATCCCCTGCCCGGGCACCCTAAGAACCGAGGGTCAGCGGAACTTGTCAAAAATTGGGATCCTAAAGAAGCTAAGAAACACTGCGAGCTCGCGTAAAAAAACCGTACAAAGGACTGTGATCCTCGACCTACACACTTGGTGGCCGCTGCCTTAACTGGATTTCCTATCCTCTGCCCAGCTGATGGTCACCGCACCCTCGCGCGGTCAGGTGGAAGGGTCACCATGACCGGCACTATATCAACCGCCACTGATTCTTATTAACTACCTAGATTCATTATTATATATAACTTCATATCTTATATGATTGGCTTTACATGTTTAATCGATCGGTCTATATGTGAACCCCTCAGGATCCGGGTACCCGTTTACGACAAAATTCGCAATAATTCATTCACATTGATCGTAGAAGTTGTAGAAAAGCAGGGAAAATTTTTCGCGCGGCTAATTATCCACATGACATTCACATTCACAACATAACCACAGAGTAAAAGAGATACAATTGGCACCAAAATTCTTTTTTCATTAATATTCATATTCATTTACAACTTGTACAAGCATATTCCATATTACAACATATATCCCAAGTGATACAAAAGAGATAGCATATACATCCCCAACTAGACAAAAACTGAGACAAAGTACTTCATACCGTCTAGTATAAACTCTGTCTCCAGGAAGCATGTATATACTGAGCGGCTACTGAACTGCAGGCTGTTTGCCTACCAAACACGTTAGGAAAAAAAGAGGCGTCAGCCATTGCTGGTACCTCCCAAAAACTTATAAAAATAACTAGACATTTAATATGTGCAAAAGCAAGCAAGTAGAAAGGTGGAAAGTAAAATCTACATCTACTTGCGTAAGTAAAAAGGGGTTTGTTTGTAATGCGTTTCTACAATTTCCCCAGAACCCGGCATTTCCTATATGTAACATATTTATATAGCAGTTGCGTAATCATGAGTGTATGAGTGTGAATGCATATATCATTTTCTTCAGAGATCATGTTGGTGAGTGAAAAATGGAAAAGTTGAGATTGTAGAGATCTATTAATTTATTTAAATTCTTGGGTAGAGAGAATGGTCTTTTGATCTTAACTTCTCAAATTCTTAACTTCAATGTTTCAGATATAGCTCCGGATGTTGTAGATGTAGATATGGATGATCTAGATATAGAATCGCCAAGTCTGTTTGGCGAAGTAAACTCAAGCGGTGAAGAAGCCTGCAAATGGCTCTTCCGTCTCGCCCTCTAATTGGAAGCGCGGTCCAATAGAGGGATAGGTCTACTCCCCAACTACGCCACTGAGACGGGTGAGAGAGACTCCCTAGAAAAGTCGCTCTAGAAAACTGCCCGACTAGTACGGGCGGACGAGCTCGTACGTAAAACTGAAAAAAAACAAGGATCCCCCGCTTGGGTATCCTAAAGACAGGGTCGGCGGAACTGGTCTAAAGTCTGGATCCCAACGAGGCGTAAAAACACTGCGAGCTCGCGTAAAAACTGTATAAAAGACTGGAATCCTAGACCCGCGCACTTGGCGGCCGCTGCCCTAACTGGGCTTCCTATTCTCCCGCCCAGTTGAGGGTCACCGCGCCCTCGCACGGTCAGGTGTAAGGTTTACCATGACCGGCACTATTATTGGTCAATAATGATTCTCAACAAACCAAATATATTTGTCATCATCTATTAACATGCCGAATGCATACTGTAACCATATGGCTTCTAACAGAGTTCTTGATCCAAGTTCCATAGTTGAGAATGGCAACTAACTCAAATCTTTCAATGGAAAAATCAACATTACTCGTCATTTGATAGTCAATTGGATTCTCTCTCAACTCTTTAAGATTTTTAATAATAACAGTTTAATGAGCTATACACGACTGTATATAATATTCTTAGATTCCAGATTTCTTACTCTATTGGATATTTGTGGAGTAGATATACTCAGAAAACCCTCTCTTAATTGATTTATTATTGGTTCCAACATAGAGATGTGAAAGATTATTTAACTCCTTATGATGTTTTGACATGTCTGATATTGAAAAGAGGCAAAAGCTGTGCATTCTTAGTCGCTTAAAGCATGGTAATTGATTGATAGTATCTAGGCAAACAATGAGTTGTATTAGTATACATAATACACATACATAAGGGCGTAATATATATATATATATATATAAATTATCATAGGTTGGTTGATAAGACGATCAACATGACTTATATGGCCCCCAGATTGGTACTCAACATATTTTGTGACCAATGAATCAGAAGTAACTTTGGTCTCTTTTAATTATTTGCAATGTAGTAGCAACGTTCTAATACTAGTGGACAGCAGTAACAGTGGTTTGAGTTGAAGGGAACCGAGTCCAATTTACCTAATGATAGTAATTAGATATCATTTGATTTCCCTTCTATATTAGCTTACATACTTCTATGGAAGGTTTATTTCTTTTGTATAAATATATATACGTATATTCCCATCAAACAGACTCCATCTGATCATCTTCTTGAGCCATCGGAATGCTCTTTCACATTTTCTGGAATTTGACTAATGCATCCTGGATAATGTTATTTACTAAGTAAAAGTTTTATAAGTCAATAAATAGTTATTGGATGATTATCATATATATTTGTGGATATTTTTATTGCTGAAATCTTATATCTGTTCTTAATGTAACTGCCAACAGTAGTATACAGTCATCATGATTTTTTTTTATTTTTACCGACAGTCTACAGTATAGTACAATACCCTCCAGAAGCTATGGAAACATGCTAACCCCCTTCTACTTGAATTTAACTCATAATCGATATTAATAATCTTTCCAGGAACTGTTACTAATATTTTTTTTAGCCAGCATTTTATGATTAGTTGTTGGTACATATTATACCATACCCATCATTCAGTATTTAGTGTCCTGTATGATCAATCCCTCAATATATAAGTAATTCAGCAAAACTTTTCATATAGCATTTCCAGACTAAGTACCTTAATAATAAAATGAGCATTTATAACTATCATTTCATGAAATTCAAATGGTAAGATATCCACTAAATCCAAAACTCTAGCATGGTCTTGTTCTGATACAATGAAATTTCTAAAAAGAACAGTATGTATATAACGTTCTCTTTGTATAAATTATGCATGGATAGATAATTTAACTAAAATGGATCAAAATATATAAAGATCATATGCATGTCAACACTAATAGGTGTTACAGATTGTACCAAAAGAGATTTGCATGCAAGAGATTTTGCACTTTATTCTTAAATCGAACTCATATCTATCATTAAAAATTCATATAAACAGAATTGTGATCTGGATTTCATAAATGGCAGGTATGCAGTACACTACTCTCAGCAACAAAAGATAGATGCATGGAAGCAACTAAGGGAATATGGATTTTATCATGTATGGCAGCAAAGAGGGGTGTAGGATTGTACCTGTTTTTTATCGTAGATGGTATGATTCAAGCATGCATCAGCTATGGAATGGAGAAGGCTGCAACATGGGCTACAGAAGGGACTCTAGCAGGAGCTTCCAGGAGCTGGAAATTGGCTGCAACAGCTCCTTGCAGGGGCTGGCTTGCTGGAGCAGCAGCCCAACTGCTTGGAATAGCAACAAAGAGGGAGGGCTTCCAGCAAGAGCTTCTTCTTCTTCGTTGGTTTTGGAGAGACGAGAAGGAAAACATGAGATGGAAGGGAATTTTCAGGAGTAACTAAGGGCTGTGTGTTGGGGTTTATATAGTAATAAGAGGTTTTCTTTGGATGCCAAGTGGCATTAGGAGGAAAGCTAAGTGGAGGAGAAAGAATTTTTTTTTTAAATCTACCGACCTGTACAGTCTGTACAGAGAAAATATTATATTTATTTATTTTTCTAAACAGTAGCCGACTGCTACTGGAATTTAAGTTTTAATAATTTTTATTTTTTTTTCATTTGACAAACTTAAAATGAACCGTACGGGCACCTCGGGTCTCCGTTTTCGACGCGAAACATCTCGTTTTGACCGTCTCGGAACGACGATCGTTTTGAGTACAACATTGGTATACTTCCGATCGGGTTTTGAATACCCGAAATTTTCGGATATGATTTTGGTTTAAGGTTAAATTTTTGTGAATTAAAATTATCAAACGACCTCCGATTGATATACGGTCGATTCCGTTGGTCTCGTGTCGTCGAATCGGATCTAATGACGGTCTCGGTTCGTTTCGCGGTTTCCGAATTTGCGTCGCGGCTTTTCGCGGCACGAATTACGAAGTGACCGATTTTTTGGTCGATTTCGTCCGAACGACTTTTGATTCATGATCAATTGGTCGTTTTAGGTTATTTAGTATTAACTGACAACGTTTTTGGGTTCATTAGACCCAAATTCGGACAAGTTCGGGTTTGGGCGAATTTCCGGATGTTACAATTATAAAAACCTCAAAGGGAGTCTCGTCCTCGAGACTCGAGTCAAGGTTAATAGATATCTTATTTGGATTTAATATGGTTATAAAAACCTCAAAGGGTTTTGAATCCATAAAAACCTCAAAGAGAAAACAAGCCATATATTTATAATGTGTCTAATTACAAAAGCTTGTTTTGACGATTACATCAGAATAGCTGCGGGTATCGTGCCCGCATGTCGGCTTCAGTCTCCCATATCGTTTCCTTGACGCCGTGTCGGTGCCACAAAACCTTGACCAAACGATCAAGTATCTGGACTGGCTTCTCCTCATAAGTCAGATCTGGCTCCACATCGAGATTCTCGT
This sequence comes from Ottelia alismoides, assembly GCA_037367405.1. Classification (NCBI taxonomy): domain Eukaryota; kingdom Viridiplantae; phylum Streptophyta; class Magnoliopsida; order Alismatales; family Hydrocharitaceae; genus Ottelia; species Ottelia alismoides. Next base: position 462,670 of record JAZKJV010005656.1, on the reverse strand, counting down.
AACTGATAATGTGGCGAGGGTCATGGACATACTTCCTCAGATTGGATATGTGGAAAACATCATGAATAGCTGAAAGATGTGGAGGAAGGGCTACTCGGTATGCCACTTTCCCCACTCTAGCCAGAATCTCAAAAGGTCCAACATATCGCGGCGCCAACTTGCCACGAACACTGAATCTCTGCACTCCCTTCATGGGAGATACTCGCAAAAATACCCAATCTCCAACCTATAATTTATAGGAATGTCATTAGTATGAGATTAAGTTGAACAGATATATATCATAATTGAGTGGATGAGGAGAAAATAATTAGATTACCTGAAACTCTAAATCTCTCCTCCGACGGTCTGCATAACTCTTCTGGCGACTTTGTGCCGTCAGAAGCCTCCGTCTCACCAGATCAACAGCTTTCGCAGTCTCTTCCAAGAGATCCACGGAATATAAAGCATGATCACCTACCTCACGCCAACTGAGAGGCGTGAGGCATCTCTGCCCGTATAGGTCCTCGAATGGTGCCATGCCAATACTGGAGTGATAGCTGTTGTTGTACGTGAATTCTACCAAAGGCAAGTGGTCCTTCCAGGACCCTTTCCACTCCAAAGTGCATGCGCGAAGTAGATCCTCTAGTGTCTGAATGGTGCGTTCACTCTGACCGTCAGTCTGTGGATGATATGCAGAACTCATCTTCAGCTCTGTCTGTAGTGCTGACATGAACTGATGCCAATAATGAGATGCAAATCTCGAATCACTGTCAGACACCACCTCCCGTGGTATACCATGTAGCCTGATAATGTTCTGCACATAGAGCTTGGCCAATCTGGATGGAGCGTAAGTCGTGTTGACAGGTATGAAATGAGCTGACTTGGTCAACCTATCAACAACGACCCATATGGAATCATGACCACCTGGTGTCTTCGGCAATCCCGTGACAAAATCCATAGAAATGCTCTCCTACTTCCACTCGGGAATGGGGAGAGACTGCAATAATCCTGGCGGTCTCCTGTGCTCAGCCTTGACCATCTGACAGGTCATGCATCTGCTAACATGTAGCGCCACATCGCGCTTCATTCCATCCCACCAGAAATGTCGACGCATATCACGGTACATCTTCGTACTGCCTGGATGGATAGATAACCGTGAACTGTGTGCCTCGTCCAAAATGTCTCTGCGAAGCTGCTCGTCATTGGGTACAACGACCCGTCCTGCCTTACATAAAATAGACTCCATCACAACAAAGTCGTCAAATTCGTCCTTGACGGCGCGCATGTATCTATCATGAATCCAAGGATCGGTCTTCTGGCCTTCTACAATACGATCCCAAAGACTGCTGTATCGTGGAGGCACGGCGGTAGAAATGGATGTGCTCTCCTGAGGATGCCAATCGGTCAAAGCAACAAGCGTATCCCATGTATATAGCCAGTTCACCGTACCATCAGCATGCGCTCTCCTGCTGAGTGCATCAGCCACCACGTTTCCCTTACCAGGATGGTAAGAGATCGTGCAATCATAATCCTTCAGCAGCTCGAGCCATCTGCGTTGTCTCATGTTCAGCTCCTTCTGATCAAAGATGTACTTCAGACTCTTGTGGTCTGTGAAAATCTCGAAGTTCACCCCATATAGATAGTGGCGCCAGATCTTCAAGGCGAAGACAACTGCCGCCAACTCCAAGTCATGTATGGGGTAGTTCCGCTCGTGCGGTCTCAACTGCCGTGATGCGTAAGCAATCACCTGTCCTCTCTGCATCAACACTGCTCCCAGACCTTCCCCAGATGCATCTGTGTAGACTGCATAGTCCTGAGTGCCTGAAGGAAGAACAAGAATAGGCGCCGTAGTCAACCTCTCCTTCAGTGTCTGGAAGGCCTGCTCACATGAATCGTCCCAAATGAATGGAACTCCCTTCTGCGTCAACTGTGTCAGAGGGCAAACAATGCGTGAAAAACCACTGACGAAGCGTCTGTAATAGCCCGCTAATCCGAGGAAGCTCCTAATCTGAGTAACTGTCTTGGGCTGCTCCCAAGACATAACTGCATCTATCTTCGCAGGATCAACTGCAATGCCTGCTCCAGAAATGATGTGCCCCAAAAATGAGACCTGGGATAACCAAAACTCACACTTGCTCAACTTGGCATATAGCTTGTGCTCCCGCAATGTATCCAAAACAATCCGTAGATCATTCGCATGATCCCCATTCATTCCGTGAGTAGATGAGCACATCATCGATGAACACCACTACAAACTTGTCCAAGTATGGACGGAAGATACGATTCATCATATCCATGAAAGCCGCAGGTGCATTGGTGAGCCCAAACGGTATCACTACAAACTCATAGTGTCCATAGCGAGTCCTGAAGGCTGTCTTCGGAATATCTAACTCGCGAATCCTCAGCTGATGGTAGCCTGAGCGAAGATCGATCTTCGAGAAGACCGAAGATCCCTGGAGCTGGTCAAACAAATCATCGATGCGAGGCAGAGGATAACGGTTCTTCACCGTTCTCTTGTTCAGTTGCCTGTAGTCAATACATAACCTCATGGATCCATCCTTCTTCTTGACAAATAGAACCGGAGCACCCCAAGGTGAAGTGCTCGGTCTCACGAATCCCAAGTCAAGTAACTCCTGTAACTGCACCTTCAGCTCCCTCAACTCGGCTGGTGCCATGCGATATGGTGCCATAGAGATCGGCTGTGTATCTGGCAGCAATGTGATTTCGAACTCGATCTCTCTCTCAGGAGGTAGCCCTGGTAGCTCATCTGGAAAGACATCTGGATATTCTGATGCTACTCGGATGTCCTGTATCATCGGCTCCTGATCAGATACCTCCCGCACAAATGCAAGGTATGAATCGCAACCCTGGTCAACAAGTCGCTGGGCTCGCAACACTGAAATGTACTCCATGGTGGAGTCATGTGTAGTACCCTCGAAAGTGAACTCGGGTAGATCTGGAATCTTGAAGACAACCGTCTTCCTAAAGCAATCAACAAGTGCATGATGAGCGGATAGCCAATCCATGCCCAAAATCATGTCAAACTCATCAAGCTGCAGAAGTAGACAATCCGCGATCATCTCATGTCCGCCAATCAGTACGGGCAAGTGCCTGACTATTAGTGAAAGAATGAACAACTGGCCACCCGGCCCTCGGATGTGATATGGAGAAGAGAGAGTCTCTGAGACTCTACCTAACGAAGCAAGTAACCTCGAAGCAAGACACTGATCGGTAATGTCCCCATTCGTGACATCAGTAACATCTGACTGGTCGAGTAGATGGAGTGGTCGTGTCTGCTCGCTGCGACCCAGATGGTCGAGCGGAATCTGTGCCACGTTCGGCAAGTGCTCCTCCTAATGTATTCAATGGAGAAGAGCGAGCACTGCCTGTGAAGGACGAACCTGTAGGTCGGAATCGTCTGTCTGACCTCTGCTGCTGAAACGGTCGACGTATCGGTCCAAAAGATCGTCGCGGTCTAGGCGCGGCTCCAGACGAGCTCCCGAAACGTCTCCCTCTAATGTCCTCGAACTTCTCCGCAGCATCGGTAGCCTCGGAGATAGAAGTGATGTGTAGTCCTGCCAGCTTCTCCTGTACCTCCTCTCGCATGCCGCCAATGAATTTTTCCAGATTCTCCTCTGGAAATGCGCCAGCTGCTCGGGTATGTCATGACAGCTCTGTGTATCGGATGAAATAATCTCTGGCGGTCATCTGTCCCTGACGAAGCTCTGCAAAAAGTCGGCGCTGAGACTCCTTCCACTTCGCCGAAAAGAAGTGGCCTCGGAACTTCGTCTCGAAATCGTTCCAAGTAGGCTCTCGGCCTAACTCGGACACTACGGCCTCCCACCATCGCTCGGCGAAGTCTGTCAGTGAATACTCTACGAAAGATAGCCACATGTCTCGTGGCGCATGAATTGCCCTGAGCACCTTCATCACTCTCTTCAGCCACTGCTCAACATCATCTGGTGAACCTGTGCCCTCGAATAAGGGTATGTTGGCACGCTGATAAGAAGTGAAGACCGACTGGTGCCTGTGAATGGCTGAATACTCGTGTGCATCCTCACCAGCGAAGTCAACAGGGTCCTGCTCCCTGTCTAAATCTGCATCCTCCTGAGCTCCATGCTCTGGTATGTCCTCTAGTGCATCATCAGGGTGAGGCTGCTCCACCTCAACAGACTGGTGCTGGTCCTGCCGTGTTCCATCCTGGGATGGATGGTACGTGAAATCAGATAAGTCCTCAAACCTCATCTCTATGTCAGTCTGCCTGTCAGCAATCTCGGTCTGCTGGGCCAATATCTGCTCCTGCTGGCCTCTCATAGCAGCCTGCTGCTGCTGAAGATCAGTAAGTGCGCTCAGTATGCGTGCCAGCTGATCAGAAGTATCCTGACCTGGTCGAGATGCCATGGCTCTGCATGAGAACCATAATTAGTCATAAAAATGTCATAGACAGATATTTATCATAAATGCTTTTCTCTTTTTGGGATATAAGATGAAAATAAATGAACTTGGTGACATCTGTGGTTATTGAATATGAATGTCATATTTCCCTTCTCGAACTCACGACAAGTCGGAAGACTATCGCTATTCGAGAACTTAATGCGATCAGAATTGAATACTGCGAATGTGCGTATCGGGGTACCACTGCTCTGATACCAAACTGTGAACCCCTCAGGATCCGGGTACCCGTTTACGACAAAATTCGCAATAATTCATTCACATTGATCGTAGAAGTTGTAGAAAAGCAGGGAAAATTTTTCGCGCGGCTAATTATCCACATGACATTCACATTCACAACATAACCACAAAGTAAAAGAGATATAATTGGCACCAAAATTCTTTTTTCATTAATATTCATATTCATTTACAACTTGTACAAGCATATTCCATATTACAACATATATCCCAAGTGATACAAAAGAGATAGCATATACATCCCCAACTAGACAAAAACTGAGACAAAGTACTTCATACCGTCTAGTATAAACTCTGTCTCCAGGAAGCATGTATATACTGAGCGGCTACTAAACTGCAGGCTGTTTGCCTGCCAAACACGTTAGGAAAAAAAGAGGCGTCAGCCATTGCTGGTACCTCCCAAAAACTTATAAAAATAATTAGACATTTAATATGTGCAAAAGCAAGCAAGTAGAAAGGTGGAAAGTAAAATCTACATCTACTTGCGTAAGTAAAAAGGGGTTTGTTTGTAATGCGTTTCTACAATTTCCCCAGAACCCGGCATTTCCTATATGTAACATATTTATATAGCAGTTGCGTAATCATGAGTGTATGAGTGTGAATGCATATATCATTTTCTTCAGAGATCATGTTGGTGAGTGAAAAATGGAAAAGTTGAGATTGTAGAGATCTATTAATTTATTTAAATTCTTGGGTAGAGAGAATGGTCTTTTGATCTTAACTTCTCAAATTCTTAACTTCAATGTTTCAGATATAGCTCCGGATGTTGTAGATGTAGATATGGATGATCTAGATATAGAATCGCCAAGTCTGTTTGGCGAAGTAAACTCAAGCGGTGAAGAAGCCTGCAAATGGCTCTTCCGTCTCGCCCTCTAATTGAAAGCGCGGTCCAATAGAGGGATAGGTCTACTCCCCAACTACGCCACTGAGACGGGTGAGAGAGACTCCCTAGAAAAGTCACTCTAGAAAACTGCCCGACTAGTACGGGCGGACGAGCTCGTACGTAAAACTGAAAAAAAAACAAGGATCCCCCGCCTGGGTATCCTAAAGACAGGGTCGGCGGAACTGGTCTAAAGTCTGGATCCCAACGAGGCGTAAAAACACTGCGAGCTCGCGTAAAAACCGTATAAAAGACTGGAATCCTAGACCCGCGCACTTGGCGGCCGCTGCCCTAACTGGGCTTCCTATTCTCCCGCCCAGTTGAGGGTCACCGCGCCCTCGCACGGTCAGGTGTAAGGTTTACCATGACCGGCACTATTATTGGTCAATAATGATTCTCAACAAACCAAATATATTTGTCATCATCTATTAACATGCCGAATGCATACTGTAACCAGATGGCTTCTAACAGAGTTCTTGATCCAAGTTCCATAGTTGAGAATGGCAACTAACTCAAATCTTTCAATGGAAAAATCAACATTACTCGTCATTTGATAGTCAATTGGATTCTCTCTCAACTCTTTAAGATTTTTAATAATAACAGTTTAATGAGCTATACACAACTGTATATAATATTCTTAGATTCCAGATTTCTTACTCTATTGGATATTTGTGGAGTAGATATACTCAGAAAACCCTCTCTTAATTGATTTATTATTGGTTCCAACATAGAGATGTGAAAGATTATTTAACTCCTTATGATGTTTTGACATGTCTGATATTGAAAAGAGGCAAAAGCTGTGCATTCTTAGTCGCTTAAAGCATGGTAATTGATTGATAGTATCTAGGCAAACAATGAGTTGTATTAGTATACATAATACACATACATAAGGGCGTAATATATATATATATATATATATAAGTTATCATAGGTTGGTTGATATGACGATCAACATGACTTATATGGCACCCAGATTGGTACTCAACATATTTTGTGACCAATGAATCAGAAGTAACTTTGGTCTCTTTTAATTATTTGCAATGTAGTAGCAACGTTCTAATACTAGTGGACAGCAGTAACAGTGGTTTGAGTTGAAGGGAACTGAGTCCAATTTACCTAATGATAGTTATTAGATATCATTTGATTTCCCTTCTATATTAGCTTACATACTTCTATGGAAGGTTTGTTTCTTTTGTATAAATATATATACGTATATTCCCATCAAACAGACTCCATCTGATCATCTTCTTGAGCCATCGGAATGCTCTTTCACATTTTCTGGAATTTGACTAATGCATCCTGGATAATGTTATTTACTAAGTAAAAGTTTTATAAGTCAATAAATAGTTATTGGATGATTATCATATATATTTGTGGATATTTTTATTGCTGAAATCTTATATCTGTTCTTAATGTAACTGCCAACAGTAATATACAGTCATCATGATTTTTTTTTATTTTTACCAACAGTCTACAGTATAGTACAGTACCCTCCAGAAGCTATGGAAACATGCTAACCCCCTTCTACTTGAATTTAACTCATAATCGATATTAATAATCTTTCCAGGAACTGTTACTAATATTTTTTTTAGCCAGCATTTTATGATTAGTTGTTGGTACATATTATACCATACCCATCATTCAGTATTTAGTGTCCTGTATGATCAATCCCTCAATATATAAGTAATTCAGCAAAACTTTTCATATAGCATTTCCAGACTAAGTACCTTAATAATAAAATGAGCATTTATAACTATCATTTCATGAAATTCAAATGGTAAGATATCTACTAAATCCAAAACTCCAGCATGGTCTTGTTCTGTTACAATGAAATTTCTAAAAAGAACAGTATGTATATAACGTTCTCTTTGTATCAATTATGCATGGATAGATAATTTAACTAAAAGGGATAAAAATATATAAAGATCATATGCATGTCAACACTAATAGGTGTTACAGATTGTACCAAAAGAGATTTGCATGCAAGAGATTTTGCACTTTATTCTTAAATCGAACTCATATCTATCATTAAAAATTCATATAAACAGAATTGTGATCTGGATTTCATAAATGGCAGGTATGCAGTACACTACTCTCAGCAACAAAAGATAGATGCATGGAAGCAACTAAGGGAATATGGATTTTATCATGTATGGCAGCAAAGAGGGGTGTAGGATTGTACCTGTTTTTTATCGTAGATGGTATGATTCAAGCATGCATCAGCTATGGAATGGAGAAGGCTGCAACATGGGCTACAGAAGGGACTCTAGCAGGAGCTTCCAGGAGCTGGAAATTGGCTGCAGCAGCTCCTTGCAGGGGCTGGCTTGCTGGAGCAGCAGCCCAGCTGCTTGGAATAGCAACAAAGAGGGAGGGCTTCCAGCAAGAGCTTCTTCTTCTTCGTTGGTTTTGGAGAGACGAGAAGGAAAAGCCAGGAGATGGAAGGGAATTTTCAGGAGTAACTAAGGGCTGTGTGTTGGGGTTTATATAGTAATAAGAGGTTTTCTTTGGATGCCAAGTGGCATTAGGAGGAAAGCTAAGTGGAGGAGAAAGATTTTTTTTTTAAATCTACCGACCTGTACAGTCTGTACAGAGAAAATATTATATTTATTTATTTTTCTAAACAGTAGCCGACTGCTACTGGAATTTAAGTTTTAATAATTTTTATTTTTTTTCATTTGACAAACTTAAAATGAACCGTACGGGCACCTCGGGTCTCCGTTTTCGACGCGAAACATCTCGTTTTGACCGTCTCGGAACGACGATCGTTTTGAGTACAACATTGGTATACTTCCGATCGGGTTTTGAATACTCGAAATTTTCGGATATGATTTTGGTTTAAGGTTAAATTTTTGTGAATTAAAATTATCAAACGACCTCCGATTGACGAACGGTCGATTCCGTTGGTCTCGTGTCGTTGAATCGGATCTAATGACGGTCTCGGTTCGTTTCGCGGTTTCCGAATTTGCGTCGCCGCTTTTCGCGGCACGAATTACGAAGTGACCGATTTTTTGGTCGATTTCGTCCGAACGACTTTTGATTCATGATCAATTGGTCGTTTTAGGTTATTTAGTATTAACTGACAACGTTTTTGGGTTCGTTAGACCCAAATTCGGACAAGTTCGGGTTTGGGCGAATTCCCGGATGTTACACTATACCATTAATTTTGATACCTGATATTCATGTAGTAGATTATACTAATGATCATTGATGAAGATTATTAGGTATTGTATAAACACTCAGAATTTCAATCAAATTTTCATGTCAACATCATGAAATCTGGAACTAAGGACTGATCTGAATTTGGGACTTAATTCACACAAAAACCCCAATTTTTGAGTTTTTAAAACAGGGATTCTTGAGATATTGACAGATCTGAAAATTAGGATTAATTTACACAAAACCCCCAAATTTAAGATACAAAAACTGGATTCTAAAGTCAGATCTGAAATTGAGATGAATTTATATAAAAAAACCCATATTCATGTTTCAAAAACTTGGATTTTGGAGCTTTTAATCAGATCTGAAATATATGTGATAATACATTCAAAATCTCCAAATTTCATCGTGAAAAATCAAGAATCTAGAACTATAATTCAGATCACATTCAAAACCCCCAAATTTCATCATGGAAAATCATAAATATGGAACTATATTTCATATCTATAATTTCTAAGATTATGCATTCAAAATCCTCAAATTTCATCATGAAAAATCACCAATCTGGAATTATACTTCAGATCTATAACTTATGGGATAATCACATTCACAACGCCCAAATTTCATCATAAATAACATGAATCTGGAGTCAAAATCTTGGTATTTAATCAATGTATATAAAGATACATATGACATCAAGAGGAGCAATGTTCAGAAAGTCGGTATGCGGTATTCGTTCAGTCAGGCGGTCTGAAGCGAGTAAGCGGATATACGGAAGTATATGCGGATTATGCGGTTTGTATTATTTTAAATAATAAATTAAAATAAAAAATAATAAATTCAATTATTAGATATTTATGCTCGAAAAAATAACAATAGATGAAATATAATGTTTGTATTTTTTAGTACGACATGATTTCAAGTAAAGCATTTCAAAAATATAAGAACAAAAAACTATTATGAGATATAACAATAGTAAATCAATTTTTGTTAGAAACATGTTTATATTGCTATAAGAATTAACTAAATGAAATTAGATGTGAAGCATTATATATCAATCGAATTAATAATTGAATTCCCTTTTATCAAGTGTTAATGAGATTGCAAGTAGCTAGGAAATTTAACACAAGTTGTTGCAAAATATATAAACAAATGAGAAAAGTATTGAATTAATAAAACAAATGACTCAGATATATTTTTCACGAAAGAAGATATATCAGATTCTAAAACTAAAGTTTATTGAAATAAAATAAAATTTTATTTTTTTGAAAGCAACATAAAAATATTTTCTATAAACAATAGCAATTAATTAAACAGTGGCAATTAAATAAATAACATCAACCAATAAAATAAAGTAAAGTACAAGGAGAACACACAACATCCGTATTTGAACCCGTTAAATAAAAATAAAATTTTATTTTTTTCGGAAGCAACATAAAAATATTTTCTATAAAAAGTAGCAAATAAATAAATAACATTTATTTTTTAGAGTAGGTATTAGTAGTTGTTGAATCCTGAATGGAAACAACAACTGAAGATAACGCGTGAAGGGAGGGGTTCTATCCAAAAGGCGGCCGAATATGCGGCCGCATATGCGGTTTAGTCGGCCGCATATGCGTCAAAACCGCATACAGACCGAATATTGTATATGCGGTTCGGTCCGATCACCGACTACGCATATGCGGCCGCATATGCGGCCGCCTGGCCCGCTTTTCTGAACCCTGAAGAGGAGGGCTGAGATTGTACCTTTTTGGTCAAGAAATGGTGGAAAATGGCTTGAATACTTAGCAGCAATAGCCTCATCAAGCATGCAACAGCTTAATCAGCCAGTGGCAGCAGCTGCCTTTTATCTTAAGCAGTGGCTGCAACTGCGACTTTTTGTTGCAGAGTAATCAACTACAACAATTGCTGCACTGCTGCACTTTGCAACTTGGAACAACACAACAACTGCTGTGATTTGAAAAAGAGTGGAGATATTTCTTCGATGGAAAGAAAAGGAATAGGAGAAGAAAAGTGAGGAGAAGAGAAAGGGGGAGAAATTGGGGCCTTTTATGGGGATGGAAGAGGGGTTTTGTGTTGACATGTGGGGAAAGAAATTGGTCCATTTGGAGAGAGCAGCAGCAACAAACGTGCTGGTTGCTGTTGCTTATATATAAATTATTTTTTAGATTCTAATTTCTTGTCGAATACCAAAGTCATCCATATTTCCACCTCGAATATCTGATTCTGAGGTACAATATCTCGTTTTGACCGTCTATTCACGGTGATCAAATGATACAAATTTCGTACTTTCTGATATAAGAGAATACAAAAATTGCCGAAATACGATCTTAATTGGGTCATATTCGATTTATTCGGATCTGGATTTCACATGCTGCAGATTTCATACCTTAATTATTATCAATAGTTATGATGTGAGCTTTCCATCGTCTTTTATGCTTGAAGACCAATAGAAGTTGGACATGTCTTTTTAACTTCTGTACGGTGTCGGACTTGATAAACATATCAACATGATTTCTAAACTTGTGCATCTTCTTTAACTCAAATTGCTCATTTTCTAGCTGCATTCGAATGTAGTGGTATTTCACATAGTCCTGGAGTGAAAGACAGAATCTTCACAAGATGAATTGCACTTCAATTAAAGCTGAAAAATTGACAATCTTTACTTTCTTTATTCAGTTTTTTCATCAAGCCCTTTAAACTTATCATTTCCTTACAAACTTCTGTTGCAGCCACATATTTTGCTTATGTGGTCAAGATGGTGACTATGCTATGTAATCTTGAGATCCATCCAACTGACGACTCCACTCTCTGGGTAAAGACATGCATTATTGAGCTTTTCCCGCCATCTATATCTCATGCAACATCTGCGTTTAAGAAACCTCAAATATAAACAACATCGTTTCACCGTAACATAATGTCATGTTATAGATACCCCAGGTATCACAGAATCCACTTTATAGCTTCGCTATACTTCTTGCCAAGTTTCATCATGAATTTGCTCACAGTTCCCATTGTATGGGAGATATCTGTTCTTGTGAAAACCATTTGTTACATTAAATTACCAACAACAGATTGGTAGGATACTTTGGACATGTACAATTCTCTTCCTTATTAGCAGCTTCTTTCCCCTTTGAAAGTTGAGGTGGCTCCCTATGGGTGTTTTCTTTGATTTTGCATTTTTCATATTAAGCCTCTTCGATACTTTCTAAATATCATTTGACTGAGACAATCTCAGCTTCTTGTTCAACCTCTCTATGCAATCTGCATTCCAAGGATTTTTTGCTGGACTTAGATCAGTCATCTTAAACTTCTTGAACAACATTGCATTGGGATTTTCTATCCCTTGTTAAAGCCTACAGCAAGCATGTAATCTACATACAATACTAGAATATTATAAGATATACCAAGCTTTTTGAAATAGCAACAATGGTCAGCATGACACTTGCAGAATCGTGTGTTGTTAAGGCATTTTTTGAGCTTGCATACCATGTTTTCTTTCCAATAGCCATTTAGCCATGTAGTTGTATCTAGATGTCATCCTGAAGAAATGCCATCTTTATGTCTAACCGCTCCATATGTAGATCCTCAGCTGCAACAATGCACCATATTGCTCTATGAAATTGACTTTTGCTTTCTACTAAAGGCCCTTTGCAGCTGAGCATTGTATCTGATAGTGCCATCGGCTTACTCTTTTACCTTGTATACTTGTTGTGCATGACCTTCTTTCCCTTCGATAGTCGGACTAAGTCCCATGTCTTTTTGCATGTGAGGGAGTCCATCTCATCCTCCACGACTAACTCTCACTATTTCCTTGTCTCACCATGTAGTGCTTCATTAAAACATTCGGGCTCACCATTATCAATTAGTAATAAGTAGTTCAATGAAAGTGAATACCTTGTTGCGGGTTTGCTGATTTAGGCAGACTTCCGTAATATCGTAGTGTATAGATGATTCTGTGGGATGGGCTATACATTCTCATTATTTGACTGTGATGTGCTTCGTTTAGGAGTTTCATCAACTCTCAACAATCTGGTTCTTTAGTTTTCTTTTCTTTTGTGAGTTCATTCTTGTATAAGGAAGACTCATTGGATGTAATGAAATCCTACAATCAATATTTGTAGCTATCTGTATCATAACCAATAAAGATGCACTTTACATTTGGCTCAAGTTTTCCTTTGTCTTCCTGCTTAATGTGAATATAAGCTGTGCAGCTAAAGACACGTAAATGAGAAAGTGTTACCTCCTTTCCCGTCCATGCTTCTTTTGGATGTTCCCTGTTAGAGTAAATGATACTCTTCTATATTATTCCATAGAGCCCTAGGGTCTCTTATATAGAGAGAAACCCCTTGGGTAAATTACATAGACGTACATGAGATAAATAGGAAATACGTAACAGTACATCATGACATAACGTAAACCTCTACACTCCCCCTCAAGATGGAGCATAGATATCAATCATGCTCAGCTTGGAAGAACATCTCTGGAAAGGTCCTCTGAGCAATGGCTTGGTAAATATATCAGCAGTCTAGTCTTCTGAACTGACGTGTGAGATGGAAATGAAGCCCTTCTGGATCATGTCTCTAGTATAGTGACAATCTACCTCGATGTGCTTTGTTCTTTCATGAAAAGCTGGATTATTGGCAATAAACAATGCTGCCTGGTTGTCACATTGAAGATTCATGGGCAAGGAGACGTTTACATTCAAATCTTCTAAGACCGCTCTAACCCACATCATTTCTGCACTTGCTTGTGCCATGGCTCTGTATTCGGATTCAGCACTGGATCTCGCCACAACAGTCTGTTTCTTGCTTTTCCAAGAAACCAAAGAGCTTCCTATGAAGATAGCAAATCCAGAAGTAGATTTACGATCCTTTGGACATCCTGCATAGTCTGCATCTGCACAAGCTGAAATAGACAGATCTGTATCTTTTCTAAATAGCAACCCTGTGCCTGGGGAAGACTTCGGATATCTCAATATCATATACAAGGCATCCATATGAATTTGCCTAGGCTGCTCCATAAATTGGCTCACTCGGTTTACTGCAAAGGCAATATCCGATCGAGTTATAGTAATGTATAGAAGCTTACCCACCATCTCTCTGTATCTTCTTTTGTCCACCTCTTCGGTATCCTTGTTGTACAGCTTCATGCTTGGGTCCATAGGCATGCTCGACGGTCTGCATCCAACCATTCCTGTTTAAACTAGCAAGTCTGTGACATATTTTCTTTGAGTCATTATCATTCCTTGTGCATTTCTTGCAAACTCTATCCCCAGAAAATATCGTATCGTGCCTAGATCCTTCGTAATAAACTGACTTCCCAACAGAGATTTGGTCATCTCAATTCCCTGAGCATCATCTCCTGTAACCAGAATGTCATCAACATATATCATGACGACAACCGTACCTCTAGGAGTCTTCTGGATGAACAGTGAATGGTCCGCATTTGATCTCTTGAACCCCTGTCGTTCAATCAGCTCGGAAAGCTTCTGGAACCATGCCCGCGGACTCTGTTTAAGGCCATAGATAGCCTTATGAAGTCTGCACACCATTTGAGTCTCCCCCTCAGCAGCAAACCCCGGTGGCTGCTGCATGTAGACTTCCTCCTGTAGATCACCATACAAGAAAGCATTCTTGACATCAAGTTGAAAAATGGTCCAGTCACGTACCACATTAACAGATAGGAGGATGCGAAGAGTGGAGTGTCGAGCCACTGGTGAAAATATATCCAAATAATCTACCCCATAGGTTTGGGTAAATCCACGTGCGACAAGTCTGGCCTTGTATCTGTCGAGACGCCCATCTGCATGATATTTCACCATGAACACCCACTTGCTACTCACCACAGAGGCACCTGGAGGAATGGGAACTAGAGACCAAGTCCCGCGAGACTGTAAGGCACGCATCTCCTCTTCCATAGCTAGACGTCAGCAATCAATCTTCATGGCTTCTTGATAGGTCCGTGGAATCTCAACCGACGAGACAGTTGCTGCAAATCTCTGGAAATCACCAGTGAGACGATGAAATGAGACTTGAGACGCAAGAGGATATGATGCACATTCTCTTTTCTGCTTCCTTTGAGCAATAGGACGATCAAGATCATCTATCACCGTGGTGACTGGCGGATCCTCCTCCTGTAGTAAAGGCTCCTGCACCGGTGCATTATCTAACCTATCATCAGTGCTAACATCAGAACATACCTGAGGCGTGCTGGGTGGTTGACATGTAGCTTGAGCAGGGCCTGACCGCCTTGTGTAGAACTTAGGGAATGGTACAATGGGAGGAGGTGGTAGTGGTGGTGTAGTGGACTCGGATTGACCCAGGCTTGGAGGTGGGGGCACATAGACATTAGTATCCGTGGGTGTGGAGGAAACCAATCTGTCACTTGCAGGGGAGAAGTACATAACTGGTTCGAAAAAAGTAACATCAGCACTCACATAGTACTTGTCATGAATGGGATCATAGCAACGATATCCTTTCTGTGTCCTCGAGTAGCCCACAAAAATGCACTTGACAGCTCTATGAGAGAGCTTGTCAAGTCCTGGAGACAAGCAGTGAACAAAAGCAACTGTCCCAAAGACACGAGGTGTAAGTGAAAACAAGTCCTTGTCAGGAAAGAGAACAGAGATAGGAGCCTTTTCCCCAAGAACAGTAGAGGGCATGCGATTGACCAGATAGCATGCTGTAAGTATAGCATCCCCCCAAAAGGCTAAGGGGGCACAACTCTGAATAAGTAATATGCGAGCAATATCAAGAAAGTGTTGATGTTTCCGTTCTGCAACACCATTTTGTTGAGATGTGTATGCACATGTGGTTTGGTGGATAATGCCCTTAGAGGAAAGAAATCGAGCAAGAGAACGAGTACAGAACTCCAATGCATTATCAGTATGTACATACTTAACAGTAGGCGAAAAAACATTTTGCACTTCACTGATAAGATTTTGAATAACACCTCCTGCTTCTGATTTATTTTTAAGAAGAAACGTCCAAGACACTCGAGACAAATCATCAACCACAACAAGATAAAACCTGTGCCCTTGATGATCTGGGACACGACTCGGACCCCAAATATCCATATGAAATAACTCAAATGGGGAGCGACTGCTCCGACCCTGACGACTAGGGAAGCTAGACCGATGGTGCTTCCCTAACTGACACGCTTCACAACGAAATGACAAATTCGGAGAGATCTGAGGCAGGAGGTGACGCATTATCTGTAGCGGCAGGTGACCAAAGCGAAGATGCCATGTATATGGAGAAACGGAACCCTGAGAGTGTAGTGATACGCCAGCGTAGGAGTTCCGTACTAGACGATAGAGGCCATTGTGCTCAGAACCACAGCCAATCACCCTACCCGTTAGTATATCCTGAAAAATGACAGAAGATGGATCAAATATAGCACGACAGTGCAAATCTTTTGTAATCTGACTAATTGATAATAAATTCATGGAGAACTCTGGTGCATGTAGAACATTCTGTAAGTGCATGGAGGGCAACAAAATCGTCTCCCCCTGACCGACAATAGGGGAATGAGTGCCATCAGCTATGAGTACGGAGCGACCAGTCTGAATAGCTCTATAGGACTGCAGGTTATCTCTATCACGACAGAGATGATGGGTGGCTCCAGAGTCAACAATCCAACCTGAGAGATCATGGTTATGATAGGAGGCAGAAGTACTACCTAAGGTACTGGCAGTAGCAGATGTACTAGCTGACGCAGAAGCCGCAACGTCGGATGTATCAACACCCTCTGATGATGACTGTGGCATAATATCACGAAGCCGTGCCACTAGCTCCTCGAACTTGTGATCTGGAGTAGATGCTGGTGGACCCTGAACATGATTAGCGACAGGTGCAGAAGGAGGGAATCCATGCTTGGAATAGCATGTATCCTCAGAATGACCCCTACGACGACAGAATGAGCACGTAAAACGCATACGACCTCCACGGCCACGTCCACCACTTCCTCTGCCATGAAATGAAGACGAACTACCTCGTCCTCTGGAGACTGCCATTGCCGAGGGAGGCGGAGTCGCTGCATTTGATGAAACTGAGATACGACTGAGCCTCCTGTAGACTTCTTCCATCGGAGGAATAGTGGCATCGGCAAGGATCTGAGAGCGTGCTGCCTCGTACTCTGGGTCAAGGGCAGCAAGTAATACGCCTACCATAGTGGCGTTGCGGAACGTCTTCTGCTGTTCTGGGGTGGCTGTGAGCGGGATGGTGCTATATAACTTCTCGAACATTCCACGGAGGGACGTGTACAGAGAATGAAGAGGCCGCCCATTTTGCTTCGTGGTAAAAATATCATGCTGCAACTGCAGCATCTTCGTCTCGTTCCGCACTTGAGAGTATGTAGTGGCCAGAATATCCCATATCGCCTTGGCGGTGGGTTGATGGAGGACGTCATTGGCTATCTCCATCGTGAGCGTTCCTGACAACCAAACCTTGGCATATGCATCATCAGCCTCCCATGAGGCATATATCCCCGTCTTCTCTGCCGGCTCCTCTTCGGTAAGAATTTGTTTCTTACCACACGACTTGAAAAGACTCAGGAACTGCATAGCCCATAGTTCGTAGTTCGTCCCGTCCATCTTGACTATTGGTGCCTAACCTTTGAAGGCACCTATGTCGGGCATATCAATCTTTTGTTCTGACATATCGCCAGAGAAGAAGACCAAGGGATGAGAGACAAAAGAACCAGTGTCTACAAAGACACGTTAGGATCCAAGTGCATATGTAGACTTATGCACTTGAACCCATCGGCGGTGGGAGGGGCCCGACGGCGAGGGAGGGGGGGCCCGACGGCGAGGGGGGGGGCCCGGCGGCGAGGGAAGGGGACCCGACGACTAAAGGGGCGGCGGGAGGTGCCCTCGGAGCGGCGGGAGGGCTGGAGAGGGGCGGCTGTGGGGCTGGGGAGGGGCGGCAGCGGTAGGGCTGGAGAGAGGCGGCAGCCGAACGGGGGGGGGGGGGGGTGGAGAAAACCCTAGACTAGGGTTTTGGCTCTGATACCATGTTAGAGTAAATGATACTCTTCTATATTATTCCATAGAGCCCTAGGGTCTCTTATATAGAGAGAAAACCCTTGGGTAAATTACATAGACGTACATGAGGTAAATAGGAAATACGTAACAGTACATCATGACATAACGTAAACCTCTACATTCCCTTTGTAATGCAGTAGATGGACCCGGCATCAGTACAATGTAGCTTAGGTAGACCTTTATCGTATGCTCGAGAAGAATCCTGTTCATACATTCATCAACACCATTCTGCATGAATGTTTTTGGGATCATTTTCAGTCTCCTTATCCTGTTCTTGGTGTAGTAGGATTCAAACTCCTTGTTGTCCCCTATTATTTGACTTGAGACATTTCAACTTTAATCATGTCTCATTATCAACTAAAGCCTTACACATCTTAAAGGTTTCAATTACATTTGATTTATATTTGATAAAATAAACCCACAAGTTTCTAGTTGTATCATCAATGAAAAAATAAAATAAAATAATGAGATCGGTTAAGGGATGGTACTTTTTCTTGAGAAAGTTAAGGGATGGTACTTGAAATGGTCTCCATACATTTGTATGAACCAAGTCCAATCTTTCAGTCATGGCCTCAAATTTTGGCGAAATTTGGCTGAATTTCGATTTCGATAGGTTACCGAAATTCAGCCGAAATGGCCAAAATGATAAATGTGGGCCCCTACTACAAAAATAATCGAAATGATCGAAATTTCGGTCGAATTTCGACCGAAATTTTGCTTCGGTCAATCACCGAAATGTTGATCGAAACCGACATTTAGGGCCTTGCTTTCAGTCTTTCGAACTCTTCAGTTTTCTTAAAGTTGACTTTCCTTTGCTTTCCTAACATATATACAAGAAAAGTCTAGACCAACAATATGCAATCCTCTCGACTTTTCCTTCTGCTTGATCTTTACTCTCTTTTCGCTTATATGACCAAGTCGTTTATGCTAAATGCTAATGCTACACCCATAGGATGCAACATTTATCTTGTAATATGACCATGTTCATTCTTATCTCGAGCAAAGATCAATTATCTTTTGGTCATCTTACATGAGTCTGCATCAAATGATTTCACCACATCACTTTCTGATAGTTATTTGACAAATATGAGATTCCTTATTAGACTGAATACATGTCTTCCATTTTTTAATGTTGTGGTGTTGCCATTGGGTTAGGATATGTCAATGTCACCCGTTCCTATGATGCTGCAACATTCATCTTCTCCTAGGTACATGTTTCCAAAATCACCTTTCACATAGTTTTGGAAGATGTCCTTTTATGTTTGTATGAAATGAAGCACCCAAGTTCACAATCCATGACTTACTTCGGGCATCTACAATACATAAGACATGGTATTCTCACTACCGGTAAGATTTACCATATTCTTACCTTTATCATTTTCTCCTTTCTTGTGTCCTTGCACTCTGTCTTGCAATGCCCCTTTTGATAACAATTTCATCAAACCTTAGACTTTGGATCGCTAGGTTTGGATCTCCTTTTCAGTGAGTTTCCTCTGAAATATTTTGGTTCATGTGGGAATGGTTCTCTGTGAGTAGAGGGTGGACGGCAGTATTTCAGGGGAATCTGCGTACGGTGTGGCAGACGTGGTCATCGAGCAGTTGTGTGCAGAGATCCGGTGCGCTGCTTCTCGTGCGGCAGAAGTGGTCACAAAAGTTTCAGATGTCCTCGTCGTAGCCAGCGATGGATTCGTGATTCATCACACTAAAAGTTAAAAGTAGAGTTTCGTTCCTGAGTAATTAGCTGCATTTCATCATTTATTTTGCATTTTTACCATTCATGCGCTAAGAACTAATATCTGCATTTTAGCATACATATTTACATCTATCATCATCTTCACATTTTCACCTAACTTCATGCATTTTTAATTAAATCACGCTAACTCCAATTGACATGAAATCAACTTCATTGTGTTCATATCACTAACTTTAATCCATGAAAAATTCTAAAAAATGCTAACTTGTACACATGCAAAATAATCTTAACCCTAATTTCTGAAAAGACAGACTAAAACGCTGATATCTTTCTCATACAGTGTCCGATTTCATCTACTCACTTTTAAAGTAATATACATTCAAATACCTTCAAAATAAGACAAATTTCATAAAATCGAAGCTCATTTGTGAAAGTTGGGTTTTGGGCCTCTTTTGCGTATTGTACATTTTTGCCGATTTGGACCTATGATTTTATGTGTATATTTCATCCATTCTAACTATTTTTTCTGTCATTTCTTTAATTCATTCATTGTTTTAATAAATCAAATAAAAATCAAAACCCCCAAAAAAATCAGAAAAGTAAAGAAAAAGACCAATTCTGACTTGAGTTTATTGACCTAATCAACTTGTACATAATTAACCTCTCTAATTTTTTTGACCTATTTAAAACCTATAAAAATTCCAAAAAATGTCATTTGAGTCCATTACATTATTTCATAACATGTTTGATTTTTGCACGCATTATCTATCATCAGAAAGTCAAATAAAAATTGTAAAATCAAAAAATGGTATTTTATACACAAAATATCACAAAATAGGTGTATCTTGCACACCACATTTCATTTGCATATGAGTCCTTCATGATCATTACATATCATAATCAGTTGCATATTTTTCTGTTGAACACTTATGCATCCGAATTCATCTACCATTTTAAAAGTATTTATTTCTACATTTTTAAGCTTGGTCAACATGTATGGTCAACTACCTGTCATTTGGCATCACGCCACTGGGCCACCTAACCCTGGTCAACCGCCTTTAGCTCTCACTCTTCTCACGTTCTTACTTCTTAGCATGTGCTCTCTTCTTCTTCCCCCCGTCACGTGCCTTGCACGTGACTCTGACGTCATCTCCTCCTCACGTGCCCTGCACGTGAGGTCCTTCGCCCTCCTCTACAGCACCGCCCATGTCTCCGTCCTCCCCGAGCGACCCAACGGCCGTGCCTCCGTTTTCCCGGGCACAATCGCCACGACCACCCTATCGCCTCTACCTGTTTTCTCCTCTCCACAACCACCTCCCTTATCCCCTCGCCAGTTGACCCGCCAACCTTATCCTCTAACCGAGCATTCCTTTCTATCCCCTTCTAACAACTGAACCATCGCTCACCGCTATCTCTCTTATTCTATCCTATCGCTTTCACCTAAGACCCTAACGACCGTATCCTCTACCGCTCGCTCTATCCCTGCATCGCCAAATCCCCCATCACCCTCGCCTCATCCTCCTATAAAATCGATCTCCGACGCCTCGAGCAGGGTATCCACCATTTCTAGGGAAATCGTAGGCCCAGGTCGCTCCCTCTCGTTGGTGACAGCTTCGGGTGTTGGAGCTTGAGTTGACGACGACCTCTGCTCCGATCAGGTGAGATCCAAGGGGTGGATACCATCCTCCCTTGCTGCATCCTCCTCCAGGAAGCTGCGAAGCTTCTTCAAGCCCTTCGCCGGCTCGAATCGAAGTAAGGATCGACAGTCTCCGCAGGCAGCCGCCCTCAGGAGAACATCATGTATAACCACTATCCTTCTTTCCTTCCTCTTTCCCCATTCGTTTTTTTCGTCGTTGCCTTCCATCTCTCTGCTTCTTCATCCTACCATCTTCATCAACATTCCCCTCTTACCTTGTTCCTCAATCTAAATCCGATCATCTTCACTGTGCCCGCTCTCCACTTCCTTCGCCCGATCCTCGCGATCATCCTCAAGATTTTCAAAAGCTTGGGTCCCTCAGGGGTCCCCACCTTCGCCATCACCGGACCCCACACTCCACCTGCACTTGCCATCATCATCACCTCCGCGTCTTTGACCCGCACCTTGGCCGATCTGCGACCATCGCTTCCTGTAAGCCACGCTCGCCTCGCACCACCTGGAGCAGCAAGCCTTCATCGCCACGCCATCCTCTCCGCGCTCCTCCGCATCAACAACAAAGGAGCAACCTACACCGCTCATGAACACCGCAGTGCGCCTCGTTCAACTCGACCCGCTGCCGTCCTTAGCTGCCATCGAGCTCCGGCCGTGTGTCGCCTGGTGCAGCGCTCCGCCTCTCCAACGAGCTCCTCCGACAGAAGGAGCAAGTCTTCAGAATTGAGGTCGAGAAGAGCATCTCCCAGGTCCAAGCTACATGAGCCATCAGATACAGAACTAGGGCGATCCTAACCGCCTAAAGACGCCCAAAATCACGCCGTAGGATTGAGCTCCATCAACGTCCCAGATCGACACCGAACCGTGAGCCTTAAACCATCGAAGCAGAAATAAGGCGCCGTGTGGAGGCCCCGATACGAGCCTCATGCCCGAGCCTGCCCGCGCGTGACTAGCCACGTGCAGTCGGGGTAAATTGCACCCCTGACCCTGCATTCATCTAGGACTGCAAGAGAGCCCCTGGTCATGCGCCCAGCACGCGCATGAGCTGGTAATTGGCACAGACGCCCCCAGAGTTCCATCCATTCACGCCAAGGTCCCCGCTCCAGCAGGACACATGCAACACACACACCTTCTTGGAAAAATTGCACAAAATCTTGTGTGGCTTTAAGATATTACAAATATACCCTCGCTAGGTGTAAATTACAAGGAAGAACCAATGGCTTGGCATAATTTGCAGAGGCAGTCTGACAGCTTTGGGAATTACAAATCAGTCCTTTCCAAGGGTATAACTGCGAACATTTTATTTATTTTAATTACCATTTAGTCCCTAAACTTCAATTTCTCATAACTTGAGTATTTGTTATCGGATTTTGACGTTCTTGGTGTCGTTTTGATCATTATTTCATGTTGTTTCATCTAGAACATGGAGAGTCTAATTTTAAGGTATTATTTTGGGATATTTATTTAGGAAATTAATCTGACATTAATTAATACATTATCTCTATGATTAAAAAAGAGGAAGGGTGTTGGGATTAATCAATTGGACGTGCTACTCCATCTCCATCCATCATCTTTGCATTTCATCATTGCATCATAAAAAATATAAAAAGATTACATCTATTTTGTTTATTGCTTACATTGCATAGCATACCATTATTTTCCTGTATTAGAATTTATTTAACAAAAGTCATGCACCACGTTTCCTCTTTGAATCAATTACATCTATTCAATTGAAAACCCATAAAAAGTGAAAAAGAGAAAAATCACAAAAATATTCTTCGGAGAACTTAAATTGTGAATCATCTTAAAGTTGATCTAAGGAGACAATTGCCTCCCTGAGTTTGACCTTGGACTTCCCAAGTAAAAAAAAGAATAAGTGGACCGCTCACTTTTAATTGGATAATCAATTAGGTGGTCTTTTCAATTAATCCGAATTTGTCTGCCTGCAACGAAATTTAATGTTAATTCTACATAATTAGCAAATAATAATCTCGGGTTTTCAAATGACACCGTTGCCTTGGAGGTACGGTTTAGGTTGATTTTTAAAAATTTAGTTTTTAGGTTTTCCACCCTCGGGTAGTTTGACCCCCGGTTTTCTTGTATTTATTTCTCCATTTATTTTCTCAGTGTTTTTTCTTTTATTTTGTGTATTTTTCTTTGAGCATATCTCTAATATTTGATCTTTTATTTTTTGTGCGAGGTACCCGATGGACTTGGAGTGGCTTTCTTCGAAGCTGACGCAACTCGAAGGTATTAGGACACAAAGAATTTATCTTCTTTTTTTCAAAAGAGTGTCTTCTGTATTAATTTGTAATTAATTGTTCATTACCAGCGGTTCCCGATTGGGTTCTCGTGTGTGTAAAGAGACTGGACTTTTTCTGTGGTGTGTCGGACCTGTTCACTCTTCGGTGAGGGTGGGGTCCGACTTTAGTGGCTCGTAGGGTAGACTTGCACTTGTGGCTATTAGAGCTTTTATTATGTTAATATTTGCTTGTGCTCGTAAAATCTAGGACCTCACATTTACTTTAATAATACGCACCTTTGATCGTTCTAACTTAGTCAAGTTCAATTCACTTCTTCCCGCTAAATAGAACTATCTGTTAGGTGCAGTTTCATCTCCTGCATTTCCTATAGTATAAAATTTTCAATTATGTATTGCATCCCGCATGTAGAGCATGAGGATCACTGTAAGTCTTCTGAACTGGGCATGCATCATTGATTTACTCGATTGCAACGGCTTTTCTCGACTTCCTTCTCCTTGATTTTACAACATAGGATTAAAGGAAATCAGGACTGTTCGTTAGGCGTGCATTGTGCGATGGATTAAATTCAATGATAATCAAACGTTAAATCGGGACTGCTAATACAATTTGAACAAAAAAATGCATTAAAATTGAAATTGTTTTGGGGAGAGTAACCCCCTCATTTTTTGACTTTACTTTCAAGTGAGAGAGGTGAACACTAGGATAGAGCAAAGCCAGGATTTTCGTATTTATTACTGATTTTACAAAAATGATTAGCTACTTCTTTGTGAGGAAATACGAGTAGCATGTAAACGGTCCGGCTTTCCTTAGTAGAGTGGATGGTTTAAAGGACATTGCGTAAGGCCCAGTCCTTAAGTAACAGGTAGCCACGCTACGGTCCGTACTTACATCAATACTGGCTGAAAGTAAGTGCAACTAGTCGTACGAGTCGGGCCTATCTTTAGGTAAATACAAGCACCTAACAACTCGTTAACTCTTTCAAAATTTGCATTTATCACTAACTAAAACAGACAAGATAATTTGGCCGAACCTTTACGGCCTTCACAACATTGAGTTGGCGAATTTGGGATTTGCTTTGTGTTTGTATTCAGGGGTGTGCTTTCAAAGACTGCGCTCTTAGCGCCTTTCCTATCACTCCTTGTTTTACATCGTGCTCTTAATTCGAACCTCTTGACATAGAGAATGGCCGATTGGGGTGATTTTTGCTCGGACTTCATGAGCCTTTCGCTGACCACTCCAAACTGATCGTCATCACGGGTTTAGGGACACTCTTCCCAATGTTGTAGAAGTTGCTGAGTGGTCCGATTAGTAGGTTCGACTAGTCTAGTCGGTGGGGTGACCGATCGAGTATTAACTAATTTCGACTGGGTCCACTAGTCGACCAATTTTTTCATGGAAATACTACATTTTTTTACTTTTTTATTTTTTAAAAGAGTACATATTCTAATACGCTTAATGTTTTCAATTACTTATTTTATTTCATTGTGATAGTATAAAAATATACAAATCTATGTAAATATATAAGAATATATGTATAAAAATGGTTTATATATTTAAAAATACAAAGCCGTTTAAAGCCCAACTAAATTCGATTAATCGACCGACTGTCGATTAATCCTTAGTCAGTGACCTGGCCGACCGAATACCGACTATCGACTTTCGTAATCATAACTCTTCCCCCGAATCCCCTCGGTTTCATGGACACTCTTCCCATGAGACTAAGGTCAATAATTCACTCTTCATTCTCGAGGGTGGTCAGACCCATACCGACCCTCTCTTCTCTCACCACATCAAGGAGGACTCTCACCTCGATCTTTCTAGATTGCCTTCTTACAACTTTATTAATTCAAATCCTTTGTATTCTGAAGGTGAAGAAGACCAAGATAGCAAGATGCCTCCCAAGAAGCACATGGATGATGGTGGAGATAATGACACATTGAAGGACATCCTAGCCAGACTTGCACAAGCTGAGCAGAGAAATGAACTATTCAGACATGAGCTTGGTCAGTTGAGGAATGAGGGGGGATCGGTGAGAGATGCCTACAACCTTAGTATCGCACATAACGAGAACTGGCTTAGGCCGGTTGTACCACCAAATGCTGGAGAATTAAAGCCTTACTTCTTGACACTCCTGCCAATGTTTTATGGCAATGCAATAGAGGAACCATACATGTTCCTGCTGGAGTTTAAAATGGTATGTGATAATCTAGGACGATCTGGTGTATCACAGGACTACATACGTCTTAGAGCCTTCCCCTTTGTTGTAGCAGACAAAGCCGCTTATTGCCTGAAGAATTTGGGGAGGGTAGTCACCACGTGGGACGCATTAAAAGACCTGTTCCTCAAGAAGTTCTACTCGTTGAGTAGGACTAATCTGATGAGGTCCCAGATATCGAGTTTCACGCAGATGGCCTATGAACCTTTTCACGAGGCATGAGAGAGATTCAAGGACCTAATTCAGAAGTGCCCAGGTCATGATATTGGCCGACCAATCCTGGTCTAGAACCTGTACAATGGTCTGACTGCTGAGGTTTAAGGATTGCAGGATGCTGCATGTGGAGGCAACTATCTGAACAAAGGAGCCGACGCAATTTGGATGGTTTTAGAGCAGATGGCAGAGACCAGCCACACCAGATCATCTAGCAGGGCTTATGACAAGACACCTCCCTCTCGCGTACATCAGGAGGTGGGAAGAACAACTATCGCCGATCTGGCAAATGACCTACTCCCCACCATGGAAATTATCAGTGATAAGTTAATTAAGGTCGATCAGATCGAGAAGAAAGTGAGCGAGATACACAAACTCGCCGAATGGGAGAACCTCGCCAAGCTTCCCAAACAGATGGTGGAGTTAGCTGATAGGGTATCCAAGATCAAAATACCTGCTCCGTCTCCACCTCCTGCTCCCATCTACCAAGTGCACCACATTCAGGAGCAGCCCATGCAGGGGTCTTACAACACATGGACTCAGGGTCAGCCAGAAGTCCATGAGAGCCAGTTCACAGAGCCGATCATTGAGACAGTCACCGAGGAGCCTCCACAGGTGTGGGAGGTAAATGGAATCTGGTACATCAATGATCCCAATGCCACCCAACGACAACCACAACGACGCCCACTATACCCCATTCATCCTCAGTACCGCTAGTTTCCACCCCCTCAACAACAATCAGGTCATCAGAATCCCCCTCAATATCAACAGTACTCTCCTCGACATAACCAGGAGGTCCATCATGGACCTAAGAGACCACACCAGAGTCATCAGCAGCATTCTCAGAGGCAGGACCACGTAGCTTCATCCTCGGGTACCTCTGAGCTTCAGAGGATCCTTGATGAGCTCAAACTCATCCATAATGAGCAACACGATCATAGAGCCTGCATCAATCGGCTTTCACGTTGGCGTGATGAGTTTACTACCCCAAGACCTCAATCCCAACGTAGGTTCAGGTTAATCCCAACAATCTGAACCAAGGACAAAATCGCCAGAAGGATCATGTATACTATTCTGATGTCTCAAAATCAGATCATGAGATCCTATCGCATGGTATTCACCATCTTAGTCTTAGGAGTGGTTGGACTGTGCAGATCCTTGATCTGGCACGACGGAGTGGAGCGGAGGATACCAATGAACCATCCCCTATGGATTGCTCAGAGGAGGAGGACCATCACCATCATCAGCAGCACTCCATGGGGATTTGAATCCCCAAACAACAACAACAACAACAACAACAAAGCCTTTTCTCACAAGTAAGTAGGGTCGGCTTTACAATTAAGTAGGGTCGGCTTTACAATTAAGCCTTTTCCCACAATTTTTGGGGATTTGAATCCCCAAAAATCCAAAAAAATAAAAAAACCAAGAAAATTCGAAAAGAAGAAGAATAAAACAACATTGAGCACGATCGCGAACACTGAGCCTTCGGGAGATGAGAAAACCACCTTGGATGCATCACCAGCAGTTTTTCCAGCTTCAGTTTCGGTTTCAGTTCCATTTCATGCATGTCAGTCGAGTCCTGTACATAGTCCAAGTCCAAGTCAGAGTAATGTACAACTAAATTTCAATTCCAATAAAAACTCAGATAATGATATTTCTGTTTCACATCGTGATCCTCCAATAATCTCTTTCCCTCAGGCTTTATCTAAGGTAAAGAAGAAAAATTCTCAAAAAAATGATCTTGATGTCTTGGAGATGAAAAAGATGTGCCATGCGAATGTTAAAGTTGAGATCCCTTTCCTCCACTTAGTGGATATGGTTCCTGCACTCTAGAAGTACTTAAAGGTGAGATGCACACCTGTTAGGACTAGCAGGAAAAAGAACACTCGAACAATGAAACATGTGTTGTCCAAAGCTTCTACCTGTGCGATCCGCAATGAGATTCCAAGGAAGAAGAGAGATCTAGGAGCATACTTTGTCACCAGTCAGATAGCTAACGTATCATTTGCTCGTACTCTACTCGATAACAGATCCTCAATCATTCTACTGCCATATTCTCTCCTATATTATATAGGTTTAGGATCTCTAAGGAGATCGAGAACACTCCTATAATTCGCAGACCGATCTATTAGGAGGCCAAGAGAATGTTAAAGGACATTATCCTTGACAGCGAGGGAAAGCAGTACAAGGTGGGCTTAACAGTCCTAGACCTGGAATGTCCCCAAAGATGGCAAGATTCCCATAGCATACTTGGTCGTCCTTTTCTGAGGACGGTCGGAGCTATCTTCGATTATACTCTGGAAAAGATACGCTTTTATGCCCACGATGAATGTGTAGAGTTAGAGATGCAGCAAACAAAATGGCAGAGACCTGATTCGGAGAGCAGTACAGAGTATCTCTCATCGGAAGCCGGGTGCTACAAAGTTGACACAGTTAATGAATGGCAGCAACAATCAGCTTGGATTGACGAGTCCCTCTCACAAGGAGAGGACAGTGTAGATGAGGCAGTCAGACAGATCCTGCAGAATCAGACCTTTTCCACAGGAGAATTTTCTCATGCATCTCCCTACGTCCTCGATGACTCAGAAACCGACTTAAGTTTGTCAGACCTATTCCCTTCTGGTCAATTAGAGGACGAGGATGACGAGTCGGACGCGGTTGTTACCGATTTCTTGGATATCTTTTGCGATTTAACTTCAGAGAAGAATCAGCTGGTGGCTATTATCACAACAGATCTAGCTACATCCACCATAGAGCCAGATTCAGAGACTGTGGACCCAAATTTACCCGATGATCATACCATCCCCAAGCTCAAACCTCTACCCACCACCTTGAAGTATGCCTTCCTTGCGGGCCCCCCATGGAAGTTCTCGGTCATTATCAGTTCTAGCTTGACTGTAGAACAAGAATCTCACTTGCTAGAACTTCTTGAACAAAAACACAAGGCCATAGGGAGGGAGGGAGGGGCTTTTCTCTATCAAGGGCGTGCCTCTCGTTGTGCGAGACCTCGAGGCGGTGCGAGGGATGTTTGAATCTATAGTTGCGGTCTCGGCGGTGGTGTCAAGTGGCCTGGGCTATGGACAGTTGCCCTGGCTGGTGGTTAGGGGCGTCGCGATGGCTCCCTCCTTCCCTGCCTCCCACCACGTGATGATCGGGGGAACACGCTTTGCCTTGGAGGTCAGATCGAAGGCATGCCGGGGTGGTGGAGCGATGATTGGAGGGTAAAATGTTACATTCTTTAGGTTGGAAAAAGCTGAAGGGGAAGATGCACTTTTCGAAGGGTTTCAAACGGAGGGGACAAATAAGGTAATCTTAGGGGGCCCATGGCCCTAGGTTTGCCTTCGGTGATGGTGGTGGACAGCTGTGGCCCTTGGGCAGTGTGGGGGACAGTCCTGGGAAGCGGGCCCTCTTCTCGGCAATCGTGGTGGGAGACCCTGGCTTGTCGGGTCGCGCGGACCTGCGTAGATTTTGCTGGATCTGGAAGATTGGGTCATTTGCAGCTCCGTTTGGAGCTGGACGAAACCGGGGGTTCGGGTCACCCGCAGACCTGTTTGGACATGGGCAGAGCAGGAGTTTCAGGTCATTCGTGAATCCTATTGGGCTCAGATGTTCGGAGCTCCGCATCGTTGCATGATGGGGCTGGTGCATTGGTCGATTGTGGATCCTCCGAGGCGGGTTCTGTGGGCGATGGTAGAGCTTTGGGTGCATTGCCGGTGTTCTCCTCGATGCATGGCTTGGTGGAGCGGCTTCGTTCTGGGAGGAGGGCAGGCCCAACACGCCATGCATAGGCGGTTGAGATGCCAGCTCGGTGAAGTTTTCCCGGGGGGTCTGGGAGCGTGCATGTTGCCCGCTCTCCTAGGTCGGCGGCTTTTTTAGGGTCCGCAGGAAACTTTGGCGTGGCGGCAGAGCGTCCGAGGTCCGCAGGTCGTATTGGTTCCAGCTCGAGGACTCTCCAAGTAGCGGAGTTTGCCGATTTGTCCGCGGAGACAACAAGGAGGTTTGGAAGGCGGTATTCCAGGTGTAGTTTAGCGGAATGAAGGCAGAAGCGGAGGGTGGGAGTCTATCGAATGTTGGAGGGGCAGGAAGTGTTGCGGGGAGCCGTGTCAGCGCCGGTGTGGGTGGTCCCAGGTGGTGAAGGGAGTTCATGGGTGGGGAGCGTCGTTGGTAGGGGGGCGGAGGAGGAGGACGCTCCGGAGTCGGCTCAAGGGGAAGAGGTAAAGGCGGAGGCGGAAGGGGGCAACAGGGCTAGAAGCTGCTGGCCCGTTATGAGAGGGGGACCTCGTGAGGGTCTTGGAGAGGGACGTGCTGAGGTGCATTGGTGTGATGCCTCCGAAGGGTGTTTTGTTTGTTCCTAAATGAAGCTCATCTCTTGGAATGCGACGGGATTGGGACATGCGGAGAAGAGAATGGTGGTAGGGAGAATGGTGAGGGATCATGGTGTATACATTGCTTTGTTTTAGGAGACCAAGCTCTCGGGCGAGATGGAGGGGATGTGGAAGGAAGTTGCAGGAGGGCGCTTGGATTCTTTCAGAGCTATTGCTGTGGATGGGGCGACAGGGGGGCTGATAACAGGATGGAATGGGGACTGTTTGGCCATGGAGGGAATGCAACTACGTGGTCAGTGCTCAGCCTCGGTTCTCTTGCAGCGAGCTTTGGATGGGGTGACTATCTCGGTCATGAATATGTATGGACCTTCCGGGGGTGGGGGTATCGGTCCCCTGACTGTGGACCTTGGCTTGGTAAGGGAGATGTTTTCGGATGTGTCGTGGATTATTGCTGGAGATTTCAATGTTACTCTGCTCCTTGAGGACCGTCCAAGTGGCAGGGGTGGGAGGGATGCTGGTTTCGAGGAGTTGAAAGGGCTAGTAGAGGACTGTGGGCTACAGATCTTCGATGCGGTGGGATGTCGGTACACGCGACTTAGTTCCAGAGCTAGATTCCGCATTGACAGATTTCTACTTTCTACAGAGGTCTTATTGTTGTTCCCTCTAGCTGAGGCTAGGGCTTTGTCGAGGGCGCACTCGGATAACATGCCGCTTTTGTGGGCGTTTGGAAGGAAGTTGGGGGAGGGTGCTTGGATTCTTTCAGAGCTATTGCTGCGAGGGCGGGGGTGGGGGGGTGCTGGCAACATGACGGAATGGAGACTATTTGGCCATGGAGGGAATGTAACTGCGGGGTCAGTGCTCGGTCTCGATTTTCTTGCAGCGAGCTTTAGACTGGGTGATTATCGTGGTCACGAATGTTTACGGACCTTCCGAGGGCCGGGGTGTCGGTCCCCTTACTACAGACCTTGGCTTGGTAAGGGAGCCATTTTCGGATGTGCCGTGGATTATTGCTGGAGATTTCAATGTTACTCTGCTCCCTGAGTTCGTCCAAGTGGCAGGGGTGGGAGGGATGCTGGTTCCGAAGAGTTGAAAGGGTTGGTGTAGGACTGTGGGATACAGATCTTCGATGCGGCGGGATGGCGGTACACGTGGCGTAGCTCCAGAGCTAGATTCCGCATTGACATATTTCTGCTTTCTATAGAGACCTTATTGTTGTTCCCTCTAGTTAAGGCTAGGGCTTTGCTGAGGGCGCACTCGGACCACACACTGCTTTTGTGGGAGTTTGGGGAGGGGATCCAGCAACGCTACTTCTTCCGCTTTGAGAGGGCTTGGTTGTTGGAAGACGACTTTCGAGAGACGGTGGCAGACTTCTGGAGGGGACTCGCTTCGGAGGGGTCTGTGGTGTGTAGGTTTGCTAGGAAGTTGGGCGCGCTCATGAGATTCTTGATGGGGTACAACAATGAGGTTCGTGCTAAACGCCAGGAGAAGAAGCAACGGGCGTAGGATGAGGTGGCTCGGTTGGACAGGTTGGAGGACGAGCAGGATCTGTTGGTGGAGGAGGTGGCTGAGAGAAGTGAATGTCTTGCCGAGATCTTCAAGGAGGACAAGAAAGAAGAGGTAGCCTGGAGGCAACGATCGAGGCAACGGTAGGTGAAGGAGGGGGATGCTAATACCCGGTTCTTTCACGCGGTGGCCAGTGGAAGGAGGCGAAGGAATTACATTCACTCAAATGAGGTAGGTTGGGTAAAGGTGGAGGGGGACGCGGAGGTGGGGGCGGCCTTGCGCTCTTACTTTCAGGCTTTCTGACGACACAGTTGACGAGGAGGTTGGTGTTGGCTGGGGAAAGGGGAGGCTGCTATTCCTGAGGAGAAGGTGGAGGATTTGCTGCGAGATTTCATTGAGGAGGCACAGAAGGCACTGCATCAGTTGAACGTGGACGGGGCTCCTGGCCCCAATGGCTTCTTTGTTTGCTTCTACAGGGAGTTCTGGGAGATTCTCAAGAGTGACATCATGAAGGTGCTGGCAGATTTTTAGGTGGGAACCATGGTTTTGAGAGATTGAAAAAGCGCTCATTTTTCTATTGCAGAAGAGAAGTGTGTTGGCAAAGGTGGAGGACTTCAGGCCCATTGCATTGTCTAATGCAATCTATCTCTTGATTTTGAAGATTTTGGCAGTTCGGTTGTCGCGGGTGATGGATCCGATTGTTTCCCCAGTGCAGTTGGCGTTCGTCCCAGGGAGGGCTATGGCGAATGGGCTTCTAATGACTGTGGAGATCGTAACGGATTGGAAGAGGACTAGGACCAAGGGTATGCTGTGAAAGGTGGACTTCTCGAAGGCTTATGACTGTGAATTGGAGATTTCTTTGTGTGTACTTGCTGAGGAGGGGCCTCCCGGAGATGTGGGTGGCTTGGGTCAAACAGTGTGTTACGACAACGTCTCATGCGGTGCTCGTCAATGGTCGACCGGAGGGGGTTTTTTTCCAGCCCCAAAGGGGCATCAGGTAGGGATGCTTGTTGGCACCTTTGTTGTTTGTCATTGTTGTGGATGCGCTTTCAGTGATGGCTAAACTGGCGACAACGGAGGGGTGGTGATCGTGCTACAATTGCGGCGATGTTTCTATTCCGTTGCAGTATGCTGATGACACGGTCTTGTTTTTGGGGAGGATGAGGGGGGCCTTCGCAGAGCTTCTTTGGTCATGGAGATCTTTGGTGACGTTTTCGGTCTTCAAATTAACAAGGATAAGTCTGTGGTGGTGCCATTTGGGCTTTCTGATCCGGAGGTGGGAAGGGCGTCGAGGTTGTTGGGTTGCGCGGTGGCTGTCTTGCCAATCACTTACCTTGGATTGCTTCTGGTGGCCAGCGGCCCTAGGGTTGGGGATTGGAGATCCTTGGTGGAGAGGCTAGAAGGTAAGCTGGCATGGTGGAAGGCAGGATTACTTTCAAAAGGAGGAAAGCTGATCCTTCTAAAGATTGTTCTCTCGACGATACCAATTTTCTTCTGCTCTACTAAAACCTTGCCAGCTGGGCTTTGCAAGAAGATTGAGGTCTTGATTAGAAGGTTCTTCTGGTCAGACGACATGCAGTCGAGGGGAGGTATGCATCTGGTTGATTGGAGTACTTTGACAATGCAGAAGTGGAATGGGATGTTGGGGATCAAGAGGATGGGGGAGATGAATAACGCCTTCATGGCTAAGTAGGTGGCGCGTATTTAGGGGGAGTCGGAGTATCTGGTGTGCAGGCTGGTCAGAAGGATTTATGATGTGTCAATGTCGCTGGAAGTGGAGTTAGGGCGACTTCCATCCTTTTAATGGAGAGGTATTTCACAGGTGGTTCTCGAGATGGGTATAAAGGTGAGGCTCATCTTGGGGAATGGAGGGAGTTTCCACTTCTGGAGGATGACTGGTCTGGGGATCCTTGGGGATCGCTACCCTAGATTGATGCAGCTGGCAGTGGACAGGAGGGTGGTGGTGCAGGAGGTTTGGGGTAGATGAGTTTTCTTGCTGATTTTTGTATCTAAGCTTTCAGACCAGAGATGTGAGGAGTTCTTGGAGATGCAGAAGTCGCTGACGCGAGGGGAGGTCCCCTCGGAGGGAAGGGATCACTATGTTGGGGATAACATGAGATTCTCGATTAAGAAGGCTTATAGGTTCTTCGCGAAGGAAGGGGACGAGGATGTCGCATATGAGGTTGGTGTGGATTTAAATTTGATTTGGAGGAGCAAAGTGCCTACTCGCATTAAGGTTTTCCTGTAGATATTCAAGTTTGGGAGGACTCTCACCTGGGTACGCTGGGGGCGGATGCTGGGGGTGGAGGATACTCTTTACAACAGATGCGGGGTCGGGGAGGAGGATGCAGATTACTTGTTCTTCTCGTGTTCGTTCTCGTCTGACGTGTGGGGCAGAGCAGACATCTCTTGGCTTGTTTCTCAGGTCTGTCTGAGTTTCTGGAGGGATATCAGATCGATCTATGGCTACAACCACGAGGATTGTGCGTTTCCGTTTGCGGTGCTTTGTGCGATTTGGTGTGCGCGGAATGCAGTTATGTTTAGAGGGGGTGGTTTTCATCCTGAGAATGTAATTGAGCATTGTAGGGCACTGTGTAAAACCTGGACCATGTAACAAGTTGTATCTTTACCTTTTAATATATATATATATATATTATTACTTGAGGTGGATCCCATCGTGGGAGTCCACCTGTGCACTTTAAAAAAAATATGTTTTGGTTACTGTAGCTCTTCCTGCCTCTTCTTTTTGTTTTCAAGGCATAATCTAATGAGTGGTCTTTTCCAGACGTCTTTCGTCGTGCTTCTTGTCACAGAAGAAGATCAACAACATCCTCCAACTTCAACTTCAACTTCGTAGAATTAAAAGAGTTGCTAACTGCTACAACTAATGCTTTCCAACTGTCAGACAAACTAAAAAGATGTAATAGGGCTTTTACCTCGTAATCAAAGACGGTCTTTATAGTCTCCAACTGATTGATGATTCTATTCAGATCATTCAGATGTGCAACCACCACGAAATTCTCGCTCGTCTTTACATTAAAAAACTTCCTCATCAAATACACCTTATTTTATGCGGATGGCTTCTCGTATATCTTTTCAAAGGCTTT
Source organism: Ottelia alismoides (assembly GCA_037367405.1). NCBI lineage: Eukaryota > Viridiplantae > Streptophyta > Magnoliopsida > Alismatales > Hydrocharitaceae > Ottelia > Ottelia alismoides. The sequence continues at coordinate 427,952 of JAZKJV010005656.1, read as the reverse complement.
GAGAAGATTCATTGTTGTCTCCTTTGTGATATTGGAAGCCATTGACAGAGCAAGGTTGGGCTATATCATTCCTGCGCCTTTTTAATATATGACCTTATGCTTGCCATCCTTCATGGCCTTGAGCTTCTTCCCTTAAAGAACATCTTCGATATGCATCTTCCAGAACACGAAACTTGATCAATTGAATTTCTCGATCTCGATCTTCGATTCTTCCGCCATCTGTGTAGAGGTTGATCTTCGAATCATGGCTTTGATACCAATTGTTAGGGACAGATTAGATCAAGCACTACACAAATAGGGCAACTCTTGGAGAAGAAAAGTACACACAATCACATAAGATAGTGATTTATAGTTGTTCGGCAATGTGCCTATATCCATTTGCTCACACCGGACTATTATTTTTGAATGATTTGGAGTAATCAATAATTGGTGGCTCCAAGGTTTCTTTTATAGCGCAACAAAAATACCATCGACATCCAACGATCTCACTATCAACTCTTAAGCCAATAATGATGCATGAGCAGGATCGACCACCTCAACAATCCCTCAAGTCAGCTCTCAACCAATCAAAATGCATGACGATCATGCATCTCAGCAATCCGGTCCATCAGGTCTCAGCCAATTAGAATATAGAGGAAGATCCATATCTTACCAATCCAGTCCGCCAGCTCTCCGCCAATTAGAATACAGGAGGATGATCAACCACGTCATCATTTCTCTCCGTTAGCTCTTAGTCAATTGGTCTTCACGGGATATATCCCAACAGACTAAGGGACTTGAAGATTTAGGGATGGGTTTTCCATTCAATCACATATGAGTTGGCTTATGACCTGGATCACATTGCTTGGCAAGTCGGGTGTCTACTTGATTGTTATGCCGTTTAAGTGGCATGCTTATGCACTCAGCCTACTTATTTACCTTGGACATTTGCGGCCAGCGGAAACTGGCCATTCATGGGCGCTGCAATTTATTAATATATATTAAAGTTGAAATGGATTGTAGTAATTATTATGAGTAAAATTATCTGGAAGATTGTAGATCGTATTATTGTGGGAAGTTAAGATTGTCCAGATGATGGTCGTCTGTTAACATTTTATGTTAATATGGCTTTAAGATGAGGAAAAACGGGGAAGTGGTGATTTTGTTGCAGTTTCAAATTTTCTTGCTGCGTATGAATTGCAACACATGATTATGTCCAAGAAGAACACTAAAAAAAACAAGCCATAAGATCGCAAAAACGAAAAAGGTGTTGTTGCGTCACATTTCATAAGAGCAAGTGAAACTCATAAAAGCAAAGGTCTCTTTCATTCAAGTAGGAGGATGATGGAAAATAATGTTGAAATGCATCTATTGGCAGTGGAGATTGATGTGAAACAGAATGGTGATGTCTTACCACTTTTAGAAAATAACAAAGGTGCTTCCACGGTAGTTTATGTTTTAGGAGAAAATCTGAAAATATGCGTAAGAGAGGTGTGGGATGTTAGACAACGAGCCTTGTGAGAAGGTCGGGGATGAGTTGATAAACCTTTTGGAAGTATCATCAAACATGGAATACTTATTAGGAATGAGTGTTAATTGGTTTATTTCTTCTGGTAAATGCTGATAGGTTCAAGATAGAACGGGAAAAGTTCTTCCATCTAGGTGAGACTTGTAGAGAATATCATGTAGTCGGTGTATCATTTGTTCTATTTTTATTTCCCGATAACCTCTTATGTAATTTACCCATGGGTCCTCTCTATATAAGAGAGCCTAGGGTTCTTTGGAAAAAACAAATTGCTCATTTCCACCAACATGGTATCAGAGCCAAAACCCTGACCCTAACCCTCAAACCCTACTGCCGTCGCCCCCCCTCTCTCTCTCCCTTTCTCGGCGTCGCCGCCGCCACCCCTCATCTTAGGGTGCCACCGCCGCCACACCGCCCCTCCCCTTCTCCTGCCGCCACCCCGCACTTTCCCGCCGGCCTATCTCTCCGCTGCCGAGTTCCTCCACCGCCGGCCTATCTCAATGCTGCCGACCTCTCCACCGTAGGGAGCCCCCCGTCGCTGGCTCCTCCCTCACCGCCGGTGTCTCCTCCTCCGTCGGCTTCTCTCTCTCCCTGGATTTGAGTGTGTAGCGTCTACATATGCACTCAAATCCCATTCAGTTGATGTAGACAATTCTATTTTGGTCTACGGATCCTAGTTCTTCGTCTCTGACGTTATGTCTGACAACAAAGTAGATATGCCCTCAATCGACGCGTTCAAAGGTCCCGCACCAATAGTCAAGATGGATGGGACGAATTATGAGCTCTGGACGATGCAGTTCATGAGCCTCATGAAGTCGAACGGTAAGAAGCACATTCTTACTGAGGAAGAACCGGCAGCGAAGACTGTGATCTATGCCTCCTGGGAGGTTGATGATTCATATGCCAAAGTTTGGCTCTCAGGCACGTTGACGATGGAGATTGCAAATGATGTCCTCCATCAACCCACCGCTAAGGCGATGTGGGACATCCTGGCGGCCACTTATTCGCATACACGAAATGAAACAAAGATGTTACAGCTCCAACATGACATATTCACCGTGAAGCAGAATGATCGGTCCCTACATTCCTTGTATACATCCTTACGGGGGATGTTTGAGAAACTTTACAGTACTATACCTCTCACGGCTACTCATGAGCAGCAGAAGACCTTCCGGAATGCTACCATGGTGGGGGTACTGCTAGCAGCACTTGATCCTGAGTATGAGGCAGCCTGATGTCAGATACTTGCCAATGCTACCATTCCTCCTATGGAGGAAATTTACCGGAGGCTTAACCGTATCTCTGTTCCTTCCAGCACTTCTACTCCACCACCTTCGGCGATGGCTATGTCGCGAGGGAGAGGTGGTCAGTCTTCATTCCGTGGACGTGGACCTCGTGGCTGAGGAGGTCGTTTTCGCCAACCATGCACTTTCTGCCATTGTACAGGTCACTTCGAGGTTACATGCTATTCTAAGCATGGGTTTCCAGCATCGGCGCGCGTAGCTGAGCATGTTACATCTCCGTCGACATCCACTTCAGATCATCGGTTTGAGGAGCTTGTGGCGCGATTGCGCGATATTATGCCTCAACGATCTACAGATTCTCCAGGAAGATATTGCTGCTTCAACATCTGCCAGTACTTCTGCTGCTGCCAGCACCTCTGGTAGTGCTTCTGCTTTTACATCCTGTCATGATCTCTCAGATTGGATTATGGACTTCGACGCAACCCATCATCTCTGCCGCGACAGAGATAGACTTGAGTCATACAGAGACATTCCGCGTGGACGCTCAATGCTTATAGCTGATGGGACTCATTCCCCCATCGTTGGACAGGGGGAGATTACCTTGTCACCGTCCATGCGTTTAGAGAATGTTCTACATGCTCCTGAGTTTTCCATGAATCTACTGTCTATTAGTCAGTTTACGAAGGATTTGCATTGTCGCGCTATATTTGACCCGTCTTCTCTTATTTTTTAGGACATACTAATGGGCAGAGTGATTGGCTGTGGCTCTGAGCAGAATGGTCTCTATCGTTTGGTCCAGAATTCATATGCTGGTGTCTCTTCCTACTCAGTCGGATCAATCTCTCCGTACACCTGGCATCTACGCTTTGGTCACCTCCCGCTTCAAAACATGCGTCATCTCTTGCCTCAAATTTCTCCAAGTTCGTCGTTTCGTTGTGAAGCCTGTCAGTTGGGGAAGCATCATCGAGCTAGCTTCCCTAGTTGTCAGTGTCGGAGCAATAGCTCTCCATTTGAATTTTTTCATGTTGATATTTGGGGTCCGAGTCGTGTTCCCGATCATCAGGGACATAGGTTCTATCTTGTAGTAGTTGATGACTTCTCTCGTGTATCGTGGGTATTTCTTTTAAAGAATAAATCTGAAGCAGGGGATGTTATTAGAAATCTTATCATTAAAGTGCAGAATGTTTTTTCCTCTTCTGTTAATTATGTTCGTACGGACAATGCGTTGGAATTCTGCACTCGCTCTCTCTCTCATTTCTTTTCATCAAAATGTATTATTCATCAAACCACCTGTGCTTACACATCTCAACAGAATGGAGTGGTAGAGCGAAAACATCATCATCTCCTTGATATTACTCGAACCCTGCTTATCCAGAGTTGTGCGCCTATCACTTTTTGGGGGGATGCTGTTCTTACGGCATGCTACCTTGTCAATTGTATGCCGTCCCCTGTAATCGGTTAAAAAATTCCTCATTCTGTTATTCTTCCAGAGAAGGAATTGTTTTCTCTTACCCCACGTGTCTTTGGTGTTGTTGCTTTTGTCCACCACTTGTCTCCTGGACTTGACAAACTCTCATCTAGAGATGTCAAGTCTGTCTTTGTGGGTTACTCTCGGACTCAGAAGGGTTATCGTTGTTATGACCCTGTAAGCAGGAAATATTTTGTCAGTGCTGATGTTACATTTTTTGAGTCAGTTATGTACTTCTCCCCTGCAGGTGACAGGTTGGCCTCTTCCTCATCTAATGATGACGTCTATGTTTCTCCTCCTCCTCCTAGTCTGAGTCCACCTTTGTCCATTCCTGTCCCGGTCGTCACGCCAACGTCATCTCCATCACTACCACCACCACCACAACCACCTATCATGCCATTACCTAAATTCTATACACGTTGGTCAGGTCCTGCTCAGGCGGCACGTCAATCATCCATCATGGCTCAGGTATGTTCAGATGCTATTATTAATGATGGGTCGGATAGTGTGCCCGTGCAGGATTCTTCTTTGCAGGAGGAGTGTGCACCATCGAGTACAATGGATGATGATCTTGATGTCCCGATTGCTATTAGGAAGCAGAAACGGACTTGCGCGTCTTATCCCCTTGCTTCTCAGGTTTCCTTTCACCGCCTCTCAGGAGACTTCCAGAGATGTGCTGCGACTTTGTCTTTCATGGAGATACCACGGAATTATCAGGATGTTATGAAAATTGACTGCTGGCGGTTGGCTATGAAAGAAGAAATGGCTGCTTTACAGTCCCGGGGTACATGAAGCTTGGTTACAGCTCCATCCGGTCCATCTATTGTTAGTTGCAAATGGGTATTCGCAGTGAAGTATCACGCAGATGGGAGCCTTGACTGGTACAAGGCACATCTAGTGGCGAGAGGCTTCACTCAAACATATTGTGTGGATTATATGGATACATTCTCTCAGTGGCTCGTCACTCTACTGTTATTGTGGTACGTGACTGGTCCATATTTCAACTTGATGTCAAGAATGCATTCTTGTATGGCGATCTGCCGGAAGAAGTCTACATGCAGCAGCCACCGGGGTTTGCTACTGAGGGGGAGAATCATATGGTGTGTAGACTTCACAAGGTGATATATGGCCTTTAACAGAGCCCAAGGATGTGGTTCTGGAAGCTTTCCCACCTAATTGAATGACATGGATTCAAAAGATCAAATGCGGATCACTCGTTGTTCAATCAGAAGACTTCTAGAGGTACAATTGTCATCATGGTATATGTTGATGATATTCTGGTTAAAGGAGATGATGCTCAGGGGATAGAGATGGCAAAAACATATTTGGGCCATCAGTTTGTCACGAAGGATCTTGGTGCCCTACGATATTTTCTGGGGCTGGAGTTTTCCAGGAATGCACAGGGTCTGGTGATGACCCAAAGGAAATATATTACAGATTTGCTGGTTGAAATGGGCATGGTTGGATATAGACCATCGAGCACTCCTATTGTTCCAAGTATGAAATTATATGACAACGATACTGAAGAGGTTTACAGGAGAAGATATAGAGAGATGGTGGGTAAGCTTCTTTACATCACTATAACTCGACCCGATATTGCTTTTGCAGTAAGTTGAGTGAGTCAATTTATGAAGCAACCAAGACAGATACATATGGATGTTCTATATATGATACTAAGGTATCTAAAGTCTTCTCCAGGCTCAGGATTGCTGTTTGGAAAGAACACATATTTATCTATTTCGGCTTATGCAAATGCAGACTATACAAGATGTCCTAAGGATCGTAAGTCTACTTCAGGCTTTGCAGTTTTTGTGGGTAGCTCTCTGGTTTCTTGGATAAGTAAGAAAAAACTGTTGTGGCTAGATCTATTGCTGAATCTGAATATAGGGCCATGGCACAAGCAAGCACGGAGATGATGTGGGTTCGAGCTGTACTAGAAGACTTGCATATAGATGTACCTCTACCATGCAGCTGCAATGTGACAATCAAACTGCTTTGTTTATTGCCAATAATCCAGCATTTCATGAAAGATCAAAACATATTGAGGTAGACTGCCACTACACTAGAGATATGATCCAGAAGGGCTTGATTTCTATTTCACATGTTAGTTCAGAGGAGCAGACTGCCGACATCTTTACCAAGCCATTGCTCAAAGGACCTTTCCAGAGATGTTCTTCCAAGCTAAGCATGATTGATATCTATGCTCCATCTTGAGGGGGAGTGTAGAGAATATTATGTAGTCATTGTATCATTTGTTCTATTTTTATTTTCCCGATAACCTCTTATGTAATTTACCCATGAGTCCTCTCTATATAAGAGAGCCTAGGGTTCTATGGAAAAAACAGATTGCTCATTTCTACCAACAAGACTACTTTGTGGAAAGGGTTTGATTTTTATTAAACACAGTGGACATTCTGCATGTGGCATGTGTATTTTGTCAGCTTTGCATGCTTGTAGCAAGCTGTGAGTGCGTACTCTTTAGAAGTTTAGATTATCATGTCTATTCTCCCTTGCAGTTCGTGTGGATGTAACAAGTAAATATATTTCTTTAATATTTCTCAAAATAAAAGTAAATATATTTCTTTAATATTGGAAACTCTGCAGTGATAGTGAATTCCGTTTGGATGCATCCATTAGCCTTCATTTCTTCATGTTGCTATTACGTAATATCTATCTTTATAGTTAATACCTTTCACTTTATTCACAAGAGCTCCATTGAATTGTTCATATTGTTGGCTTCCTTCTTCTCTTCCATTGGCATACACAAACTCTCTTTCAATATCCTTCAATTTGTACATATCCGCATTCCTGTCATTTTTATCTCTGGTCCTTTTGTGTACCTATTTTCTTATTATTTCCCTGTATTAAGTTTCAAAGTTCTGCTTCTGTTTTTCGTTTCTCTACAATTTTATCACTCGTTTAGCTGCAATTTCTGATAACATGATTTTCCCTAGCTTAGCATTGCAGCTTCACCATTAAATGTCTGTGTTGGTTTCAATTTCTTCATTAATATAGCATTTCCACTTTGTGATGAAATTTCTTTCGCAATTGACCTATAAATATTGTCTTTCCGTTTTCAAGGTTGACCACATATTTGAAGATTCACCTGGGGCTGCACAGAGAATATTGTTCTATTACGGTGTTCATATGCCTACTATTCCCGCTCTGCAAAAGTAGCTGCTGGTCTCCCGTTGTAGAATTATCTCTGACATTATTTTTTTTGTACATGAAGATTTGTATGCTACCTCACTTTGTTTTCTCAAATGCCACTACTCAGAGAATATGGAATACTACTCGTAGGCAATGGCATGATTGGTGAAGCACTGCAGATTTTTGAGGATCTCGAATTGTGGGACAACTTAATTTATTGTTACCGGTATCGGAACTTGTATATAATTGATGTTACTTTGTACAATGCAAGTATTTTCAGTCCCTTTTTTCAATAATATTTTTTTGAAGCTTGCTTGGGAAAAAGGCTGCTGCCGTGGACCTCATCAAAGCTCGATTGGTTGATCTGCCTTATGATCCAAGATTATGGTATGTCCTTTATCCATATTTCCTCTCTTCTTCCACAATGTCACATACACTACTATTTTTCACAGATAACTCTAATAAAGTGCTCAATTACATGCATGCCATTCTCGTTGGAGTTAAAGTTTACAAGTTATTTGGAGATTCATAGGAGTCCTGGAAGCTGGTTGGTTGGGGAGATTGTTATTATTTTGAGGGCGTTCTTCTTGGGTAATACTGGTTTTGACAAACCAAACTGCTTATTTTCCCTCCTCTCACAGAGGGTGCGATAAGCGATTATGTCATCTTCGTCATGGTGAAGGTCTTGGTGAATTGGAGACTACGTTGAGGCTAGTGCTGGGGGGGGGGGTTATAGCATTGCTGTAGTCCCATAGTCAAGGAAATGGTTCATTTAAGGCTCTGAGAGTTTTGCCATGCTATTCAAGGCGGCAGCTTGTGAACTGTTTAAAACCACAATCTTTTTGTGTAAGGGGATCTTCCGTTTATCATTTAGAGGATCAGTATATGGGTTTAGGTGATAACAATATTTTTGTGGAAGGGGATATTTTAGAGAATCAGGGATATGGTTTAGGGCCCGGGTTCGGGCGATGCGAGAAAGCGATCTGGAGGCGACGTGAGTGGCCTACGGCTCCGCCTTCGCCTGATGTCTCAGGTTGAGGGAGTGCTCCTCTTCTCTCCCCTTGGAGCTCACTATCTTTCGAGCGTGGGGCGGATGTTGCGGGACCATCTTCTTGGTCGAGGGCACCCGAATATGCGAATACACTGGAGGAGCACAATTGGAAGACGGTTATGTGCTGGCACCGTAGGGTGGAGGAGAGGGTTGTGAGGTGTTTCAGATGTGGACTCTTCGATCACCCGACGACGTGATGTAGCGTTGTTTCCCGTTGCTTATGCTGTGGTGAAGGTATCCACTGTCGTATGGCCTCTGCCTTAAGCGGGGGCGGTTGAGAGATATTGCAACGGAGGTGGAAGGTTTGAGCTTATGAGGGGACTTCCATAGCTAATGGTGCCTTCTGATAGCGCTAAGTCGAGGGGGGGGGGGAGGGGGGCTTGTGCTGGCGCGGTCCGGAAGCCGACCTTGGCTGAGCCCTTGAAGCCGACACCATTGGAGGGTCTTCTGATGGCAGTGTTCAGATCCAATGCTTTAGAATCAGGATGCTGCAATGTTTACAACCAAAGTACTTGTAGGCGAATGTTTTGAGGGGGATATCATGGTAACACAAGATGGAAGCATTTGCGTCAGGGGGTTATCCATCGAATGCCTTTGTCTCCTTGCTTGGAACAGATCATATGACTCTGACTTCTGTTAGAGTATTTGGAGCATGCGTCACTTATGTAATAGGTGGGTAAATGGATCCCTCCAAGATCCATTTACCCCACCACTGAGTTTAGTCCCATACCGCCTAGTGGTGGGACTTGGAGGCCCTGTGGAAGCTATATAAGGAGCCCCAGGCCTCCTGTAACATATGAGAGAAAGTCAATAGACAAACACGCCCCGTTGAGGGCTTCTCCCGTGGTTTCATCCCGCTCCTCACAGAGTAGGGTTCCACGTAAATCCCGCTGTCTTATTCTTCTTTATTATTTTTTCCATGTTCGCTTCCGCTTCCGATTTTCTAACATGGTATCAGAGCGGGTCGATCTTGAGGATTTCAAGTTTTTTATTTATTCAAGATTCGATTAGTGTTTGTTCTTGTAGATCTTCTTTATAAAGTTCATGATTTCAAGTTCGGTCAAGTTCTAGGGTTTCGATTGAAACCCTAATTTCTGGAATATCTATATGCTGTCCCGTGCTGTAGCATTTTTTCCAGATCCGTTCCATGGGGAGGCGCGTTCAGGCGTGAGCCCTCCAGCCCTAGCAGAAGCTCTGTCGCGCCTCCAGCCCTTACCGCCCAGGGCGATCCCACCTTGCGCGAAGCCCTTCCCAGGCACAGGCGGCAGCCCTTCGGTCCAAGCGCCATCAACAACCTTCTCTTGCGCACACAAGGGCGCATCTCCGGCGACCTCACACCCCAGAGCACGCGTGCGAACCTCCTGCATCCGATCCAGGCGGCATCAACAATGATACCTAGCCGCACCCATCCCTACTCTCCATGTTCGCAACCCAGGTCGTGCGGGCTCCAGGCCGAAGCACCATCTTCAACCATCAGGCGGCTGCGCACCGTCCTCCAGACCTTGCGCCCCTCCAGGAGGTGCGGAACCTCCAGGCGGCCTTCCCTTCAGCAGTGGCGGCACATCTCCGAGGTCTTCAACCCCCCAGGCGCGAGGCGGCGCAAGCTCCTGTGCCGCGCAGGACCTCCGTGCACCCCAGGGAGCTTCGCGCGCGATGCTGCTGGCAGTTTGTCGATCTCCTCCTCCGAGCGACGCAGATCAGGCGGAGCTCTCCCTTTCTGTGCATCTACCCGCGGCGGCAGATCGTGGAAGGGTTCTCACGATGGAACCCTTAAGAAGAGGGTTATTTACTGTTAAGCCCAAGGGGGTGGCGGCTTTGAATAGAAATGGGAGGTTCCTGGGAACCACTGGGAACCCTAACAGTGGCCAAGATGGGGCGTGATATCAAAAAAAAAAAAGAAAAAAAGGGGAGCGAGGCCCAAACGAAAAAAAGGAGGTTGAATATTTTGGGCCCAAAGGTGGGCCGAGAGCTAGTTTAAAAAAAAAAGAAAAAAAATGAGAGAAGAGAGATGTTTGAAAAAAAGGGTAAGTTTTTTTAGGCCTAAATGGGTCAAGGATTTTTTTTTATGAAAAAAAGAAAAAAAGGCGCGTACATTTGAAAAAAAAAGCCGTACACATAAAAAAAGAGGCACGTACAAAGAAAAGCCGTACGAATTAAAAAAAATTGGTTCAAAAAAATTTATTAGAAAAAAAAACCGGAAAAAAAATCATTATCGGCTAAGTGATGTTTTATTCATCCCCATATGTATTATTTTATCTTCTCCCAACGTGGTCATATAATGTCATTCCGACCAGTATGGGAGAAAGGGGGAGTATATGTAGAGTCACAGGTCTTGTTCTAAGATTCAGATATCAGCTTTCCAGACCGGTCAGATGTTCAGACTCTACAAATTTCAGATTCAGACTCGACGATGACGCATGCCAATCATTTGTCATTCTTGTTGGTCAGCCAGAGCTTTCATGTGAGCCATAGGGACTCCAGAGCAGAGGACTATTCCCTATGCCATTAAGTGCAAGGGTTTTCATGTGGTATCATAGGGACTCCACAGTAGAGTTCCATTCTCTGAGCCAGATAGACACTCCAGCCCCGTTCGTCCTCCTCACATGCACGCCATGAGAAGCAACGTCCTCGACTGCAGCAGTTGTGCGCGTTGGGTTGATATTGTCTGTAGTGTCATGTATTGTGAGTTGAGTTTCTTTCTGTTTGTCCAAGCTGAGCATTGCATGCTCCAGCTTGAGGGGGAGTGTTAGAGTATTTGGAGCATGCGTCACTTATGTAATAGGTGGGTAAATGGATCCCTCCAAGATCCATTTACCCACCACTGAGTTTAGTCCCATACCGCCTAGTGGTGGGACTTGGAGGCCCTATGGAAGCTTATATAAGGAGCCCCAGGCCTCCTGTAACAGATGAGAGAAAGTCAATAGACAAACACGCCCCGTTGAGGGCTTCTCCCGTGGTTTCATCCCGCTCCTCACGGAGTAGGGTTTCACGTAAATCCCGCTGTCTTATTCTTCTTTATTATTTTTTCCATGTTCGCTTCCGCTTCCGATTTTCTAACAACTTCCTTGGGTGACATGGTCTTGGTGGCAGGCCATCTCCTTTTTTGCTCGCTCGGAGGGAGTACCTTTGCTATCTTGGGACCTGCCTTCATTAAAACATGCGTTTATCGACATTGGGAGGTGCACCACATCTTCTCTGATGGGTGTGCACCAAGGGCAGATATCAGTGTGGTGAATGTTCATATTGCTGGTCCTCTACCCCCTTTGATGAAATTCATGCACATTATGGTAGTTGGCTGCTGGGCTTTCCGCCTTTTGATTGAGGTTATGGTCCTTCCTCCACCACCATTGGGGCGAGGGGTGTCTTCGAAGGATGCGACAATGTCTCGGGAGCCAGTTCAGTTGGAAGAACTCGTTGTACAACAACTCATCGAGATGGCTGGTCAGGGATTTGCCCGTGCTGGAGGAGCATTTGTTGGGTCAGCGTGCTACCTCTGAGCTGGTCGTGTTTGAGTGGATGAACCCCACTCCGTTAATGTCGATCGCTAATCGGGTGCTAGAGGCCAGCTGACCGAGCCGGCCTTAGGCATGGACTTTGTCTCGCATGCCGCGTTAGGGAGACAGGCCTGTGGCTCTGTTTTTCGCATGCGTTTGTTTAGTCCGGAACAACCTCTGACTACCTATTATGCATGGATGTGACGTCCATTGCGCTCATATTTTATGTGCGAAAATGCCTGAAATCCTCTGCCACTTATTCTCCCATGAAGGTGCTGACGACATGTGTATCTAGCTACAATGCTCTATTCTAAGAGGCAATCAGTAGGGACGTGCATGATCTGCAACATCGAGAAAAGTCCTGTCGATCACTGAAGCTTGTCTCCTGGAACGTGAGGGGTCTGGGAGACCCGGAGAAGCATGGTACGATGAAGAGGTTACTCTCACAGTGGCAAGGGAACGTTGTGAAGAAAATAAATAAAACTTTATGAACTTCACATCACAGAAACACAAAAAAATATGACAGGCAATTTGCAAAAATCGTGATAGTTCATCACATGAACATGCAAATTGACCACAATGATTTGTACTTTGTGAAATCATTAATTTAGGGAAACAATTTTCTTTAGTGATTTCATATATTCTAATGAGTATTAGGGAGAGATCATGGTTACCTCTTGAAACGCGAGTCTATAAAGTAAGAGATCTCCTGAACCAAGTCCGATATGCACTTGCTTTTCTCGTGGACACGGTGAGGAGCGCGTAGCTTCCCACAAACTTTGATGTCGACTTCTTGAATTTGTCCATGCAAGGATGATCAAGCTCTTGATTTTGTCGTACGAAATCGATCCCTCTCTATGCATGGGGAGCTTGGAGAAGGATCCATGCCAATAGATAGAAGAGAGCCTTGACAAGATGGCGTGTTGGGTAAAAGAGACTAGACGTTTAAGAGAAATAATTTCTTAAGATTCTTCTCATTCTTTAATTCTAAGGCAAGAGAATTATTAGGAAGAACAAGCATGCTTTGAAAGAGAGGCATTTCTCTCTTTTATAGCTATGGTGGACGTCAATAAGGAGGCCTCTCCTCATAGTAGACGTCCACCATGTGACCCATCAGACTTAGGATCGAGGGCTATACTCGGTCCTTATTCAACAACAATTAGGATTCTAGTTATCTCCTTTTAATTGTCAACTAAATAAATCAAAAAATCAATCAACAAATTTACGAGCCTAATCCAATTTGGACTCATGGTGGGTGCCCCATGCTTCTTCAAGCATGGGCATCCACCTTATTATCGTAATTGGTTGGGGTTTGTTACTTGATTATTATCATGATAATCCAATTATCATAATTGGTTATTTTATGAGAGAACCCTTGTAGCTTATGATCCATATTCATAAATCCATACAAAAATGTAAATCCAATTTATATTTAAATTCTATGTGAATCGTATTCACATATGTGCCTTGAAATATTTATATAAATCATATTCATATAAATATTAATATAGATCATTATTCACATTAGTGAATTATATTTGTGAATCATATTCACAAAATACCCTTATGGAAAATTGAATATGCCAATAACAATTATTGTCTCAATATTAATTGTTGGGAGAAAAGAGAAAAATTGTTTATTCCATTAACCCTAGGCTGAAGATATATATATTTCATATTCATGTATCTTTTATATATTTTTGTTCTTCTGTCCACTGTAAATAATTTATCCATAGGTCTCTCCCTATATAAGAGAGCCTAGGGCCCAAGGAATAAACATCTCTTTCGTTTTTCCCATCATGGTATTAGAGCGACGATCCTAGAGCGGAGCTCCGAAACCCTAACCCTAGCCCCACCTTAACCCTCTCCCACACGCACCGCCCGACCCTCTCTCGCGTGTCGCCGACCCTCTCTCTCGCCACCGTCCCTCTCTCGCGCCATCGGCCCATCCCGGTCATCCACGCACTGTCACCCATCCGCACGTCGCTGCCTGGCGTCTTAGTCCAGCTCCGCGACCCTTCCGCACACCACTGCCCTTCCACGCGAGCCCCTCCGCGCGCCGCTGCCCTTCCACGCAGGCTCGCAACCCAGTCCCGCAACCCTTCCACGCGCGCCCTTCCTTCGACATGGAACACGCGACAATGGCGTGGCCTCGACCCTCCTGTAACTCCAAAACAAATGCCTCCACCCTTCTTTAGAAATGCCGCCATCAAGTCCTCTTCCTTGATTATGTCAGTGTAGACAAGATCTTGTCTAGTCTTTAACCCTAGTCTTCTCAAGCCGTCATGTCAAAGAGCAAGGTCGATATTCCCTCCACAAGCGCCTTCAGAGGTCTTGCGCCTATAGTAAAGATAGACGGGTCAAACTATGAAATGTGGGGTATGTAGTTCATGAGGATGATGAAGTCTACTGGTAAGAAACACATCCTTACCGAGGAAGAACCGACTGAGAAGACTGGGGTTAATGCCTCATAGGAGGCGTTTGATGAATATGCCAAGGTTAGGCTTTCAGGTACATTGGCAATAGAGATCGCCAATGATATACTCCATTAGCCCACAACAAAGGTGACGCGGGATATTCTTGTTGTTACTTATTCACTGTCAAAGAATGAGACAAAGATTTTGTAACTTCAACATGATATCTTTACTATCAAACAAAATGGACGACCTCTCCACTCACTATATACATCCTTGCGTGGGATGTTAGGTTCATGCCTCTCACATCAACCGCTGAGCAGCAGAAGACTTATAGGAATGCCACCATGGTTGGTGTGTTCCTGACAGCTCTTGATCCTGAGTACGAGGCGGCCTGTTCCCAGATTTTGACAGACTCTACTATTACTCCTATGGAGGAAGCCTTCCGCAGTCTCAGTTGAATCAATGTTTCATCCTCTACTGCCAGTCAGACTTCTTCTGCGATGGCGTCCTCCCGAGGTTGAGGAGGCTCTTCTCAGTTTTGTGGATGAGGACCTCGTGACAGAGGAGGTTGTGTTTGTTCATCCTGCACCTTCTGCCATCGTTTTGAACATATTGAAGATACATGCTACTCTAAGCATGGTTTTACTGCCTCTGTTCGAATGGCTGAGATGATTGAGCCTCCGAGTACCTCATCTATGGATCAACGATTTGAAGACCTTGTAGCATGATTGAGGGGCATTATACCTCCAGCCAGTCCCATGATATCTTCCTCGACCTCTGGGAGTCACTCTAATGTTGCTGCTTCAGCCTCTTCCAGTACATCAGGTAGCACTTATGTACTCACTGCCAGTAGTGGATTTGATGTTAGAGAATGGATTATGGACTCTGGTGCCACACATCACTTGTGTGGTGACATGGGTCAACTTACAACATACAGACAGGTTTCTCCAGGACGAGTTGTGGTTATTGCAGATGGGACTCATTCCCCAATCATTGGACATGGGGAGATTAGTTTGACACCCTCCATGCATTTACAGAATATGTTGCATGCTCCTGACGTCTCTATGAACCTATAGTATCAGTCAGATTACGAAGGATTAAATTGTCGAGCTATTTTTGACCCATCTTTCTCTTGTATTTCAGGACATCCTTACGGGGCAAGGTGATTGGGTGTGGCCGTGAGCAAGGTGACCTCTATTGCTTAACTCGAACTCCATATGCTGGCATTTCTTCCCTTTCTGTTGGGCATGTTTCTCCCTTCATGTGGCACCTGCGCTTTGGTCATCTCCCGCTCCAGAAAATATGTCATGTTCTGCCTCATATCTCTCGTCACTCGTCCTATCAATGTGAGGCTTGTCAGTTGGGAAAGCATCATCGGTCTACCTTTCCCAGTCATCAGTGTCGGAGCAGTAGCTCCATTTTTGAGTTGTTTCATATAGACATTTGGGATCCCAGTCGTGTTCCTGATCATCAAGGACACATGTTTTACGTTGTTGTAGTGGATGATTTCTCTCGTCTGTCTTGGGTATTTTTATTAAAGAATAAATCTGAAGCCGGAGATGTTATCAAAAGCTTTCTCAATGAAGTACAAAATGTGTTTTTTTCTTCTGTGAAATATGTGAGACCTGATAATGCCTTGGAATTTTGTGCCCATACTCTTTCCAATTATTTTTTAACCCAAGGTATTATTGATCAGACATCATGTTCCTATACTTCCCATAAAATGGTGTTGCTGAGAGGAAGCAACACCATTTGCTTGATGTTACAAGGACTCTTCTCATTCAGAGTCATGCTCCGCATTCTTTTTGGGGTGATGCTGTCCTTACAACATGCTATCTTATTAATCGCATGCCCTTGTCGATTTTTGATTAAGAAAATTCTCTTCTCCCTTGCTTTTCCTGAAAAGGAAATGTTCTCACTTACTTTTCATGTGTTTGGCTCGATCGCCTTTGTCCACCAATTGCCTTCAGGGATTGACAAGCTCTCTCCTAGAGCTGTCAAATGTATCTTTGTTGGGTACTCCATGATACAAAAAGGGTACAGATGTTTTGTTCCAATGCGCAGGAAGTTTTATGTTAGTGCCGATGTTATCTTTTTCGAGTCCGTGATGTTCTTTTCTCCTACAGGTGATCGATTGAGTTCTTCAGACACGGATGATGACATATACATGCCACCACCACCATCATCACCTCTTTCACCTCCACTACCACCACCTCCCTCACCACCACCACCACCGCCACCACTACTTACAGTCCCAGTTCCACCATTACCACATCACTATACCCGCCGGCCTACTTCTGCTCATGGTCACCGCTCATCATCTAGCACGCATGAGGTATGTTCTGAAAACACAGTTTCTAATGATGGATCTAATGGCCTACCTGAGCAGAATTCTTTACAGGAGCCAGATGTGGAGGTTGCTGATTTGAACTTACCTATTGCGCTTCGAAAAGAGAAGCATAGCTGTGCGTCATATCCTATAGCATCTATGGTCTCCTTTGATCGCTTGACTGGTTATTTCAGGAACTTTGCAGTTGCCTTATCTACCGTGGCCATGACACGGAAGTATGAAGAGGCTTTGAAGGATGGTCGATGGCGTTTAGTTATGGAGGAAGAGATGGCTGCTCTTCAGTCGAAAGGTATTTGGAGCCTCGTCCCAGCTCCCACAAGAGGGTCTATAGTAAGCTATAAATGGGGTTTTACAGTCAAACAAAATGCAGACGGTAGCATCGACAGGTACAAGGCGCGTCTGGTTGCACGAGGTTTTACTCAGACATACGAGGTGGATTATCTTGACATATTCTCACCAGTTTCTCATCATTCCACCTTATGCATTCTTCTCTCTGTTGCCATCGTTCGAGATTGGCCCCTATTTCAGTTGGATGTGAAGAATGCATTTCTGTATGGTGATCTTCAAGAGGAAGTCTACATGCAACAACCACTTGGATTTGTTGTTGAGGGGGAGTGTTCACAGGTGTGCAGACTTCATTAGACAATCTATGGCCTTAAGCAGAGCCCTAGAGCTTGGTTCCAGAAGCTCTCAGACCTGTTTGAGAAACGTGGGTTCAAACGATCGAATGCAGATCACTCCCTTTTTATACAGAAAACATTCGGAGGTATGACCGCTATTATGGTGTATGTGGATGGCATACTTATTACAGGAGATGATATGCAAAGAATAAAAAGGACGAAAGAACTTTTGGGTCGTGACTTTGTTACCAATGATCTAGGAGCTCTTAGATATTTTATGGGATTGGAGTTTGCGAGAAATCAACAAAGACTTGTGATGACTCAGAGAAAATATGTTACTGACCTACTAAGTGACGCATGTATGCTTGGATGTAGACCTGCAACTACACCCATCGATCCAAGCATGAAACTCTATGATGACGATACTGATGAGATTGATAATAGAAGATACATGGAGGTAGTTGGAAAACTTCTCTATGTTACCATTACGAGACCTGATATCTCGTTTGCAATCAGTCGGGTGAGCCAATTCATGGAACAACCTCGTCAAGTTCATATGGATGCAATATAAATGATACTAAGGTATCGTGAATCATCTCCAGGAGCAGGGCTACTATTCAAAAAGGACAACTCTATTACTATGCCAACGTGCCGAGAAACCCGAAATTTACCCTTTTAATTCAATCGGATTAACGATTAAATTTTGTGTTCGTTCGTTGCAGTCGGGTAAATTCGGATCGATTAAAAAACCACTTCTTCAATTATTATTCCAATTAAAAGTGAGCGGTTGTATAATTGTTTTTACTCGGGCAAGCCCAAGGTCGAACTCAGGGAGATAACTTTCTCCTTAGGTTTATTTTTAGTCGATCTAGATGCTAGGTTTTCAAAGAAATATTTTTTGGTATTTTTAACTACAATTAGAAATGTAATGCAATTTTGGTCTAATTGAGGGACTAAAATGTAAATTACGTTCAAAAAATATCCAAAAATTCTCAAACTTGGCCACGAGTTGAATAATGATGGAATTAGAGTACTGCCATTTTTTTGGAATTTTTTGACTCTGTGAATTATTTACGAATTAAATATGAATGCAGGGTGATTTATGCAAAATTAATTTTAATAAATACAAAATTAAAGTATTTTTAGAGAATAAAATTATCCCAGATACTTCTATATGAGATGAATCCAGGAAAATTACTAGAGCTCAAGAAAAAATAATTTATGACTTATTAAAAATCTATAAAGCGAAACACCAATTAATTTATTGCAACCTAGTTATGCGCGCAAATAATGGGATTTTTGGGCACAAAGTAGAACTAGTCGAACTGTAGTTACTGTGAATATTTGGTAATTTTCAGAGCAACAATTAATTTAATGTTAATTTAATAGCAAGCAGTGGGCAAAATATTCAATTTTCTATGAAAATAATTATATTAAATAATATGAAGCTCAAAAAAATCAATCCAACATTCACAATGATAAAGCATGAATTGATATACAATATGCAATTTTTAGAATCATGAAATAATGCCAAATGCACGTTCAAATAAATATGCCAACACATGGTTCTATATGCAATAAAGAAATAGAATTGATAGACAAAATATGCTGACAAGGACTGTTATGCAATTACCTATACACTGGGAGTTTTCTTGCAATTTGTCCAGTGTCACGTACGTGTCACGTGACCCGTAAAACGACGAGAATGTTTGTGTGAATATGGAGAGGAGTGGGGGTATATTGCAATTTCCCCTGGCATCACGTGCTGCAAAAGTGACTTCAGAACTGCAGGATCCCTTTTTAATTTGCGGAAGCTCGGGGGTATTGGAGAAATTTTCCCGCTCACGTGATGCTCACATGTAGGAGAATTTTGGACTGCGAGCCGAAAGCTTCTGGGTTGAGGGCTTGATCATGCGGAAGTCGGTGATGCTTGGAGATGTCCGGTTGGCGAGGTGGTGCAGTTGGAACTGGACTTCGGCGGAGGGCGTGGGCCGCATCTCCACGTGGTGGGTTGGCAACAGTCGGATGGGAGCGCGCTGTAGGGTCGACGGAGGCGCGCAGGTTGACAGAGTCGAGGCTGGCTGATGGTCGCACGGATGGCAGCCCTACTAGTGGCGAAGCGGTGACTCCACCTCCGTCGACACACGGCGGGAGGTGGAGCGGCTAGGCGGACGACGAAGGCTCGAGTGGAGTCGCGCGGCGGTCGCTGCACCCACAGTTGGCGGTGCGACTCGAGGAAAGGTGCGGCTCCGTCGCTTCGAGGCTCTACAAAGTGAAGGTTCGCAAGTCGAGGCTGTGCAGGTGGTAGCGTAGGGGTACAGGGATGGAGCTCCTGTGCGACCGTGTTGAGGGAGGCAGCACAACTGTTGGACGGCAACGCGTGCGAAGCTGGTGGTGCTGAAGAGGAATCAACCTGCTGGTGGAGGCGAAGGGCTCGACCGTTAGGCTTTGCACTCGCGTCGAATGCACAGAGATGGTCGCGGTTGTCGAGGCGGTGGACTGGAGTTGCGGTTCCTGCAAGAAAGGACCAAGCGAAGGGGGGGGGGTGGACGAAAGATGACTCGCGAGCGGGGACGGTTGGCTGGAGTGTATCGCGATGTGTAGATGACGGTGATCGAAGGTGGAGGGGTTCTCAGTGAAGGGGAAGAAGGCGAGTGGGGGTGAATAAGGATGGTTGCAGATTTAATAGAAGAAGAACAACGAAGGAGAAGAATGAACAGAGGAGATGGAGTCTGGAGAGAGAAGAGGAGGAAGAAAAGCAAGGAGAAAAAGGATTACCTGCGGGTTTCCTCACCGTGGGGGTGGCTGGAGCTTCAAGCTTCGACCGATGATGGCCTCAAGGTGAGTGGCTAACCTCTACGAAGCTGTACAGAGGCTTGGAGTATGTCCAGCAATGTTCGAAGAGCTTTGGATCTCTTCGAGGTCACTAGACCCGTCATTTCCATTTATTGGGCACCGCCGCTGTCGCTGGGGCGCTCGAGAAGCTGGGGCTTTCCTCCTTGTTGGCGGATGCTCGAACGACAGAAGTGAAAGGGCCTTTACAGGGGGTTTGAGATGAGCGAGATCGTGGGTAGGAGATATGGAGGGCATGCCCGGCATTGGCGGATGACACGGGCGTGAGGAGGGGAGCTGGAGGTGTGCGCGAGAGGTGGTCGCGGGAGGAGATGGGTGTGGTTGGCAGTTACGTGTGGGCAACAGGAAGTGGTGGAGGACGCAGGGCAATCCGTGTGCACCGCGGGGGGAGGTGGATACGTGGTCACGTGCTAGGCACGTGACCAGGCGGAAGAGGAGGCGCCACGTGGTGGTTTCTTTTTTAATTATTTAAAATAATCAAAATAAAATAAATAAATAAATAAATTAAAATATATTAATAAAATAAAATAATTAAATAAATAATAATAAAATTGGGTGACACATGGCAGCTTCAGAAAAATCTCAATTTAAATCGAAAGAAAAATAAAAAGGAAATACCAAAAGGGGTCAAATCAAAGAGTGGTCAACATGAAAGTTGCTCGTCTCGACGGGATCTACAACTTCCGTGGAGGATCGAAAATCAAAGGAAGTCATCTGTACAAAAAGTATTTTTAGTGGTACCTTATAGATATAAAATACCACATTTTTATCTTTTGCAATTTTTTTCTCTCATTTTCAATTCGAGAAAAATCAAAAAAATGAAAGAAATATTTACAACTTAATCTATTTTTTGGATTTTTAATAATTAAGAAAATAAAAAGATAAAATGGAGGGTATTATGTTCAATATGTTCAATATACAATAGGGGTCCTAAACCCAAGTTTCACATACGAACTCCGATTTTTATGAAATTAATCTTGTTTGAAGGTCTTTGAATGTATACAAATTTAAAAGTGAGTAGACCTAAATCAGACACTGTATGAGAGAGAGATGTGCATTTTAAAGTTCATAGTTTCAAACTAGGGCTCGGGTTTTATTGGTTAATTTTACAAGTTAATATTTTTTTGATATTTTTTCTTTATTAGTGTTAGTAATATATACACTATAGAGTTGATTTTATTGGATTTGAAGTTAGTATAAAACAGATATGAAAAGGTTAATTTGGCTAATATACAGATGGATATATACAAGGAATTTCAGGCTTCTTGTTAATGCAATTATGAATGCTAAAATGCAGATATTATTTACACATGCATGGATGCTAATTATGCAATATTAGTGATGAAATGCAGCTAGATACTCGGGAACAAAGCTCTATTTTCAACTTTTAGTGTGGTGAATCACAAATTCAGCACGTGCACAGATGCAGACTATGCAGGATGCCCCAGGGACGGGAAGTCCACCTCTGGATTTGCTATATTTGTTGGAGACTCACTAGTCTCATGGAAAAGTAAGAAGCAAACTGTTGTTGCTAGATCCAGTGCTGAATCTGAGTATAGAGCTATGGCACAAGCATGTACAACGATGATGCGAGTTCGAGCAGTCCTAAGTAATTTACACATAGATGCACCTCTCCCCATGTCACTAGCAAGTGACAATCAAGCTACCTTTTTTATTGCTAATAATTTTGCATTCCACGAGAGAACAAAACATATTGAGGTTGATTGTCATTATATACGTGACATGATCCGGAAGGGCTTCATCGCTACATCTCATTTCAGTTCAGGAGACCAAACAACATGCATTTTCACCAAAGCCCTACTTAGAGGATCTTTCCAGAAGTATTTGTCCAAGCTGAGCATGATTGATATTTATGCTCCATCTTGAGGGGGAGTGAAGAGATATATTTCATATTCATGTATCTTTTATATATTTTCTGGTCTTCTGTCCACTATATGTAATTTACCCATAGATCTCTCCCTTTATAAGATAGCCTAGGGCCCAAGAAATAAACATTTTTAGTTTTTCCCAACATATGCTCTCTTATATAGGAGAACAGCCTATGGGTAAATTACATAAGCCATACATAAGTAAAGAGAATTAAGAAACAGTTATAGAGACAAGAAATAAATAACATAACATAAATATATCTTTACACTCCCCCTCAAGATGAAGCATAGATGTCGATCATGCTCAGCGTGGACGAGCCACTTCTGAAAGGGGCCTCTGAGTAAGGCCTTGGTGAAGATATCTGCAGTCTGGTCCCCTAAGCTGACATTGGATGTGGAAATAAAACCCTTCTGAATCATGTCAAGTAGATAGTGGCAATCCACCTCGATGTGCTTGGTACGTTCATGAAATGCTGGATTATATACATAAATATAGCTGCCTGATTGTCAATGTTGATTGACTTATGTCGTAGATACGTGACTTGTATTACTATATTACTAATATACTTACTAATTCAACTATTAAATACTAATCATGGTTGCAGAAGTCGGTAGTCGTTACTCGGTCGGCCGGGTCATTGCTAAGGATTAGTCGGCAGTAGGGAGACTAATCAGATTTAGTCGAGCATTAGTAGGTTTTGATTTGTTTATTATTTTAAATATATAAATTATTTTTTATACACAAACTCTCATAAATTTGCATAGATTTAGCCATTTTCAATTTTATAAGAACTTAAAAAGAAGCAAGTGAAGGAAAAGAAGGAAAAAAGACCCAAGTTAAGAACAAATTTTAGCTACATAACATGAGCTAATGTTCACAAGCACATATAACAAGTCAAAACAAAAGAACAAATGTTAGCTACATTAGTTAAATAGTTCAAACAAATATTTCGAAACATCATTTACTTTCCAGCCGAACGCAAAATATAGTGTAGTTGCAGCTTATTCCATTTTATCCTCCCCAACAAAGTTACAATAATCGAGCAATGAGATCACACACATGTAACCCCAATAGAAGCAACGACTAACCGGATTTCTAGCACAAAAATGAAAACCAATCATATGTTCAAATCCAACACAAACATAAAAATGAAAACTGTCTTATAAGCCCTTATTCTAGCATAATTACACACATGTTTTTTTTGAGAAAACCAATCACATGTTCAAATCCAAATAAATCCAAACTGGATCACATGGAAACCTCAATTCAAGAGCAACTTCTTCACTAAATGCTATGCCAGCATGTTATTTAAAAAATGTTGGAAACCTTAACCTTTGGGGCCGACGATGCTGGCTGCAGCGGGAGTAGAGGAACGCTGAGCGACCGGAGGAGGTGGCAATCGGAGGAGGTGCGACGATCAAAGGAGGTGGCGATCAGAGGATGTGCGATGAGATGATCGCTTGGAGAGGGTTCGAAGAGTAGAGGGTGTCGGGTTTTGCGAAGAGTGCGTGAGAAGTCGAAGAGCCGGATAGTAACCTAAATCCTTAACTCGAAATGGATATCCGGATAGTCAGCTCTTAGTCAAGTAAAGCGACTAGTCAGCTCGACTAGTCGCTTTACTTGACTAAGGGCTGACTATCCATAGTCGAGTCGGCCAGGCCACCGAGTCGTTTAATCAGATCGACTAGTCGGTTGATTTTTGCAAGCATTATACTGCTATAGTAACATGCACAATATATGTTTGCAGTCTTTCCTCTTGAGTTGCTTCATCTCTACCACCAAAATGGGGTGAAACCCCCTATTCAAAAGGGGCTCTTATTAGTATCGGTCTTATATCTATTGTAGCGGTTCAAAAATGGGGTCTCGCTGGGAGTAGTTATAAAAGCAAAATCCCAAACAAATTGTCTAAAAGTTTAAGACAGGGTGATATTGAGCAATATCGACCCAATATCGATGGTATCGCTCGAATCTGCTAAATTTTGTCCTCAAATCTTCAAACTTTGACAGGGACATCGATATCTTGCGAGACATCAGTCGATATCCTGTAACATTATGCATGCTTACCTCCTCCCCGTTAATACCGATATATCGACATATATCGCTTACGTATCACAGTATTTAGTACTATATTGGTCATTTCTTTCAATCTGCAATCACCAAGGTCTCTGTAATCAAGAGGGAGAGTGACATTATTGCAACTTACCAAATGCACTCCCTTAGAGTTGACATCCGCTGAATCCCAAAGAAATCTTCTCATGCATATATCAAGATGTTTACAATTCCACAGTGAGAAGTCGTGTCGAGATAAAAAAGATTGGGAGCATCACCAGGACAACCTTAAGAAGAACCTGTCTCCCACCTCTAGAGGCATGCAACCTTGTTCCTTGTGAGCTTGCGCTTAGGGCTGTCAGGAAAGCTCGAACTCGATGAGCTCAACTCGAGCTCGGCTCGTTAAGGGCTCGTGAGCCGGACTCGAAACCTTAACGAGTCGAGCCCGAGTTGGGTTTTATTGCTCGTTAGCTTATCGAGTCGAGTTCGAGTTGGGCATTGTTCAACTCGGAAACTCGACTCGATAACTCGTTTTCTCTCTTAATAAAAAATTAAAAACATATATACCAAAACTTCCACATTTAGTTTGATTAAACTAGAGGTTAACATTTTTCTTGCCCAAAAAGCTACACAAAAGAGTATAAAAAATCAAAATTACAAATGTCATTTGCATAATTTAATGTATAAAATGGATCAATGACTCATTAAGAGGTTCATGAGCCTACTCATTTTGAGGCTCATGAGCCAGCTTAGAAACTCCCGACTCGATAAGTGGCTCGTGAGCCAGCTCATATTGAGGCTCGTGAGCCAGCTCAGAAACTCGTGGCTCGATAAGAGGCTCGTGAGTCAACTCGAACTCGACGAGTTCGAGTTCGAGTTAGTGATCCAGGGCTCGATCCTTATCGAGCCCGAGTTCGAGCTTAGGTTTCTTATCGAGTTCGAGACCGAGTTGAGGCCAACTCGGCTCGTTGAACTCGATAGACACCCCTACTTGCGCTCACACGTTCTAGCACTGAGGTTCAATCCAATTGTCAAAGTTTGCTACTACATAAAGGAAGCCCAAGATAACTGATATGCAAAGTACCGCTAGGGTTAAAGTGATCTTGACACACTCAATCTCCTTGTTTGGGAGGCCACAATGAATAAATGTGGAATTGAATCTATTTATCGTCGAGCCTGAAGGCTCCCCCCAAAACATCAAGCATAGTGCTCATTGCTATGAATTTAAAAGTCTCAACTTCTACAAAGAAAATAGTATCATCAACATATTGCAGCAACGAGATAGAAATGCCATTCCAAGAGGTAGCTAGAAGTACCATCACGTTAAAACACATGTCTTACAATAATTGCAAGAACATTCACTATGGGAACAAAAAGAAGTGAAGCAAGAAACATCCCCCATCACCCTCTGCGGTTTGAAAAACCCCTTCTGGATTCCCATTGATCAAGACAGATTTGGATGCTTTGGTGGCGTATCTCCTCATCCAGGAAATTAGAGATTTGTGAAACCTTTTTTTGCTAGAGACACCTAGTTTGCGCATGTCAAAAAAAGGTGAGCTAGAAGAAGCACCAATCAACACAACCCAACACCATTGAGAAGTCCCACCTTCCACAGGATTCCCCTTACTCCTCGTCTCTTCCAGTCAGCCACAATTGGAGTTGTTAATACCATGTTGTCTATTATTTCCCTATCCGAGATAAAAGTTGTCTGCACCTCTTTGATTAACCCTCCAAAACAACATGCAACATGTTTGCTAGAACCTTAGCCATCACAAGATCAACCGCATTGGATTATGAAATCAGGTGTAAGTCCTCTCTCTTGGGCACCTCCCTCTTTGGAAGTAGGAAAATAAGAGCTAGGTTGACCTTTTCAAACCAATTATTTCCACAAGTGAATTCTTAGATCATCTCCATAAAATCGACTTACAACGTGTCCCACAATTATTTTTGACAAAGATCAATGAAAAACCATCAGGTCCATGTACACCATCAGCATTCAGATCGAACATAGATGAGTGAATTTTAAACTCAAAGAAATCTATCACAAGCTTGATGCCTTGTGATAGCTTTAGTGATTAGGCTCCCTGCTCCATCCATCGCCATTACTACGAGGGAGGTAATGACTGGCCCGGTGGAAACAAATCCTCCATTGCCCTCCTTACTTCCTTATCATCATTAATCCACTCGTTATTTACCAAAATAGATCGATTGAGATTACAAAATCGTCTCCCGTTGCCATCGAGTGAAAAAATTGGCGTCGACATCCCCTTCTCTAACCCATTGTTTCCAAGAACGTTGGCACCACTTAATCTTCTATTATAAATTATCCTCCTTGGATAATGATGCAAGCGAGCATAGTTTGATGGGTCATGCAGAATTGATGCAATCACGGATTTGATGATTTTAATAACTTAGGATTTCCCGTCCCTATTTGGTTTTTCAATTTAGTCGTTCATTTTTATTTATGCTAAATAAATTGAAATTTATTGTAGATTTATGCTAGATAATGCTAGTTGGAGTCAAATTAGGAATGGATTAGGATTTTATTTGATTTGAATCTTATTCTTTTACTATTTTGTAATTAAAAATTACCAAAAATAGTAAAAGAATAAAATTCAAATAAAAAAAAATTAATGGTTTGGTGGTAGTGCAGTGTGTCTGCTACCCAAAAAAATAGGGTTCAAATTCCCTTTTAAGGGGGCTGCGTTAGGAAGTCGATAGCCAGTATAAAAAATAGTCGGATCTTTCAACATGGATTTGAGCAAGAATCCATATAGTCGACCCTACTTAAAGTTGGAGAAGGCTTCATCATTTTACTATTTTTGTAATTAGATCATCTCCCTATACAAAGGGAGTGAAAGTCCATTATAGGTTAATGTGGAGAGGAAAGAATGAATTGCATTATTGATGAGGACTATGGTTCTCTTATATAGGAGAGATACTTTTTGGGAAAATTACATGAAGAAGACAAAGAAAATAGAAATTACATAAACATTATAAATGATAACTAATATCTCAATACTCCCCCTCAAGCTGGAGCGTAGATATCAATCAGGCTTAGCTTGGACCAGCATCTTTGGTAAGGCCCTCTGGCTAAGGTCTTAGTAAGTACATCTGCTGTCTGGTCTCTAGAGCTCTCGTGAGTAGTGGCGATGAGTCCCTTCCGTATTACGTCACGAGTGTAGTGACAATCCACCTCTATGTGTGTGGTCCCTGGGACACCCAGTATAATCTGCATCTGCACATGCTGTAACTGAAAGGGATGTATCTCTGTTGAATAGAAGTCCAGTGCCAGGTGATGCCTTCAGATACTGCAGAATCACATGGATTGCATCTATATGTGCATGTTTGGGCTGCTCCATAAACTGACCCGCTTTGCTTGCCAACAAGCTCCATGTACCTCCTCTTGTCGACCTCCTCAGTATCATCATCGTAGAGCTTCATGCTCGGGTTCATAGGACTAGTGGCAGGTCTGCAATCTACCATGCCTGTCTAAGAAGGAAGATCTGTAACATACTTCCTCTAGGCCATCACAAGACCTCGCCGGTTCCTGGCAAACTCTAGTCCAAGGAAGCAGTGTAAACTACCATGGTTCTTGGTCACAAACTGCTGACCTAGGAAATCCTTGACAATCTGAATGCCCTGCTCGTCATTGCTGTAGCAATGATATCATCAACATAGACACGAATGACAATTATACCTCTCTAAGTCCTGTGCACAAACAGAGAGTGATCGACAGTCGATCACACAAACCCTTGTTGCTCTATCAAGTCTGAAAGCTTCTGGAACCATGCTCTTGGACTCTGTTTAAGGCCATAAATAGCCTTGCATAGCCCGCAAACCTTCTGACACTCCCCCTCAGTAGCAAACCCATGTGGCTGCTGCATGTAGACCTCCTCATGTAGATCACCATATAGAAAAACATTCTTCACATCAAGCTGCTAGAGGGGTCAATCTCGTGTCACAACAACATACAAAAGGATACACAGAGTAGAATGTTTGGCTACTGGAGAAAAAGTATATTGATAATCCACCAATATGTCTAGGTGAACCTGCATGCCACAAGTCTCGCCTTGTAGCGATCCACACTGCCATTTGCACGATGATTCACAGTGAACACCCATTTGCACCCAACAACGGATGCACCAACTGGAGCTGAAACGAGACCAAGTATCATGTGGCTGTAGCACGACCATCTCCTCCTCCATGGCTAGACGCCACCAACTGTCCTGAATAGCCTTCTGATATGTCCGTGGTATCTCCACGACTGATAGTGCCAAGGTAAATCTCCTGAATCATCTGAAAGTCTGCTCAAGGTACTTGGGCTGCAAGAGGATATGTAGCACACGTACGTCTCTGCTTTCGCAGAGTAATTGACACATCAATATCATCTGCCATGCTCTGAACTTGTAAGTTTCCCTCTTGAGAGGGTATATGTTCATCATGTAGTATCTCCTGCTGCACAGACAACTCAGTAGTACCATCATTAAAAACAATATGCTCATTACATATCTGAGGCATACTGGATGATGTGGAAGACTCGTGATCAAGGGGAACTGAGTGAGACATGCGAGTAAATACATGTGGAAAAAATCGAGTCAATGTAGGTGGTGGTCCAAGGGCAGTCGCAGGAGTAGGTGGAGAAGTAGGTACAAGAGATGGTGGTATTGGTGGACTGGGCGGTGGCTGTGTATCAGTAAGTGTAGGTGGTAGGATTGTAGGAGGTGGATGCATGCATATCTCGTCATCAGAGTCTGATGGTGCTAGTCTATCACTTGTAGGAGAGAAATACATGACAAACTCAAAAAATGTAACATCAACACTGACAAAGTATTTCCGCTGAAGCGGATCAAATCAATGGTACCAATTTTGGGTACGAGTGTAGCCAACAAAAAACACTTGACAACTCCAGGGGAGAGCTTGTCACGACCATGAGAAAAACCATGAACAAAGGCTACAGATCCAAACACACGAAATGTGATGGGGAATAGATCCTTTCGAGAAGCACAATCGAGAAAGGGATCTTTTCTCCCAAAACAGAGGAAGGCATGTCGTTCACTAAGTATCAAGCAGTGAGAACTGCATCACCCCAGTAAGCGTGAGGTGCACAACTCTGAATCAGTAGGTTTCTGGTCACATCGAGTAAGTGACGGTGTTTGCACTCTGCAACGTCGTTCTGCTGAGATGTATGGGCACACAAGGTCAGGTGTAAAATGCCAAGAGACCTGAGAAGCTCGGAAAGTTGTAGGGTTTAAAACCCTTTGGCATTATCCGAATGCAAATATTTGACATTGGCAGAAAAATAATATTTATCTCATTAATGAATGACTTGATAACAGATCCAACCTCGGACTTATTCTTCAAAAGGAAAATCCAAGAAAGTCTAGAAAAATAATCTACAACGACTAAATAAAAGCGGTGTCCCTGGTGATCAGGAACATGACTCGTACCCCAGATATCTAGATGAAGGAGCTAAAACAACTGGGAACTACTTCGACTCCGACGAGATGGAAAGGAGGAACCACAATGCTTCCCAAGCTGGCAAGCTTCACACTGAAAGGAAGATCACGTGCAGATATGTGGGAGAACATGACACAACTTCTGCAGAGGAAGGTGGCCAATTCGAAGGTGCCACAGGTACGGTGAGATTGGTCCAGTAGAAATAGTGGAGGCACCAATATGAGAAGGATGGACCTGTCTATAGAGCCCTCACTGCTCACGGCCACATCCGATCACCATGCCCGTGAGTATGCCCTGAAACACAAGAGATGAAGGGTAAAAATTGCACGTCAATACCAAGCCTTAGTAATCTGACTAATAGAAAGTAAGTTCATCTGAAAATCTTGGGCATATAAAACATTCTGAAGGTACATGGATGGAGTCACCTCCCTTTGTCTTGTGATGGGTAAGTGGATCCCATCAGCAATAACAACCCATTTGCCTGAAGGTATAGTCTTGTAGGACATGAACTGGGCTTTGTCTCCACACAGATGGTGGGATGCGTCATAATCCATGATCTATTGTGTCATATCTGCACCCTACTACCAGCAAAAGCGTTAGCGATACCTGATGAGCTCGAAGAGGCTCTGGCTACAGCTGCAGTATATGTGGATCCCGTATTAGTGGTGCTGGTTACCAGAGTCATGATCTCTCATATACGAGAGACAATGTCATCGGCGTGGATCTGCCTAGGAAGCTGGAGTCTCTGAAGGCTTGATCTGTTATGCCATGCGAGCAGATGCGGGGTATTCATGCTTTAGATAGCATGTGTCCTCTCAGTGTCCTAAAGGACGAGAGTAGGTGCAAGGACCATGCTGCCATCCACTGCCTCTGCCACGGGGACTACGCTCTCTAAATTGGGTAGATCCTCCTTTGCTGCGAGAAGCAGCCATCGCTGAAGAAGGCTATGGAGTGGCGGTAGGAAGAATAAGAAGCCCGCTGAGACGATGTAAGCCTCTACGGGAGGTATGTTCACCTCGGTATGGAGCTGTGCTCGTGCTCCATCATACTCCGGGTTTAGCGCAACCAAAAAGACTCCAACCATCGTGGAGTTCCTGTATGCCATTTGCTGCTCAGTGGATGTCGTAATAGACATGAAGCTGTGATGCTTCTCGAACATGCCACGAAGCGATGAGTAGAATGTGTGCAATGGACTGCTATTCTACTTGGCCCAGTAAATGTCAAACTGAAGCTGAAGAATTTTGGCCGCATTCTTCGCTTGGGCATAAGTAGATGCTAGAATATCCCACACTGCCTTGGCGATGGGCTGATTCACTATATCATTGGCTATATCTGAGGTGAGGGTCCCGGAGAGCCAAATACATGCATATGCATGATCTTGCTTCCACGAAGCATTGTCCCCAGTCTTATTCGTGTCTTCGGCTTCATTAGAATGTGCTCCTTGAAGGGAGAAACTGCATGGACCACAACTCATAGTTGGTCCCATCCATCTTTATGATGGGAGTCGGGCCCTTGAAGGCACTGGATGAATAAAAGATATCACCCTTGTTCTCTGACATGATGGAAGAACGGTCGAAAACGGAACTCGACTGGGAAGAAGACCGATCTGAGCGAGTCTACACAATCATATGGAGGATTGATTGTACGTGTAGGCTTATATAACCATCTTCGTCAATCCTTGGTGCGTGTTAGGGCCAGAAAACATGATTTATAGTTGTGAAATCACGCTTTCTGATCAAAATCAGACCATTTTCTTATTAAATCAGACCGTTGGGTGGCCTGAAGGCCCTGGGACCCAAGGAGGAGCCTACCGGGGCCTACAAGCCCCTAGGAGGTAGCAACGGGCCCACGGCGGTAACTAAGGCCTGGAGACGACACTAGGACTGTTGCTGGTGGCTGGCGACACGGTCTAGAGACCCTAGCTGCCTTTCGACGGTGACCTGGTGGCTTGAGGAGGCGCACAGAGAGGCTAGTCGTGCGTGGAGGCTAGCGACGACGCGCAAGGGCCGCACGAGAGAGGCCTCCGAGTGGTGGGGCTTGGCTCTTGCCAAGTTAGGGTTTGTGGTGGCAACGTGGATTAGGTTAGAACTCCGATCTAGGACCATCGTTCTGATACCTTGTGGAGAGCAAAGAAGAATTGCAATATTGATGAGGCCCTAGGATTCTCTTATATATGAGAGAAACCTGTTGGGCAAATTACACGAAGAGAACAAAGAAAATAGAATTTAAATAAACAATATAAAAGATAACTAATATCTCAACAGTTAAGTTATGAATTGAATTTGAGTTTGGTTTGGAGAGTGCTTCCACCATTATTTCCTCCTCTCGACCCCATTCCTCCCTCGTCCCGCGAGACGCGTTACACTTCTTTCTCTCCTCTCTCCTCCCTTTCGATTCTCTAACTGCATCACCTTCAGTTGAGTGATTGAATGTAATAATTTGGCCGAAGTCATTGGGAATAAAGAATAATAATCTTTTATTATTATCGTTATTTTGGTTTTTCATACTTTTTAAATATAAAGCAAATGTTAAATGTGTATAGTTTGATAGTTATTCAACTAGTACTTTTATCTTGTTATCAAATAACCACATGCATAAATATATAAGATTATATTTAAAATAATCATAAATATCTATTGAATATTTCTTATTAGTCGCACGAATACCGTTTATTCCTTATTTAGTTATCTTTAATACCGTCTTCGAATATTTCTTATTAGTCGCACGAATACCGTTTATTCCTTATTTAGTTATCTTTAATACCGTCTTCGCAACATTGATGGTAGTATACAGTAAACATAGAATTGAAATATGATGAAA
Organism: Ottelia alismoides; assembly: GCA_037367405.1. Classification (NCBI taxonomy): domain Eukaryota; kingdom Viridiplantae; phylum Streptophyta; class Magnoliopsida; order Alismatales; family Hydrocharitaceae; genus Ottelia; species Ottelia alismoides. The sequence continues at coordinate 395,582 of JAZKJV010005656.1, read as the reverse complement.
ATTTGAATAGAATGATGAATTTTGATGTAGTGATAGAATAGAAAAATTTCGAATATGAAATATAAAAGGACCAATGCACTAGCATTGCAATAAGATGAGGAACTCAAGAGTTTGTACTCTATGTATATGAACCATAGCCTTTTATACATACGAGTCTCATGGAGGAACCATCAAATCGAACTCATTAGGTTGTGTACAGAAATGGATGTAAAAAAAATGAATTGTTGAGGTTGTTCCTGTCATGGATCGTTGATTGAGGAACGTTGATTGTGGGTAGGTGCCAAAATTGCAGTTACTGACGTGGCATGTCAAAAAGATCAAAAGTTTTTTTAGGAAAAGGGTGAGACGTCGAGAAGACATCTGCCTAGAAAAAGTATGATAGTTTAGCAGATCTTGATAGTGGGCTGGTGGGCTTGGAAAATAGACTGTCATTTATCCTAGCCGATTTATGCTCATGTACGAGTATTTCACCCTCACGTATCTCTGTCCCTGATTGTGCTGCAAGGTGTCCATCAGATGTGTAGACTGTAGTACTGCCAGTTTTTCGGTTTTGATGGCATGGTGATTTTTAAGTGGTGTGGATATTATGTTGGTTGGTGATTTTTAAGTGGTGTGGATATTATGTTGGTCTTGGTATCTTGATGCTTTTTTGGGAGGACCCTACACAAATATAATGAAATTCTCATGAAATTGACCATGTTTTGCTTTCATTCCCCACTTATTAAAAAAGCAACAGATATCATGAGAAAGAAAGTTAGATAGAGGTGGTCGGTAGAAGGGAAATAGGATTCTACAGCTGAAGTTTTGGGATGGGATTTGTTTGTCTATTAGCAACTCCCGTCCATGTCCACAATATTTTGTTTTGCATTCTTGTTTTTATTTGATCTTCCTGTTTTGGAAATTTGATTAAATATTTTATCTTCAGGTGTGCTTTGGGGGATGTAACAAACTCCGATGCTTACTATGAAAAAGCTCTTGAGGTTTCGAGAGACGGATCTGCTAGAGCTAAGGTGATGCTTCTATTAAAGCATAGTTGACTCTTTTCTCATTGTAATACTATGCAATCTTTAATATGGTTCACATTCAGAGGTCTCTTGCTCGTAGCGCATACAACAGGGGTGATTATGAAAAATCAAAAACTCTTTGGTACATTTCTTTCTGAAGCACCTCCTTGTGGAATTTTATATCCTTAATTTATCTTTTATAATGTCTCAAGAAAAAACATTATATATTCATAAGAACCTTTAACACCAGTTTACTGAATTATATTTCTTGTGACAGGGAATCTGCAATGACACTGAATTCTTTGCATCCTGATGGGTGGTTTGCTCTAGGTGCGGCTGCATTGAAGGTGCTCCCTTCTTACCATTGTATCAATGCCTTTTCTCTTATATGAAGATGCTGGTCAACATTTTCTTTATTTGAGTAAATCCTTCAAACCAATTTAGAAATATCATTTTCTTCTCCTTATATTAAATATATTTTCTTTTTAGCACTGGACAATCTTATGAAAAACTGTTAATATTGAATAAATATGTATCTTCCCTCTCTTGATTCATATCGTATCAACTTAAAATGTCTCGTGGTTACTAACTTCAGGAATTGTGGATTTGCTTAGGGCCTTAGGTGTTTGTTCACCATCATATGGCATCTATATGATGCATTGCCAATCATTACAAGACTACCAATTGAAAATCTCCTCCATAATCCTCTTAAAAAATTTCATCTCATAAATTCGTACTATTGGTTGTGTTTTCTCTAGCAAGACGTCCATAAGTATACCATCATCACTACATGTTTTTTACTCTTTATGGCACCATTTGGTTTTTGGATGTGGAACGTGGAATACATTTGTGTTCTCCATTTATATTTTTGTTTGTAGAATTAATGATATGAGGCATGATTGGATATGTTGGAGTTAATCTCAATCTGCATATGGTTGTTTTGAAGATTGAGGGATAAGTGATAGTAATTGGGGGATAGTTAGTTGCAATGGGGTAAAGTGGTATATATTGTTGCCATGTAGTTTGATTGAGGAATATGTGATAGTCTATGTTTAGATGAGTATTAAATGAGAAGATAGGTATCTGTGTTAAGAGGAATATGTGATAAGTAGTTATGATTTGGATCTATGTTCAGGAATGACCCAAGATAGATCTGAATGGATGCAAAGAATCCATGCAACTGACCCTAAATAATGTGGGAAAAGGCTTTGTTGTTGTAGGTATCGAACTCTTCGGAGTTAAATTGGGGAGGGGGAGCTTCTGCAGTCCACATGCTCCTTGATCTATCTCCACACCAAAAGAAAATCGTTCGTCCTTTCTCACAACTGTCGAAGCTTTTTGAGCTTGTCTATGCACCAAATAACTAATGGAATTAGCATTTCTCTAGATCTTGCCTATTTAACTCAACTTTCATCTCACACACTCTCCTCCATTACTACATGGTTCATATTTGATCACTACTTCGCTTTTATCTAGGGGTTTTTCGGAGTTCAACACAAAAGGAGGGGGTGAATTGTGTAATATATTCCAATAATAATACCTAATTAAAATATTCATAAACCACATAGATATAAGTTGAGAAATTCAAATCGCAATTGCATACAATGATTTTTACGTGGAACATGCGGGTGAAAACCACGACCCAGAACTATGTTTTAGGATCTCCCTTCGCTCTCTCGATGAAGCTTGCTCTCACTATCCCGTTGCTACTTTAAATTGAGGGTAGCACAAGCTCTTGTACAACATGCACTCTTCCCTAGACAACCCCAAAAGAAGATTTTATCTCTCACGGAGGAAGGAATCCATAAGTCGAATACATGTTTACAATATATTGAGCAGAAAAATAATTTAGCAACAAACTTGAATCCACAAGCTTACAGAACTTTCAGCATAAAATCTGCTTGAGAATGATGATCGCCGTTGAACACAAAGAGTGATGTAAATAGGTATTTGCAACGACGGAAAATAAAATTTGACGGTGGAAAAACTATTTAGTGGAAGAAATTAGAGGGATGGAGAAGAGAAAACTCGCCGGTTGCGAGGGATTTTGGAGAAGAAACGCGTAGATCGCGCGGAGGGAGAAGAGAGAAGGGGAAGCGATATGAGATAAATCTCAAAATGATTTCAACTTGAGCTATCTTAAACAAAGGACTACTATCCCTCTTATATAGGAGGGATGAGACTACAAAAAATAGAAAGCAAATCAAAATTCAAATTCTAGCTTATCCTAACTTGGACCCTAAATATCTCTAACCGATTAGCTACTAAACTTAACCGACTAATTAATTAAATCGAGATCACATGCGATCTCTTTATTTTAAAATAAAAATTGCAACGGACTTAATAAAACGTAAATAGACTTTAATTAACGAATAAAAATTAAGCCATAATTACTAAATTTCAATAGACAAAAATCTTTTATTGAGCCCCAATTGGCCGTCCCACGTTGCATCAATTGAGCCCGCATTGGGGGAGCTTGTTTAGCTAGGGAGCGTTTGATTGAAGAGTGTTTGAGAGCACAAAATCATGAAAAGAGCTTGAATATCACACACAATAAGACTCTTCCTATTCTTTTGTAAGTATAAAATATTTTTCTTCAGTTTTGTCTCAACAATGATCGCCATTGTCCTATTTATAGTGTCGGGTTTCACAGAGTCATTAGTGAGAAAAAATGGAAATTCGAACCGTTACAAAATTCAAAAAATAAAGGATGATCGATCTTGATTCAAGGGTTATCGATCGGGTCAACAAACATTTTGTGGATGTTAAGTGACTGTCGAGTTGTAATTTGAAAAGTGATCGATCATGGTCAAAAGATGGTCGATCAATGATGATTGATTTGATTCAAAAGATTGATCGATCAGATCAAAATCAATCGATCAGAGGGGTGGTTGATTTGGGTGTCAAGATGATCGATCATATGCACAAAAATCGAGTTTACTATTTTGATGATTTTGTCTTATTTTTGCTTGCTGATAAAAAATGTGCAAAACTTGCAGAAGTGCCTGAGTCATCTTTATTTGATCTTGACCTCTAAAGTCTTCAAATCTCTACGGGGGTGTTTGGATAGTGGGTTTAGGTGGGTTAAACTGGTTGCAGGTAACCCATTTTTGGGTTTTGGTGTTTGGATAGAGGGTTAAACTGGGGGTGGGTTAGAAGTGGGTTTGGGGTGATGTGATTGTATTGGAGTTTAAAAAAGTGAGAAGTTATTGTGATGTGATTGTATTGGAGTTTGAAAAAGTGAGTAGAAGTGGAGTAGTTTATAATTTTTATATGATATGATGGTATAGTATATTATTTTTTGATGGAATTGATGATGGAGAATTGATTTGTTTAATTTTTTTAAAAAGATAAAAAGTAGGAGCCACATGGAGGGAGAAAATATGGGGTAGGGGAGTTAAACCACCCTTGGGATGGTTTAACCCGATACAAGAACACACCCTACGATAAATGCATTTGAGCTTTTGGAATTGAGTCGGGCTTTTTAGCCAGCTTTTAGGCCTTGCACTTTTTAGAGCTAGATTCTTCAAGTTGTCTTTCGAATCATGTTTTATGCTTTAATTCAACTTCATAGATTTTTTACATTTTTCATTATGTTTTAGCCTATAAATTAATTAAACTACTAAACAATAGACGACAAAGTCATTAGCAAAAATCTAAGTCATTAGCAAACATGGCATCAAATTTTGCTGAAATTTGGTCGAATTTCGATAAATGAATGAAATTCAATCGAGATGAACAACATTTGTTCCTTTAGGGTTGTTGATAGAAGAACTGGTATCGAAGGTCAAAATTTTGGTGAAATTTCGATCAAATTTTAATTGAATTTTTATTCCGACCGGTCACCAACATGGATCCAGAAATCAATATTTGAGGCCTTGCTAACAGATTGATTCCACCATAGAACCCTATGACTTTTTTTAAGTTTCGTTCCATCTTATTATCTATGTCAGAACAGTCTAAGCTATGTGACATTATGAAGTTGGGAATTAGAGCTAACTTAAGGATTCTGATTACATTTAGTATTCCATCTTTTTTTTCTTTCAATCTGCCAATTGCGATTTTATTTTATTTAAATAAATTGAGATTGTACCCACTTCAACCAAAAAGTCGAGGGTTGAAATCCCCCTTGACGAGAGTTGTGTTAGGTAGCTGACAACAATCATAAAAAAACAAGTTGATCTTTCATCGTAGATTCTTTGATAATCAATGTAGCCAATCCTACTTAAAGAGTGAGAGAATGCCTTACCATTTAAATAAATTGAGACTACATGTGATTTCTAGTTAATTATTTAGGTTGTGGTTAGGGTTTAGTAGGGGTTGCTTATTTTGTTTTGGTAATTCAACCCATTTCTATATGAAGGAGATGATAGGCATTGTTTTTAAGAAAGATCAAGGAGCTATATTTAAGATTAGAGGTTTCTCCACTATTCTTCTCCCTTCTTTCTACAACTACATGCATCTTCATGCTTTCCCTTTAAAAACCTCATGTTCCTACACGCTTCCCCTTATTTCTCTCTTTCAATATATTTTTGTATGGACACAACCATTTGCATTAAGATATTAGACTGTGGCAATTGATCTTAGCTCATGATCTAAGCTCGATGTATGTGTGGAGATTGAGAAGTCATTTTCTAATATGCACAACATTTTGTTTATGTATACAAGGTATATTTGAATTATTACAAGACCCATATCTCGTGCAATCTTTAAACTACCAGAAAGCCATATTCAATCCTACCACATGATTTTTAGAGTCATCCTCATCGTTGGTAGTTGTCGAGATTATACTATTGTCACTGGTCGACTCTAGCAGAGTCTGAACCAACGACAAGCCATGATAAGCTTAAAGTGCTTCAATTTATTCTTCCTGATCGCGAGCACATGCATGAATTATGTAGCCAACGTCTTCCATTCCTTGTTGGTTACCATTACACCTTCCTGTGTCATGCATACTTCTCATAAACCCATTTCTCTAATCTTTTAGGTTCAATAAGCAGTGGGTAGTGACATTCGACAGTTGCTAAATGACTCGTAACCCATGCCACCTCTAGGCATGTAACCGGTCAAGTAGACATTATCCTCTCGTGATCAACATAGATAGCCATCATCATGTCTGCAGTAGTAAGCTGCGATCAGACGACCTTCATCCGACTACGCCGCCCTTTTAGCATCACATATGCTCCAATGCAATGAGAGCACCACATAATCGCCACCATCGAATCCATAAACAACAATGCCATTACTGCCTCAAGTACCGGTGTCGCCTGGTCTTGGATGGGCATCATCACTGCAATCGGATCCCCAAGGATTGTAAGCACCATACCGCCAAACCCATCGTGGAGTTCATTAAAATCTCAGCTCTCTCCTCCTTATCCAATGATGCCATCTTTACTTAGAGTGTTGTGATGGGAGCCCTATTTTCATATATTGTTATAACTAACCCTAGTCAATAATAAAGGTATATCTCCATTGGGAAATAAATCTATAAGGAAGGACGGGAAATATATGTTGGGTGTTTTTTAAAGAGACCCTCACCTAAAAGGTCTTTATGTAAAGGGATAAGCAAGGGAAGAAATTTACAATTACTCCCTACAACACCAACAACAAAGCAATGTCCCACATTAAGTGGAGTCAGTTACATGGATTCTTTGCCTCCATTCAGATCTATTAATTTTTGGGTCATTCTCTGGCTTAGATCCAAATAACTAAGATCCCTTCGAATAGTCTTCTTCCAACACTTAGGCCTTCCTCGCCTTCTCTTAAGAGGCTCATCATCCCAAATCTCGCATCTTCTAACCGGTGCATCACTCGATCTCCTCTGCAAATGATCAAACCATCTTAAGTTATTTTCTCTTATCTTATCCTCTATTGGAACTACTCTAACTTTCCTTCTGATCACATCATTTTGAATATGATCTTTCTGTGAATGACCACACATCCATCGTAGCATTTTTAGTTCTATTATCGTCAATTTCTACACATGTCAATGGTTCACATGCCAACATTCAGATCCATAGAGCATAGTAGGTCTCACGACTACGTTGTAATTATTTTTTTTATTTTCAATGGAATCTCTTATCACAAAGAAAAATAATTGCTCCTCTCCACTTTATCCAACCTTCATTTATTCTATGAGTAACATCTCCATCAATTTTAGTGCTTCCATTTCAGGTCTGATTTGTCTGATAAAAGGACGGGTGAGCTCATGGATATGTTGTAGGGGTTGGAGGCTGTGAAGGGCCCCACAGAGGGGCGTGACTATTGAAGCTGGTATGATGGTGCCTTTTTTGTAGGTAAGGTGTACTAGACGTTGAGGGGTCCAACGATCTTTCACCCTGGGGGATGCATGGAGGACTGCAGAATAATATGGAGATGGAAAATCCTTGCTCAAGTAAGGTCTTCATGTGGTTGTTCTTGAGGGGGAGACTGTTAAGGGGCGACAGATTTGCAAGGTTCATTCAGGTTGCGGGTTCAGCTTGTTGCCAGTGTCAGGAGAATGTTGAAAATGCGGAGCATCTCTTCTTCTGGTGTAGGAGCTCTGTAGAGTTATGGGAGCTTCTTGGGTTTCCCGCAGTATCCACTGACGATGTCTCGGGATACTGGGAGTCCATTGAAGTTGACTGGAATGGTTTTGAGGAGCGAACCACTTGTGTGGCAATAATTTGGGCTATTCAGTTAGCTAGAAATGCGATGGCCTTTCGTCATGAGCGATTCTATGGTGAAAGTGTAGTGGCTCGTGCAAAGGCTCTAGCTGAGAGTTGCAGTGTATAGTTATGTATTCCCCCTTCTAAAATGCTTGTAATTTTTTTTTGGTGATTAAATGGTGAAGTTTTTGGACACACACCTATACGGTGGTCCTTTTTCCCTTTAAAAAGTCTCCATCAATTTCCCATCATGTTGAAAAATAAATCCCAAGTATCTAAAAGAGTCTTTCTATTATTTTCTCCAATCCACACCTCGATTCCTTCATCATCACTTCCATCAAATGTGCACTCCATATATTTTGTCTTAAGTGTATACGAGATCCTTTAATCTCTAGGGCATGTCTCCAAGCCTCGAGCTTCTTCTTTACTCCATCTCTAGAGTCTAGACTCGCCAACCAACACAATATCATCGGCAAAAAGCATACATCAAGATACCTCATCCCAAATGTGACTAGTCGACTCATCCATAATCAAAGTAAAAAGAATGGACTTAAAGATGAACCTTGATGTAAACCGATGCTAATGCCGAAATAGTTGATTTTTCCATACTGGATCCTTACACACAATGAAGCTCCATCATACATATCCTTTATAAGATTCATATAATGGACATGTACTCGTCACTTCTCCAAAATTACCACAAGATCTCTTGTGGAACAGAATAATAAAACTTCTCCAAATAAATACAAATCATGTGAAGGTTCTTCCTTTTAGCTCTATAAATGTCCAATGATCTCTTTAATAGGTGGATAGCTTCAATAATTGAGCGAATTGACATAAATCCGAATTGACTTTCTGTTATTTTGGAAACTTTCTTTCAATCTCATTTTCAAATTTTCATAGTATAACTCATCAATTTGATACCTCTATAATTCGAATAATTTTGAATATCTCATTTATTCTTGTAAAAAGGCACCACGATGCTTTTCCTCTAATCTTCAGGCATTTTATTGTTTCGCCGAATAAGTTTGTGAGCCAAGTCAAGCCACATTCACCTAGAACTATCCAAACTTCTATAGGAATGTCATCAGGGTCTACATCTTTCTCAGGTTTCATAACCTTCAAAGACTCCTCTACTTCCTTTATTGGTATTTGTCTATAGCGTGCATGATTCATGTAACTTTCACTACTAGCTATATCTCCTAGAGTGATCTCATTATTTCCTTGCCCAATTTAAAGCTTATGGAAGTACTCCTTCCATCGAGTTTCTATTTCCTTCTGAGTAACAAGTACATGTCCTTCCTCATTCTTAATGCATCTCACCTGAGAAAGATCTTGTCTTTTGTTCTCTAGATTTGGCCAATTTGAATATATCACTATGACCCTCCTTAGAGTTAGGTTTTTTGTACAAAACTTCATAGACTCTTGTCTTACCTTCACTTATAACCTTTTTTGCTTCCTTTGTTATCTTGTAGTCTTGGTAGTTTCCTATGTTCTATCCTTAAACATAGCTTTAAAGCAAGCTCTTTTAATTTTAAGCTTCTCTTGCACCCTTCACTCCACGACCAAGCCTCGTTATGGCATGAAACTCCTTTTTAGACTCGTTGGGCATCTCTTTCGTTACCCTTCGGATACGAGATGGTACCACCTCCCACATCTCATTTGCACTTTAGTTACATTCCTAAGATATGTCTTCTAAAACCTTATCCTTAGAAATTGCTTGCTTCCATAGAAGATTCCACCATCTAGTTCTAATGGTCTTGAGAACCAACCATTCTTTTCATTTCCAACACTCTTATTTGCACATCCATAACTAGCAAGTGACGCTGAGATGTCAAACTCTCTCATGGGATTACTTTCAAGTCTTTGCAACTCAACCGATCTCTTCTACTCATTACAAAGTAATCTATCTGTGTTTTAGTTCGATCACTTATATAATTAATTAAATGTTCCTCCCTCTTCTTGAAGAGATTGTTTGATATGAAAATGTTATAAGCCGCTACAAATTCAGAAGGATTTTCCCCTATTCATTTCTAACTCTGAAGCTATGGCGCCCCATGAACACTAACATACCCAGAAGCATCCTTTCCCACTTGTCCATTGAAATCTCCACCTATGCAAATAATCTCTTGTGTGGGATTCCTTGCATAATACTTTCCATATCCTCCCTAAAATCGTGTTTAATTATTTCTTCTAAATCGATTATCGGTGCAGAAAGTGATGATATTTAGGATTTCCTCTCTAAGCACCAATTTTAGCAAAATAATCCGATCCCCAAATCTTCACCCTCAACCACACAATCCTTCAAATCCTTACGAGTAACCAATCCAACACCATTTCTACCATTCTCTTTATCTGAATAGCATAATTTAGAGCATGCCTTTTCGATCTCCATTGCTTTCTCTCCAACTAATTTTGTCACTTGGAGATAGTATAAACTCATTTACTACACATTTACTTCTACTCCCCTACCAAGAAAAATTACAAAAAATAATGATCAACAAAGAATCATCGGGTCAAGCCTTAATAAACTCATTACACATTGCATCTGAAAGTCAAGCATCTCATCAGAAGAGTTTTTCGAAGCTATAGAGAATGAATGCATCTTTATATTGAGAATTAGGGCTAAATTAGTGTTTGTGATTGGTTTATGGTCTACCATTTTTTATTTAATTTAATTAGATCCTGTTGCAATTTTTATTAAAATAAATTGAGGTTTCATGTGATTTCTAATTAGTTATTTAGGTTGAGTCATTTTAGGAGTAGTTAGGTTTAGTAGGGTTTGTTTATTTCATATTATTTTGGTATAATTACATCCCTCTTTGTATTAAGCAACTTGTAGGTATTGTTTAAAGAAAGATCGCGTTATCTTTAAAATAGGAGCTTTCTCCATATTTCTTCTCCCTTTTTCCCCCGTCTGCACACATCCCACGCTTTTTCCTTAAAAAAAAGCCTACGTTCCTATGCATTTCCATGTCCTCCTCTCATTCCATCTATTTTTCAATCACACGTGATTTTTCCATTTTAATTAAGATTTTAGATCATGGCGTTTGAATCGTTTTCATTATTTGATGGTTTGTGCTTTTGCACGGGCAATTACATATTCCCTATAGAATCTATCTTGATGGAAGATTACCCCATTTCTTGCATGCCACATGGCAAACAACAGCCACAACCCTAGTTCTATCATTCTTCAAGCCCCACCGCTCAGACCTAATAGATTCCCAAAAGTTAGCTGCACAATCAATCTTAATGGGACTGTTACCAAGACTCGCCCAGATACCCACGTAGCCCGCGTAGGTTAAAAAGAGATGGTTCACATCTCATTGGCCACCAAGCATCGTGCACAAGTATAATTCATCCTGGAAAAAGCGAGATAGCATGTCTCCCATATATAGCCGCCCTCTTCGTAGGAGTTAGAGAAATATCTTAGCCATTGTGGGAACATTCCACTGTCAAAACCCCCTACTATCAGCACTGCATCCACTTGTGGCAAAATGCATTAATCCTATCAAAGTCATATAAGTTTTCTGGATAGTGATTCTTCCATCAGACCAACTCCAATAGTCACGCCCCTACAAAGGCGCCTCCTTGCCTTCCAAGACCTTTAACATGCTTCTCCTTTATCTATTGCCCTTTATTTTTCTATCACACACAATCTTTTCATTTTCATCAAGTGGTATCACAACATGGCATTCGAATCATTCTCATAGTTTGGCATTTGTTCAAGACACACAAGGAGGCAGGAATTAAACGTTTTTTCATTCAACATGTTGTCAAGTATATGCGGAGATTGAATAGTAATTTTCAAATATGCACACAATTTAATTAAGTATACAAGATTCTTCAAAATTATTACGAAACATGATTCTCATATAGTCTCAAAACTGCCATGAATCCATTCAACCACATTTAGCCATTCCACCCATGATTTAGACTCAATCTCATCATCAACACTTGTCATGATCATAACACCATCACCGGTATCAACCCTAGCATAATCTTAATCAACTGCATGCCACCCCAAGATTACATAGCTTCCATTTGTTCAACTTGACTATGATTGTTAGCATATATGCATGTCATGATGTGTCCATTTACACTTTATGACACCATTTGATTTTTGGATGTGGAATGTGTATTACGTTTATGTTTTTCGTTTATATTTAGTTTGTAGAATTTATATACGTGGCCTAATTGGACATGATGGAGTTACTCTATTTGTATATGGTTATTCCGAGGAATGGGGAATAAGTAGTAATAATTGGGGAAGGGGTAATTAGTTGCATATGGTTAAAGTGGTAGATATTGTTGCTAGGTGGTTTAAATGCGGGAAGGGGATTAATTGGGAAGATATGTATTCAACTTTTCAAAGAAAAAAATATGTGTGGAGGGGGGAGGGGGGTCATGATCCACATGCTCCTTGCTCACTCTCCACATCTAAATCAAATCATTCTTTCCTTTTGTCAACTATCAAAGTTTTTGACTTCTTCTAGGCACCAAATAACTAGTGAAACAAGCAATTCTGTAGATCATGCCTTATCATCGCAACTCTCATCTCATGCTCTCTTTTGATTCCAACCAAATTCACATGTGATCTCTACTTCGCTTTTCTCTGGTATGTATCCAAAAATGGCCTAATGAGTATATCTAAGGTTTGTTGCATCTCATTATCTATGTTAGATCGATTTATGCTATGTGATGTGACATGAAATTGGAAATGATGGGTTCTGATTAAAGTTAAGGTTTGCCGCCTTTTATTTTCATTCCATATGAGATAATTGCAATTTTGTTTATTTAAGTAAATTGAGATTGTGCATGATGTCTAATTAGTTACGGTATTTTTACACCAAAACCTCTATAAACTTTTGTAATTTTCCGACAAACTCCTGCCATATTTACCCAAGACCCCTGCAAACTTACTCCATCTTACACCATGATACTTGCCATAAATTTAATTTCATAAGTTAATCTTCAAAAAAATCTTAAATTGATCTTATTAAGTTAACCAAATCATGGTAAACTCCAATAGTTGAGTTTTTTTCTTCCTTTCTCTTTTCTCATCTCTCCCCTTCTTCATCTTCATTTCCCTTCTCTTCTCATGTCTCATATCGACAGGGTTCGCTTTAGGGCTTTAGGTGGTGACGGTGTCGCTCGTCCTTTGGCGAGAAATGATGGTTGGAGCGTGGGGGACGAATGAAGATGGTAATGAGGAACCCAAAGCTAAGTGTGGTGGAGTTGCAATTCCCCTTTACTGATATATTCTAGTAGGTTGGTGATGATGCCACACTGTGGCAATGTCGACATAGTGGTTGCACGAGCTCGAGGGCGCCAAGTATCTCGTGATTGGGAGCTCGAGGGCTCGCGATTGAGATATGGTTTATGAGGAGGGGGATTCTCATCCTCTTAATCAGCTATGGTTGTCGATCATGGTGTGTTGTTCCCTTAATTCCCATCGATTGTCATTGAGTTCTTTCCCTATTTTATAAGGCAAGAATCGAGGGGGCATATCATGGCATACGTTTAGCCCCTGGCATACATTTAGCCCCTTTCTTAATATTCTTATTTATGAGAGAGTAAGCGATTGTCTCGAAATTCAACGATGAAAATGGCATGTGGACAGGGAGGTACCGACCTCTCGATATTGATGAGGCACCCCCATGCTCTAGGATGATGGGGTGATGTAGCATCACACCTTAATGTGAGGCATATGCATATTTGCAGAATGGTCTCTACATCCACCCTTGCCCCACGAGGCTACCCTCCCTCACAGGAATACCAACAACGTATCATAGATGTTAAGGTGCATGCCTAGGTGCGCCTAGGCGGCCGCCTAGGCGCCTAGGCGCCCCAGGCCGTGCGCCTAGAAAGAAGGCCTTGCTTTTATAGCAAATGGCGTACGCCTTGGGTCGCCTGGGTGCCTAGGCGGCCGCCTAGGTACGCCAAGGCATGCCTGGGCGCCTAGGCGACTATTTTTCATGCGTAATACACAGATATCTCATTTTCAAAATGCGATATACATTGCGCATTTACAAAAAGCGATATACATAGCGCATTTTGAAAATGTGATATACATGTCGTATTTTTGAAATGCAATATAATTTCTTAATAATCTAGCATCCAAATGCGATATTTTTGAAATTTTTTGATGCCACTTTGGAAAACGCCTAGGCGCACCTAGGCACGCCTAAGCGCGCCTAGGCGCCCAGGTGTAACGCCTTGCCGCCTTAATAACCATGCTGCGTATACAGATTTCAATTGAACGAGGTCGAGGCCTCCTCCGATGCTTCTCTCCCTTGCCTATGGGGACATTCCCAGATACACCCTCTTTGTGGCTCATAAAGCTACACTTCGTACTCGTCAGCCATGCATCCATTAGTGTCGCCACTGCTAGTTCCCAGATCCTCGACGAAACTATCAAGCATCCACTCTCACTAGTAGCTTGTCATTTGTTTTAAGAGATATTGATTTGAAGGAGGGATGTGAAAGGATGGGGGTATACATTGTAAATTCGATTCGATGTCAAGGGTTGATGAATTTTTTGTTGGACTCCGTCCAATTTATCGATCAAATATGTTAAGTAACCAATTGTCTTTTGATGTAATAGTTGGTAAGTTTGCATGTATTGTGGAGTAAATATAAAGTTTGCAAGGGTTGCTTTGTAGTTGCAAAAGTTTACTGGGTCATGGTATAAATTCTCATTAGTTATTTAGTTGAGTCGTTTTAGGGTTCTAGTTAGGGTTTGATAGGGTATATTTATTTTATTTTGGTAATTCCACCCCTTTCTATAGGGGTTGGTAGGCATTGTTTGAAGAGAGATCAAGTTATATTTAATATTGGAGTTTTCTCTACATTTCCCCCCTTCTTCCTCCCTCTATGTGTATCTTTGTGTTTTCTCTTTGAAAACCTCGTGTTCCTACACGCTTCCCCGTCTTTCTCTCATTCCCTTTATTTTTCTACCGATCATGATTTGTCCATTTCCATTAAGCGATATCAAATTATGGTGTTTTAATTACACGATATGTTGATACTTTCAAGACATGTGAGAAATATGAGATTGGAAGATTTTCGTTCAATGTGATGTCACTTGTGTGTGGAGATTGAAGAGTCATTTTCAAATATGCACAACATTTATTTAGATATACATGATATATTGAAAATTATCATGAGACACGAGGCTCATAGTGTCTCTAAAGTTCTAAACGATCATGAAGCCATTCAACACCATTCAACCTAGCCACCCACTATTTCAGATCCAACGTCGTCATTAGCAGTTGTTAAGATCCTACCACAATCACCAATATCATCCCTAACAGAATTTGAATCAATAGCTAGCGACCACACGATTACAATGCTTTTATTTGTTCAACCTGAAAGAAGCATATGCATGCCATGATGTAACCAACATCGTTCACTCGTCTTTCATTCTTACGCCTTTTTTGTGTTCATGCTTACTTCTCGCAAGCCCATCCCTCAAATCTCTTGGGTTCAGTGGGTAGTAATATCCAATAGTTATTGTCAACTCACTCCTTTCGTAAGCCAGCATGAGTCTTGTAGCCCTTTAGATAGATACTATCTTCAATTTGACTGCACCGCCCTTTAACGCAAGATCGACTCCAGTGCAATGAGAGCATCACATAGTTGTCCCTGTTGAGTCCTCAAACAACAATGTCATTGCCATCTCAAGAATCAACTTCACTTGTTTTCGATGCCCATCGTTACTGCAAGCATGTTTACAAGGATGTTCAGCAACTTCTTTTGGTTTGGAGACACCAAACTCATCGTGGAATCATTAGAAACCACAACCATATATTTCCATATCCAATATTGCCATCTTTGCTTAGAGTGCCAAGATTGGAACCCTATCCTCATATGTTGTTGCCACCATTGGATGTGGATGGAACCAACTCTAGCCATTAATAAGGGTATATCCCCATCAAGAAATAAATCTCACAAGGAAGAAGAAATATCCCTACGACATCTTTTAAAGAGACACCCACCTGGAAGATCTTTATCCTAAAGATTTAGTTTTATAGAAGCTAAGGAGGAGAGGATATCCAAGTGAATGGTTAAGTAATTTGCAATTAAACTCCCTCTCCACAAATACAAAATAAATGTTGAAGAATGGAAAAAGGTCAACACATAATTGGAAAAATCAGTGGATCATGCTTGAATCAATTCGTCAAAGTTTTATTTTATATAAATAAATTGAGATAGCATGGGATTTCTAGTGAGTTCTTTTGGTCGAGTTATTTTAGGATACTATTTCAGGTACGTAGGGTTTATTTCATTTTGATAATCCCGCCCCTCTATATAAAGGGTGTGATAGGCCTTCTTAAAAGATAAATTGAATTGTATGTGAAATTGGAGTTTCCTCTGCCTTTATCCCCCCTTCTTCCTCCTACGTGCATCTTCACACTTCCTCCTCTAAAAACCTAATGATCCTATGCACTTCTACGCGTTCCTATCAATATATCAATTTTCCTAGTGCTTACGATTTTTCCATTGGCATCATTATGCATCTCTCTACGTAGTCTTTGCTCGTATCATTTATTTTTTTGTCAAATATGAGAACTCATATTCCTTGTTTAGATGGTAAAATCAGGTTGGATTTCTAAAAATGATGTATTGATCTTTTCCAAATTTCTTGTATTTTCGTTAGTTTTAGTTTGAACTATAAGAATCTCTTCTCTTTAAGTATGTGTCAATATTTGTATTTTTGTTGTGGTACCTTTTTTATGGTATCTTCTTTCCTCTTTGTGACGAGTAATGTTTATATTTTAAAATTGTGTTCTTATATTTTGCATAACTACTAATTAGTAGTCATCTTTTGCATTATTACTGAAGTCGGTATTTGATATTCAATCGGAGGGGTATTTGATATTGTTTATATTTTAAAAGTTTACGAGGTTTTGTACAAAAATCTCATCTCTAAGGAGGGTCAGAAGGATATATTCAGGTTGGCTAATGCAAGAAAAAGAAAGAGTAAAGACCTTTCTCAAGTAAGATGCATTAAGGATGAGGAAGGTTACGTGCTTGTTACCCTGAAGGATATAGAGATTAGATGGAAGCAGTACTTCCGTAAGCTTTTCATTGTGGAAGGAAATAGAGAGATCACTTGGGGAGATCTAGCTAGTAGTGAAAGTTACTTGAATCGTGCAAACTATAAACAAATACAATGGAAGGAAGCAGAGGAGGCTTTGAATGTTATGAGACACGGGAAATGTGTAGGACTTGATGACATTCCTATAGAAGTTTGGAAAGTTTTAGGTGAGCGTGGTTTGACTTGGCTTACAAATTTATTTAATGTTATTTCACGAAGCAAGGAAATGCATGAAGATTGGAGGAGAAACGTCGTGGTACCTCTTTATAAGAACAAACGAGACATTCAAAATTGTTCAAATTACAGAGGTATCTAGCTAACGAGTCACACTATGAAAAATTCGTAACGTGTGATCGAAAGAAGGCTGAGGCAAGTTTCCAAAATAAAAAAAATCAGTTCGTATTCATGCCAGGTCACTCAACTATTGAAGACATCCACTTACTGAGGAGAATAATGGAGATTTATAGAGCTAGAAGGAAGAACCTCCATATGATTTTTTTTATTTGGAGAAGGCTTATGATTCTGTCCCACGGGAGATTTTGTGGAGAGTTTTGGAGAAGCGACAAGTACCTATCCTATACATTAACCTCATAAAAGATATGTATGATATGGCTTCATCTTATGTAAGGATACAGTCTGGGAAGACTGACTATTTTGACATCAACATTGGTCTGCATCAAGGTTCAACTTTGAGTCCATTCCTTTTTACTTTGATTATTAACGAGTTGACAAGTCACATCCAGGATGAGAGACCTTGGTGTATGTTATTCACTCATGGATATTATGTTCATTGATGAGACTAGAGATAGAGTATATGAGAAGCTTGAGGTCTGGAGACATGCATTGGAGACTAATGGATTTCGTGTAAGTAGGGCTAAGACTGAATATATGGAGTGCACATTTGATGGAAGTAATGGTGACGTAATCGAGGTGAAGATTGGTGACAATAACATTCAGAGGAGATTCTTTTAGATACTTGAGATCTATTTTGCAACATGATGGGGAAATTGATGGAGATGTTACAAACAGAATAAATGCAGGTTGGCTAAAACGAAGAGGAGCATCTGCTGATATTTGTGATAAGAAAATTCTTTTGAAAATCAAAAGGGAAGTTTTACAAAGCAGCTGTGAGATCTGGTATGCTCTATGGATCTGAATGTTGGCCTGTGCACCATAGACATGTGTAGAGAATAGCAGTAGCAGAAATGAAAATGCTAAGGCAGATGTGTGGACAAACACGTAAAGATCAGATTTGGAATGATGCCATCGGAAGGAAAGTTGGTGTAGCTCTGATCATGATAAGATGCGAGAAAATCGCTTGAGGTTGTTTGGCCATTTGCAAAAAAGGCCAGCTGATGCACCGGTGAGGAGATGCGAGTTTTGGGATGTTTAGCCGGCTAAGAGAGGGCGAGGAAGGCCCAAGAAGTGTTGGAATGAGACTATATGAAGGGATCTTAATTTTTTGGATCTAAGCCCGAGAATGACCAAAGCTAGACCTTAATGGAGGCAAAGAATCCATGTAGCCGACCCTACTTAATGTGCGAAAAAGCTTTGTTGTTGGTCATCCGTTTACGCATTTTTAATTATTTTAAATAGTAATATTGTGTCCGATATATATATTCTTATATATCTATGCATATATGATCATCAATCAATAAGAGTCCAAGATAAAAGTACCACTTAACAAGTTACATATATGGAGCTTCAACATTTGTGGTGATATCATGATAAATGGAAACCTTTAAAAAATAAAAAATAAAGAAATCAATAGTTCGTTGCAATAGTCGGACAAATACCTGAATTTTCGGGTCGAATATTCTGGAATATTTGGGTTGGATTGAATATTGACCGAATAGCAATATTCTATTCAGTCACCCCCACCCCACCGAGTAAGAATATTCGGCCAAATATTCAGTCCATTTTTTCGAATATTGCAACAATATTCTTTTGGCTTTTCATAAAAGATCTTTCTCCAACATGGTTTAAGTAGTGGCAACCCTTGTTGGGGATCCGGTGTTGACCTACCATTTTCTCTCATCTTCCTCATGTGATGCACATGCATTCCCACTTATCTTTGGCAGTAGTATGCATACCTTGGTGTGATGACCGGGTATTAGTGGGATTAGTGTCCATCATCATTTTTAGCATGCGTTATATAGTGCCAGAACAATGCTCCTCTTGGCAACATTCCATTCATCTGTGCATATCATCACCTAGTGTTATTTACATGACCTTCAATGTCAATATCATTGCCATTTTACCAACCTGAAAAGGCACACATCATTGACTTGTCGTAGATATTATTAGAAATTGGGGATTATTGCTATAAAATTTGATCTTCTCCATAAAATGAAGGTTTCCAATGCTCTTTAGTCAATAAATAAGATAAAATATGCATTTATTTGCTAAATATCGGTCTAAATTCATGTTTATAGTAGTATCAACATCATAATCACCACACAAGCTAATATGTGGTGTTGTGTAAGGCATACAACTAGAAGTTTAGTCATGAAGAATGTATAAACAATCTGAAATAACCATAAAAACTCATAATTCATAACGTATTCAAACACAATATTTACTATGTAAATATGTATTCGACACTCGGCAGGACCAAGCGCTTTATTGAGTCATTCTACATTATTTTCCCATGTCAAATAATGGTACATGGCTTTGTAGTCAATCAAATATCACATATATTCATGGTCAACTACATGTTCGAGGAAGCCAATCCGAGGATAATTGACCTCAAATATTGATGGTAATCATGCCTTCAAATATCGAGCGCACACCGAGCGACCAATATCATCATAGGCTATAGTGATGGCCTTTGCAAATGCTCATTGCACGAAATTGAGTGAAATAATGGAAATATGTAACCATATCAGATAAAATATATTAAAAGACTAGAGGAATTTTCACCATTTCGCACATTAGAGATATATTGGCATAATCGGTGATATACATCAAGATGTTGCCGATACCCTAGAAAAATATATACTACCTTATCGATTTTTGAATCGGTGATACCAACATGCCTAAGGGTCTAAGGCCGTGGTTATTTACTATGATGAAGTACTTGAAGAAAAATCGAAGGATTATCGTTAGAGTTTTGGGATCATCCAAAATTGTGTTGAAGTACTTGTGCCAAATTCAACTCTACATACACCTTAATAAGTAGGATTGAGGTCAGATTTGGACCCCATTGATCCCATTCTATTCATTTTGAGGTCAGAATTGGAGGTCCTTGCTTGATCCACCCTTGTGAATCTTAATAACAATAATAAATATGGAATATTGTATGAATGTTGGATACCTCCAAAAAAAATTCAACTAAACCACCCAAGTAATACTGTTTATTATGGAGGAATGCAACTTTTTTAAGTCATCCACCGTTGTATTTTAAGATGCAAATGATCCTAAGAAGTACCTCCACAAGAATTCAGGTTCTTTTCTAAATAATTCCCTAGCCATTGCATATGGCTGTAACTATGAATGCAATTGATCAGATACAAATATATGTATTATCATATCATTATCCATTTTTAAATACGAATATGGATGTGGTTATAGATATTAAAACTATGTTACCATATTCTTAAAAAAGATATAGATGTAAAATGAATACTTATCACATACAAATAGCATTAGAAATACTCTGCATATAAGCTTAAATAAATAAATATATATATACCGGATGGAGTATAAATGATATAAATATACTAAATATACTTGTATCATAATAAATATACCAAATATGCTGAAAGAAAGTATAAAATTATGTTATATACTGTAAACATGAATCTAAAACTATATTTAAAGTGATATTTATATCCATATCCATTTTAAACTGGATACGGACATCAAAATCTATATAGAACGGATTTGGTGGCAGATTGGATACGGATAACCGTACGTATCTTTCCAGTTTTTTTCCCAACTTTGATATGAAAACACGTCCCTTCCATGATGAATAGGTAATTGAACTCTCTTCACAAATTTGCTCTCAGAAGAAAGAATCCCTCTTTGTACCCATCTAAGTCGACCTAGGGTAGGGTTCAGTAAGAACTTATGTCATCTTTCTCTTCTTCCTTTCGCAAAATTGGTATTTACAAACTTAAGCGGATATTAATGCAGATACAAATAGATTCACATTCTTTTACACCCTTAACCACCACCCATCAGGTGCAATTTCTTTATCATTTATTCTGATACACTTCCGCATTCCTATTTTCTAACATGGTATCAGAGCGGGTTTGATTCTCGAGAAGTTGTTCTTGAATATTTATATTTTTGTTCAAGATTTGGTTGTTCTTGAAGATTATTATTTTTCCAAGTTCGGTTCAAGTTCTAGGGTTTCTGCTGAATCCCTAATTTCTATCCAACATGTGAGTTCGTGATCGAGATTAGGATTCCATTCTAGTGTTTCTCTGTTGAAACCCTAACTCAAGGCGGTGACCTCCTCTCGATTCCAACACAGATCTCTGCTGCACTTCCAATTGGCAGCGATTCTACAGATGTTAAGTTTCATCTCTCGGATCTCGCACAGAGGTCCATCGTCTCCATCTCCAGCAAAGTGCAGCTCCAAGTCGCGCCCATATCTATGGGGCAATGACATTCTCCCAAGCATCACATCCACCCAGTTGACAAATCATCTCTAGGAAAAAAATTGAGCGATGGCACAATAATAGATCCCGGTGCTGCAAGAGACCCCATTCTCCTCAGCGGCGCAGATCTGCTCCATGCGTCGCACCCTCTTAGCAGAGAAAGGAGGCTCGCTCCTCCAAGATCCATCGGAGGGCGAGGCAACATTCCCATCCGCGCGTGCGAGCCCCATCATGGCTCCTCTCCAAACAGCACAAGGCGATGTATCTCTTGCCGATCCTCCTCTCCTAGCCACCATCGCCAGATCGAAGACTCCCTGGCGGCTCCTTCTTCGCACCAGTCGGCTCCTCTGGCGGAGCCCTCGTGCAAGCCCCCGAACCTCCAGTGCAACCCCCCTCCACTGCACGGCTTCCCTCCCAAGCCGTGCTCCCTCCGTGTGAGCTTCCTTCTCCACAGCCCAGGCGGAGCTCCAGTGCTCCAGGCGGAACCTCCACACTCACTGCACCTCGCACCGCCCCTCCAGACCAGCGGCACTCCAGATCGAGCTCGAAGGTGCCTCCTTTCCCAAACAGATTCCCAAGCGGCACGTGATCAGGGCCTCCCCATTGGGGGCGGCGTGCTTTTGCGAGAGGAGGGTTCCCAGTTGGGAATCCTAAGGCCGCGTGTGATTTAAAAAAAATGAAAGAAGGAAGGGGGGTTGACGGGCTGCAACAGAAAAAAAAGAAAGGCCCAAGTGGGCCGTTGGCTTTAAAAAAAGAATGGGAGAAAAGCCATCGGAAAAAAGGTAGAGTGATGGCATGTTTTGCGAAAAAATGAGGGGGGACTATTTGTTTTGGCTCTATTTGGGTCGTGTTTTTTTAAAAGAAAGGTCATTTCGCAAGGCCGCTTCTTTTTTCTATTAGTCTTCTCTTCCTAACTAGAGAAATGGAGTGACATATACAATTCCTATTCCTGATGTGACCAAGGAGTGCAACCAAATAGTCGAGGGGGTTTTATGTAGATGGTTAAAAAAAGATATTTTTTTAGAAAAGACGCGTACAAAGAAAAGACGTACACAAGTTAAGAAAAAATTGCAAAAAAGAAGGAAAAGCCGTAAAAAAATTAAACGGCTTAAAAAAATTGTTAAAAAAATGATGATTTGAGAAGCCGAAAAAAATTGATGAAATGAGGATCAGATTATTGGTTTCATGTTTTTCCCCATTTTATTGTCTTTTCCCAACATAGTCGATGTCATGTATTCCGACTAGTATGGGAGAAAGGGGGAGTATTGTGTAGAGTCACAGGTCTGTTCCAGATTCTCCAAATGTCAGATTCCAAACCAGCCAGATTTTTCAGACTCTATAAATGTTCAGGCTCAACGTCAGCTTTGTTCCGAGTCTTCAGTTTTCAGACATGCACATGTATGCAGTCCTCTTTCAGATATGCACATTTATGCCATCATTTGTCGTGGTTCCCATCATTCTTATTCTCGGCTAGAGTTTTCATGTGAGCCATAGGGACTCCAGAGTAGAAGATCATTCCCTATGCCATGTGGGTAAGGGTTTTCATGTGGTATCACTCCAGAGTAGAGTACCATTCTCTGTGTCAGATGGGAGAGACCCAGTTCTCCGACAAGGAGACTTCTTCAGATTCCATTCTCCAGCGATCATGAACTCCAGTACGAGATCCTTCCGAGGTTCCTATGAGATAGAACCCACTTCGAGGTCCCTATGAGAGAGACCCATCTTCAGATATATGTGTATGGATAATTAGCGATGCTCTTTGTTCAACCCTTTTCAGAGATGGAGCAGTTGTCCTCATGTTGTGGCGGGCCAGAGTACTCTGACGAGGAGACTCATTTCAGTCGCAGTGACTTTGACAAGTGCAGTATAGAGCACATGCTCTCCGACGAGGAGATTCAGTTGACTCACTCCATCCCGTTCGTCCTCCTCACCTGCTCGACATGAGAAGCAATGTCCTTGACAATAGCTGACAGTTGTGCACGTTGAGTTGATATTGTCTGTAGTGTCCTGTATTGTAAGTTTAGATTTCTTTCTGTTTGTCCAAGCTGAGCATTACATGCTCCAGCTTGAGGGGGAGTGTTGGAG
Organism: Ottelia alismoides; assembly: GCA_037367405.1. Taxonomy (NCBI): domain Eukaryota; kingdom Viridiplantae; phylum Streptophyta; class Magnoliopsida; order Alismatales; family Hydrocharitaceae; genus Ottelia; species Ottelia alismoides. Next base: position 372,136 of record JAZKJV010005656.1, on the reverse strand, counting down.
TATTTGGTTATGCATCACTTATGTGAGAGATGGGTAAATGAATCTCTCCAGGATCCATTTACTCCATCCAGTTGTTTAGTCCCACATCTACCGTCCGTGGGATGTGGAGACTCAATGGGGGTTATATGTAGATCCCCACACCCATTGTATTCAGATGAGAAAAGCAATGAAGAATATGGCCGTTTGAGACGTTCTCCCATGGTTTCATCCCGCTCCTTAGGGCTTGTACGTTTAGTGAATAAGGGGAATGGAATAAGGGGAATAAGAGGTCATTTTCCTCCCAACACGGTTCCCCGTGGTACGACTATTCCCCATTATTTCATCTTATTTCACTCTTATTCCTATCTTTATCCCACCTTACCTACCTTTATTTCACCTTATTCTCCTTATTCCTATCCTCCAGTCGAACAAAGAATAGACACTTATTCTCCTTATTCCCAATCCTTATTCCTGCTTATTCCCGAACCGAACGGGTCCTGGAGTAGAGTTCCATGTTAAATCCCATGTTTTTTATTTTCTTTATCATTTATTCTGATACGCTTCCGCATTCCTATTTTCTAAAAATCTAGAATGTAACACAAATGTTTACATTGTTATATCCATATTCATTACATTTGGCTGGAGAACATATGACATTGTGACAATGAAGCAATTATCGGGGCAACATTGCTTTTGCACTTCTCAAAAACAGTTCTTTTTGTACTGTTTGTTTTAGATATCACAGCTTCACTATTATGTAATTTGAAACTATGGTCGTAAGTTGCCATGTAAAGCGATACTTATTATTTTGTGAATGTGTTTTGATTCAGGCTCGAGATGTTGACAAGGCTCTTGATGGGTTCACACGTGCTGTGCAACTTGACCCTGAGAATGGAGAGGCGTGGAATAATATTGCATGCTTGTATGCAGCTATCTCTGTGCACTGTATTAGTTCTTTTCAATGTTACCATGACTCAATATTCCATGCATAAATACAAGCGTGCTTGCTAACTTTTTCTTTTAAAGGGATTATTGGATTTGCGAACTATTTGACGTCATTTCTTTAGTAGTCATTATCTTCAACTCTGTTCTTTGTTTGACCTACTGTCAAGTTATTAGTATTTCTTCCTTTATTATCTCATTCTTGGTTAGCTTTCAAATTTATATTTTGTTTGAACTGCCAGGTTGGTGTATATATCTACTTTTTTTCGAAAGGAGTGCATGATATCTACTGATTTGTAAACACATGTTTGTTCTGATATCTGTGACAGGCATATGATTAAAAAACGATTCAAGGAGTCTTTTATTGCATTTAAAGAAGCACTCAAATTCAGGTATCTGTCTAGACTTGAATTGCAACTATTTTTGGATTTTTTGCCCATTTAACAGCGTTGTTTTTTTTTATCAGGAGGACAAGCTGGCAACTTTGGCAGAATTATAGTCATGTTGCCTTTGAAACAGGCAACTTTGTGCAGGTGCGCATGCCCTTATCTTGTGTGTGTTGGGGGGGGGGGTACGAAAAAACCTAAATGGTAATAGATATACCCTGGTGACATCTGCGAAGATACTTGAGAACAACATTAAAGCAGTAATTAATCTGCATATAGGGTTTTAATGGAGAACCTTGCATTTTTCTTCTCTAAAAGCTCACTCTTATCATGATGTTGTCACTTCACACCGATTTGCACCTCTGACATCGCCGGCATGTTGTTGATACCTCCTTTCCGCAGTCGACACCTGGTTGGGTTTTCTGGTCGAGTGGTAGCTGAATGGGGGCATTTGTGATCAAGGCTTCCTCCTTGCGACCCTTCCCTATGTGAGCTTTGCCATGTTGCTGTTGGGTTCATGATGATCATTGGTGGCCTCTACAAATCAACCTACGTTTACTATTATTCATGTCTTCGCGCCTCCACTGGACCTGCCATCTGCGTTGATGTGCCCGGACTTCATTAGCTGTCTTGATGTGCCCTGCAGGCCTGCATACTCCACAATCTTAGCCCCCATTGGCATGCCTCAGCAAGCATGATCCTTTCAAGCCACCTCGGGTCCCCTCCTGTGTGCATGGCCTTCGTCAGTGTTGCCTGGCCCTCACCGAGGTGCCTGTCCCCATCAAAAGGCCTTAAATTTGTCTACCTTCAGTTATTGTCAAATTTTAAGTGTTGTTGTCTATGCTTCTGAAGATGGTGTTACCCTTTTTAGGATTTTTGTTGTGATGCCATCTATACCTTCTGCGACTTTAGAAGGATCCTCTTCAGCTCATCATCATCCTTAATTTTCCAGTGAAGGACTCATCTGTGTGCACTGATCTAGAATGTGTTGCTACATTTGGAAATCTTGGATGCACTGAATTCTCTATATGCGATACATTATGTTTTATAGCATGCTATTGCCTATACACTTTGTTTCTCTTTCTACATATGCCTAGGTATGCAGGGTATAATTTGTAAATGTGCATGTTTGTGTGCTTCTGCTTAATTCTTTCTTAAGCTTTTACGTCTTCGGAGATAGAGTGATTGAAAGATCATTTCTTGCTTTTAATTCTTTCTTAAGCTTTTAAGCATGGTCAGTTTGTGACTTGCTTTTTTCAGATTTAGAATTATGTATAGCACTCCTTGTTTATAAACAAGGCCTTAAATATCGGTTTTGGTCACCATATCGATGATCGGCCAAAGTGAAATTTCCGCCCAAATTGTATCGAATTTCGGTTGAAATTTTGACCATTTCGGTCACCCTCCATTCTATAGGCAACCCTAAAGACTGAAATGTCGACCATTTTGATCGAATTTCGATCACTTGTTGAAATTGAAATTCGATCGAGTTTGACCGTATTTCGATGAACTTCGACACCATATTTATATGGATACTGATCATGAGTGGGTCGTTTTATAGAGAGAAATATCCTACAATCTATTAATGATCTAGAGTAAATTATGAGCATTCTTTTGTGTACCATGCTCTATTGTTTAATCATGTTTTTCAGTTGCTTAGGGGATTCGAGCTATGATGTGTTGGCATGGAAGCATAGTATTAGTTGGTTTCTTGAGGAAAGGTGAGCCTTCTTCATACTGAAAAAGAATGACCTAGTAAGGAATATCCATTACATACGTTTTAACAAAATTAAGTTCAATTGCACCATAGAGATCAACATATGAAAGTTCCTTTGCTCCCAAAAGTTTTTTCATTCATAAAAGCGATAGTATTATTTATTGAGACAAACTCAGATAGAGCGCTAGTTGGCACTTAATGGTAGTTTCTTGTGAAGAATGTCTTTTCAAAAAAATTTCAAATGATGCAACCGTAAATTGATTCTATTAGTGGGGTTAGACAGTTTCAAGTATTGTCTATGATGGCAAGCAGAGAAGGGGTTGGCTAAGATAGAGAGATGGGAATAATTGAGGAAAAGAGGAAGGGCAATCAAAAGAGGGTGGAGGAGCTTGTGAAGATGGTGTCAATGATTGGATGTTTACAACCCATAGGCGAAGGGGAGGTTGAGCGAGGAAATGTGATTATTGTTTCCTATGATATGGCTCCTAGGTCCACTTTTAGTTTGATTGTTGTGATGTGGTGCCGGATTCCTTTGTTGGGGAGTAAGCAATTACCGACAGTCTTGTCTTGTGCTAGATGCATGTTGGAGTATTTGGTTGTGCATCTCTTATATTGTAGATGGGTAAATGGATCTCTCCAGGATCCATTTACCTCATCCAGAGTTTAGTCCCACATCTACCATTTGTGGGATGTGGAGACTCAGTGGGGGCTATATATAGACTCCCACACCCATTGTATGCAGATGAGAAAAGCAATAGACTATCATCCCTTTGAGGCGTTCTCTCGTGGTTTCATCCCGCTCCTTAGGGAGTATGGTTCTACGTAAAAATATCTTGTTCTTCATATTTCATATTTCTTGATTTTGTGATCTGTTTATCATTTTCTCTTACGTATTCCTATTTTCTAACATGGTATCAGAACTATGATATTTTTCTAACATGGTATCAGAGCGGATCGATTCTCAAGGAATTTAAGTTTTTTTTATTCGAGATTCGTTCTTGGAGTTCATGTTCGACAAATTTTTTTACATGGGTTCTTTGAAACCCTAATTACTGGAGTAATTGATTTTAAGCAACGACATCAAGAATCTAGGGTTTCGAAATCCTAGTTCTCCACTCCAGATTGCTACCGAGCCCCAGCAGCGGCAGCAGCACATGCGTCGATCTCGCCACCCGAAGCCGCTAAACAACAGAAGATGAAGAAGTCAGGGATCCCTTGCATGCATCCATGCACATGATCTCGATTTGAAGTTCGAGAGGCCGATGAAGAGGGAGAGAAGAAGCCCTCTCCAAATAGTTCAGATTCTGGGCCTCGAAGCAGTGCTCCTTCAGGCGACAAAAGCACCTCGCCCATACCCTCTCCCTGCGCACCTTCTGGCAGTAGTGGTGCTGCACCTCCTCCCAGTCGGCACCGTCGGGAACCCAAAGGCGGAGGCACATGCCTCGGATTTTAGGCGCGAGGCTTCCGAAGCCTCGCATTCTCCCTCACAACATCCATATCGACTCTAGGGCCGTGCGTTCTCCTTCGCGTGATGGGGCCTCAAATCGCATGCGATCATCTCCAGGCCTCCCCTTCACACCTCCAAGCGGAGGTGCCTCCCCGAGCGGCACAACAAAAGCACGAGATGCCCTTGAGCTCCAGGTGTCGTTACCTACCCTCTAGTCGCACCATCGCGACACTCCTCCAAGCGACGACGATTCAAACGATACCGCCTCTCCTTCCCTTCTTCCTCATGCGCAATCGCGGCGCACTCGATCCCCCTAGCGATGAAGAGGCCCCTCTCTCCCATGCGACAACCCTCCATGTCGAGTCTCTCCTTCCAGGCACACCTCCCCGGGCGACGCAAGGCGGTAGGAAGCAGGATCCCCAGGCAGGGCGGCAACATTCGAAGGAGGTTCCCAAATCAATCATGGCAAACCCTAAGTGTAGCGGGCCACATTTAAAAAAATGAAAAAAAGAGCAGAGGATCACAGTTATAAAAAATAAAATAAAATTTGAGTGCTCAAGTGGGCTACGACCAAAAGGAGGTTGAGCCATGTTAAAAAAAGAGGGAGGGGATCTGCTGTAATTAGAAAAAAGAGTAGCACAGGTTTTTTGGACCCAAAATTGGGCCGAGAGTTTTTTGTTAAAAAATATTTTAGATAAAAGATGCGTACAAAAGAAAAGCCGTATGATTTTTTTTAAAAAATGTGAGAAGGAAAAACCATAAAAAGTTGAAATAGCTTTAAAAATGTTTAAAAAAATGCGCGAGAAGAAAAGCCGAGAAAAAATGATACGGCTTATTTAAAAAAATTGATGATCGCTATGAATGAAATAACCGAGAAAAAATGCATGATTCGTTTGTTTTCTCCCCATTATCCTGTCTTCTCCCAACATCGTCGATGTCATTTTTCGACAAAATGGGAGAAAAGGGGGAGTATAGTGTAGAGTTATTTGGCATCATACGACAGCACAACTTTCAGTTTAGATCCAGACTACTATCCAGACTTCAGAGATTTCAGTCTCCAGATGCCAGTGCATATTCTTATCCAGATGCCTTCAGTTGTTCAGACTCGACGATCAGATTCTGAGTTCTCATTCAGACACGCACATGTATGCGGTCTTTTCAGATGCACACATGTTTGCCATCTTTTGTCGTGGTCCCCATCATTCTTATTTTGTCGGCCAGAGTTTTCATGTGATCCATAGGGACTCCAGAGTAGAGGACTATTCCCTATGTCATGTTAGCTAGGGTTTTCATGTGGTTTCACAGGAACTCCAGAGTAGAGTATTGTTCTCTGTGCCATATTGGAGAGACCAGTTCTTCGACGAGGAGACTTTTTTCAGACTCCATTCTCCAGCGACCGTGGACTTCGACGATGATTGCACTCCACGGCTCTTTTCAGTTCGACCCTTTCAGAGATGGAGCAGTTGTCCACATTGTTGTGGTGAGCCAGAGTTCTCCGTGTAGAGACTCATTTTCAGTTGCAGTGACTCTGACAAGCGCAGTACAGAGCACATGCTCTCAGACGAGGAGATTCAGTTTGACTCACACTCCAGCCCGTATGTCCTCACCTGCACGACATGAGAAGTAACGTCCTCGACAACAACCGACAGTTGTGCGCGTTGAGTTGATATTGTTTGTAGTGCCATGTATTGTGAGTTGAGCTTCTTTCTGTTTGTCCAAGTTGAGCATTGCATGCTCCAGCTTGAGGGTGAGTGTTGGAGTATTTGGTTGTACGCCTCTTATATTGTAGATGGGTCAATGGAGACTCAGTAGGGGCTATCTATATACCCCCCACCTACTGTATTCAGATGAGAAAAGCAATAGGCTGTCATCCCTTTGAGGCGTTCTCATGTGGTTTCATCCCGCTCCGTAGGGAGTAGGGTTCCACGTAAAAATCTTTTAATCTTCATGTTTCATATTTCTTGGTTTAGTGCTTTGTTTATAATTTTCGCTTTCACATTCCTATTTTCTAACAAGGTATCAGAGCTATGTTATTTTTCTAACAATGTCGATAGGGGTTTGATTGTCCAATTGCATGGAATTTTGCTCTCATCGACGGGGACTCGTTGACTTTTGTCTAGTTGTGGATGTCTTTGTGATGAATGTTGAGGTGATCTCTACACTTTTTCGATTTTTTTACAAACCGTCCTGGAAGAACGCGGATATAGTAAGATATTCATTTCTTATTTCTTCTTTATCACATGGTGAATCACTTCGTACCGATCTGTTGCCAATACACTTTCCGTCCTCATGACAATGGAAAATTTTTACATTTTTTGAACTATATAAAAGGGATAAGAATCGCGAACGTAAGAATTCCTGGTTTAGGTTTTTTTATCTCCAAAAGACACAATTGGTTAGCGAGAAAGCATGTGAGATCGAGAAGACATGTTTTAAACTTTGGTATTTAGGTAAAGATAAGGGTGGAAATTGTGTTGGAGTGGTTGTTCGTAAGAATTTGAAGGATGGTGTGGTTGAGGTATAAAGATTTAGGGATCGAATTATTTTGCTAAAATTTATGCTCGAAGAAGAAATTCTGAATGTCATCTCAGTTTATACACCACAATTTGGTTTAGATGAAAGGATTAAACAAGCTTTTTGGAAGGATTTTGATAAGATTGCGTAAGAAATCCCACAAAGAGAGATGATTTGCATGGGTGTAGATCTTAATGGATATGTGGGAGAGGATGCTTCAGGGTATGCTAGTGTTCATGGAGGCCATGGCTTCGAGTATAGAAATGAAGAGTGAAAAGTCATTCTGGATTTTGTAGTGGCTTATGATTTTTCCATGGCAAACACTCTCTTCAAGAAGTGGGAGGAGCATTTAATTACTAATAAGAGTGGTCCGACTAGAACACATATTGATTACTTTGCATTGAAGAAAGAGATTGATTGTGTTGCAAAGACTGCAAAGTAATCCCAGGAGAGTTTGACAACCCAACATTGCTTGTTAATCATGGATGTGCAAATAAAAGGACTGGTAAAGAAAAGGGAGGTTTTCAAGATCACTAGAACTAGATGGTGGATTCTCCATTAGAAGCAAACAAGTTTCAGAGAGACGGTTTTAGAAGACTTATCTAACTATTGTAACGAAAGTGCAAACGTGATGTGGGAGACGGTAGCATCTTGAATTCGAAGGGTAGCCAAAGAGATGCTAAGGAGTCAAAGGGAGGAGTTCCATGCCAAAAGGAGACGTGGTAGTGGATTGGAGGGGTGCAAGAGAAGCTCAAACTTAAAAGAGCATTCTTTAAATTTATGTTTAATATAGAACAATGGAAACTGCCACAAACTACAAAATAGCGAAGATGAAGCAAAGAATGTTGTAAGGATGGGGAAGGACATATGCTTGTTTAGGATATAGAGACTAGATGAAAACAATATTTCCATAAGCTTTTCATTGGAGAAAGAAATAGAGAGGCCATTTTAATTTAGGAGATCTAGCTAGTAGTGAAAGTTACTTGAATTGTGCAAGCTATAGATGAATACAAAGGAAGGAAGTAGAAGAGGTTTTGAAGATTATGAAACCTGGGAAATGTGTAAGACCTGATGACATTCCTATAGAAGTATGGAGAGTTCTAGGTGAGTGTGGTTTGACTTGGCTTACAAATGTATTCAATGCTAGTTGACGAAGCAAGAAATTGCTTGAAGAATGGAGGCAACATGTTGCCTCTTTATAAGAACAAAGGATACATTTTAAATTGTGCGAATTACAGATGTATCAAGCTGATTAATCATACTATGAACATTTGAGAATATGTGATCGAAAGAAGGTTGAGGCAAGTTTTCAAAATAAAAGAAAACCAATTCGTATTCATGCCAGATCGCTCAACTATTGAAGCCATCCACTTGCTGAGATCAATGGAGATTAATAGAGCTAAAGGGAAGAACCTCTATATGATTTTTATTGATTTGGAGAAGGCTCATGACTCTGTCCCACGAGAGATATTGTGGAGAGTTTTGGAGAAGAGACAAGTACATGTCCTATACATTAACCTCATAAAGGATGTGTATGATAGTGCTTCATTTTATGTAAGGATCGATCTAGAAGATTGACTATTTTGTCATCAACATTGCTCTGCATCAAGGTTCGTCTTTGAGTCCATTTCTTTTTACTTTGACTATGAACGGATTGACTAGTCACATTCAGGATGAGATACCTTGGTGTTTGTTATTTGTTGATGATATTATGTTGGTTGATGCAACTAGAGATGGAGTAAAGATATCATGCTGGAGTTATAGAATCTTTGTCCCATTCTTCGCCTATGAATAAGTTGCAGCAAGAATATCCCACATCGCCTTGGTTGTGGGCTGATGGAGTATATCATTGGAGAATTCTATTGCCAATGTCCCTGAAAGTCAAACCTTGGCATATGCCTCATCCGCCTCCCATGAGGCGTTAACCACAGTCTTCTGAGCCGACTCTTCCTCGGTAAGAATGTGTTTCTTACCTTTAGACTTCATCACGCTTATGAACTGCATAGCCCACGTGGACAGGAGGTCCGCGTCCACGAAATTGAGAAGAGCATCATCGACCTCGGGAGGTTGCTATCGCTGAAGAAGTTTGACTGGCAGTATTAGATGGGACAGTGATCCGACTGAGCCTGCGGAAGGCTTCTTCCATGGGAGTAATAGTAGCATCAGCCAAAATCTGGGAACGAGACGCCTCACACTCAAGATCAAGGGCTGCCAGGAATACACCAACCATGGTAGCATTCCTGTGGAAGGAAAAAGATAAAAGTTGTATTCAATCTAACCCTAGAGCTCTCTTATATAGGAGAAAAGTTCAAAGGGTAAATTACATAAATAGGACAAGAGAAATAAACAATATAAATAAAGACAACAAAACATAAGAATCTTAACACTCCCCCTCAAGCTGGAGTATATATATCTATCATGCTCAGCTTGGAACAACAATAATGAAAAGGACCTCTTGCAAGGGCTTTGGTAAATATGTCTGCAATCTGATCACCCGAAGCAACATGAGACGTTGAAATAATCCCCTTTTGGATAAAATCATGGGTGTAGTGACAGTCTACCTCAATGTGCTTTGTTTTCTCAAGAAGTGCTGGATTATTAGCTATGAACAAGGCTGCTTGATTATCACACTTGAGATGCATAGGATGAGACACCTCAATCGTTAGATCAGTTAGGACAAACTTGACCCACATCATTTCTGTACCCCCTAGGGCCATGGCCTTATATTCTGATTCAGCGCTAGACCGAGCAACAACAGTTTGTTTCTTACCTTCCATGAGACCAATGAGCTACCGATAAATACAATGAAACCTGAAGTGGACTTCCTGTCCTTAGGACCTCCAGCATAATCTGCATCTGCACACCCAATAACTGTGAGTGGCATGTCTCTTCTAAAAAGAAGATCTGCACTTGGAGATGACTTCAGATATCTCAAGATCATGCACACTGCATCCATGTGTGCCTGCCTGGGTTGCTCCATGAACTGGCTCACTCTGCTCACAACGAAAGATATACCATGCTTGGTAATAGTAACATATAATAATTTCTCTACCAGCTCTCTGTATCGTCTCTTGTCCACCTCCTCATAGTCATCATTATAGAGCCTAGCATTAGAATCCATTGGGGTAGTAGCTGGTCTACATCCTGTCATGCCTGTCTCAGATAGAAGATCAGTAACATACTTCCTTTGCGTCATAACCATACCCTGCTGATTTCGTGCAAACTCCAAGCCAAGGAAGTAACGAAGTTGGCCAAGGTCCTTGGTAACAAACTGTTGTCCAAGAAAATCCTTAGCTGCTCGAATACCCTGTTCATCGATGCCAATGATAACAATGTCATCAAAATAAACCAAAACAACTACAATACCTCTTTGATTTCTCTTAACAAAAAGAATATGATCTGCAGTGGATCTGAGAAACCCCTTCTGTTCAATCAACTTTGAGAGCTTCTGAAACCAAGCTCTCGGACTCTGCTCAAGGCCATATATAGCCTTATGAAGACGACACACCATACTGGAGTCCCCTTCAACAGCAAACCCAGGTGGTTGCTGCATGTAAACCTCCTCCTACAGATCCTCCATACAAGAAAGCATTCTTGACATCCAATTGAAAAAGTGGCCAATCACGAACCACATCAACAACAATAAGAATCTGCAGGGTAGAGTGACGTGCAACACGAGAAAAAGTGTCCTGATAATCCACCTCATAGGTTTGGGTGAACCCACGAGCAACCATTCTGGCCTTGTATCTGTCTACTATACCGTCAGCCCGATGCTTCACAGTAAATACCCACTCGCTGCCAACAACAGACGCACCTGGTGGAGCATGGACAACACTCCACGTACCTTGTGACTGTAAAGCTGCCATCTCATCTTCCATAGCTAGACGCCATTGACTGCTCTGTAGTGCCTCCTAATATGACTGTGGTATCTCCACGGTAGACAATCCCACAACAAATCTATGAAAATCCTTGGAAAGACGCCCTAAGGAAACATGCGAACCAATAGGATGCATAGTGCATGCTCGTTTCTGTCGCCGTAGTGCAATAGGCATATCCAGATCCTTAGCATATGTAGAAGACATGGTATCTGTAGAGATAGTTTCTAATATTATTATATGTTTATGTACCTTGTTTCTATTTGTCTCTTCTATTTAGACATCCATGTAATTTACCCTTAAGGTCTCTCCCTATATAAGAGAGCCTAGGGTTTTTCTATGAATCATAACGAAGACTCCTTTCTTCTAACATGGTATCAGAGCCGCCTTAGGGCTCTCCTCCCTTCCCCACCCGCCGCCCCTCCTCTTCTCTCTCGTCTAGCCGCTGCCAGCGGCCTCCATCGGCCCCAGCGGCACCCAGCGCCCTCCCCAGCGGCCCCCAGCTGCCCTTCCCAGCGGTACCTAGCCACCAACGGCTACCAGCCGCCCTCCCCAGCGGCCCCGCCGCCCCTACCAGCAGCACCCAGCCGCCCTAGCGGGCCCCCGCAGCCCTAGCGGCACCCGCCTGCCGCCTCCAGCCGCCCCAGCGGCCCCTTGTAGCCCCAGCGGCACCCCCATCTGCCGCCGTAGGGCTTCCAGTGGCCTCCAGCAGTCCATAGGCGTCGTTCTCGAGGCGATTCAAGGGCTGTAAGCTTCCTTGGAGGCGTGCCCTAGACCCCTCTTCCTCCGGTTTATGGATTTGAGTGCGTAAAAGCTCAAATCCGATGCAGTTGGTGTAGACGTTCATCACAGTGTCTATTCTCCCTTCGTCTTCTTCGAGCAGCAGTATGTCAGAATCGAAAGTCGATTTGCCCTCCACCGGCGCATTCAAAGGTCCGGCGCCAATAGTGAAGATGGACGGGTCTAACTATGAGCTATGGGCTATGCAGTTCATGAGCCTCATGAAATCAAATGGTAAGAAACACATTCTTACCGAGGATGAGCCTGCGGAGAAGACAGGGATCTATGCCTCATGGGAGGCCGATGACGCTTACGCAAAAGTATAGTTGTCTGGTACGTTGACGATGGAGATAGCTAATGATGTCCTCCATCAGCCCACTGCTAAGGCAATGTGGGACATCCTTGCTGCTACGTATTCGCAGGTGCGAAATGAGACAAAGATGTTGCAGCTTCAACATGACATCTTTACGATGAAGCAGGTCGGCAGACCTCTCCATTCTCTATACACATCCCTAAGAGGGATGTTCGAGAAGCTATACAGTACCATTCCTCTGACTGCTACTCCGGAGCAGCAGAAGACGTTCCGGAACGCCACCATGGTGGGCGTTCTACTTGCTGCTCTCGACCCTGAGTATGATGCTGCACGGTCACAGATTTTAGCAGATGCAGTCATTCCTCCAGTGGAGGATGTCTACAGGAGGCTCAGTCGTATTCCAGTTTCCTCCAGCTCTTCTACTCCACCCCCATCTGCGATGGCAGCTTCGCGTGGGAGAGGTGGACCACCTTCTGGGCGTGGTCGTGGACGTGGCCGTGGATCTCAAGGAAGAGGCAGTCGAGTCAGTCAGATGTGCTCGTATTGTCACAGTACTGGACACTCAGAGGAGACATGCTACTCAAAGCATGGGTTCCCAGCATCGGCACGGGTTGCAGAGCATTCACAGTCTCCATTACCGTCTACTGCAGATCATAGATTTGACGAACTCGTGGCCCGTCTCCGTGATATTATGCCACATTCTTCTGGTGATTCATCTGGTGGCTCTTCAGATATTGCTGCCACAGCCTCTGCCAGTTCATCCGCCGCAGCCAGTTCCTCAGGTAGATCATCAGCCCTCATACCTTCACATGATATATCTGACTGGGTTATAGATTCCGGAGCTACACATCATCTGTGTCGAGATAGAGGAAGAATTCAGGCCTACAAAGCTATTCCTCCAGGTCGCTCAGTACAGATAGTAGATGGTTCCCACTCGCCCCTTGTTGGCCAGGGGGAGGTTTTCTTATCCTCCACTATGCAGCTACAGAATGTTTTACATGCCCCTGAGTTCTCACTGAATTTGCTGTCTATTAGTCAGATTACAAAGGATTTGAATTGTCGTGCTATATTTGACCCGTCTTCACTCATTTTTCAGGACATACTCACGGGTAAGGTGATTGGCTGTGGTCTGAGCAGAACGGTTTATATCGGCTGGTTCGGGAATCCTATGCTGGCGTCTCCACTCACTCCGCTGGACCAGTCTCACCTTACATTTGGCATCTTCGTTTTGGTCACCTTCCGCTCCAGAAGATGCGCCATCTTCTGCCCCAGATCTCTCCAAGTTCGTCGTTTCGTTGTGAAACATGTCAGTAAGGAAAGCATCACAGGTCGAGCTTTCCAGGTCGTCAGAGTCGGAGCAGTAGCTCCCCTTTTGAGTTGTTACATATAGATTTATGGGGTCCAAGTCGTGTTCCCGATCACCAGGGGCACAGGTTTTATCTTGTGGTAGTAGATGATTTTTCTCGTGTCTCTTGGGTTTTTCTTCTGAAGAATAAGTCTGAAGCAGGAGATGTTATCAAAAATTTGATTAATGAAGTGCAGAATGTTTTCTCTTCGTCAGTCAAATATGTTCGGACTGATAATGCCCTGGAATTTTGTACGCGTTCTCTTTCTCAATTTCTGTCATTGAAGGGTATTATTCATCAAACCACCTGTGCATATACATCCCAACAAAATGGTGTGGCGGAAAGAAAGCATCGCCATCTCTTGGATATCATTCGTACCTTGTTGATTCAAAGTTGTGCTCCTATTTCTTTCTGGGGGGATGCTGTCCTTACTGCATGCTATCTGATCAATAGAATGCCGTCCTCTGTCCTTGGAGAGAAGATACCCATTTCTCTTATTTTTCCAGACAAGGAGCTATTCTCACTGCCACCACGTGTCTTTGGCGCTGTGGCGTTTGTCCATCGTCTATCTCCTGGACTTGACAAGCTCTCTCCAAGAGCAGTCAAGTGCGTTTTTGTTGGGTATTCCAGAACCCAGAAGGGATACTGGTGTTATGATCCTACAACCAACAGGTACTTTGTTAGTGCGGATGTCACTTTCTTCGAGTCGGTTATGTATTTCTCGCCAGCTGGGGACAGAATGGTACCATCCACCACCACTGATGATATTTTGGTTCCACCACCACCTGCTTGTTTTTCACCTGAGTCGTCTCCTGTGTCAGTTCCTATGCCAGCACCACCGCCACCACCACCTCCACCTCCACCCATTCCACGGCGAATCATATCACCATTTCCTAACCACTATACGCGTCGGTCAGGTCCCGCTCAGACAGCAGATCAACCAATCACTACGCCTCAGGTATGTTCAGATGATGTTACTACTGACGGGTCAGGTTCGGTACATATGCAGGATGACTCCTTACAGGTGGACCCTGATGATGATCTTGATGTTCCGATTGCTATTCGGAAACAGAGACGACAGTGTGCATCCTATCCATTTGCTTCACAGGTTTCCTTCCACCGACTCACAGGTGATTTCCAGAAGTTTGCCACAGCTTTGTCTTCCGTGGCCATACCACGGACATACCAGGAAGCCTTAAAGAGTGAATGCTGGAGATTAGCTATGGAAGAAGAAATGGGGGCCTTGCAGTCCCGTGGCACATGGTCTTTGGTCCCTGCACCTCCTGATGCATCCGTTGTGAGCTGCAAATGGGTCTTCACAGTCAAATATCATGCAGATGGAACATTGGATAGGTACAAAGCACGCTTGGTCGCCCGTGGATTTACACAGACATATGGCGTTGATTACATGGATACATTCTCTCCAGTGGCGAGACACTCGACTCTCCGTATCCTCCTGTCTGTTGCAGTGGTTCGTGACTGGAGCATTTATCAGCTAGATGTCAAGAATGCATTTCTGTACGGGGACTTACAGGAGGAAGTCTACATGCAGCAGCCACCCGGGTTTACTGCTGAGGGGGAGAAGCATATGGTCTGTAGACTTCACAAGGCTATATATGGCCTTAAACAGAGTCCACGGGCGTGGTTCCAGAAGCTGTCCAACCTAATTGAGCACCAGGGATTCAAGAGGTCCAATGCTGATCATTCGTTGTTCGTTCAGAAGTCCTCGGCAGGTACGGTTGTCATAATGGTCTATGTGCATGATATTCTTGTTACAGGAGACGATATTCAGGGCATAGCGAGGGCGAAGGCATTCCTAGGTCGTCAGTTTGTTACAAAGGATCTTGGAACCCTAAGATATTTTCTGGGGTTGGAATTTGCAAGGAATGCACGTGGTTTGGTGATGACACAACGGAAGTACATTACAGACTTCCTGGTTGAGACTGGTATGGATGGGTGCAAACCATCAAGCATCCCCATGGACCCCAGCATGAAGTTATATGATGGTGATACTGATGAAGTGGATAAGAGGAGATATAGAGAGATGGTGGGAAAACTCCTCTACATTACTATAACCCGTCCAGACATTGCATTTGCAGTTAGCCGGGTGAATCAGTTTATGGAGCAGCCCAAACAGGTTCACATGGATGCTATACACATGATACTGAGGTATCTGAAGTCTACTCCAGGATTAGGGCTACTATTCAGAAAGGGTGCAGACTTATCCATCTCAGCGTGTGCAGACGCAGATTATGCAGGATGCCCTAAGGATAGAAAATCAACCTCAGGGTTTGCAGTTTTTGTTGGAGGCTCTCTGGTTTCTTGGAAAAGCAAGAAACAAACGGTGGTGGCAAGATCCAGTGCGGAATCCGAATACAGGGCAATGGCCCAAGCCAGCACGGAAATGATGTGGGTTCGCTCCGTATTAGAAGATCTACATGTAGCTGTACCTCTACCTATGAAGATTCAGTGTGACAATCAGGCAGCATTGTTCATTGCCAACAATCCAGCTTTCCATGAGAGGACCAAGCATATTGAAGTTGACTACCATTACACCAGGGACCTGATCCAGAGAGGATTGATATCCACGGCCCATGTTAGCTCAGGAGATCAGACTGCCGATGTATTCACCAAGCCATTGCTCAGAGGACCTTTCCAGAGATGTTCATCCAAGCTGAGCATGATCGACATCTATGCTCCACCTTGAGGGGGAGTGTAGAGATAGTTTCTAATATTATTATATGTTTATGTACCTTGTTTCTATTTCTCTCTTCTATTTAGACATCCATGTAATTTACCCTTAAGGCCTCTCCCTATATAAGAGAGCCTAGGGTTTTTCTATGAATCATAACGAAGACTCCTTTCTTCTAACAGTATCCACGCCATATACCTCAGTCTGTACATGCAGATCACCAGTGCCATCAGAAGAACTCAAATGTTCAGTATATACCTTGGGTGTGCTGGATGATGGAGGAGGCACATGAGCATGGGGTCGTCGTTGGTAAACCTGCGGAAAGAAAGTTGGAGGTGGTGGTGGAGGAGGTGGTGGAGGTGGTTGTGGTGGTGGAGGTGATGTCGTAGGTGATAATGACAGAGGAAGAGGCATATAGACCTATTCTCCATCCTCTGAAGGAGTAAGCCTGTCACCTGTGGGGGAAAATACATAATGGACTCGAAAAAGGTGACATCTGCACTAACATAGTATCTTCGTCGAACATGGTCAAAGCAACGATACCCTTTTTGGGTCTTGGAATACCAACAAACACACATTTGACAGCTCTGAGAGAAAGCTTGTCAAGACCAGGAGACATTTGATGAAGAAACGCTACAGAACCAAAAACACGAGGTGTTAGCGAGAAAAGATCCGTCTCGAGAAACACAATCAATAACGGAATCTTCTCTTGCAACACTGAAGAGGGCATGCGATTTACCAGATAGAAAGTAGTTAGAACCGCATCTCCCCAGTATGAATGAGGAGCACGACTCTGAATCAAAAGAGTTTTGGTAACGTCTAATAGATGGCGGTGTTTTCATTCTGCCAGCCCATTCTGTTGGGAAGTATATGCACAAGATGTCTGATGCACAATGCCAAGAGACCTAAGGAATTGAGAAAGCTGCGTACTGCAAAATTTTAATGCATTATCGGAATGAATAAACTTGACTTTTGCAGAAAAAATATTCCTTATTTCGTCAATAAAGGACCGGATAACAAGACTTGCATCAAACTTATTCTTAAGAAGAAATACCCAAGACAATCTCGAAAACTCATCAACAGCAACAAGATAAAACCTGTGTCCTTGATAATCTGGGACAAGACTGGGACCCCAGATATCAAAATGGAGCAACTCAAATAGATTGTGACTACTTCTACCCTGACGACTCTTGAACGTGGACTGATGATGCTTCCCAAGCTGGCAGGCCTCGCACTGAAAAGTAGAGTGAGGAGAAATCTGTGTAAGAACGTGACTAAGCTTTTGTAGAGGAAGATTACCAAATCGAAGATGCCACATATATGGAGAAACAGATCCAGTGCGAAGAGAAAAGGCACCGGCATATGGAGACTGCACTAATGTGTAGAGGCCCTCTTGCTCACGGCCAGTTCCAATCACCCTATCGTTAGTATATCCTGAAACACAACAACATATGGATCAAATATGGCACGACAATGTAAGTCTCTAGTGATTTGACTAATTGATAATAAATTCATAAAAAATTCAGGAGCATAAAGAACATTCTGAAGACTCAGTGCCGAAGTCAACTGCACTTCCCCCTGACCAGTAATGGGGGAGGAGTGTGTCCCATCTGCTATCATAACAGATCGTCCAGACTGAGTCGGACGAAACACACTAAACTGACCTCTGTCACCACAAAGATGATGAGAATCACCTAAATCCATGATCTATTCTGACAAGTCTGCCCTGTAACAACTAGTAAAGGCATATTTTATACCTGACATGGATGTTGATGCTGAGGCAGCTACCTCTGAGGACCCTGAAGGAGAGCCGGTTGACCCAGAGGTAACAAGCATAATCTCTCTTAGTCGTGCCACAAGCTCGTCAAATCTCTGGTCAGATGCAGGTGATGGACTCCCAGCCTGTTGTGTCTGCTCTGCATGATGCAGGAAACCCATGCTTAGAATAGCATGTTTCCTCTGAGTGGCTAGACCTGTAACAATAGGTGCACTGCTGACGGGATCGACTACCCCCTCCTCTGCCCCGACTGGGGCTTCCCCTACCACGATATGGTGTAGAGCTTCCTCTGCCACGTGATACTGCCATAGCTGAAGATGTCTGAGACTGTAAAGTGCTACCAGAGGATATAGAAAGTCTACTCAATCTGCGATATGCCTCCTCTATTGGAGGTATGGTAGCATCAGTGAGGATCTGGGCACGAGCTGCATCATACTCAGGATCAAGGGCTGCTAGAAAGGCTCCAGTCATCACAGAATCTCTATATGCCTTGAGCTGCTCTTGTGTTGCAGTCAAGGGAATGTGGCCATGTAACTTCTCAAATATACCCCTCAAAGAAGTATAGAGGGTGTGAAGGGGTCGATCATTTTTCTTCGATGTAAAGATATCATGCTGGAGCTTAAGTGTTTTTGACTCATTCTTCGCCGGAGAGTATGCAGCAGCAAGAATGTCCCACATAGTCTTTGCAGTAGGCTGACTCAGGATATCATTAGCTATCTCCATGGATACAGTCCCAGATAACCACACACGAGCATACGCATCATCCTCCTCCCATGAGGCATTTTTCCCAGTCTTGTCACGTAGCTCCTTTGTCGTGAGGATGTGCTTCTTGCCATTACATTGCAGTAAACTCTTGAACTGCATGGCCCACAGTTCATAAAGGGTTCCATCCATTTTGACGATGGGTGCTGGACCTTTGAAGGCACCCAGAGATGGGACTTCTGCTTTGTTGTCTTACATGATGACAACTATCTCCAAGACTTGGACAGTAACAAGAAATACCGGCGTCTACACCGGCATACAGGAAGATGGTTGTAGGTGTAGATTCATACCACAACCTCTTCCATTCTTCTGGAGATTCTTTTGGGCAACTAGGGTGTTTTAGATATTCACGTCATGCCTTAAGTGCCCAAGAACATGTGTGATGGTGCGGAGGTAGAGACGCGTGATGATGCGGCGATGCGCAAGTGAGGACCGGCGGCGATGCGCGAGAACAGGCGCAGACGCGATGCGTAGGCGTAAATGTGCGGGTGCAGTGCATGCATGCGCGAGGGCCGGCGGCGATGCACGAGGACCGCAGGCGTGCGCGGCGAGGACCAATGGCGCATGCGCGTGGGCGGCGCAATAGGGTTTCGGTGGGGGTAGGACTCTAGGGCACAGGCTCCGGTCTAGGACCGTCGCTCTGATACCATGTGGAAGAAAAAAGATAGAAGTTGTATTCCATCTAATCCTAGAGCTCTCTTATATAGGAGAAAAGCTCAAAGGGTAAATTACATAAACAGGACAAGAGAAATGAATAATATAAATAAAGACAACAAAACACAATAATCTTAATAATTCCTATGTCTTCTGCTGCTCAAGAGTAGATATGAGAGGCATGAAGCTATAGAGCTTCTCAAACATCCCACGCAAGGATGTATATAGAGAATGAAAAGATATCATGCTGGAGTTGTAGAATCTTTGTCTCATTCTTTGCCTGTGAATAAGTAGGAGCAAGAATATCCCACATCGCTTTAATTGTGGGTTGATGGAGTATATTATTAGCGATCTCTATTGCCAATGTTCCTGAAAGCCAAACCTTGGCATATGCATTATCCGCCTCCCATGAGGCGTTAACCCTAGTCATCTGAGCCGGCTCTTCCTCGGTAAGAATGTGTTTCTTACCTGTAGACTTCATCATGCTCATGAACTGCATAGCCCACAGTTCATAGTTTGACCCAACCATCTTTACTATAGGCGCATGACCTCTGAAGGTGCATGTGGAGGGAATATCTACCTTGCGTTCTGACATGATGGCTAGAGAGGACTAAGGTTGAAGACTAGATAAGTGTTTGTCTACACTGACATAGAGAGATTTGGTTGCATGTGTAGACTTATGCAACCAATCTCATCAAGAGAGATGACTCGGCGACAGTGGTCCCTTTTGAAAAAGGGAGGTGTGGCAGCACCTCTTGGAGGTGCAGGGGCCGGGCTGCGGGGCACGGCGGTGCAGCAAGGCTCGCGTTGTTCGGGCGACGGCATGAGCTGGGGGGGGGGGTGGAAGCTCTAGGCAGGAGCCGTGGGTGCTGCAGCGAAGGAGCGGGGAGCCCTAGGCAGCGACGGGCTGGGGTTGGCGGCACCCAAGGAGGTGCATGTAAGAGAGGCTTGGGGTGGGGTTTAGTGGTTTAGGGTTAGGATTTCGGTACAGGAGCTCCGATCTAGGATCGTCGCTCTGATATCATGTTGGGAAATTAGAAAGAGTTGTTTATTCCTTGAGCCCTAGGCTCTCTTATATAGGGAGAATCCTATGGGCAAATTACATAAAGTGAATAGAAGAAAAGGAAAATTATTTAAACGATACATAAATATGAAATACATAAGTGTTTGTCTACACTGACATAGAGAGATTTGGTTGCATGTGTAGACTTATGCAACCAATCTCATCTAGAGAGATGACTCGACGACAGTGGTCCCTTTTGAAAAAGGGAGGTGTGGCAGCACCTCTTGGAGGTGCAGGGGCCGGGCTGCGGGGCACGGCGGTGCAGCAAGGCCCGCGTTGTTCGGGCGACGTCATGAGCTGGGGGGGGGGGGGGGTGGAAGCTCTAGGCAGGAGCCGTGGGTGTTGCAGCGAAGGAGCGGGGAGCCCTAGGCGGCGACGGGCTGGGGTTGGCGGCACCCAAGGAGGTGCATGTAAGAGAGGCTTGGGGTGGGGTTTAGTGGTTTAGGGTTAGGGTTTCGGTACAGCAGCTCCGGTCTAGGATCGTCGCTCTGATATCATGTTGGGAAATTAGAAAGAGTTGTTTATTCCTTGAGCCCTAGGCTCTCTTATATAGGGAGAGTCCTATGGGCAAATTACATAAAGTGAATAGAAGAAAAGGAAAATTATTTAAACGATACATAAATATGAAATATATCTCTACATGCACTACAGCAACTTTTCTTCTGATCGCATCATTTCGGATCCGATCTTTTCGTGTATGACCAGTGGACCACACATCCACCTTAGCATTTTCATTTCTGCTACTGTCATTCTCTGCACATATCTGCAGGTGGATGCAATTCTAACATCTTATTAGAAACTTAAATGACAGAGCTAACTGCCAGAATGAGTGGTACAGCCATAATTTGATCGCTCCATGCTTTTCATATCTGTCGTTGTGGGACGTTATTCTCAACATTGTTAGGGAGGGAGTCAAACATGGGTCTTTCTGTTTCCTTTTTTCCTTCGAGTTGCCATGTTTTACATTTTCTAACCTTGGGAAAAAGTATATCTAAGAACTATCTTTCTTCACAGATGGTCCGTGCATTTTAGAACAGTTATTGTTGCAGTAGAACTGTTATTGTTGCATTAATTCCATAACATTATATAATCATATTATACATCTTTGTTTTAGGCTTTGGATGGTACTCAAAAGGTACTGGATTTGAGCTCGAACAAGCAAATTGACACCGAATTATTGGAGAAGCTCACACTGGAAATTGAGCAAAGGATTTCGAAGACGCTTCCCTCTTCTTTACCCTGTGCAGACTCTAAACCTCAAACTCAAATCTCTCAATCTGGTAACCTTGCAGAATCAATTGCCGAGATCACTGATTCAGGTGTGGATAAATTACGGGAAACAGAAATTATGATTGAGAAGCTGGGAAAAGCTCTGCAGCAGGTATGTCTGGTTGAAAAAAAATAAAAAAAAACGTCGAAAATGGCACGGGGGCAGCCCCATTAACCTCATATATGTGTGTGTGTGTGTGTGTATATATATGGAAAAAGGAGTATGATCCCTGGTTGTAGCTAACTTACATACTCCCACCCATTTTCCCCTGTATTTTTTATTTTTCTGAAATGAAACATATTGGAATTTAGATCACAATATGTCACCATGGTGTCATTAAAAGTTCGACTTAATTCGAGACTTCTATCCCGTCCATCAGGACTGTCAAATTTTAACGGTCTCAGAATTGCTGAAAATGACCCCCTCCAGATGGAGGGCATAGGAGTCTCTGTTTCTGACGAAATTGGAGTGACATGTTAGAGGAATATAGTGATGAATATACATATTTTTATTTTCCAAAAAACAAAAAATTGTAGGAAAATAGAGGTGGGAGTAGCCAGTTGGCTACTCCCAGGGAGTAGCCTCATTTAACTCATATATATATATATATATATATATATAGGGGACTTATCCAATGGGCCCTGTGCCCATTTGAGATGAGATAAGCCCAGTCATATTTTACCAATATTTTCTATCATTTTGAGTTCAATGCTTATTTATTTACAGTTGTTATATCATATTCTTACTACTAGTAACTATTTTCATATAAAGAAAATCTTAGATTCACAGGAAATAGTCATTAGTAAGAATAAAAACGACACTAGTAACACGAATAATAATACAATTATTTTGTATGAATTTAAGGTTTTTTCTGAAAATAGTTACTAGTAGTAAGAATATGATATAACATTTGTAAATAAATACCTATTAAGCTCGAAATGATAAGAAATAATGATAAAAAATGAGTGGGTTCATCTCATCTCAAATGGGCATAGGGCTCATTGGATAATTTCCCTATATATACACATACGTATATAGGCCCTTCCAATGAGGTGTGGTTTTCCTGAAATTCAAAAAGCCACCGACAAATTTGTAAATTGTATAACACTTTTGTAAAATATAAACTGCGCATTGTAAAAATAATGATGATCATATTGTTATGTAAAATATAGCACCAATATTGTAACTAACATTTTTGTCCAATATAATAATATTTTCATAAATTTTTCTTGATATATATTATGCTAATATTTATCATTAAATTTATGGAGTTAGAAAATGTAAAATAAATAGAAAAATTACCTAAATTGGTGTGGCTTTCCATGCATCCAGGAAAGTCCCACCTCATTGGAAGTTTCCCCTATATATATAGGGTTGATCCTGTGAGAGCCAACATCTGTGAGAGCATGAGAGGACTGATTCTGGTCCACTTGATTCTGTCATCTCTCTCATTGATTGCATGAGAGAGAAGAGTACAATCTAGTGGTCCAGATTCACTGATCTCATGCTCTCCCAGATTTTGACTCTCACAGGATCAACCCTCTCTCTCTCTATATATATATATGTATGATTGATTCTATGAGAGCCAAAATCTATGAGAGCTTGAGAGCAATAATTTTAGACCACTAAATTTTGTTATCTCTTTCCTCATTGATTGCAGGAGGAGAGAGAAGAGCAGAATATAGTGATTCAGATTCACTGCTCTCATGCTCTCACAGATTTTGGCTCTCACAGGATCAGCCCTTTCTCTCTCTATATATATATACGTATACATGAACTTAATTCTCTTTCACATTATTTCCAGACTACCTTTTCAATTCAGTGGTTTTTGGCTGCATTACGTGCACAAGCTGATGATTTTTGGATATTTCTTATTTATTTCTTATAGATTGTAAAAAGTTCTGGTGGAGATGGTGTGTGGGGTCTATATGCCCGATGGCATCGTATTAAGGGAGACTTAAGCATGTGTTCCGAAGCTCTCTTGAAGGAGGTCAGATCATACCAGGTATTTGTCCTATTTTCTTAAACAAAAGCCCACTCTGTACAATGAGCTCTTCATAAGAAGATCTCGTGATATTACTGTATCTGAAAGTATTCTTCTTCTTAGCCAAGTTTCTATATTTTCTGCCAAATTGATGTATCGTTTTATTGGTATCCTATAAAGTACATTTCAATGCTTTCTTGCTTTACAGATTTGTCTATTTTAGAACTTAATTGGTATTGTTTTCGGTTTATTACAACTAGTTTAGGGAAATGATCTTTCAGAACAGATGTCCTAATGTTTTAATCTCCATATGGCATACTGCTAGTGATATCGTGAAAATCTAGAATTCCTTATTTTCATATTTCGTATGGCATTTTCATATTGCATATGGCATTTACCTGTTGCATGAAAATCAAGAATCTGCATATGGCATTTGTTTCCTCACCAATCAAATGGAACGCACTGTTTTAGGGATCGGAGCTGTGGAGTAACCAAGATCGTTTCAGAAAATTTGCACGAGCCTCCTTAGAGCTTTGCAATTGTTACATGGAAATTTCACAGTTAACAGGAAGTCGCCGGGAGCTGTCAACAGCTGATATGCATCTCAGGAACTCAATAAAACAAGTAATATCTCCCATTTAGAAGGAATAATCTAATATAATGTAGATGTCTCCCTTTTTAGTTCTGCAGTAGTAAAATTCGTGACCAACATGGGGGCTGCAGAAGCTGTGTGGAACCATCATGTATCATGGTTATCATTTAAGTTTAATGCTCTCAGTTGGAAAAAAACAAAATTTCTGCTGCCTTCCCATGGACTATTTTGTCCTTTTTAGCAGAATTTTAATTGCTTAAACTGTTTTTTGCCATGATCTATTATTTTACCAGTAGTCTTTCTGTTAGAAAAGTGCAGTTTATCCTGATATGGCAAGGTTGGTTTTATGAATCTGGTAGACCAACTAATCCAACCACAGGTATTCTTTAGATGGCATGGTATTTTTACCACCATTAAATCGGGGGCTACATTGTGGCGTTCCCTTGACTTCTGCATACACAAGTTAGATAATAATGTGTACCGATTTCCATTCGTGGAGACCTCTCTCAAAAAAATATAAGATGTTAAATGTATACCTATTGAACTAATTTTAGTTATAGGCATCTCTGTGGACAATTAGTTGTATATTTTTTCATTAGCGATTGTCTGCAGAGTATGTGAAGGGTCCTTGTTTTCTGTTAAACTATACCACATAAATTAAATCAATAGAAGTATTGGACTTGGGCTGGTTAATCATCTCTAGTGAACATAGTTCACCATTTCCGCTATAAACCCTCATATTAGTTGTCAGTAGATTGTAGATGGATTTCTGAAATAAAATGGCTCAGCAAAATCTCATATATATGTAGGGCTGATCATGTGCCTGTGAGAGCCAAAAAATGAGAGCATGAGAACAACAAATCTGGACCACTAGATTCTGCTCTTCTCTCTCTTCTTGAATTCAATCAGGAGAGAGAGGACAAAATCTAGTGGTCCAGAATCACTGCCTTCATGCTCTCACAGTTTTTTGCTCTCACAAGATCAGCCATCTTTCTCTCTTCCTCTCTCTCTCTCTCTATATATATATATTAGTGTATTGCTTTCTTGATTGTTAATTCTGTCTTGACTAGGCATCTGGTTCAGGCAAACAGATTCTGTTTACATAGAAGCGGAAATGTATCCTAGTCACTTGTGCACACCGAATTACAATGCATCATTTTTTTTTTGATGTGATGAAACTCATCCTTCCCTATCACAGGCAGTGAACTTCTCTGACACTCAAGAAGTACGGCTTCTTCAGAAATGCTTGGATAATGTAAAGGATCGTCTTCTGCAAATCTCGGTAGAGAATAGGATTCAAATATGAGCAGGACTTTTCGTTGTTTTATGTATGTGTATGCATGTCCATAATTCCTTTTACCTTATGCAATGGGATTCCCTTGGTACCCATACTGACCTTGTTTCCTGCCAACACTTGCAGATATACATCATCACACCCTGTGCAAGCCCTTGCGTGATGCAAGACCGGCTCCGTGGAAGCTCTCAGGGCCCGAGGTCCTTAACTACAAAGTGCTGGGCTCGTTGTGATAACGGTTTTTTTTACATATTTATATGTAATGAATACAATTTTTTGAGTATCTCTTTCGGTTCCCATATTTCCTGTCATAACTATTTCCAAGTTGTATCCAGTAATTAAGGATCATCAGAAAATTTGTTGTAAAGTTCCCCCATACATAGTACTGTTGTTTATGTTGTAAACTATTTCTAATTTGTCTGTTGTTTACATAGCATTCACATTATTATCTTAATTGTTTACATCATTCAAGGCTGCTGCTAAGTATAGAATTCAGGTACCATTATGCTGAAGTGAAATGTTCTTGCAAAAATTCTGTTTATTGCATTTCTCTTGTTTAAAACATGACGAGGCTAAATTGCATCTTCTCCATATAGGGGTTTTAACTTTGAAGCTTCATGCATATCTAAAATCCTGCTAGTTGGAAGGCTGATGGCATGCTTCGATATTGTAGGGTGCAGGGAAAGGCTCTGGCATCCATCGACGGTTTATTCGTTCTGATGGTGAATCCACATACCCTGCGTTTGCTGTGGTACGACTCACCGATTAACCCTCGGAACTCATCAGGTCTGACTGGGGTTTGGTTCTTGCCAGTCTAATCTTGTTTGTGCAAAGGTGTTTTCTCAGTTTAGCTCAAGCAGTTGCTTTTGCATCTGGAAGCAGTTTGTGCTTTGATAACTGCCCCTCATTCTCCCATGTATTTGTAAATTCTGTTTCATAGTGATTCTTTGCCAAGTGATTGATGGTAAACATGTTTAGTGGCATGCATTTTGTCTCAATGCTATCATCTTCTCATCTTACGTCCACTGAAGTACATGCCTTGGGTTGATGAATCTGTGATCCTTGTCAATTTTACTCACCTGATTTGGTGATCGAGAATGTAAGTTCATGCATTTAGCATAAGTGGTATGGCACTTTAGGAGTTGCTTGGCTAGATATGGAAGAAAATGGATATGGTTATAGCAAAATATTTTCTTACCATGTTCGGAAAGTATCAAATATAGATATCATTTGTAAAAAAATGAATTTGATTATGGTAACACCAAAAAGATTTGGATCAGAATATCCAAATAAAATATAAGATCTATATACATATGAATATGAATATAAAATATTGTGTTTCGTAAACAACTAAGCTAATCCAAGTCTAGCATTTCCTTGATTGCTGACAACCACTACGTCACTTAGCCTTGGCAACTTCACAGGAATCTTAGTAAGAGAAGCCTTGAGTAGACTTTAATCCCTTGATAACTCTATCTATAGAGAAGTCCCTTTGCAACTATAAGTTCCATTGATTGGCTAAATATTTTATTATAGTATGTGTATTGAAATGTTAACTTTTTTTATTCACTTCGTACTTGGCACTTATTTAATTCATATTCACTCTTTATTCGATCTGGATTTGTACTCAATGAATATTCGATCAAAATTCATACTCGAATGTGTTAGGATATAGTTCCTTAAATTCATATCCAAGTCATATGTGTATATATGTTCGTATTAAATAAAGAAGCAAATATGTAGGGATAACAAACGAGGAGGGGTATCCCTAATCCGTCCTGTAGCAAAGATGGCACACCAATATACGTTTCCCACACATGAACTAAATAGCAACGATGATAAGCAATAACACAAGCAACAACAACAAGCAATCAATTGAACAGCGATTTTTACGTGGAAATCTTTACTTGATGCGAGCAAGGGAAAAACCATGGGGTAAAATCGGTAACAATTCCACTGTGATCAAATGAGCTATTGTTCTTTCGGTTTTTTACCCAACAAAAATCGAGATACAATCACGAGCACAAATGATAGTTCTTCAATAAGTAGCTAACTATCCCTAGGTATCCAAAATACAAAAAATGTGCTCAAATCTAGGAAGGGTATAGTGGCTTCCTTGTGGGCTGTCAGATGGAGACCTAAAAATTGCTTCAACTCCTTGAGGCCGTCCACAACATGACCTCCAGCTGTTGTTCCTCCTTAGATCGCCCAAACTGCAGCTACTGTCGAACTCGCGGCCCTAGCCGCTCCTTTGAGCTACAAGCGGTTGCCCTCAAGCACTCCCGCTCGGCCTCTCTCTCGCTCTCTCGCGGAGGAAGAAGAATGGGTTTCCAAAACCCTCGCTGCTGCTGAAATTGCTCGCTGGAATGGGCTAAAAAACCAAAAGGGGGCATCGTCCTCGCACCTTGGAATTGGGGCTACCAAAAGGGGCTTCAAACATTTTTGGGGAAATATCAAAAGTGGCCCTGCAAAAATGGAAAAGTGCAGTAGCTCCCAAAAGATGGGACCGGACAAAAATCCAACAACCTCCCCCTCCGGTCCCAATGGGGAGGTACCGTCCACTGATGGAGATCAAGAAGAAACTGACACCGCTCAGCTCTATACAGAACTGAAGCTTGTCACGAGTGTCTGCCGTGGTCAACATGTCTGGGGGGTTCTCATCAGTGTGAATCTTCTTCAACATGAGTGGCCTTGTTTAATCTCATCCCTCAGCCAATGGTATCTCACATCAATGTGTTTTGTGCGAGCATGGTGCATGGCGCTCTTCCTCAGGTCTATAGCGCTCTGGCTATCACAAAACACAACTAGCTCACTGTCATCCAATCTCAAACTTACCAAGAAAGCGTTGTAGCCACAACACTTCTTTCACATCCTCTGTTGCTGCTATATATTCTGCCTCGGTAGTCGAGAGGCTCCCTCTGCAAATGTGAAAATGTAGCCTGAGGTAGACTTTCTCTGGTACGTGTCTCCTCTGCCATATGTGCATTAGTATAGCTACATAGTTTGGAATCTGACCTCCCAAACACAAGACACATACGTGAGGTCCCTCTCAAGTATCTCAAGATCCATTTCACTACCACCCAATGGTTCTTCCTCCCATTGGACATGAATCTTCTCACCACACCCACTGCATCGGCTATGTCGGATTTAGTACGAACCATGGCATACATGAGGCTCCCAACTACGGACTGGTATGGGATCTTGGCCATCTCTGTTTTCTCCTGAGAAGTGGATGGACATGATTCTTTGGTCATCTTGAAATGAGAGGCTAAGGGCGTGCTGACAGGCTTTGAATTCTTCATGTTGAACCGTTCCAACATACGTTCAGCATAGCTCTCCTATGATAACCACAACATGCACTTCTTCCTGTTTCTAGTAATCTCATCCCAAGGATGTGGCTTGCCTCGCCCAAATCCTTCATCTCAAACTCCTTGGAGAGTTCTCTCTTGAGCTTTGCAATCAAGTTAGAATCATGACCTACAATCAACATATCATCCACAAAGATCAAAAGAAGACGGACCTGTCATTTGGAAGACTACGAACATATACAAATGGATTGGTTGTAGTCCTCTTGAAGCCTTTCTTTGCCATGAAAGCATCAAACTTCAAGTACCACTATCTCGGGGCTTGCTTCAAGCCATAAAGACTCTTCCTCAACCTACAAACCATGTGCTCTTTCCCATTCTCTTGAAATCCCTATGGCTGCTCCATGCAGATCTCTTCTTTCAAATCATCATGAAGAAACGTCGTCTTCACATCCATCTGCTCTAGCTCAAGGTCCATGCTAGCAACAAGTCTTAGCACCATTCTCACTAAATTGATCTTCACCACCGAGGAGAAGATCTCATCATAGTCCAGTCCTTCTTTCAGACCAAACCCTTTCACCCCACTCTAGCCTTGTACTAGACCTATTTGCTGCCATCATCAGACTTCAACTTGTAAACCCATTTGTTATTTAAGGCTCTTTTGCCTTTTGGAAGCTCAACAAAATCATAAGTGTGGTTTTTCTTGAGAGATAACATCTCTTCATTCATTGCATTGCATCTGTGCCTCCTCAAAGGTGTATGGCTCACCTGCATTTGTAAGCATCACATACCTGAAAGTGGGGTAACAGGATGATTGCTGGTATGCCCTCTCAGATCTCCTGACATGAGGCTCTGTTGTATCTGCATGTGGATGAGGTTGCTCCCCCTGCCCTAGGTCCCATAGACCTGCATCAATGGGGTCTGCATCTGGCTTGTGTTGCTCTAGCTGCTCATCCTCTCCACCTGTACCATGTATTGGAGAGGGATCTGTGTCCTCATCACTATCATCATCCATGGAGATCTCATCTCCATCACCACTCTCAGTACTGTCATCAGCCAATGTTTGTTCTCATAGAAGATCACATCCCTGTGCCTGGTGACAGTCTTCTTCCTTGGATCCCAAAGACGTATTCAAACTCCTGATCTCCATAGCCAACAAAGATACAAGGCATCGCCTTGTCACCCAGCTTCTTCCTCTGCTCCTTGAGTACCAATGCATAAGCTTTGCATCTAAACACCCTCAAATGAGCATATGAGGGGTCCTTCCCTATCCAAAGACGCTCTGGAATTTAAAACCCAAAGGAACTGATGGAGATCGGTTGATCAAGTAACATGCGGTGCGAACAACCTCAGCCCAAAAGGTCTTGGGTAACTTCGTTGCCTTTAGCATACAATGAACTCTCTCAATAATGGTCCTATTCATCTGCTCAACAACACATTGTGACGGGTGTGCTTGGCTTTGTCCTCTCACGCCTGATGATGTGCTCTGCACTATAGCCCTGAAAGCTAAGGGAGGTGTACTGTCCCCCATTGTCCGTGCGTAGACATTTCAGCAATTTCCCTGTCTCACGCTCAACCATGGCATGAAATTTCTTGAAACAATCAAAAACTTGATCTTTCATCCTCAGCACATACACCCACACCTTCCTAGATGCATCACCAACGAGGTGACAAAATACATGCTGCCTCCCAAAAAGGTTGGGTCCATGGGACCACAGACATCTGAGTGAACTAGTTGTAGAAGGTCTCCCTTTACTTTAGATGCTCACATGTATTGCAAGGAGACAAAGTGATGTCATTGTGGTAGGGGATCAACTCTTTCTTGCTCAGAAGCTGCAAGCCCTTTTGGCTCATGTGGCCAAGTCGACGGTGCCACAAGTCTGATGTGTCTGCCTTGCTGGCGTGCAAACTACCATCCATGACCTTTACTCTAGTCATGTAGAGTGTGCAACACAAACCGCCTCTAGCCATGATGAGAGAACCCTTGCTAATCTTGCACTTGTTGTCACCGAGTTTCATACGGTAGCCTTCACTATCAAGTTGTGAATCAGATATAAGGCTAGCTGCACATCAGAAACACGCCTCACATTCTGCAGAGTCATTGAGCACACAACATCAGTCTCAATCGAGATGGTACCAATGCCAACGATCTTAGAGTAACTTTTGTTACCCATCAAGACTCGTCTGTAATCACCCTTGGCATAAGAGGTGAAGAACTCCTTATGTGGAGTTATATGATAGGAGGCGGTCGTATCAACAACCCACTCCAAATCACTCTGTGCATGCAAGCACTGATCCTGAATGGTGAGAATCACCTCTTCTGTATTGTCATCTGCCGCAACTGCAGTTACATTTCCATATTCAATTTTTTTGATTTTTCTTGGCTTCAGCTTGCTCCCTCTTCCAAATCATGCAATCTCTCTTCTGGTGATCGGGTTTCTGGCAATTGTGACACTTTCCTCTATGATGAACGTCAAATTCACCTCTTTAATAATCATTTATTGTAGTATAGGAGGCAAATTTCGGTCGATCAAAAACCACAATCTTTGAATGTTGTGGAATATTTTTACTTGGCAAGTCTACCAAGGTCGAACACAGGGAACACAGATTTTTAGTTGCGTGGTCTTTAAATCAAATTAAATAACTAAATTTATGCTCGATTAATTTCTGCGTTGAGAAAATGTACAATGCATTGAGATGCAATTGAGATGCAAGGAAATATACAGAGACAGCTGTTCAGCACAGGATCCATGATTAAGATTTCAGCTCCAATATATGTTAATCAATAACCTCGAAATTTATCACAGATCAAAAGCTAAAGTTCAAGAGAAATAATCAGAGTATCAATACTGAGCTCTATTGAAAATTTCTTTTAATTTCCCTGTACATTGTTCCTTAAGTAATAAACATTATCATTTAAAAAATACAAGGGAAATAATTCTCAATCTTCCTTTTAAAGCTCCTGTGCAGATTAAATCCTCAATAAATAATGATTAAATAAAGTATGAGGATTTATTTCAAAAACTTTTCTCAATGGAGTCCCTGCATAAATATCATTGATTCCTCAAGCCTGAATATGTCAAAATAGGCCTGCATATGCCATCAGCGATCCTCGAATAATAATACTCAGTAAACAACCTCAGATCTATTCACAATTATGCTAAGTGATAGAGAATGAAAATAGCTTCAAAATGATATATTATACGCTAAAATCAGTGTCCGTATGAAAAAGATAAGCTAAAATGAAATTCCAGGGACTAAAATGTAAATAAAAATAAAATTTTTCTTGCAAAGAGGTCCCTTGAGGGTCTTATCTGTAATTTCAAAAAGTCAGCGGGGCACTTTTGTAATTTACCCCTGGCAGGGTATTTCTGCAAATTCTGGAACGACGGAGGGCCTCGGTGCAATTTTTCCTAACGCACGTGCAATTTTTCCCAACGCACGTGCGCAACACGTACGCCTGGAGGCTCGTGCGCAGACCGGGAGGCTCGGGGTCCCGAGCCTGTTGTTCGGGTGACGAACCAGAGGCTCGAGGGTGGGGTGAAGCTGAGGGAGGCTCGGATGCCCCGAGGCTAAGGCCCAACCAGCCCGAGCCTCAAGGCTGGGGGGGTGTGTGTGGCTCGATCAGGGCCGTTGGATCAAGGGCCTCCTTCCCGATCCAACGACGCATGTACGTCGTGGTGGGGTGGGCGGAGGCGATGAGGTGGCGGGCCATGCGTAGGCGAAGGCGAGGCGGAGGTGGTGGCGATCGGTGGAGGGGCGAAGGCGAGGAGGTGGCGCCGCACGGGCGGCGAGGCAGAGGCGCTCGGTCGTGGTCGTGCGGCGCACTACGGCTGTGCACGGAGCACGAAGGGGCATCGCACAATGAGGCACGATGGCGAGGTGGCTTGTGCGAGGCGGAGGGCGCGAGCTAGGGCGGAGGCGCGACTGTGCGGCGGAGTTGCTGAGAGCGGCGAGTTGGAGTTGCGGTGGGGCGGCGAACCTATAACGGAGGAGATGATTAAAGAAGAAAGTCAGGAGGTAAAAAATATGTCTGGAAAGCACAGGGAGAAGATGGTTGATGTTGGAAATCACCCGAGGGAGGAGCGGTGTGGCCTTCTCCTGATTCTCGCTTCAACCATGGCGGCGGAGCCAAGGGAAGCTGGTTGCTTGGAACAACAGAAGACAACGCCTTTGGATCACGCCGACGAGGTTTGGCTGTTGTCACCAGCACCTGCAAGGAAAGGTGGATGCGTATAAGGCCGGCGAGGGCGAGTTTTATAGGATGAAGGTGATGAATGGCTACGCACAAGGGGAGTGGTGAACGGCCATGCGTGGGCTTGATGGCCGTGCATGGCGGAGGAGAAACGGTGGGTGGGGGGGAAGTAATGGCTGAAGGTGGAAGGAGGTCGGGTCACGTGTTGGGCACGTGACCTGGGCGGGCTGGAGAGAGAAGAAGAGAGGTGCCACGTGGCACGCCCTAGAGATGCCACGTGGCGCCTAAAAAAATTTCAAATTTCAAGGGTAAAGAAAAATAGAAAAGAAATAAAAGGAGACCTCAGATTGAAAATTTGCTTCACGAAAATTGTTCGTCTCATCGAGATCTACAACTTTCATGAAGGATCCTGGAGCAAAAGAGGTCATTTGTGAGAAGTGGTATTTTTGGTGGTTCTCCATGTGTATAGAAAGCCTGATTTTTGGAGTTTTGTATTTTTTCAGTGGTTTTAGAGAGGATAAAAATTATAGAAAAAATACGATAAAATATAAAAAAATTAATTACACATTAATCTATTTTTTTTTCGATTTTTAATAAATAAGAAAATAGGAGAATAAAATAAAAGTAAGAAACACACAACTTTTGTACAGACTTACAACAGACACTTGGACTCCGTCAGTTTCTTTGATATCAGTTTTAATCTGGATTTGGATTTTTGTGTCGCTTAATAAAACTTTTATCAAAGAACAAAAATAAAATTAAAAGGGTTAATTATGTACATAAAAACTCAAGTCAAAAATAGCAAAAAGTCAATACGCGCAAAAGAGGCCCAAAACCTAATTTTCACAAATGAGCTCCGAATTTTATGAAATTGATCTTGTTTTGAATGTATTTGAAAATTGAGTACTTTAAAAGTGAGTAGACCAAAATCGGACACTGTATGTGGGAGATATGCTTGTTTTAGTCCGTCAGATGTGAAATTAGACTTTGGGATTATTTGACACTTATTGGAGTTAGTAATTTTTTTGTATTTTTTATCTAATAAGGTTAGTAATATCTACACAATGGAGGTAGTTTGGGGTCAATTGGAGTTAGGATGAATTATTAAAAAATAGGAGAACTTAACGGCTTTTTGGGCTAATTTACACTTGAGATTTTTAATGCAATTATGCATGATGAAATGCAAATATTACTAACACATGTATGAATGCTAATGATGCTCTGTTAATGATTAAATACATGTGAATTTTGGAGAATCGAGCCTAAATGACCAAATTTAGCATGATGAATACGAGATTCATCATACCCCTATACTTAGACCATGCTCGTCCCTGAGCATGAATGACTTAGTTGAATACATCCCTGACTGGGGATGTGAATTTTCAAGGCTCGGTTCATAGAGGACCCTTAATTTGAGTGGTCCTAAAATTCTGGGCTCAACCATGCTTTAATCAAAAGGAATCCAACTTCTCTAATTTTCAGACTCTCTGTTTGTACTTACAATATAAGGATATGATTTTTAGTGTACTGCATTCATGAGAGTCAAGTCTAGACATCACCCAAAGTTCTAATCCAAGAGACTCTCCTCTAGACCTAATCCTCAATACTAGGGAATAAGTCTATTCTTTCTTCAGTCAACCGTCTCATTAGTTTGTCAGACTTGAAAGTGTAGATAGATGGCTAGATGATGGAGGGCAAAGGATTGTGTCTGATTTTCTCTCCCTTACATTGGAATAAGGTGCCTCTCGAGTGCCTTATTACTCAACACAAGTATATTTGATTTTGTTGATCAATGTGTCCGTCAAGAGAATTTGGAATCGTCTGCACTTATTTTTCTGGGAGTACACCGGGGTGTGTCTCTTTTGAGTATCTAAGATACCTTCGACACCCAGACTTTTATCGCTTACGATGCAGAACCCTTTTATGGTGTCAGCCTGACTCCTTGATCCTAATTAGCGCTTGGTCCAAGTGGACACTTTGAAAAAGTTTGGGAGCGCTCGCTATTGTTGGAAGCTCATTTGGGATTTGACTTTGGTATTTAGAGCTTTTTCTTTGACATTTCTTTTCTTTTGTTGGCTAGCTCCACTGCTTTTACCAAAAGTTGGCGCACACTGATCAACAATTTCCATTAAGTTTCATCACACACTGGCACTTAGGTCAATATCAAAAAGATAGCATATGAATCTTGTTCACATACTGGCTAGGGTTTTGCTGACACTCAGGTTTTCTGCAGCTTTCATTAACTTTATCCCATCCTCGAATATCATCAGATCGGGTCTAAACTCAAATCTCCAGTTCTAGTTCCTTAAGTGATATCTCAACTCATCTCATCAATCATGCAGTTGTGAAAGTGATTATGATGATCATATTCTTTTTTTTGAAGGTAGAGATGAAAAGTGCAATATAGCGCTCAAATTTTTCAAACTAGGGAAGTGTGGATTATTAAGTTCAAAACCCTAACGACTAAGGCTGGTTAACTCGGAATCTCAAGATCTCAGAAATCAAGTGTCCTCAAAAATCCTCAAGCCTTGAGTGATGGTGAATGTGTTAGGAATATATCGACCAAGGAATGCATGAAATGCTTGATGAAATGCAAGACCATGAGTGATGGTTTTTTTAATGCAAAAAGTTTTTTGGGTGTTTTTTTTGTTTTTTTGTTTTTTGTTTTTTTTGAAAAATAGGTATTATACACACTACTTGTACCCATCCCCGATGTTAGATAAAAATGATTAAAGTACGAGCTATGGATAAAGTAGATAAAATATATACAAACACACCCCCTATACTTAGCTTGTGGTATGTCCTCATGGCATAAAGTGAAATGTACACATAGCTCGTACGAAGTATAGATGGGTCAAAAACAAAAGAGAAGCGATGTATAAACAATGGTAGTGGTCCTCCTATACTTAGGCTCAGGTCAACCTAAGTATAATCGGATAATTACAGATGGGGAACCGGGTAGATTTGCGGATGTACAAGATCAAGGAGCGACGGACCTTCTTGCAGGAGTGTGGAGGGAGATAATATGGAGATGTGGATGGCGATGAAGAGTCTGATAAAGAAGACCAACCATCGTCGGAGTCATCCTCAGGAGAATAGTAGTCGTCTGCAGAGGATCTCCAACTTTTGTCGATCAGAGGTAAGTGCCCTTGGATCAAAGCTGTACCTATTGCACTTATCTGATGAACCATATCAGGATCGGATGAGGACTTTTCAGAAATCACCTGATGTTTAAGGTCAAAGGTGACTTTCTTGGTCGGTTTGTTTCCTTGGGAAGTATTGGGAGGAAGTTGGATAGTCTTCAACTCCCTGTCTTGAGTAACCGATGTGGCATTTGTGAGTTCCTCATCAGATGAATCCCCATAAAAGTCGACCAATTCTTGAAGGATCATGCACTGCTTCGGTCGAGGGAGATTGTTCCTGGTGATTTTGTGGTTTATGGCTGGGGGTGTTGATGTCACTTCCGGATGATCGTGAATTTTTGTAACATCGGATGTTTCCGGAGTCGGTTCCTTATATGGTTCAAGTATCTCATGAATTACTGTCGACTCAAAGATTGGACCACTCAAATAATTGTGATGATCTTCAATAATATGGTTCAATTCTTCATAAGCTCCAAAATCTTGATTTTTCCTAGGAGCAGTGATAGGGTGGTGAGAATCTGAAGTTTGTCCAACAGGTAGTCTTTTAGGTGACTCTCCTAGGGTTTGTCTCAGTGTGTCATGCGGAGATGTCTGATAATGTGAAATATAACTGTCGGTCTCAAGTTGGTTTCCCTCAGAGCAGGTTATGTCATTGGGGGTTTGTTCATCGTGGTCCGAGTTCGGGAACTTGATTTCCTGAGTCTCACAATCGATGATCGCCTTAGCGGAGGCTAAGAACGGCTTTCCTAAAATAATAAGAGACTCAGACATCCTTCCGGGGTGCTCAATGATAAGGACAATAAAGTCTACTTTATGTTCTTTACCTCGGAAATTGACGACGACAGAAACGATCCCCCGCGGTCTTTTGGTAGATCGATCGGGTAATTGAACGATCACCCTAGTCTTTTTGAGTTGTTCGAATTTAAGTTGATTAAAGACGGACTTCGGGAGGATGTTTAAAGTAGAGTCGTCGTCTAACCGAACATGAGTGAATGTTGAATCCTCAATTTCACATGTGATCCGAGTCAACCGCTTGACTTTGCGGCTTTTAATTTTATGATTCAGCACCAAAGAACTAGCCATAGGTATGACATGATATTCAGTCCTAGATCGTTTCTTGCCCATCTTTTT
The DNA here is from genome assembly GCA_037367405.1 of Ottelia alismoides. Classification (NCBI taxonomy): domain Eukaryota; kingdom Viridiplantae; phylum Streptophyta; class Magnoliopsida; order Alismatales; family Hydrocharitaceae; genus Ottelia; species Ottelia alismoides. Next base: position 334,975 of record JAZKJV010005656.1, on the reverse strand, counting down.
GGAGTTCAGTCGACTCTTCATAAATCTCTTAAGATCGGGCACATATTCTATGGCTTTGATCAATGAAAGCTCTAAAATCAGACTCTTGCAAAATGCTTCCATTTCAAAATTGTCCATTTTTTTTTGAATTTTCAATTTTTTCAATTTTTTGGTATTTTCTGTAATATGGTCAGTCGGGGGGTCAGAGGTCAGTGGTCGTGTCTGATTGTGAGTCACATGATAATCTAGTGGTTCGCATGGTGGTGGCCTCACTTCTTCTGAATTCTGCATAGACTGGATGAGATCGTATATTCTCTTAGTTAACGTATCTGCTCTATGATTAATCCGAGCAATCTCATCCTCAAACATCTCATGACTAGTGATTGAATAATCATTCTCAATATGTCGTGATTCTGGCATGTAACCTCGAGTAGAATATTGATTGTTCTTAAACATTATGGTCTGGTCATGAGTTATATCTCCTTGACTTTAGTTTTCTCGTGGATTATCGAAGGAAAATTGATTGTACTCAAGAAGATGGACATCCTGAGTAGGGGATGGTTCAAGAGGCTGTGAGATCATAGTAACCGGAAATCGTGTTCTACTGTGACTATCGGTCACTCTATTGTTCATCCTCAATTCTGGTCTCTCTCTCATGTCCATAAGATTATCAAAATGTGAGAGAGGGTTATTCTAGGAAGAAGTGTGGTTAAAGGGTGGGATGTATGGGCGGGAAGAGAATGATGGCTGAGGGGAATTTGATTAGAAGCTCATGTTCTCTTGAGGAGTGTGAGAAGAAGAATATCGGGACAAGGTCGTGGAGATCAGAAAAGAAGACCATTGTGCCGACATCTTGTCAAGAGGGATGGAATGATCAATGAACCACGATTTTCTTGCGATTGCAAAGTCTTTGACAAACACAAAATAAACACGTCGATTCACCCACTCAACACTGGTGAAGGCACGTTAGGGTTCGGCCGCTTATCTTTTCAATTTTAATTTAATGACAAAACAATCTTGAAAATTAAGCAGAGCTGTTAGGTACCGAAATATATCACAAAGACTGTCCCGAGTTCATACAACTAGTTGCACCTACTTTCAGCCAGTATAGGTGTAAGTACGGACTGTTTAAACGGCTACCCGTGTTACTTGAGGACGGAGCCTTCCGCGGTGTCCTCTAAGCCACCTACTCTGCTAAGGGAAGTCGGACCGTGACACGGCTACCCGAGACCCTCACTGAAAAGTAGCTAATTGTTTTGAAAATCAGTAGTATGAATGAAGAATTTCGGTTTTGGGCTCTGTCCTAAGGTGTGCGTTCTGATCCTTACAAACAATGAGTGGGTTCCTCTCCACCAAATACAAGTTAATTTTAGGTCAGTTTATTTACAGTCGCCTTGATTAGCAGTCCCAGTTTTAAGTTAAGGTTATCACTGTAGTTTATGTGAGCACATAAATTCACGCCTACGAGCAGTCCCAATTCATTTAAATCCTAAGTTGTAAAACTTGAGAGAGGATAATCGGAAAAGCCAATGCAAACGTAAATCAATGATGCATGCTTAAGAGAAAGACTTAAAGTGAATCCTCGCATTCTTCATGCGGGATGCAAGACAAGGAATTCAAATTTACACTAAATGATATGCACAGATGAAAAACATCCTAAACAGATAGTTCTATTAGCGGGAAGAATTGATTTAAGTTTTTTGGCTAATGTGGAACGATCTGCAGTGCGTTTAATTAGTGAAAGTGTGGCCTAAGAATTACGAGCACAATCAATGATAGAGAAATAATCTTATATGTGCCCAAGTCCTGCGCCACTCAAGTCGGGTCCCAACCACACATAAGAGGTTGAAACAGTCCCGACACACCACAGAAATGTTCAGTCTGAATTATTACAAGGGTCAAAGAGAGGGACCCTAAGAATAATGCAGAAAATTAAATCTATGCTAACTCTCTCTCACAAAATTAAACAAAAATTAGTCTTCTTCGCAGGTCCTTGATTTATATCCAAAATTATCTCCGAGTAATCTGCGAAGAAAGAGAGTGCGGTTAGTATCAGAAGAAAAAATGCAAAAGGAAAAAAATGCAAAAAAATGACACAAAAATTAACTTCTCAAAAATTAATTATAAAAAATGATTTAAAGCTTAAAAAATTCGATGTTCCTCGGCAACGGTGCCATTTGATGAACATTAAATTCACCTCTTTAATAATCGTTTATTGTAGTATAGGAGGCGAATTTCGGTCGATCAAAAACCACAATCTTTGAATGTTGTGGAATATTTTTACTTAGCAAGTCTACCAAGGTCGAACACAGGGAACCGTGATTTTTAGTTGCGTGGTCTTTAAATCAAATTAAGTAATTAAATTTATGCTCGATTAATTTCTGCGTTGAGAAAATGTGCAATGCATTGAGATGCAAGGAAATATACAGAGACATTTGTTCAGCACAGGATCTGTGATTAAGATTTCAGCTCCAATATATGTTAATCAATAACCTCGAAATTTATCACAGATCAAAAGCTAAAGTTCAAGAGAAATAATCAGAGTACCAATACTGAGCTCTATTGAAAATTTCTTTTAATTTCCCTGTACATTGTTCCTTAATCAATAAACGTTATCATTTAAAAAATACAAGGGAAATAATTCTCAATCTTCCTTTTTGAAGTTCCTACGCAGATTAAATCCTCAATAAATAATGATTAAATAAAAGTATGAGGATTTATTTCAAAAACTTTTCTCAATGGAGTCCCAGCATAAATATCATTGATTCCTCAAGCCTGAATATGTCAAAATAAGCCTGCATATGCCATCAGCGATCCTCGAATAATAATACTCAGTAAACAACCTCAGATCTGTTCACAAATTATGCTAAGTGATAGAGAAGGAAAATAGCTTCAAAATGACATATTATACGCTAAAATCGGAGTCCGTATGAAAAAGATATGCTAAAATGAAATTCCATGGACTAAAATGTAAGTAAAAATAAAGTTTTCTTGTAAAGAGGTCCCTGGAGGGTCTTATCTGTAATTTCAAAAAGTCGATGGGGCCCTTTTGTAATTTACCCCTAGCAGGGTACTTCTGCAAATTCTAGAACGATGGAGGGCCTCGGTGCAATTTTTCCCAACGCACGTGCGCAGCAGATGCGCCTGGAGGCTCGTGCGCGAACCGGGAGGCTCGGGGTCCCAAGCCTGTGGTTCGGGTGACGAACCTGAGGCTCGGGGGCGGGGCGAAGCTGAGGGAGGCTCGGATGCCCCGAGGCTAAGGCTCGACCAGCCCGAGCCTCAAGGCTGGGGGGTGCGTGGCTCGATCAGGGCCGTTGGATCAAGGGCCTCCTGCCCGATTCAATGGTGCCTATATGTCGTGGTGGGGCGGGCGGAGGCGATGAGGTGGCGGGCCTTGCGTGGGCGAAGGCGAGGCGAAGGTGGTGGCGATCGGCGGAGGGGCGGAGGCGAGGAGGTGGTGCCGCGCGGGCGGCGAGGCGGAGGTGCTCGGCCGTGGTCGTGCGGTGCGCTACGGCTGTGCGCGGAGCACGAAGGGGCATCGCACGATGAGGCGCGATGGCGAGGTGGCTTGTGCGAGGCGGAGGGTGCGAGCTGGGGCAGAGGTGCGGCTGTACGGTGGAGTTGTTGAGAGCGGCGAGGTGGAGTTGCAGTGGGGCGGCGAACCTGCAATGGAGGAGATGATTAAAGAAGAAAGTCAGGTGATAAAAAAAATATGTCTGGAACGCACATGGAGAAGATGGTTGATGTTGAAAATCGCCCGAGGGAGGAGCGGCGTGGCCTTCTCCTGATTCTCGCTTCAATCTTAGCAGCTAAGCCACGAGAAGCTGGCTGCTTGGAGCAACAGAAGACAATGCCTCTGGATCATGCCGGCGAGGTTTGGCCGCTGTCATCGACACCTGCAAGGAAAGGCGGATGCGTGTAAGGCCGGCGAGGGCGAGTTTTATAGGATGAATGTGATGAACGGCTACGCGCAAGGGGGGTGGTGAACGACCATGCATGGGCTTGATGGTCGTGCATGGCGGAGGAGAAACGACGGGGGGGAGTAATGGCTGAAGGTGGAAGGAGGTCGAGTCACGTGCTGAGTACGTGACCTGGGCGGGTTGGAGAGAGAAGAAGAGGGGTGCCACGTGGCACGCCCTAGGGCTACCACGTGGCACCTAAAAATTTTCAAATTTCAAGGGTAAAGAAAATTAGAAAAGAAATAAAAGGAGACCTCAGATTGAAAATTTTCCTTCATAAATTTATTTGTCTCGTCGAGATCTACAACTTTCATGAAGGATCCGGGAACAAAAGAGGTCATTTGTGAGAAGTGGTATTTTTCGTGGTTCTCCATGTGTATAGAAAACCTGATTTTGGGGGTTTTGTATTTTTTAGTGGTTTAGAGATGATAAAAATTATAGAAAAAATACGATAAAATATAAGAAAATTAATTACATATTAATCTAATTTTTTGGATTTTTAGTAAATAATAAAATAGGAGAATAAAATAAAAGTAAGAAACACACAACTTTTGTACAGACTTACAACAGACGCTTAGACTCGATCAGTTTCTTTGATATCAGTTTTAATCTGGATTTGGATTTTTGTGTCGCTTAATAAAGCTTTCATCAAAGAACAAAAATAAAATTAAAAGGGTTAATTATATACATAAAAACTCAAGTCAAAAATAGCAAAAAATCAATACACGCAAAAGAGGCCCAAAACCTTCGAATTTTATGAAATTGGTCTTGTTTTGAAGGTATTTGAAAATTGAGTACTTTAAAAGTAAGTAGACTAAAATCGGACACTGTATGTGGGAGATATGCTTGTTTTAGTCCGTCAGATGTGAAATTAGACTTTGGGATTATTTGACACTTATTGGAGTTAGTAATTTTTTTATTTTTTTATCTAATAAAGTTAGTAATATCTACACAATGGAGGTGGTTTGGGGTCAATTAGAGTTAGGATGAATATTAAAAAATAGGAGAAGTTAGCGGCTTTTTGGGCTAATTTACACTTGGTATTTTTAATGCAATTATGCATGATGAAATGTAAATATTATTAACTCATGTATGAATGCTAATGATGCTATGTTAATGATTAAATGCATGTGAATTTTTGGGAATCGAGCCTAAATGATCAAATTTAGCATGATGAATACGAGATTCATCACTCTGCCCTTGGACTTGTCTCTGGATTTCTGCCTCTCTTGTGACACTCCTCTGCTACTAGATTTTCCTCTGCTCTCAACTACATACACATGTGAAGAGGAGGATGTCTCTCCTGATGAGCAACTCGTGATCTCCTAATTCGCGAGGCTACCTTTTGACCTTGGACATGGTCAACTTGCTATCCTTTGCAGAATTGCTCACAGTGACAACTAGGGTATCCTAGCTGTCTGGCAATGAACTCAACAGGAGAAGTGCATGCAACTCGTCATCAAGTGCCAAACCCATGGAGCTCAACTGGTTGATGATGCCTTGGATGTCATTCAAGTGCTCCGCCACTTTGCATCCATCCTTGTATTTCAAATTCATAGGGTTCCTAATCAAGGAAGCCTTGTTGGTTGTGGTCTTCTGGTCATAGAGTTTGGACAATTTGTCTCACAACTCCTTTGCATTCGTCTCTTCAGCCATGTAATGGAAAACTGATATGTCAAGCCATTTCTGAATGGTCCCAATGGCCTTTCGGTTCAACTTTGTCCATTCACCCGCAGACATATTCTCTGGCTTGACGCTCTCTTCCTCCACCGGATCGTGGAGGTCCTTGCAATATAGAATGTCTTCCATCTTGGCTTTTCAAATATGCTAGTTGAACTTGTGAGCTTAATCATTGTGCCCTCATTATCTTTTCCCATCTTGCACAACATGTGCTCTGATGCCACTTGTAGGGTATAACAAATGAGGAGGATATCCCTAATCCATCCTGCAACAAAGATGGCACAACAATATGTGTTTTCCACACGGGAACTAAATGTCAATGATGATAAGCAATCACACAAGCAACAACAACAAGTAATCAAATGAGACAACGAGTTTTACATGGAAATCCTTACTCGATGTGAGCAAGGAAAAAACCACGGGGTAAAAGACCGGCAACGATTCCACTATGGTCAAATGAGCCAAAGTTCTTTCGGTTTTGTTGCCCAACAAAACCAAGATACAACCACGATCACAAATGATAGTTCTTCAACAAGTAGCTAACTATCCCTAGGTATCCAAAATATCAAAAATGTGTTCAAATCAAAGAAGGATATAGTGGCTTCCATGTAGGCTCCCAGATGAAGACCCAAAAATAGCTTCGGCTCCTTGAGATCGTCCACAACACGACCTCCAGCTGCTGCTCCTCCCGAACTCGCCCAAACTGCATCTACTCTCGAACCTGTAGCACTAGCCACTCCTTTGAGCTACAAGCAGCTGCCCTCAAGCACTCCCGCTCGGCCTCTCTCTCGCTCTCTCGCGGAGGAAGAAGAATGGGTTTCAAAACCCTCGCTGTTATTGTTCTTGCTCGCTGGAATGGGGTAAAAAATCAAAAGGGGGAGTTGTCCTCGCACCCTGGAATTGGGGCTGCCAAAAGGAGCTTCAAACATTTTTTGGGGAAATATCAAAAGTGACCCTGCAAAAATCGAAAAGTGCAGCAGCTCCCAAAAGATGGGACCGGACAAAAACCAAACAAAATACGGATATAGAAATAACCAATATCCGATATGTATCTGATTTGTTTTCATCCCTAGAAAAACATGTCTGGAAGGACTTCCCATAGTTTGCTAATGGCTAACTATATGTAGGTCTTGCTTGGCTTCTCTATGGTGCAAAGCCTTGCGTTCGTGGGTGTTTGGTGGAACATTGACATGGTTGTAGTAGTACTCGTTGTAATGGGATGGCTACTGATTATTAGAACATCATGTGAAATCATCTTCGATAGACGAAGGAATGGCAAGGGAACTCACGAGACGATGAAGATAAACACAGAATAGGGAGGGTTGCAATGGAACACGAAGAGTGATTACATCATTGTCATTTCGTGTAAATATGATAATCATAGTGATCCTTGGCTTTCTTGAACTTTTAGGCTCTGTTCATTTGAGGGATACATGCCTCTCGTTATCTCACAAAATTTTTATCCCTTTGAAGATGGTCAATATTTGAGTTCCGTAGCCAGCTTGAGGAATAGAATGTGAAACATTATCCCTACGTCATCAATCTTTCCTGTCATACAAAAACAGTGATTATCACTTATCTGACATAATTAACTTCTATCTTGAATCTCTTTTTATCCAATCGAACGAAGAATAGAAAAATAAGTCATTTATCCCTCCTTATCACACATATTCTATCCCTAGAAACGAACTGAAATGAGGGTAAAACAACTTAATCCCTCTTTATCTCCTATTTATCTACCGACTGTTCGGTAGAGGAACAAAGGGAAAGGAATAAGACATTATTTTAGGGAACGAACAAAGAGGGATAACGAAGAACGGGTCCAATGACCGCATGGTCAAGAACCGGCACGGTGGTTGCGTGGCCGGCGGTTGCGGTGATCGGGTCTCTAGGCGTGGGGAGAGGGCGGATTTGACGAGGGGATGTGCACGCCCCTATAAATATTATCCTCCACCAAGAGGAGATAACCATCCAAGAACCACCTCACCATAGGGAGCCCTCTCCCATTACCTATTCCATCCCCTTCTCTCTGTCGTGTTCTCTCTCGCAACCAAAGAAAAAGGCGTACCTCATTAAGATCCTCCACAGATAAGTGGTAGTTTTTTGGTATTTTTTGTTCGGTAGGAGAGGGGATATGAAGGGAAAATAGGGTTTTATTAGATAAGATTGTTAGATAAGCAGTAATTATTTGTTTTTTTTTTGCGGCAGATGCCAATGATGGAGGGATAGCGAAGGAATCATATCCCTTATCTTGACTCCAGGACCAAAGCATTGAACATATATGGAAGGATAGAAAATTGAAAGAAAAAGGAGGGATATGGCACATTCGCACCCTTCTTATTAGAACCCGGAAGTGAATAAACAGTTGAAATGCATAGCTTGATCAATTAGGAGACATGCTTGAAAAGTGATGTATTTGTGTCTTGTAGTCCATCCGTTTGTTGTGGTTTGACTCGTAGATACACCAAATTCATAAGATAGGATTGACCGATATGGTTTAGGTTGTTGGGATGCAATTAAGGATTGGAATTCGCCCATATCCGCATTTAATTTATTCCCGAAGATATTTAGGTTAAAAGGATATCTCAACATCTTGCTCGCCGAGATCCTAGTAAGAAATAAGGCATTCTTTGCCAATTAAGTTTGCTGCAGACCTCTTTTCTCAATATCAAATGTTTTCAAACAATGGGAGTTGATATCAATTTGTTTGTTTCTCCTGCTCAATTGTCCCTTATTCATGTTGTATTTGAAATCGGATCGGACCGGTTCAATCGATCGGTTATTTGAGTTTCACCGGTTTGGTTCAAATGTTCATTTTTTGATCCAACTACCGGTTCAATTGGATATCTAAATTCCATTCCAACATGGTTCATCAACTCGTCTACAATCACTTCTTTTGGAGTTGAAACCATGACATGTGATAATCCTACACCAATTACTAACCAACTCTGCCGCAATCACTTTTTGTTATAAATTGATTTCAATAATACTTATTATATAATAACATTATATATTATTTAATTTAAATATTTTATATATGTTGTATTTCATATGGAAAAAATGGGACTGTCCCTGCCTCATTTTCCGGTATTTTTTATTTTTTTTTCAAAAATAAAGCTTTGTATTTTCATCATTATACCCCCAATGTGGTATTCCAATTTCGTTAGAACAGAGACTCATATGCCTTCCATTTAGAACATCTAATTTAACGATCTTAGAATTATTGTAATCGACATGTTTTAAATGAAGGGTATAGGAGTCTATATTTTTTGACAAAATTTGAATGACATATTAGAGGATATAGTGATGAAAATACATGACTTTATATTTGGAAAAAAAATAAAAAAAAATATCGTAAAATAGGACGGGGGCAGCCATGTTGGATGCCCCGAAGGAGCAGTCCCACTGATTGTATACATAATGTAATATATTTATGTCATGTGTGCAGTTTTTGTAACTATATGTAAACGTATGTATATTATATATGTATACGTATAGATATTGCATATGCTAGGTATCTATATTTATATATTTTATTTGTTCACTTTATTTGCTAATATCTATGTGGTTATTTTTGTATATGTATGTATTTAAAATATATGAGATGCAAGAGTTTATACATACAAATATATATTATTTAAGAAAAGATTTGCATGTTAATACAAACAATTACAAATTTATAGCTTTGCTATCTTTTCTTAATCTTTGTGTGTGTGTGTTATGAGTCTATCAACAATTCGAATACGAATTTAGATGTCTATTTTACATATGAGGTTATTTATGTCGATTTGATCGGTTGATTCAACCATTTTTTCCTCATCGATTTGGTTTGATCCTTCAGAATAATGTACTTACATTATTTGATACCGATTATTAGGATATGGTGATTAACGAGTGTACTCCCATTTATATGCATGCAGATGCTTGCGGAAAATGATTCTATAAAGAAAAAAATAAGCTATTCGAGGAAAATGATGTCCTACCTCGTTTCAATGCATGTCAGCGAGGGCGAATTCAATAATGAGTGAGTTTAGAGTAACACTTTTAGCGGGTATACGACTACATAAGCAATGGGTGCGGATGCATTACTTAATCGGAACGATGGATTATGTAGCATGTGGATCAACACAAACAAATAATGTGTAATAATGTCCAATCTCGAAGATATTAAAGAAACCTCAAATGGAGACAACTTTTTTACGAGGAAACTCATCTAGGTAAGAACATTTGTCAGGGTCATCCTAATTAACTTGGGATTTCAACCAATCAGATCACTCGATCCCATCCACTATACATGTTGCTTTAAGCAAGTACAACTCCTTTTTAATTGTATTTTTTGACCCTAGAGACCACTAGCGTCAAACTTCGATTTTAAATTGGAAGAGAAGCTCCCATAACTTGAGCACCATGTATAGTAATAATACATATAATTAACCCAACAATATCAAGTAATATGCAATGCATTATGAGGTGAAATGAGAATGGTTTTGTAAATTTTGGATGCACAAGAACATTTGTTTGGAAGGCCATTGCGCAGAACCTCTTCTTTCCTCACAAAGAATGGAGGTAAAATAACCTAAGGGATTGTTTCTTTTTTATTAGAAATATTTGAGTGTGGAGTGTAGAGTGAGTGTATGATGAGTAAGTGAAATATCAAGGCTTGTGGTCCTTTAAATTGCATTTAAGAGTCACAAAGCATGTTCATGAAAAGAGACATCTCTTCACAAAAATGACTTAACCTTCTGCCCAATATTAATTGGTTAAGAAATCATATTAGTCAACTGAAAATGAAGTTAGTCAATTAAAAATTAAGCATTAAGAATAAATAATTCAAGATCAGTAAAACAGACGACTAAACCAATTCTTTGAGACGATCGAACGTAGAATTAGTTAGCTAATCAGAAGAATCAATTGACTAGTTGCTTGTTCAAAAGTATCTATTGGTCAAGTGATCGTTGAGTGAAATGATGGGCAATATATTAGCCTACTGATTAAAAGCATTAGTCGGATGAAGTAAAATCAATCAAATAAAAAATTAATAAGTTAACTGATTTGTTCTATAAACTTGATTTGAAATAGAAATGTATGTTATGCATATGCATGATGTTTACAATGCAATTCTTTTATAAAATAAATTACAAGAGCTCTCAGAAATCTTTGTATTTGTCTTAATATTATCGAAACTCTTCATATTTATCTTAAGATTCTTTTCTTCTTCTTCATGAGCTCTGAAGTAGCTTGATCTTGTAGCTGGCATGCTTCATACGGCTTCTATGCACCTTCGTTAATGTCACATCTTTTCACGACAAGGCTTTACATTTCTTCATAAATCGAAGAACAAGCTAACATAACAACGCCATTTTTGTAATAATTAAACTATGCATGCATGATTAAAACTATTAAGTCTAAGCACATAATACTTTGCTTTTGATAGCTTATTTAAAATTAATAGGCTTTGGTAAGTTTTTTATTGAGCATTTCATAGAATTAGAAACATGCTAAGGTAGCTAATCAAGAATAGCAAAAATAAACGTGTAGATAAGTCTAACTTGGCATTCATAGTGAGTACACTAGCATAAGGTACAATATACTTGTATAGATAGTGAAGAAGCAAGTTAATTCTAGCATCAAATACATGTATAATTGTATAATATTGATTGTATTTTTATAAGAAGGCAAAGTTCAAGTTTAATAGCCAATGATCATATGTATATTGATACATTAGTGCTTTGTACAATTATAATTAAAGAAGAATTGATGGCGACCAAAGAGGAATATACGTTTACAAGAGATGTATCGATATTGCAAGTCAAGGCTATGCCAGAGTTTTAATAAATGCAATTAGTGTATAGGGTTTAGTATTAGTATATAAACTATACTAAGAAGATGGTGTGATAAAAGGCACATACCAAAGAATGTTATAAGCAATACTTTCATAATATAGATCATCTTCAAGTACACTAATATACAAAGATTTATAGCAATATATGGATCAAGTAAATAAGTAAATAAGACCAAGAACTAAGGATGATCACAAAGAAAGGTGAAAAATGACCTTCTAACCTTTTTTCTTGACATTTAAGCAAAATTTTAGGATGTTAGAAGCCTTACATGTCTTCTCATATGTATGTTAGAGCTTGACATTTCAAGATGAATAGGAAGGTAACATCCTTTAAACTCCACATCTCTTATTCAATCTTTATTTGAACACTGTGGTTAGGTTCTTCATGGTCTAAAATGAGCCCTTGCATATAACCAACTCTCTTTTTTTACCATAAAAGATTGATTCTTACTTAGTTGTTTTATACTAATAATTACTATCTTGAAGATGGTCAAAGTTATTACTATGAGTACTAGCAATCTTAAAGAGGAGTAGAGTTATCACCACGAGTAAGTATAGTTTTAAACAAATCAATGTTATAAGGAAATCGAATACTATTATGTATATTAATTTTGAATCCCTGGGGTATGACTAATTCCTTGGGTTATTTATCAAATCATGAATTTTCTAGTCAATTTTAGACTCTTCATTTGGTGAGTAGAAAAAAGTTGTGGACTAAATTAATCACAATAAATTAAATATATGTTGAAATGTTTAAATAGTATATCATTGGATGCAACTTGCTATCAAGAATCCAATGCATCGAAAATTTATTAAATTTCAACATCATGTAAAGAAGATATGCTTGTTTACATGAAGAGACCAGAAGCTGAATAAAATATGATATGAAGAGGCCCTGCAACATTTAAATAAATTGTGCTTTCTAGAAATGAGCTATGAAAATGGTAACGAATTTCTTGAACTTTTAATCAAAATCAAAGGTGTTGCTCTATCATATTGATGTTTGTTTTCTTATGGAGCCTTTAGAGATGGTAGCAAACCGCGGAGCTTGATGCAACTCTCATGATCCTTGTGAATTCTATACAAGTATTGGTTCCTAACATTGAGGGCTCATGTGGTTCTTTCACATTGTCCAATCATGCAACTCTCATGTGTATTTCGCATTGATCTTTGTATGTAGCACTACAAAGGAATTAGCGAGCTTAGTTGAAGATATGTACCTTGTCATGAGGATGCACCTGTTGTGATTCTGCTTATTTGATATAAGCTAGTTCTCAAGTATTCTCGTTAGGAAATCTATGCATAATATTGCAGTTACTAATGGTCATATGTTTGAACTAAGTAGCTAAACATTGGTAGTTATTTAGTGAACTCATTTTTTCCCAAATGAACTCAATGAGTTATGAAAGAATGAGGGCATCACCATATACTACACTATAAGACATATACTGCACAAAATGGAGTTGTAGAGGAAAAGAATATTGTTAAAGAGGGCATGTTTCATGTTACTTAATGCCAAGATTTCAAAAGATTTTTATGCAGATGTAGTTTCTACCGTAGTATATCCCACCGATTAGTCCGCATCGTTAGTTTTAGAGAATAAAACTCTAGAAGAGGTGTGGTATGATAAAATCATAATTATTCCAATATGAATTTTTTCGGATGCCTTTCTTATACATATATAAACCAGGAAAAATTGGAGCCTAGATCATTGAAGTGTATTTCCTTTGGTTATCACTCTCAGATGAAAGGATATTATTTATGGTGTGTTGTTCCTAAATCAGCTAACTAAATATTGAGAAAAATGTTATATTTCATGAGTCTGCCATGCTTTCTTCTTCGACAACTCTACTCTGGATGGAGGTCATAGGAGTCTCTGTTTCTGACGAAATTCGAATGACATATTGGAGGGATATATGGATGAATATACATGGTGGTATTTTTCAAAAAAGTAAAAAATGTGGAAGATATAAGCGTCGATGTGTGTAAAGTTACAGGCACCTTGATGCAAGGTCCCCATCCTCATATATATATATATATATATATATATATATATATGTATATGTATGTATATATATTGTTGGACATGCGAGCCCACGACGAGCCATTTTGCAATAAATGTTATTGCGAATATCATTCCCTAATCTGAAATGAAGAATACATAATTTGCATAATAGGTCCCTTAGTACAATTAGGGTTATGTACCATGGCCATTTTGATGATCATACAACTGTTGATTCAAATATTGAATCATAGAGGCTGGTGCTTGGATGAACATCTAATGAGTTAGATTGAGGACTCATCAAGCACCGTCAAATGATTGTTAAGAGATGATCTCCAGCCTGAGTAGGAAATGGCAATCCTTTCTTGTGGACTCCGCTAAATTAAAAAATTAATGAATGGTTCATTAAGATTTCTAATACTGAAAATTAATGAATTAAAAAATTAATGAATTAAAAAATTAAAAAATTAATGAATAACCTATCATAGAGAGTTATGATGGATATATTTCAGATAGTAATCTAAAATCTTGTGGACTCCGCTAAATTAAAAATTAATGAATGGTTCATTAAGATTTCTAATACTGAAAATTAAACTTTTAAATATCAATAGGAGGATGAATATCATTTGACAATGATCTGGCATCATGTTTTGGACATATGCCTGTTGATGAGATCAATGGACAAGTAAGAGATGAAACTTTAGAATGTCTAAAATTTTCAAAAATTGCATACTTATGAATATTGTATTCAAAGTAAAATGTCCAATACACCCTTCTTTGGGAAAGGTGTAAGATGTCAAGGTATTCAAGATCTCATACATATTGATGTATGTGAATCATCTATATCATAGTAAACATTATGGCTATGTGCTATTGATGATTATGTATGATATGAGATTTCTTATCTTCACCTAAGAAACCTTTGAAATGTTCAAAGATTTCACAATTTTGGTTTAGAACCAAAGTTTGAAGAAAGATGAAATGGATTTGATCTAACCAAGGTAGCTTGTACCTATTAGATGAATTCAAGGAATACCTTATGGAGATGTGAATATCATTCCTACCTCAATCCTCCTAATGAACCTTAACTCAATAGAGTTGTAGGGAGATACAATTGATCATGTGTGACATGATTTGATCAATGATTAATCTTAGCATAATTATCTCTTAGTTTCCAGGTATATATATGTGGTAGAGACTACATTATATATCCTTACAAGGTTCCATGCTAGAAAGCTGGAATCTAGCACCAGAGAGTGATACTTCATTAGTAAAATAAAGTATGGTATTGGATACCTACTTTATGACCTTGAGATTCTTAAAGGATCTCATCTCTGAGAATGTGATTCTTAGAGGATGACTCTCTTGAGAATCAAGATGAAAATGAAGTAAATGAACTCATTTAATCTTGAGAAGATAATGAGGCTCCTGAAATCGGAAACTAAATAGAAAATTAAAGATGAAACATTAATACCTCTTCAAATAAGTTTGAGGATGGATTCCATGTGTCAGTGGAATCTGACAATGATCTGACTTCATGTGATGAAGCTTCCGAAGATCATAGCATGGAAAGATGGATGTTAGCAATAAAGTCTAAAGTTGACTTCATATACAAGTGTTGTATATGGACCCTTGAGGATTCACCTATACGGATAAGACCCATTAAGGTGTAAATAGATCTTCAAGAGAAAGGGGGAACCTGATGAGAAGGTAGAGACTTTCAAAGCATGGTTCGTAGCCATGAGCTGCACACCGAAGAGAAGACATCGCTTGCGATGAGACTTAGTCTCCAGTAACCTTACTTTAACCCATCAGAATATTGCTAACCATAGCTACACAACTTGACTATGACATCTTCATGATGTGAGTCAAGATTGCATTCCTCCATGAATACCTCTTTGAGGATATTCACATGAAGCAGCCCTAGGGCTTCATGGTTGAGGAAAGCAAAGAGTGCAAGCAATTTCATCTATGGACTCAAATAAGTTTCTTGTAGTTCGAATATTGGATTTGATGAAATCATAAGTGTTATGGTTTCAGATAAAATCTTGATAAACCATGTGAAGCTTAGTGGGAGTGTCATTGTGTTCATCGTGCTTAATGTAGATAATACCCTAATCATTTGGAATGATATAAGGATGATAATAATAAGTTTTTTATAATCTGGTTGTTCTATACCTTGAGATATGATCTCAAGGATACCTCTTAAATCTTAGTTCTGAAGTTATTCAGAAGCAAAAAGAAAAAGGTATTAGGACTGTCACATTAATAGTACACCTTGGACATTTCCATTTTCTGGAAAATTCCAAGAAAGACTTCTTTTCCTCAAGATATGGTACTGATCTATCTAAAAGGATAGCACCTCAAAGAGTCGAGGATGTGAATGCTAAAACTGCTTGCCCTTGTGCGTCAGTTCCGAAAAGACGGTATATGATAGATATGTACAAAAGCTAGATGTCTACCATGCAGTGGGAGTAGTAGTAAACTGTTACTAATCCTACTATGGTGATAAAACACTCGATTGCAGTAATAACGATATCTTCATAGAAGGCAAAACTTTTGAGATAGTGATCTCAAAGTCTTATCTTCAAGAGATTAAGACTTTATAGATAGTGATCTAAAAGGTCTCCACGGATACCTTGGAAGATAGAGATCTCCAGGAATAAGGGTATTCTGATAGGGATTATGGTAGTACTGGTTATAATAATTGTTGAGCAGTAGTATCAAGGATACCTTGGAAGATAGAGATCTCCAGGAATAAGGGTATTCTGATAGGGATTATGGTAATACTGGTTATAATAATTGTTGAGCAGTAGTATCAAGGATACTATAACTGCTTTGACTATATTGAGTATTGGTTGCATAAGATGCAACATGCACATTAGATGTGAGCATTATTACTGGGGATATGCAAGTGCCGTAAAAAGACTTGACGTAGTCTCGCGAGAATAGAGAGACTGATCAGCTTACCTATCTATTTTTAAAATAGCCTATGATTGTCACATGAGTGTGGGTTTAAATGATTAGCCCATTAATGACTCTTTGGGCTAGTGGGAGATTGTTGGACATGCGAGCCCACGACGAGCCATTTTGCAATAAATATTATTGCGAATATCATTCCCTAATCTGAAATGAAGAATACATAATTTGCATAATAGGTCCCTTAGTACAATTAGGGTTATGTACCATGGCCATCTTGATGATCATACAGCTGTTGATTCAAATATTGAATCATAGAGGCTGGTGCTTGGATGAACATCTAATGAGTCCGATTGAGGACTCATCAAGCACCGTCAAATGATTATTAAGAGATGATCTCCAGCCTGAGTAGGAGATGGCAATCCTTTCTCGGTTAGGTTGATATCTGGCCGACCTCTTGATGCAATTCCTCTGCATAGGAATAGAGATTCGGAGGTGTCAGATTAGTTAGGTCAAAGAGTTGACTTAACGAGATCGAGATAACCAAAGTCCTATATCGTATAATGTCATGATATAGGCACACATCCTCTGACCGGAGACAGATGTGTTACTATATATCTGAGTATGTACATTGGCAAACCAATAGGTTGATGACCTAATCAAGATCTATACACCGGCGTGCTGGTGTGCATGCAAGGGCATATGAGTAATACGATCTCTCAAAGGGATCATACAGGTTCAGTTACCGAATCGGAAGACATGAGCTCACTCATGAGATATTGGGAAGAATCAAATTCTATGCACGGTCGTCTCGCTTTGGAAGCTTGACTGAATTTGTAGGTTTGATATATACTTTTGGAAAGTATATGATCAAGACCTAGGTATGATATATGCTTTTGGAAAGTATATGATCGATACCGACTCCCAATGATCGAATGAGAAACTTAATGATAAAACTCTGAAATAGACAGTGTAAAATTGATCTTATACTTCAGGTTTATTCTGAGCCTTCCAGTATGCTGGAGGTACATGCATTGGGAATACCTGAGGGTGATGTGATCATAAACGGTTGTATAACCATGACGCTTCCATTCCTAGGGAGTGCTGAAACGGGTCTGGATTTTAGTGACTCCTCTCAGTAGAGAAGTAATCTGATCTTAATCCAAATATTGGACATTGATCTGAATGTGATTCAGATGCAATGAGAAGATTAGATTTGCGGTCTTGATTTAATCAAGCATCTATGGGAGGCCCGAGATCTGGATTTGAGATGTGATCTCAATATCCAAGTCACTATACGTGGAACAATACAATCGCCCTGTCCTTATCTCCAAGTATTCGCAGAGAAAGCGCATTATCCTTGAAAGAGTTCATGGATAATTCTATCGTTGATATATGTATCCGAGCATTGAGAAAATGGATAATTAAATGTGATTTAATTATGATGATTAATATGAATTCGATTCATATTATAAAGAGAGTTATCTTAAATAATTAAATGTGATTTGATTATCAAAGATGTAAATAATGTGAATGAGATTCATATTATTTGGGCACATGAGAATAGAGATCCAAGATGATTAAATGTGATTTAATTATCATGGATATTGAATAATGTGGATAGCATTATCCATATTAATCACATATATATAAATGTGATTTATAATATATAAGAGAGAAATATTTGTAATTTACATTTGTTAATTAAATGTTAATGTGAATTGGATTCACATTGAACATTAAATTGAAAATGTAATTCACATTTTATTTTAGGTTGTGAATGTGATTCACAATTTTCCAATGGCAAGAGTGCAATATTCACAAAATAATTATGAATTATTTTTGTTGAATAACTTACAACAAGTGTTGTTATAAATCTTAGAGATTTCCATGGAATAATGTAATCTCATGAGATATCATGAGATTACATGAGATTGCCACCAAATCCCATATTATGGAGAGAGGCAATTTTCATTCCAATAATCTCCATGATTGCTTGATTTAATTTGGGATTGATTTATATTGATTTATCAATATAGATTTAATCTAAATTAAATTAATTATTGTTGGTTTTTACCAACACAAATCTTAGCCATTAAAAGAAACACAAATCAATGAGAGCCATTGGATTTGTGTTACCCATGGATTGCGATCCATGGATCCCAAAATATTATAAAAGGAGAGGCACCCCTTTGCTCTTCTTTACACACAAGAGAACATAAGTCTCTCTCTCTATCTCTCTACACGTCAACCCTCTCTCTTCCTCTCTCATGGCCGTCCACCATGGATGCCCTAGAGAGAGTCTCCATCACCGCATCATCGTCGTTATGTTGCCCGATCGTTTGCTCGTGGATCTCCGTCTCCTTCGGTGCACCTCGCTTGTGAAGAAGACGTCGGATCTCGTGTGTCGAGATCAGGAGATCCGCCGCTTGGATCATCAACATGGATTGCGAGAAGCACGTGATTCATCCCCGCGCTCGCAAGCGTCTCCTCTGTCGGATCGAACTTGAGACAGAAGGTCTCTTTGTTTAAGGACTCGATCGCAACCACGCTTCAAGAGGTAATCCTATTACTTATTTGTGGTTTAGACGAAACAATTCGAGAAGTGTTCTTGGGTCATGTGGTTTCGTCGTATGATTTTTTTTTAATTTCTGCTTCATAGAACAACTAGTCCGACTAGTTGTTCCTCGTCGTATTAGATATGATGCTCACGCTTCCGTGATGCGCTTGAGGATTCTCCCTATATCCTTCATATATATATATATATATATATATATATATATATATATATATGCAATGTGAGTGCATACAAGTACGTGGAGCCTAAGGTTGATCATTCTGATCTAACACAACCACACCACAACTACAAGTCTGATACATAAGAAGAAGAGGATGGTATAGTTGTAATAGATGGGATACCGTTGCTTTTAGATGCATTCACATGATAACTATAAGCATGTAATTCAACATGTCCAAGCTTTATTTTGTAGATGAAAAGTGTAATGCATGAAATTGATAAGTCTCACAAGGTTGCTTCATAATAGAGACCTACACAATGGCCATGGGTCATGAATAAAGAAATGGGATCTCTTCATAGAAATTATGCGTGGGACCTCGTACCACCTCCATATGGATAGAAAATTATTGGTTGCAAGTGAATTTTCAAGAAAAAGGAAGGTAATTTGGAGATATCATTATCGAATATAAAGTAAGACTTGCTACTATAGGTTTCAGTCACATAGAGGGTATTGGCTCCAATTATATCTTCTCACTTGTCACAAAACACATCTCCATTTGAATTCTTTTGGCATTTGCAACAATTCATGACTTGGAGCTCGAACAACTTTATGTCCAGACGACACTCCTACACGAAGAGCTTAAAGAGACAATATACGTGATTCAACCTGAAGAATTTGCATTGAAGGAAAGGATGATCTTATTTGCTATTGAAGAAGTTTTTATATAAATTAAAGTAATATCCGAGATAACGGTGCAAGCGCTCTAACGGAGTCATGGTTGAAAGAGGTTTCTCTAGAAGTAAATATAATGTTTGTGTCTGCTTCAAAAATATAATATATGATTCCTTCATCTACTTACTTCTCTATGTTGATGACATGTTGATCGTAAGTAAAGATATATCTGAGGTGACCTTAGTAAAGACATTCCTAAATAGAGATCTGAAATAAAGGATTTGGGTGTTGCCAAGAAAATTATTGCCTTGTAGATACTTCAAAATTGTAAGGCTGCAAAATTACACTTAATGTAAAGAATCTACTTGCAAAAGGTTCTATAATATTTTGGTATATCTAGTGCAAAGTTGAAGAAGGTTCCTTTTGGCACCAATATCAAGTTTCGCATAATGATGGCCATAAACTGAGGATGAGCACGAGTTCATGTCATGATTCCCTTAGTCTGAGTGTCGTCAGAAGTTTTATGTATGACATGATTTGCAACCATTCAAGCATTGCCGGAGCAATTAGTTTTATGAGCAGATGCATGTCAAATCTTATCAAGGGATACTGGGTTACAGTAAGAATGATTATGAGATACATGCATGGTAATCTAAGCTTATGTTTACCTTATGTTTAGAGTTCGAGATAAGTATTGATGGTCTAATTGGCTTCACAGATGCTAACTATACCAGAGATTGTGAACATAGGAGGTCCGTGATAGGGTATATTTTACCATTGAAAGAAGTGTAATCACTTGGAAGGTTACTTTGCAACATATAGTTGAACTTTCCATCGCAAAGGTTGAATAAATGGAAAGTACATATGGGATAAAAACGTGGCATGACTAAAAGGATTGTTTGGAGCTAAATCCTAATTAGTTGATAATGATGGTTCACTCGACAATTAGATTTTTATTTACTTAATAAATGATCAGATGTGCCATGAATAAGTAATGTATATTAATGTCAGATATCACTTCATACATGGTATGATAGTTGAAAGTGACGCTCATGTAAAGAAGATCCTACTAAAGATAATCCAATAGATAAGATGATAAAGCCCCTTTCACTAGCCAAGTTCAAAAATTATGAGAACTTGGTTGGTTTATATAAGATGTAAGAAAGCTTAATGGCAAAAGGATGAAAAATTGAATAGTTCTGTATGGAGTTTAAGTCAAGATGATATTCTTTGCATAGGCTTTGAAGCTCATGAATATCTAATGGACAAGTTAGGTAATCCTTTGAGATATTTTACGAATCAAGAGATCCTCTATGATTCTCTAGATCACTAAATACTTGAGATTTTTTTAAATTCAGGGTATCTTTTGAACTCTCAAGACCTCCTACGACTCTCGAGATCTTTTGTGATTCAAGGTATCATATGTAATCCTCGAGATTTATTTATGATTCTCTAAATCCTTTTCCTGTAGGCTATATGCAGATGTGCTTTCGGGGTTAAGGGAATCGTCATTTTGTCAAAGATATATTGTATTTTTGAGATAGTTGGCATATACATTATAACTCTCTTAGGGTTCTTATATTCTTTCTTTCCATCCTAGTGGATTTGATCTCTTTGTCTGTGATTTTCTCCACTACACCAATATGTTTTTTTATGTAAATCAGTGTACCTCGTGGAGGATTTCTTATTGCTTGATTGTATGAAATTCATCTTTCTCAATCGGATCCTTGTCCCAACTAACATAAAATGTTATTCATTAGGATGTAATAGCTGATCGAGTTGTAAATCAAGTGTTAGAGACAACCACCAACTAGTATTTTATTGATGTATTTTTATCATATGCATTAGTTCCCTTAGTCTTTTAGAGGCCCTAAAAGTCATTTCTTAGCGTTCCTTGATGGCAAACCCTTAATATTGATCATAGAAATCAAACTTATAATACGGATTATCATGGTGTTTAACATCCATCAACCATCCCATGTGATCCCATTAGCATTAAAATACCCCACTTGCAACACCAACATCCCAACCCATGTCTTGTACCCTTTCCATAAACTAGAGGAAGGGAAGGTGCATGCCAAGAAGGAAACCTAACAACAAGTACTCTATTAGTCATAATCATTGGGAAAATACCACAACAAAATGGATACAAAATAATCGGAGACCCACGATTGTTGGCATAATCATACTCGTAAACATATCCATACACTTAGATTATAAATCTTCACCTCTCTCTCTCTCCCCCCGCTCCTCTCTCTCTCTCTCTCTCTCTTTCTCTCTCTCTCGTTGTCTTATATTGTGTTGTGGCATGACTTCACCACTCCTTTTATTGGCCCAAATACAATCTTAACCTCATTGTAACAATCAATTTTAAGTCATCAAGATTTTAATGAATTCTGAATAAATCTAATCAAGTAGGACTACATGGAATCCAAACTCTGTTGTCTTAGGCTTAAAAAAATTCCAAATCGGTTGTGTTGAATTATATCACAATCTTCACAACGCCTTGAATATATGCAAAAATAAATGCATATATCAACATGTACACTTCTCAATATTCGAGTTATATAAAATGTAAAAGGCTAATAGAAGTACAATCAAATCCTCAAGAATAGTATAAATTCAAACTGAGGGTTAGAAAAGCCTTGTGAAGGCTGACTTCAAAAGGATTACAATTTTAATAAATATTAATTCTAAAGATATAAGACTTTGGCTTTTGATAGCTTATTTAAAGTAACAGACTTAGGTAAGTTTTTTTATTACACATTTCACGGAATTAGAAACTTGCTATGGTAGCTGATCAAGAATAGCAAAAATAAGCGCCCAGATAAGTCTAACTTGGCATCCATAGTGAGTACACTAGTATAAGGTACAATATACTTGTATAGATAGTGAAGAAGCAAGTTGATTCTAGCAACCCATACATGTATATTTGTATAATATAGATTGTATTTTTATAAGAAGGTAAAGTTCAAGTTTAATAGCCAATGATCAAATGTATATTGTTACATTAATTCTTCGTACAATTATAATTAAAGAAGAGTTGATCGCGACCATAGAGAAATGTATGTTTACAAGTAGGGGTGTAAGAAAATTCTCAAGTTCGATATTCGCTCAGGTTCGGCTCGCTAAAAGTTCGATTCAGATTCGGTTCGGAAATAAACAAACCGAACATGAACACAAGTTTAGGCTCGATTAAATAAACGAACTGAACTTAAAAATCATAGGTTCGCTCAGGTTCGATTCGTTAAAAGCTCGATAAGCATACACATATACATATTTACAAATCCTTATCCGTAGAAGTAGACTTATTTTGAGATGAGTGGTTTTTATCACAGGGTAAGTGAATTTTGTCAAGAGATAGCTAGATATTTACGGGATAACTAGGTTTTATCTCGGTATAAACTATCCAAAAATAAATAGTCACATCGTATTTACAACATCTATCATCTATGGTCTAGTACTTTTCCCTTCTTTATCTTCAAATCAACAGAACAAGTACAAACATTATTTTCGAATATCTCCGCATTATTCTTATTCCTTATCCCCATCTGAATAGATATAAAATATATTATAATTATACTTTTTTTCAAAGAGACGAATCCTTATTAATCTAATTTTTTCAAAAGATGAAGATGAGTTAGATAAAGGAAAAAACTAAATGAATATTTATTCTAATTGTAAATACACACATATATTTCCATTTCTCTTCTTTTCACTCCCTCTTATTAGAGAAATCTTAAGTTTGATATTTGCTTAGGTTTTCGATTCGTTTAAAAAGAGGTTCGATTCAGATTCGGTTCGAAAATAAACGAACCGAACCTGAACACAAGTTTATGCTCGATTAAATAAACGAACCGAACCTAAATAATATAGGTTCGCTCGGGTTCGGTTTGTTTACACCCCTATTTACAAGAGATGTATCGATATAATAAGCCAAGCCTATGCCTGATTTTTAATAATGCATGTATTAGTGTATATGGTTTAGTATTAGTATATCAACTATACTAAGAAGATGGTGTGATAAAAGGCACATACCAATGAATATTATAAGCAATACTTTCAAAATATAGATCATCTTCAAGTATTCTAATATACAATATTTATAGCAATATATGGATCTGGAAAATAAGTAAATAAGACCAAGAACTAAGGATGATCACAAAGAATGTAATCACTTGATGTGCTTTATATATATATATATATATATATTCTAATTTCTTACAAGATTGTAATAAAGGTGAAAAATGACCTTATAACCTCTTTTCTTGACATTTGAGCAAAATCTTAGGATGTTAGAAGCTTACATGTCTTCTCTTATGTATGATAGAGCTTGACATTTCAAGATGAATAGGAAGATAACATTCTTTAAACTTCATATCGATATTAATCTTTTACTTGAACATTGTAGCTAGGTTCTTTATGGCCTAAAATGAGCCCTCGCATATAACCAGCTCTCTTTTTTTACCATAAAAGATTGTCTTACTTAGTTGTTTTATACTAATAATTGCAATCTTGAAGATGATCAAAGTTATTATTATGGGTAATAGCAATCTTAAAGAGGAGTAGAGTTATCACCACGAGTAAATATAATTTCAAACAAATCAATGTTATAAGGAAATCGAATATTACTATGTATATTAATTTTCATTCCCTAGGGTATGACTAATTCCTTGGGTTATTTATCAAATCATGAATTTTCAAGTCAATTTTAGAGTCTTCATCTGGTGAGTAGAAAAAAAGACGATTTCTAAGGTAATCACACTAAATTAAATATATGTTGAAATGCTTAAATAGTGGATCATTGGATGCAACTTGCTATACAAGGATCCAATGTATAAAAAATTTATTGAATTTCAACATCTTGTAAAGAAGTTATGATTGTTTACATGAAGAGACCATAAGCTGAATAAAATATGACATGAAAAGACCCTTGCAACATTAAAAATAAAATGTGCTTTCTAGAAATGAGCTATGAAAATGATAATGAATTTCTGTAACCTTTAACCAAAATAAAAGGTGTTTCTCTGTCGCATGGATGTTTGTTTTCTTATGAAGCCTTTAGAGATGGTAGCAAACCCCAGAGCTTGACGCAACTCTCATGATCTTTGTGAATCCTATACAAGTAGTGGTTCCTAACATTGAGGGCTCATGTGGTTCTTTCACGTTTTCCAATCATGGAAACACAATGCTGCTCATGTTGGTTTGTAGAACTACACAAGAAGTAGCGAGCTTAATTGAAGATATGTACCTTATCAAGAGAATGCACCTGTCGTGATTCTACTTAGTTGATATAAGCTAGTTTCAAGTATTCTCCTTATGGTAGGTAATCTATGGAAAATGTGTTAGATGGGCTCGGGGTTGTTGTTTAAGTTCAATTTCTCTATTGCATAATATTGCAAATACTAATGGACATATGTTTGAACTAAATAGCTAAACATTGGTAGTTATTTAGTGAACTCATTTTTTCCAAATGAACTCAATGAGTTATGCAAGAATGAAGGCATCACCGTATACCGGACTATAAGACATATACCACACAAAATGGTGTTGTAAAACGAATAGAATATTGTCAGAGAGGGCATGTTGCATGTTAATTAATGCCAATCTTTAAAAAGACTTTTGGTCAGAAGTAGTTTCTACCATAGTGTATCCCACCAATTACTCCGCATCCTAAGGGCCCGTTCGGTAGGAGAATAAGCAGGAATAAGGATGGGGAATAAGGGGAATAATGGTCTATTCTCCGTTCGGCTGGAGGATAGGAATAAGGAGAATAAGGTGAAATAACGGTAGGTAAAGTGGGATAAAGATAGGAATAAGAGTGAAATAAGATGAAATAATGGGGAATAGTCGTACTACGGGGAACCGTGTTGGGGGCTTATTCCCCTTATTCCATTCCCCCTTATCCTCCAAACGAACAAGGCCTAAGTTTTAGAGAATAGAACTCTAGAAGAGGTGCGGTATGGTAAAACCATAATTATTCTAATATGAAACTTTTTTGATGCCTCGCTTATACATATATAAACCAAGAAAAATGAAGCAAGATCATTGAAGTGTATTTCCTTTGATTATCACTCTCAGATGAAAGGATATTATTTATGGTGTGTGTTGATCCTAAATCATCTAATTAATTGTCGAGAAAAATGTTATATTGCATGAGTACGTCATGCTTTCTCCTTCGACTGACTATACTCTAGTTCTTCTAATATATATGCAGTGTGAGTACATACAAATACACAGAGCCTAAGGTTGATCATTCTGATCTATCACAACCACATCACAACTACAAGTCTGATACATAAGAAGAAAAGGATGGTGTAGTTGTAATAGGTGGGATATCATTGCTTTCAAATGCATATACATGATAACTATAAGCATGTAATTCAACATTGTCCTAGCTTTATCAGTTGTAGAGGAAACTTGTAACGCATGAAAACTAAGAAGTCTCACTAGGTTGTTTCATAATAGAAATCTACACAATGGCCATGTGCTATGAATAAAGAAATGGGATCTCTTCACAGAAATTATATGTGGGACCTCGTACCACCTCCACAGGGACGCAATATTATTGGTTGCAGTGAATTTTCAAGAAAAAGGACGGTACTTTTGGAGCTATCATTATTGAATATAAAATCAAGACTTGTTAGTATAGGTTTCAGTCATATTGACTCCAATTATATCTTCTCATCTGTCACAAACACATCTCCATTTGAATTCTTTTGGCATTTGTAACAATTGATGACTTGGAGCTCAAACAACTTTATGTCAAGATGACACTCCTACACGAAGAGCTTAAAGAGACAATATACGTGTGTCAACCTGAAGCATTTGCATTTGAAGGAAAGGAAGATCATATTTGCTATTGAAGAATTTTTTTTATATAACTTAAAGTAATACCCGAGATATTGGTGCAAATACTTTAACCGAGTCATGGTTGACAGAGGTTTCTCCAGAAGTAAATATAATGGTTGCGTCTACTTCAAAAATATAGTATATGATTCCTTCATCTACTTACTTCTATGTTGATGACATGTTGTTCGCAAGTAAAGATATATTTGAGGTGTCTTTAGTAAAGAAATTCCTAAGCTGAGATCTGATATAAAGGATTTGGGTGCTGCCAAGAAAATTCTTATCTTGTAGTACTTCAAAATCATAAGGTTGGGAAATTGCATTTAAGGTTAAAGAATCTACTTGCAAAAGGTTCTATAGCATTTTGGTATGTCTAGTGCTAAGTCGAAGGATGTTCCTTTTGGCACCAATATCAAGTTATCTGTATAATTATGCCCACAAACTAAGGATGAGCACAAGTTCATGTCATGATTCCCTTAGTCGAGTGTCGTCAGAAGTCTTATATATGACATGATTTGCAACTGTTCAAGCATTGCTCGAGCAATTAGTTTTATAAGCAGATGCATGTCAAATCCTATCATGGGACATTAGGTTGCAGTAAGGTGGATTATGAGATACCTACATGGTAATCTAAGCTTATGTTTAGAGTTCGAGAGAAGTAATGATGGCTTAGTTGACTTCGTGGATGCTAACTATATTAGAGATTGTGAACATAGGAGGCCCATGATAGGGTATATTTCACCATTGAAAGAAGTGTAATCGGTTGGATGGTAACTTTGCAACATATAGTTGAACTTTCCGTCGCAAAGGTTGAATACATGGAAAGTATTATGGGATAAAAACATGACATGACTAAAAGGATTGTTTGGAGCTAAATCCCAATTAGTTGACCATGATGGTTCACTCAGACAACTAGAGTGTTATTTACTTGACAAATGATCAGATGCACCATGAATAAATAAGGTATATTGATGCCAGATATCACTTCATACATGATATGGTAGTTGAAAGTGAGGCTCAAGTGAAGAAGATCCTACTAAAGATAATCAGATAGATAAGATGATAAAGCCCCTTTCACTAGCCAAGTTCAGAAATTATGAGAACTTGGCTAGTTTATATAATATGTAAGAAAGCTTGATGATGCAAAATGACTAGTTCCGTATGGACTTTAAGTCAAGGTGGACAGTTTTTTCATAGGCTTTGAAGCTCATGAATATCTAATGAACAAGTTAAGTAATTTTTTGAAATATTTTACGATTTAGGAGATCCTCTATGATTCTTGAGATCGCTAAATTCTTGAGATTTTTTAAATTCAGGATATATTCTATAATTCTCAAGACCTCCTATGACTCTCGAGATCTTTTTGATTTAAGATATCATCTGTAATCTGCGAGATTTGTTTATGATTCTCTAGATCCTTTTTCTATAGCCTATATATATATATATATATATATATATATATATATATATATATATATATATATATATATATATATATGGGGCTGGGGAAGCTGCACCCGGGGGTGTAGCTAACTAGCCGCACCCGGCCCTTTTTTTCATTGGTTTTTTGTGTTTTTGAAATGAAACCTAGGGGGATTTAAATCACTGCATATCACCATGATATCATACCAATTTCAACTAAATTCGACACTTCTATCATCTCCATCAAGACTATCACATTTTAACGGTCTCAGAATTATTGAAATTGACCCTATCTAGATGGGCATGCTAGGAATGTTTGTTTTGCATGAAATTTGAAACACATATTCTACTCAATAAACTAAGTAAATCCACATAGGTTTACTTCAAAAAAATCAAAAACCAATGAGAAAAATGCCCGGGTGTAGCTAGTTGGCTGCACCACCCGGTGTAGCTTCCCTTTTCCCTATATATATATATATATATATATATATATATATATATATATCTGTGTGTGCGCATTCAGGGTTAAGGGAATCACCATTTTATCAAGGGTATATTGTATTTTTGAGGGGTTAAATGGGGCTGCCCCCAGGGAGTAGCCAACGGGGCTACTCCCACCCCTATTTTTTCCAATTTTTTTTATTTTTTTGGAAAATAAAAATTTCTATGTCATCATTATATCCCTCTAATATTCTATTAAAATTTCATCAGAAACAGAGACTCCTACGGCCTCCATCCAAACATGGTTGATTTAAAAAATCTTGCGACCGTTAAAAAAATGACGTCCGGATGGAGGGCCTAGGAGTCTCTGTTTCTAACGAAATTTTAATAGAATGTTAGAGGGATATAGTGATGAATATAGAAATTTTTATTTTTCAAAAAAATAAAAAAATATGGAAAAAAAATAGGAGCGGGAGTAGCCCCGTTGACTACTCCCTGGGGGCAGCCCCATTTTACCCATTTTGAGATAGTTGGCATATACATTATAACTCTCTTAGGTTCTTATATTCTTTCTTTCCATCCTAGTGGATTTGATCTCTTTGTTTATGATTTTCTCCACTACACCAATACGTTTTTTTATGTAAATCAGTGTGCCTCTCCAAGAATTGCTTATTGCTTGATTGTATGAACAACTTTCTCAATAGGATCATTATGCATTTTGTTGATGTATTTCTATCATATGCATTAGTTCCCTTAGTCTTTAAGAGGCCCAAAAAGACATTTCTTAGGCCACGTTCGTAAGAATAAAGTGGGGCCCACATGAGAGAGAAAGGAGTGGGTTAAGGGGGTAGGGGAGTTACCCCATGAACCAACGACACCTTAGGTATTGTTCGTCAAGGGGGTTAAACTCCCCTTTGGGGAGTTTACCCCTCTTAACCCACCCTCCCTCTCTCTCATGTGGGCCCCACTTTATTCCTTTTTTTAAAATTAAATAAATCAATTTTACATCATCAATCCTATCAAAAAATTATATATTATACCATCATATCATATAAAAAATATAAATTACTCCACTTCTACTCACTTCTCCAAACTTCAATACAATCACATCACAATAACTACTCACTTTTTCAAACTTCAATACAATCATATTACAACAAACCCACTTCTAACCCACCCCCAGTTTAACCCTCTATCCAAATACCAAAATCCAAAAACGGGTTACCCCCTACCATAACCCGCCTTAACCCGCTAACCAAACGCACCCTTAGGGTGTGTTCGGATATCAGTTTAACCCACCCCCGGGGTGGGTTAACTATCCAAACCCATGTTTTCTCCCACCTCGTGGGCCCCACTTTATTCCCTTTTTAAAAAATTAAAAAAATAAATTTTACATCATCAATCCTATCAAAAAATAATATATTATACCATCATCTCATCTAAAAAATATAAACTACTCCACTTCTACTCACTTTTTCAAACTCCAATACAATCACATCACAATAACTACTCACTTTTTCAAACTCCAATACAATCATATCATAATAAACCCACTTCTAACCCACCCCCAGTTTAACCCTCTATCCAAACACCAAAACCCAAAAATGGGTTACCTGCAACCAGTTTAACCCACCTAAACCAACTATCCAAACACCCCCTTAGTGTTCCTAGATGGCAAACCCTAACCATTGATCATAGAAATCAAACATATAATATGGATTATCATGGTGTTTAACATCCATCAACCATCCCATATGATCAAATGACCATTAAAATACCCCCACATGGAACACCAACATCCCAACCCATGTCTTCTACCCTTTCCATAAACTAGAGGAAGGCCAAGAAGGAAACCTAACACCAATTACTCTATTAGTCATAATCATTGGGAAAATACCACCACAATATGGACACAAAAGAATTAGAGGCCAACGACCTGTTAGCATAATCATTAGACCTGGCCAACGGGCTGGGGGCCCGCCCTCCCAGCCCGCTCATGGGCCGGGCTTGGGCTTCGAAATTTAAGCATGGACCGGTCCGGCCCGGCCCGCAAAAAATAAAAAATATATAAATATATGTCAAATTATACATATATTAATATGATATGCTTTAAGTTTTTCATTTATGACGCTAGTTTTAAATAAAAATTCAATGAATTACATGTCAAGTAACATGTAAACTACGTATATTAGTTATATAAAGTATAGATGGTATTAATAAAATCATTTATACGTATGAAATACCATTAAAAAATCAATAGAAAATGACCAAAATGGGCCATGGGGGCCCATGGGTGGGCTTTGGACAGAGGTTTTTTAACCTCGGCCCGTTCGGCCCGGCCCGCAATTTGGCCAGGTCTAATAATCATACCCGTAAACATATCCATAAACTTAGATTATAAATCTTCACCCTCTCTCTCTTGTTGTCTTATATTGTGTTATGGCATGACTTCACCCCCTCCTTTTACGAGCATAAATAAAATCTTAGTCTCATTGGACAATCAATTTTATTTAATCAAGATTTCAATAAATTCGGATTAAATCCAATCAACTTTGACTACATGAAACCCAGCACTACTGTCAGAATAAAAAATTTCCAAATTAGTTATATCACAATCTTCACATCATCTTGATTCTACATTGGATCATACTCATCATTTACAATCTTCTCTTGTAGGAATACACCTTTTCTAGGTGTCACGCCCTTCTCTGGGCGCACTTGACATGCCTCTTCTTGGGCATACTCACACAATTTAGTGTTATGCCCTTTGATGCAACACCACACATCTCTTGTGACTAGAGCATGCGTCATCTTCCTCTAGCAAAGCGAACTGCAAATGTGTTTTCTTCTTCCTGTATGTTGCAATGAAGATGTTGATAACTTGTTGCTTTCTTCTGGTATATAACCATTACCGACCATGACCTTTTCTTAAGCTTCAATATCTTGTTCAACATTCTTGTTCCTCGTTCACAACAAATGCTCCTTTCAATTTGCTGCTAACTCCCCCTCCGATGGCAACTCCATGTCCTTTTGACTAGATTCACTACAGGCGGGTGGGTCTAAGAGGACGGTCAAGGATCGTCCTCTTTGTAGTTATGACCGTCCCCTCTGAGCAGAGGGGATGGTTTACTAACCGTCCCTTCTGACACCGTCTCATTTGATTAAATGGGATGCACTTGACAACTGTCCCTTTTAATCAGCCATTGGGGACGGTTGTAACCGTCCCTTTCACGATTAAGATAAGAGACGGTTCCGACCGTCCCTAGTACCTCTTGTATTAGGGACGGTTAACAACCGTCTCCAATGGTCAAATATCATTTTGAGACGGCTACAAAAAACCTTTGGGGACAGTTGAAACCGTCGCATACGTCAAGTAGTCGGGACGGTTTCGACCGTCCCGTCTACGAAGCAGACCTTTTGCGACGCCAGCAGAATGCTGGAAGAGTCTACAGCGATGCCAACAGAAGAGTATATGGGATAGTTGTAACTGTCCCTTCTACGATGACATCTATAGCGACGCCAACAGAAGCGTATAAGGGACGGTTAAAACCGTCCCATCTGCTTGTCGTTAGCGATGCCAACAGAAGCGTATAGGGGACGGTTCTAACCGTTCCCAATAATCTCTCATGAGCCATTTGGGTAGGCGGGACGTTTCTGTAGTTCATTAGGGGACGGTTACAACCGTCCCCATTACACCCTGACAGGAAAAAAATTACTTAATTCATGCTATTTTCCCTGCTCCCTCTGCAAAATCAATAAACTCAACATTCAAGATCAAATAAACTCAACATTCAAGATCATAAACTCAACATTCAAGATCATAATAATACATAACATAGTTACAAAGAAATGATTTTCAAGTCTACATAATCTTAGGCATTACTAAAAAACATTACAATAAAAAGTTCAAAAAAAACTAAAATTTACTACATCGATGCTATCTACTCAGATGCGTCCCTCTCGTCACTCTCGTCGCTCTCCTCCTCACTCTCCTCATCGTCGCCGAGTTGTGCAGGTTGTATAGGTGGCGTGGCTTGACTTTGAAGACGGCTTATATAGGACATGACATTCGCCATGTTCATACGCATTTTGGCCATCTCTGCATCTTGTGCAGTCATCTTTGCCTTTACTTCGCGCAGCTCCCTCTCCATCTCTCTTTCTCTCTAGCTCCCTTGCGAGGAAGACTGCGACCCACTTGCACCACCCATTCTGTACTATTTACGGATCGTTTCGCCTCGTCCTTCGCAACGGATGCGTCCACTGTGTTCTGGACCAGTGGCTTAACGGAAGGCATCATCGGCCGACAACGGAGGAGTGCTCGTCCCCGTGCTATCCAGCGAAGAGGTGGTAGAGAGCCTAATCATTTATTCCTGCATTTAAAGAAATATAAAATAATTTCAATATATTACCATAAGTCATTATATAAATTAAAAATACATTTATACTTACATGAATTGATGCGTAGGCGTCATCAACCCACTGCACTTCTCCTCCTAAATCTCGCCTCTTTGACCCAGCAAAAACCTCTATGCGGGTCATTTATCTTTCGTTATCACTCAACTTAAAAAACATAAAAAGTTCTTAAAATAAATTTTATACTCAAACTAATCATTCTAAACATTTTTTAAATACTTACAAAGTCATCCTTCAATTGGTTGGTGTTCTTCCTTCCCATATTATGGGTGGACCTAAAGCCTTTGGAACGATTCGCTGTATTTTTGGTAGAAATCGACTGAAATTTAACAAGGTCAGTACAAACATAAAATAAATAATTAAGAAAAAAATATACATACCGCGAACTCCTCACTGGATCAAAAATTAATCAACTCCCTCCATTGATCTGGTGTAACACCCAGTGGGACGTTCTGCACAAGCTGCTCATATGAAATCTGGGGTTGTAATACTAAAGATGGAGAAATAAATATCGTAAATCTTTAAATCTTTTGTTATTAAAATATAATAAATATTTTACCTTTGCCTTTATGCGTCCTTTGTATCGACGCAACAACTCAGCGGCATGGGAGAGAATCTAGGAATCGACATGGGTATTTTGTTCTCATGTATTTCTACAACCTGATACGACAAATGTAATAACCATTAGCTCAATAAAATTTTAAAAACTATTTTTAGATTTTTGAATACCTCCAAATCAGAAAGTATGGCAGCCTTGACATCATAAGGAAGCTGTCGAAAGTCATGGGTAGTGATGGGGACGCGCGCACGAGCAACCTGGCTAAGGTAACTCTGAAACTCCGTGGACTTCTCTCCTGCCGCATCTCCGCCAACAATGCGTAAATGTAACGTCCGCCCGGGTGCAAGACGGACCAAGAATCTACACTGAGACGGTCCACGCCATCTCTGGATACCTCCACTACCTGCATCAGAAGAACCTCCTTGTGGCTGCTGAGGAGGTTCAGGAACCTCCCGAATACGTCTAAGTCTAGGAGCCATTTCTACAATTCAAAAGTGGTTATTTTAAACAAGACATTTAGATATATCTGAATAAATTCAATTATTTAAAGAGAAATAAAAAATAGCTAAAAAATAGCATTACCTCATGTTGCTTGTGCCAACGTCGTTGTCTAATACTTCATGAATAAATTCAGTTGAGTTATTTTGATATGCAACGTCATTGTCTACATAATCTTCCTCTTCGTTAACATCGAAGAAATCTCTCGGGGTTGTTCTAATGGGTATAATCTATCCACTAGCTGAGTTATCTGGAACATAGAAGACATGTTCTACCTGACTAACAAGCGTATACGGCTCATTGGTCTGCAACCGACCTGTTTGCTTCAAAGAGAGAACTTCATTTCTATCCTTCTTGTAACCTAATCCGACATGACCCACATCGAACCAGATGCAATGAAATAGAACATACCTTGCATCATGTGTAAAACTGATTTCTAATATATCAATAATCTCGCAATAGTATCCGTCAATTTCAGTACTAAGATCGGCCTTCACTATTACTCCAGAAAGCTGTGATGATTTATTTTCATCAATTGACTTTTTTCAAAATCTAAATCCATTAACGATGTAGCCGGAATACTATACTACTAATAAGTATGGACTCTTGTGGATTATATCGAGATTCGTGTTCCACCGTTCATCTTTGGTAACTTTTAATAGTTCAATATTATCCCCGAACCATTTAAGAAAGTCTGATTTTCTATTGGTTGTTGACTAAAACTCTTTAAAGAAAGAATCAACCTCGTCTATTTGCATCAAAATATAATAATGAATAAGGTCTCTTTCATCGTCTGAAATACTACGACGAGCACTCTTTAGAATAACTCATCCATTTTGTTGAAAATCCAAAGTTTGTTTGGATCTTCTGTCCATAATTCACCATTGTTATTTTGTGAAAACCGATCGAATCTAATACTCTTACCATCATCCATACACATGTCACAAAATATGATACATTCTTCACATAAATATCCCTCAATAATGTAACCTTCAGGTGCGGCTTTGTTAAACACCATATTCTTTAATTTCCGTAAGTATCTTTCAATTGGATACATCCATCGATACTGTACAGGACCACATATTCGAGCTTCACTAACAAGATGAATAATAAGATGTACCATTATATCGAAAAATGTAGGTGGAAAGAGCTGCTCCAGCTTACATAAAGTGATAACAATATCTGTCTCTAGTCTAAACAACACTTCAGGATCTAAAGTCTTCGAATATAGGACTTTAAAAAACTAACTGAGTTCAATTAGTGGCTGCAAGACATCAGGATGTACAACTCCTCTAATCGCCAATGGGAAATGAACTTGCATCAATACATGACAATCGTGACTTTTTAATGCCGATATCTTTCTTTCAGCCAGATTTATATATCTGCTTATTTGAGATGAGAATCCATCAGATACTCTAATTGATTTAATAAAATTGAGTATCTTATCTTTATCAACACTGGATAAAGTATACACTTTTTCCGGAATTATTATTCTAGAATTCTCTGACTCTATCGGATGTACTTCGGGTCGGATACTCAACTGTATTAGATCACGTCTGGCTCGCAAACTGTCTTTCGCAATACTAGAAATATTTAAAATTCCCAGAATATTTTTCTATAACATTCTTCTCGATATGCATCACGTCCAAGTTATGACGGGCCTGTAAAATATGTCAATAGGGTAGCTCCTAAAAGAATAAACTCTGTTTTCACCATCCACCAGATGCCTTCCTCTTAAATAATCGGCATAGAGAGTAGTTGCTCAAATTTTTTTGTTCTATCCACAATGCGCTTCCTGATCGGCGATTCAAACTTAACCGACGTCCAAACGACTGTCCATCAAACTTGTAATTATTTTCACTTCTTAACCATCTATAACTTACGGGTAAGAAACGATGATGTCCCAAATAACAATGCTTCATACTCGTACTTAGCCATGTCGAATGTGTTTTATCCATACAAATCGGACATACGAGTTTACCTTTCGTACTCCATCTCGATAAATTGGCATACGCGGGAAAGTCATTAATTGTCCATAATAAAGAAGCACGCATTGTAAGAACTCTTTCTTTGCCGCGTCATACGTACTCACTACAGAATTCCACAGAATCTTTAGTTCATCAATCAGCAGTTGCATATATGTATCTATCGCATTACCTGGCTCCTTTGGGTCAGGTATCAATGACGTCATCATCATAAAAGAAGATGCCATTGACATCCATGGTGATAGATTATATGTAACAATTATCACATGCCAAATAGAGTAACTCGTACTCATATTTCCGAATGGATTAAAACCGTCAGAAGCAAGACCTAATCGTATGTTTCTTACTTTTTCAGAGAACGATGGATACATTTCATCGAATTTCCTCCACTCCTCTGTATCAGACGGATGTCGCATAACACCAGTTACATCTTTCTTTTTGATATTACCGTGCCATATCATCATTTTAGCTGTTCTTTCATATGAATATAATCGCTATAATCGGGGAATCAAAGGAAAGAATTGTAAAATCCTCTCTAATTTTTTCCTTTTCGAATCATGACCCAAATTCTTATATCTGCTACTTTTACAGTCATGACATGTATCTATGTTTGAGAAATCCTTCCAATATAAAATGCAGTCGTTCGGACATACGTCAATTTTCTCGTAGTTTAATCCAAGTGCCCGAAATCTTGATTTAGCGTCCTTCCAATCCTTTGGAAAATTTTCTGGATTATTTAATAAGGTCCTAATCAACTGTAAGATATCTGTCATCATAACCGCTGTACACCGATTCTTCACTTTTATCTTAAACATTTCCAGAAGAAAACGTAACCGAGACATTTTGACTCCATCACATAATGACTTTTCTGCATCTTGTATTTTTTCAAGTAAGGAATCCGGAGGTGAATCCATCATTTCATCAGTGTCATGTCCTCGAATGTAATCTATCAACTCAAACATAGCATCACGGTCGTGTGTTTCAGAGACATCTCTGTCAGTATCAACTTGGTCATTATTATCTTCCTCTAAAATAACTCCTTCACCATGATACGTCCAATTTGTATAATGAAGCCAAAAACCATTTAATATCAAATGTTCGTAAACCATGGTTCGATTTTGGATAAGAGTGTTCTTGCATCTTATGCAAGGACAATGTATCTTATCTCTTTCACCTCCTACAATATGATAGAGCGACTCATATCGAAATGCCCAGTCTAAAAATCCGATAACTCCTTTGTTATAAGTCCGATAATCATCGAATCTTTTGTTCATCCAACTTTTGTCCATTGCCTAAAGGTAAGATCCAAAGTTAACAACATTAATGTATGCTAAGTTTCAATAATGTATGGTAAGTTGTGTTTTTTTTATCCTCTAAACTAAACTAATAAGCATTTAACTACTATATTTTTTATCTAATTGTATTTTAAAACAACACTTACAAGCATTTAACTAAACTAATAAGCATTTACCACTAAAAGCATTTAATCATAAGGAAGATTATCTACTATTTTTTAATCTACTATCTTAAGCATTAACTAAATTAATAAGCATTTACTAATACCATATATTAAAAAATATACAATCATAAGCAAGATTAATATATTAAAAAAAGAATAAAAAAAACTTACAACCAAGTAATGGATGATTGTAATGGTTGAATTCAAGGCGGAGGGAGGTGGGCGACCGCTTGAAAGACGGCGGGTGGAGGGCAACCGGCGACGGTTGAGGAGGAGGGCGACGGGGCGGAGAGGATGAGCGAGCGGAGGAGGAGGGCGAGAGAGCGAGGGGGCGAGAGGGAGGAAGAGGAGGGCGATCGGGCGGAGGGCAGGCGACGGCCGTGCGCGAGTTGAGGAGGAGGGGGAGAGGGCGAGAGGTCGAGAGGGGTTGATCGAGTGGAGAATGAGGAATGGAGTCGTCGGAGGGGGTATATGACCATCGGGGACAGTCGGTCGTTCAACCGTCGCCTATAAGAATGATCGGGGGACGGTTATAAGTGGACCGTCCCCTTTGGCTGCAGATATTTGGAGTTTGCACCGATTATAAGGGTTGAGGCGACGGTTATGTAACCGTCCCCGATAGTTTCGTATAAGCGACGGTCACAGTGGAGTAACGGGGACGGTTATAACCATCCCCTAAAGTACCCGGGTAGACAAAAAACCAAGTTGGGGCTAGCCTGGTAAGGGACAGTTATATAACCGTCCCTAAAGGTCATATTAATGGCGACGATCGATAATGACCGTCGCTATTACAATAGAGAAGGGACGGTCAACTAGTAACCGTCCCCGATACTGGTATAGGGAACGGTTGCTCCATGACCGTCCCTAATAAGCGTCCCCAAAGGACGTCCAGTTTATAGTGATTGTACCTAATGAAATCATATTTTTTTGGATGTAGGAATTTGTGTCACACATCTCAAAGTATGCATTATCCCATCAAATTACACTGATCTTTCTTATTTGATGCAATAAACCTATCCACTTGCCATCTAGTTCGTGTCAATAACATACGATCGATATGCAATGAATTGCTCTCTAGATGTAAACACATGATCTGAATATGCTAAGTCCAAAAGCCATCTTGAATTTTCCTTCATCTTTCACGAGCATGTTAACAAGTTTTGCCGATAAACTATAGTGGAATCGTCTTGTTTTGATTCTATATTTCTTACCTTTTTCACTTTCTCCTTCTCGTACCTTAAATAATCAACCTTGTGACCTTCATTGTCATAGTAGAAGCATATGATAGGACTTTGTGACTTGTATCGACCTATGAACATCAACTTCCTTTATATAGAATGTATGATCTCGGTTTCTAGCACATGATCTTCACTATTTGTTACCTCATCTATCAATCTCCAATAAGAATCATTTATAATAAATAAATAAATTATCTTATCCAATATAATGGTTTCCTTGTCAAAAAGAAACACCATTAAAATATGATAACAAGAATATGGAAGATTTCTCAACAAGATTAATTCCTCACCCCCTCCTTAAAAGCCTCTTCTATTCGATCATCTCCTCCTCAAGTGTAGACACTTCCAAAAAATTCTTGTGGAACTCATCTAAGTGCATATCCAACTTTTTCATATCAATCATCTTTAAACCATTCGACATCCTCTTTAGTGGTTTGTGCTTGTTAGATTTTTTGGATTTGTATCATCAATTGAGTTTTACCCACCAACCCACCAACAACAATCATACCATACTGATTGTGAAATCTCTTCTCCTTCTACTATTCCTCTTTAATCTTCTCTACTACCTGGATAGTTTTCATATGTTCTTTGTGTATGAGTATATTCGTCACCTTATATTGTTATAAGGAGAAGTAGTTCTTTCCATTCTAGGGTTACAAAAAGAATGATTCACACTTCAATATGAACTTTGCTATTAGACTTGTTAGCACATCTCCTAGCACGATCTCATTACAACCACTGCTAGCAAAATCCATCATGGCATCTGAGGAATATGCTCCTATTGTATCATGTCCTCTCACTGGCATCGAATGTGGTTAATCCTAGTCGTTAAGAAATAAGGTGGATCTAGACGGGATCGGTTTATAGATTCGAGAGATTTTTCTCAAATAAGGCATGATCCCGTTCAAAATTCCCGACCAGGGCATGACAGAAATTAATTTCCCTGTCAGGACATTGATCGGCGAATGGTTTGCCGATCGACGAATTGTTCGCCGATCAATACATCACCCTCATTTGAATATATATATTTAAAATAATATATAATATTATTCAATCAATCGTATAAATTTTATATTATTAAAAATAATATATACAATTATACTACACGGCACCGAAATAATATTATATCTTATTTTTAATATATATAATTTAAGCGTGTGACATACGTAAATTTTATATATTATTTTTATTAATATAAAATACAAAGTACTTTTCCAATAATATTATATATTTTATTTTAATATACATACATCTTAAGCGACGACCGTAGAATATTTTTTATATTATTTTTAATAATATACAATTCAAACTACTTTCTCAATAATATTATATATTTTATTTTAATATATGTAAATCTTAAACGGTGGCCGTAGAATAATTTTATATATTATTTTTAATAAT
This sequence comes from Ottelia alismoides, assembly GCA_037367405.1. Lineage (NCBI taxonomy): Eukaryota > Viridiplantae > Streptophyta > Magnoliopsida > Alismatales > Hydrocharitaceae > Ottelia > Ottelia alismoides. The sequence continues at coordinate 294,919 of JAZKJV010005656.1, read as the reverse complement.
ATATAACTCATGTGATTGATTGAAATAATATTATATATATTTTAAATCAGAACTTGCATTGATCGGCAAACGGTTTGCCGATCGGCGAACCGTTCGCCGATCAATGCCTTGACAGGGAAATTAATTTCTGTCATGTCCTGATCGGGAATTTTGAATAGGGTCATGCTCTGTTTGAGAAAAATCTCTAGATTCGAACAAGATCCGAATTCCAACACATGAAGAAGAAGAGGAAGGACTAGACTAGCTAGAAAGAGGGAAGATACTTAGTACATACCATTTCCCAATCCCCAAAATATCCTATCTACGTAGAGACAAGGCTAGCAATTTAAATCAGACAACTTATTTTGGTTGTAAAATCCTTTCTTTTGTCAAAGCACGTAATTAATTTGAATATACAAAATTTTAGCACGTTAATACCATACCTTGGAATTGTGAATTTGTAATTACAGAAAAATTAATCAAAATGACCAATAATCTAAGGGCTCCCAACAACGGCCCATAAGCAAACAAGCATAAACGCCACCCCATCCCCACCGTCCACGTGTCCTCCTCCTCCGCCGTCGGTCAAGCTCACGCCCCTCCCACCACCTCACGTCCCCGTTCAAACTCCAACCCTTCAATATAATAATGGAGCGAGCGAGTGTGTACTGTGTGAGAGAGAGTGAGAGTGGAGAAACGAAAGGTCAGGAATAGCCACAAATCCAGAAACCCACCAATACCCCCCTCCCCAAACTACTCCCACACGCCGCTCCTTATCCTATCCCTTCGCCTTGCTCCCTCTAATCCCCACCCCAACCAGCAAGAGAAGAAGAGATAGAGAGATAGACAAACAAGTGGGGTCTTGAATCCGATGAGATACATAGCACCAACCCAACTCCTGTGCTGATCCACACACCAATCCCTCCATGGCTCCGAGGGGCGGCAAAGGGAAGGGAAGCAGAGGCAGGGCTACCGAGAAGGACAAGAAGAAGAAGGAAGAGAAAGGTACCACGACCACTCTCTTGCAACCCACAATCATACCCACATATATCTATGCTAATCGCCCCCCTCCTCTGTCTTCTGCATCAGCAGTTGTTCCATCTGTGGTGGATGTCACTGTTGTCACACCGCAAGGGACGCAGCTCTCGCTCAAGGTATGATGATACTACAATCTAATCTAATCCTATCTCGTCAATCTTGGTCGTAATCTGTCTTCGTTCCGCAGGGGATATCCACTGACAAGATCATAGACGTGAGGAGGTTGCTCGCTTCCAATGTCGAGACGTGCCATATCACGAGCTTCTCGCTGTCTCACGTGGTACACACTGCACACAGAGCAAAACCATGATATTTAATCTACGGGTGAAGCTGTTCGTCGTAAGTAATTAGTGGCATTGCAGGGAAAGGGGCAGAGACTAAGCGATGGCGTCGATATCACTTCGCTCAAGCCATGTGCTTTGAAGATAGTCGAAGGTTAGAGCCATGATTCTGATTAATCCAGAGGTCTCTACATGCAGTAATCCTAATCTTGGTTGTTGTTTTTGTGGTGGAAGCGATGGAGAGGGAGATGGGAGGTGGGGAAGAAGACGGGGGGTGGAAATTGGTTGGTGGGCAGGGGAGGTGTGGGATCCCGTAACCAATTAGGACTGCATGCATACGGCAGAAATGGGTGTCAGGTCTTTCTTTGTCCTTTTACCCCTTTCTCCTCCTTCCCCTCAGGACTGCACCCAACCGTCTGTTCATGGGTTGGTGCTGTGGCTCGCCCATTTAATTTCGCTGCTACATACTTTATAAATAAATATAATATCTAAGGGTTTCTATCACCTCCTGTGCACTTCTCAACTTCTGCAATATTAATTAAGCCCCTCCCTTTTTCGGAATACCAGTTGTGCTCCTGTATTCTTACAGGTAAATCACACATAATTGATATTGAAGAAGTTGAGAAGGTAAAGTGATAGAAATCCAATATAAATGATAAACATGTGTGTAGCATTTATATGATATATTATTGAAGAAGTGATTGTCATGTGCATGTTGTGCTTGCTTAAAATGACAAGGATTAGTTTTCGATGCGCATCGCATGAGGCGGTAGGGTCACTTGAAATGCGCGATGTCCTTGCAAATGCATACTTTGACTGAGGAAGCGTGTTCTATGCTCCGTCGCCTATTTTTTCGTTGAATTAATGCTTTTCGGAACTGGTAGGTATAAGCGTGTATTTTTTTCCTTTCGATATTCGACTACATTTTGACTTGTCGTTCAGTTCTACGATCGCGGAAGGTGGTTGGAGAAAGATGATTTTTTGCGAAGTTTGCTTCGATTTCCTCTCTGTTGATCTATATGATTTTTGTTTTAATGGGGGATATATATTGATTTTCCTGAAGTTAGAAGGGTTTTATGCTTATTTTTCCCTCTTGATTTGTCACGCGATTAATGCATGACGCATGAGATTCTGAGACGCTCCATAGACAAATCAACAACTTTCGTCTGAATCCAAATGGGCACATTTTAATGTGAGGGCACAGTCGTACTTGAAGTTTTTTTTTTTTAAATTTTCTCCTTTTGATCCTTTCAAGAAGAAAAAAACTTGAGAGAATCTCTTAATATGTGACCTGTTTATGTAAATATGAGTTTTGCAGGGATGCCAGCGCAAAAAAAGTTTCATAAAAAGAAAAGGAATTAATTATGGAATACTCCCGGAGTGCGCTTCTTCTGGGCAAATTATGCTGTTCTCATCAACTTTTTCACACTTTGTATCTAGTCCGGTCATGGATAGAGGTCCGATGACGATCGGACGGTCCGAAATGGAGCACCTTAGAACAGCATAACTGTTTTATTGAAGCTCTTGTTTAAATTTGTTTTCTTGAAAAATAATGAAAAAAAATACAAGGGTGTGTTTGCTAATTTCAATGGAGGTTTAAGGAAGCCCAATGTGAATGGACCTACCTTGCATTGGTTCCATATGGTCCATATGGCTATTTTAATGAAATAAACCGAGTCTGAAGTGAGATTTTTGGGGGGATTCTGCAAATTTTCTTCCCTCGATTTTATGTAATCACATATATATATATCACTGCAAACATCAAATATGCCCTTAGTGCTATAAAATGTAAGCATTTATACCCTTCTTTAAGGGGCATGTGCAATTGTAGGGTAATTATGTATGTTCCTAAGGGTATTTCTATAAATTTTATTTTAATTTTACCTAGTTGTAACTTCACGTGATCTGTTTCTTTGTATCCCTGCAACTTGACACGTGAGACTAACGCTGCGCTTGCATCTGCACGTGCGAAGACGACTACCCGTCGGAGACGGCGGCGCTCGAGCACGTGCGACGGCTGCTGGATATCATCGCGTGCACGACCCACTTCGCCGGCGGTGGCGCGCGATCCAAGCCCAAGAAGCCGCCGTCGCCTCCCGCGGCCACCGCCAATGGCAAGACCCCGCCGAGCATCTCCGGGAAAGGCAATGGTGCCGCGCAGGCGGAGGGCCCAGTGCCGGCGATCTCGGAGAGATTCGACATGGAGGCGATCCAGCCACCTCCGAAACTCGGGGAGTTCTACGAGTTCTTCTCCTTCTCCAATCTCACGTCCCCCGTGCAATGTGAGCTCGTGCTGCTTTTTTGGGTTTAAATGTGGTGAAATTTGGATTTTTTTTCAAATTTAGGTTTTGTTTGTGTTATGGTTCGTCAGATATAAGGAGGAGAGAGAAGGCTGAGAGGAAGGATGGGGACTTCTTTGACATGGAGGTGAGGACTGTTGTATGCTCTATATTTGACATATCTTGGATTGATTGCATTGAAGTCATATTTGGATTATTACTGTAATAGAAAGTGATCAATGGAAAGTAATCAGCGAGAGACTTCTTTTGGATCCATAATCATCACGTGATGTTCTTATTGAATTTGTTTTAAAATTACATGACAATTTTTGCGAGATACTTCTTTTGGATCCATAATCATCACGTGATGTTCTTATTGAATTTGTTTTAAAATTACATGACAATTTTTGCGAGATACTTCTTTTGGATCCATAATCATCACGTGATGTTCTTATTGAATTTGTTTTAAAATTACATGACAATTTTTATAAATGTGACCACTCTCTGTTTTTTTTTTTTCAAATAGGAAGCCCGGAACTTTTGGAGGTCTGGGTATCCCCTCTCATTGATAAAAAAGAAAAATATTACAATGAAGCACATGGGAAGCATATAGCTTCTACATTGTTACTAGCAAAGAAAATGGCCAACATGGCCATCAAGCATCTCACTAATGCTGCCCTTAAAATTTTGGAGTGCTTTCTCTTTGGCAATCCTTTACCTCGGAGACCGTCGTTTGGGGGTCTCCAATTTATGATGAAGATCCAACATAAAATCAGGCTCACTGGGATCATCTTCATCCTCTTCCTCCCTCTCATCTTCGAAGTCCTCATCTTGATATTCGGAATCTGTGACATTTCTGGCAAACAATTCAGAAGGAATCGAAGGCACTTCGAAGACTTCAGTATTTTAATTGACATTCAGGCTGCTTCTCTTGCAGCTTCGATAACACTCAAGGAGGGGTCACAAAAGGTTCCTCTACTTGCCGAGGGTGTGTCTTTTGTTCTTGAAAGGCAATGTGGGGGGCAGAGCTCCCCTAGGCATGGTTCCCGCTTCATCTTTTGCCAGGTTGGAGAAGTAGAAAAAAGAGTCGGCGTTGAATCCCCACGTGGCTAATTTTTTCTTTTTTAACTTAAAAGGAACTGGAGAATTGTTCCCATAGAGATCTGTCTTCAAGCTCGAGTATTTATTCCCATGAGATGATTTTTTTAACCTTCGTCATCACTCTCTATGCTTTAGTTGTGACATGATTGTAGGTTTTAAAGCGGACACATGACAAAGGACATTTATGTAATCGATTTACATTTGTGGTTATGTGAATTGTTGATTTTATATGGATTTAAATGGATTGTCTTTATGATGGTTGCTAAGATGATTTTTTTATTAGATCAAACCATATATTTTGGGATAACCTAGTTATAATGATTTTAGTTTGTTCAAGGGGATGATAAATTATATTAGACGGAGATAACTTACGAAGGCAATTTATTACTTGGATTATTTTGTTTGGTTAATTAGACTATAATCTAAATTTTTTAACCTACTTGGATTTCGGCTGAACTACTTGAGACAATGCAGTTATATTGCTAAGAACTGTTTATTTAGCAATCACCGATTCACTGGATATGCAGTACTAGAAAATTGCAACAAAGCACATGTAGGTTAAATGGGAAAGATTTTGGGAGTTTGATTTTCTGAACTGTTGCTACAAACATTGCTCTCCTTCAACACTTGAGCCTCCATGCTGACGATTGTGTTAATCTTGGACTAGACATGCAACCTTTCTCTTACATTTCGTTTCAATTACTTTTTACCAGACCATTTATTCAGGGTATGGTATTATATGGGTTAATTTGGAGCAATTGAAAATTTTGGGTATCTGCATCCTTCCAATGCTAGCATGATGACAATGGCATTGATCTAAAGCCTAATCTATTTTACTTAATATATGCTTAAGTCAGGAAGTTTGTAATTTTAGTGTAATATTCTGGATTTCTCCCAAACATTTCTTCACCATCTCATAAGATAGCATTTGTTTTTCAACTTTTTTAGCCTTTGACATCATATGATACTCTTATTTTTTCATATTTGTTTGGGAAGTTTTTAGGATTTTCCTACCTTCTTTTCCTACGCTCTTAGATAATATGAAAACATAATGTACAGGTCAAGGTTTGCAATGGGAAACTGCATACAGTAGTTGCGTCTGACAAAGGGTTTTATGCACTGGGGAAGCAGCCAAGCCGCAGTCACACGTTGGTGGATCTATTGCGACAGCTTAGCAGCGCCTTTTGGAATGTATGCTATCTTTGTTACTCATAGCTTTTAAAAAATGTCCCATTCTGTAACTTCTAACTCATATGTTTTGATTATTACAATTGTTGCAACGTGTTCGATTCCTCATCTTACTTCTACCCATAGAGTTACTGTACTGACTATTTCTGATGGCTCGACTTACTACTGCTACTGTGCAGGCATATGGTTCTCTTATGAAGGCTTTTGTAGAACACAACAAGGTTAAATACAAACTGCAAAGCTTATTTAAACGATTAGGACTTTTATTATTTCTGTTCTCGCTTTCTGACAAATGAAAGTTCATGACATGTTGCAGTTTGGTAACCTTCCATATGGATACCGAGCAAATACGTGGCTTGTTCCACCTTTCTTTTGCGAGTCTCCAACAAAATCCCTCTCATTTCCAATTGAGGATGAGAATTGGGGTGGGAATGGTGGGGGAATGGGACAGGATGGGAAGCATGCTGGCAGATCCTGGGCCACTGATTTTAACATTTTGGCGAAAATGCCTTGCAAAACAGAAGATGAAAGACTCATCAGAGATAGAAAAGCCTTCCTCTTGCATAGCCTTTTCGTAGATACTGCTGTCTTTTTGGCAACATCAGCAATTCGTCGACTAATAAATGATCGCTACTGTAATTCTATCCCAAATGCTGTTCTTTCAAATCAAATCTTGCATGAGGAAAGCATTGGGGATTTGAGCATAATTGTGGAAAGAGACATGCCAGATGCTGGCTCGAAGTTGGAAGATAAAGCTGATCTTAAACAATCATCCAGTAGATCGACAATTGAAGTTTCAAATCATAACCTTCTTAAAGGGATAACTTCAGATGAGAGTACTGCTGTCCGCGTAAGATCCTTAATCTCCACCTTATGTTTGACTAAGCCTGTCATCGGATTTCCATCATATTTGATGCTGAACGCTTCCTTGCCTGCAGGAAACATCAACTTTAGGCATTGTCATTGTCAGACTCTGTGGTTTTATGGCAACAGTTAAGGTTTCTACTGTTGCAAATGGAACTTGTGGGAGAGTGGATGTCAATGTTAATGATCAACCGGATGGTGGGGCCAATGCTATGAACATTAACAGGTTTTTAAATATATGGGAGTTGTAAGGGTTCTGTATATTTGTAGAATGTCAGTTATGTTACCATCACCTTATGTTTTTATTTACATTTTTCAGTTATAGAGTATTGCTCCCCGGTCTATGCAATGTTAATTCATCAACTAATGGCGCCAGTCTTGATGATGTGGACATGGCTAAATCTTTAGTCAGGAAAGTTGTTGGTGACAGTTTGGATACCTTGGGTAGGAAACCCAATGAATCTGAGAAGCTGTTTAGGTGGGAACTTGGTGCTTGCTGGGTGCAGCACTTACAAAAAAAGGAACCTTCAACACAAGATGAAGATAAAAAGAAGGCAGAAAACATTCCGGTTCAACCTGTGGTGAAAGGTCTGGGTAAACAATTTGAACAGCTGAAGAGGATAAAAAAGAAAGCAGATGGTTCAGAGAGCAGGTTGGGGACAACCATCATGGATTCTTCTGCAGCCAGCTTTGGTGCTGAGGCTGGAGATGGTGGCAAACTCGGAAATTGTGCTCTGAAAGAGATGGTTAATTTACAATCAGTACTATCAGAGGAAGACTACCTGCGCTTGAAAGATTCCAACACCGGTCTTCATGAAAAGGTATCGGCAACATTTACCTGAGGAAGACTACCCACTTAAATGGTGTGGTGGTAGTGCAGTGTGCTTACCACCCAAAAGACCAGGTTTCAAATCCTCCCTTGTGGGGGTTGCATTAGGTAGTCGACAAACAACATAAAAAATAGTCGAATCTTTCAACATAGATTTGAGCAAGAATCCATGTAGCCGGCCGGCCCTACTTATAGCGGGCGAAGGCTTCGCCATTTTTTAGTTTTTGTTTCTTAGTTGCATTTTCTGGTTGTATTGCTGAAGTGGAGAAAGCGACCCCTGGCACAGTGGAAAAAGTTATTGTTTTTTGACCAAGAGGTCATGGATCTGGGTTGTAGAATGAATTCCCTCTGAAAAAATTCAAGCTAATATGCTTCATATGGACAACCCAAAGTGGTCTGACCTTTTCCCGGACCTTGAATATCAGGATCCCAACAGCACCTATCTGCCCTTTGATTGATCCTAGATCTACCCTTTTATTGATCCTAGACCTAGAAATAGGCAGGAGAACATTCTCCAATGGTTATGTCTGCGATTACTATTTTTTGTTGCTTTTTTTCTCTAAAAATCTTAATGACTCCATTTGAAATCAATTTTCCTTTTAAAGAAAGTCAAAATAACATTCCTGATACATCCTTTCCTACGAATATGTTGAATACCGATTCTCCATCATTATAACTTCTCAACTTTCATTTATGTATATTTGAATTCATTGATCTGGTATTTGTTGACACGCTTAATGTTTTTCTCTCTCCTGATTAGTCGATCGACGAGCTGGTCAGCTTAGCACACAAGTACTATGAAGATATTGCCTTACCAAAACTGGTAATGATTTACTTATCATATTCTATATAATATTGCATCTTTACTATTAATTCTTCAGCGAACTAAGTTATTATGTCCCTAGGATTTTCTCTTATTAGCAAGGGATATGATGCATTCTAAGCAACAATTTTCTTTTTTCTGGTGGATTAATTTGGATGGGTGCTTGAATTCGTAATACGATACACATACATTTATTTGCAAGAGTAAACTCATTGGCTCGGATCCCTCAGGTGGCAGATTTTGCATCTCTGGAGCTGTCACCAGTTGACGGACGGACTCTAACTGACTTCATGCATATAAGGGGTCTGAAGATGTGCTCTTTAGGGCGTGTGGTAAGAAGATTTTAAATTGTTTTCTTGTATTTTTTTATGATCTTGCACTATTCTTAACACATAAAATGGAACCAGGTTGAACTTGCAGAAAAGCTCCCGCATATTCAGTCACTCTGCATTCATGAGATGGTTACTCGAGCCTTCAAGCATGTTTTACGGGCTGCAATCTCGTCAGCCAACAATGTAGTGGACCTGTCTGCTGTAATTGCTGCATCTTTAAATTATTTGTTTGGGACTGTGAATGATGTAAACAATCAAGACCACACTCTCAAATTGAAGTGGCTAGAGGATTTCACTTCAAAAAGATTTTCTTGGAGGCTAAAGGATGAGTTTCAACACCTGAGGAAGCTTGTGCTTCTTCGAGGCCTTTGCCACAAGGTATTATCTATTTTTCAAAATATATGAAATGCTAGCATAGAAAAATAGGATTGAATTATAACAAAATGTGCATCTTTGCTCGAACCAATTGGTTTCTTTTGGATGATTCACAAGGTATCAGAGTCCTGCAGGCTGAAGAACCATGTTTTATCGCCCAAGCCTTTTATTCATTTGTCCCCATGTTGGAATAAAATGTGCAATTGCCAATTACAATTTCATGGACATGATATGCTGCAACTCTCATATTCTTTTGTTATATTTCATCAGATTGGATTGGAGCTGGCTACTAAAGATTATGACTTCAATGTCCCGAACCCATTCACTAAATCAGATATCATTAGTATTATTCCTATATATAAGGTGATTGTTTCTTCTAGTTCTTAACTTTACTGATTTGTTCATAGGAAATGAGTTTCTTGCTATAATGCTAAATATTTTTCTACAGAATGTATCCTGCTCATCTGCCGATGGTCGAAACTTATTAGAGTCATCGAAGGTAGCATTAGATAAAGGAAAACTGGAAGAGGCTGTTAACTGTGGGACAAAGGTAAGATGCCCTTTTGAAATGGTTGAAACTGTTCTAGTTATTTTGGTTGAAACTGTTCTTGTCATTTTGGTGAATGACATTTTCCTTGCAAATGTGAAGGCGCTTTCAAAAATGATAGCAGTCTGCGGTCCATATCATCGGATGACTGCAAATGCGTATAGCCTTTTAGCTGTGGTGCTCTATCACACAGGAGATTTTAATCAGGTGAATGATAAGAGTTGCTCATCAGTCATCATGCCTGTCATCACCGTATTCATGATATTATGTCCTAATTAAAATGGGATGCTAATGTTTTTGGTTCAGTTTATGTGTAATATATTCATTCATATCAAACGAAGAAATGTGGACTCTTTCTAACTAAATTTCTGGCAGGCAACCATATATCAACAAAAGGCTCTGGACATTAATGAAAGGGAGCTTGGCTTTGACCACCCTGAAACAATGAAGAGCTACGGGGATCTATCTGTTTTCTACTATCGTCTCCAGCATATTGAATTAGCTTTGAAGTAATCTTCTTATCGATTTTTAAAGTAATTTGACTTGCAAAATGATTGTTGATATTTGAAATTCAGTGAGTTTATTCCCAAAGGTTTTTGTATTGAAGTAATTAAAAAGTCACCGCAGCTTTTATGAAATTTAAAATAACAGAAAAATGACAACATTTCTCCAGTGAGAATGTGTCACGTGCTAGAGGAGTGCTGAGGATTTGGATCACCTGTTCTTCTCATGTAGATATGCCCAGGAGGTTTGGTGGGATGAAGGGCTGCCTTGGGTTGATACCTCTTCCGTGGAGGGGTTTTGGAGAAGTTTTTAGAATGTTATGTACCCCTCCAGAAGAGAGATTTTGAGGCCATGTCTTTCTGGGGGCATTGTGGATTTACATGAATGCTGTAATTTTCAGTAATGAGTGTATCTATGGGGAGAATGCACTTGCTCATACAAAGGCCTGTCTTGGTTCATCGCTCCTCTACTTGTGATCATTTGTGATCAGTTGTTCTGGACGAACACCTGCCACGTGTGTTCATCTTTCTCTTTCTCAAAGAAATATTCTTTTGTTCCTTTAATTTTGACAGTTCTGGATTTTTCCAGTTTAGTTATGAAAATCAACTGTGATCCCTCTGTGACTTTTTTCCTTCTCCTCTGATAGAATTCTTTTTGTCCAGATATGTAAATCGTGCTTTGTATCTTCTACATTTCTGTTGTGGACTTTCGCATCCGAACTCTGCTGCAACTTACATAAATGTGGCGATGATGGAAGAGGGCATGGGAAATGTCAATGTAGCCCTGCGCTATCTTCATGAGGCTCTTAAGTGCAATAAAAGACTTTTAGGAGCTGATCACATTCAGGTTTTTCTTTCTTCTTCATGTTCTGATATCTATTTTGGCAAAACATTGTGTTTCTCCTTCAAGAAAAATGCTATATCTATCAGCCAAAAAAACAGGGTTCAAAACCTTACATTTGCCATTTCCTGAAAATAACGTATGTTCATATTCATTGAAGGGCTTGTGCATTGTTATATACTTATCACAGAGTTGTTATAAATAGTTCGGTATGTGGTAGTATGATTTCAAATGCTTGACTTATGCCAATAAAGTAAATTTTAACTTTATTGGAGTGTTCTATAATATACATGTCTTCGTTAATTTGCAAGGTTTGTGTAGGGTTGCTTGTCTTAACTGCTCTTTAACTATTTGAGTTGTTACAATATGGTAATACCGCTTATTCACTGCAATGAACATGAGCAAACGATTACTCACGGTGTACTCTCGAGTAGCGTAACTGGTAATAGCCGAACATAATGTTCACCACTTGTCTGAAATAACACATTCTGGTCAACAGACTGCTGCAAGTTACCACGCCATTGCCATTGCGCTGTCCATGATGGATGCCTATTCCCTTAGTGTACAGCATGAACAAACAACACTGAGGATTCTGCAAGCCAAGCTTGGATCTGATGATCTTCGTACACAGGTTGCGTTTCCACTTATAATTATCAAGCTATATTGCAATTGAAATACGAATATTACTTTTTCGACAGGATGCTGCTGCATGGCTCGAATACTTTGAGTCAAAAGTTCTTGAACAACAGGAGGCTGCTCGCCGTGGGCTTCCTAAGCCCGATGCCTCTATAGCAAGCAAAGGTCATTTAAGGTATTGATATGTTACTATGTGTTTATGAGTTTTAAGACAAGACAATCTTGCTTAAAGTGAGACTTTTGTTCCTTCCAGTGTAGCAGATCTCCTTGATTACATCAGTCCAGATCAGGATGCAAACGACAAGGAATCCTCAAAAAAGCAGCGGCGCTCAAATGCAATGGTATTTTCTTCCCCTTGTATATTTTTTTTAATAAATAAACACATCAATCATCCAATTTTTCATCTTAATTTAGTCTATGAAATTTAGATTAGATTTAATAAATGCTAAGTGGACTTCTTTTTACTTATCAAAAGTTTGTCCCCTTCGAAGCCTAAAATTGTTTCAATGCTTCTTTATTTTACAGGCTTCCCCAGTTACTCCAAAGGCTCTTGAAGAAGAAAGCATAAATGTTCCTGAAAATGATATGTTGCCAACCAAGATCACGTCGTCGGCTCCTGAATTTGAAAAGCCTAAGCCAGACAATATGCTCGGGGAGATCCAATCTGAAAAAAATAGCACTGATGTCATTCTTGGTGACATAAATCAAGTCAACCCAGTATTACCCAATGTGGCTTCTGATGAAGGGTGGCAAGAAGCCATTCCAAAAGGGCGGCCTGGGACTGCATTGCTAAGAAAAAATGGTCAGAAAACTCAGGGCTCTGTGAAGTCCAATATGTACAATGACAGTATGGATACTAGAGACATTAATCGCAGGAGAAATAGAATCAACTCCTCCATGCCAAAGGCGATTACTACTGATGCTCCTTCAGTGAGGAGGCTAGAGTCTGCAAGGCCAGATGATATGAAATCACTCAAACCTGCTGCAACTCTTGATAGGCCTTGCGAATCACCTCAGAGTTTAGAAATGGCCTCAGTTGGAAAACTTTCATCTATAGCTTTGAAGTCTGTGTCATACAAAGAAGTGGTTGCTTCACCACCAGGCACAATTTTGAAGCAAACATTTCAAGAGAGTGAAAATGCTAGTGTTAAACAAGAAGGATGCAATGATTGTAAAGAGTCAGAACTTTCCAATAACACATTGACAGAGAGCACATCAAAGGATCAAATCTCTGATTCTAACCTATCTGATGATAATTCCTCTCCTTGTGAATTGGATAACTCTATTTCTGATCCTGATGACACGTCGGAGTCTGTTGTTTCAAAAGAAACAGCTGATGAGAGTCGAAACGGAAGTAAGCTTTCAGCCTCTGCTCCTCCTTTTAATCCAGGTTCTATATTGCCCGCATCTTATATGTTTAATTCGGTGTCTGTTTCTGGGTTATATGATGCAAGAGTTGATCCATCATCATTGGCAATTTCTCAGTCTATTTCTGCTAGAGTTCCTTGCGGACCACGAGCACCTTTGTACTACAAAAACGGCTACTCATTCCGCAGGAAGCCCACTTATCAGCTACCAAAAAATGCTAATGTTGAGAGGAGTAATAGCAGTCCTCCCAGACCCATGAATCCTAATGCAGAAGAGTTCATACCTGGAAAGGCATGGCAACAGATTGAGATACCAAGAATGCAGCCAGAGGCTCAGAAGCAGTCCATCGACTATATTCAAGAAGTAGAGTCTACCACGAGTGAGAAGGAGGAATTATCTCACGTGAATTCTTCACATGGCAACATCTGTGATGATAGAAATACTGAAGCTAAAGAAACTCGAGGGAGAAGTAATGTCACAAACTCACAGAAGTCAGATCTGGCAAGGCAAATCCTGCTTAGTTTCATAGTGAAGTCAGTGAGAGAGAATGCAAGTACCTCTGATGGATCGTCGGAATCATACGAGGCAGTCAAAGGCAACATAATTCTATCTAGTCAGCCAGTTGATGGCTCTAATTCTAAGAAGAGTTCAGGTGACTCCTTTTCAAGTGAAAATCCTCTCGCATCTGCAGTTGTGAGTAGGAAACGGAATGGGGATGTAGATGGCTTCACAACTGTCACAAGGAGACGACGCAACAAGCAAGGACTTGATGCTGCAGTTAGTGGTGTGCACAGTCAACAGTCTATTTGCACTTGAGCATTTGGGACATGAAGATAATTTGAGACAGTTCTGCTGTATAGATATTTTGTGCATCTATATGATGCGACAAGGAGAATTCCCATGGGGGGAGTCCACAATCCATTCAGTTGGCAATCCCAATCCTGCAGTTATCCGCACCTCAAGTCATTGGATGCTTTTTAGAAGGTTCTTCTACAATAATCTTCTGGTGGTATCGGAGGTTATATTCATCCCATTTTTTTCATAAATCTGTTCAATGGGCATGGTTTTTCTCTCTTGTGGAAACTGTAGGTTGTGAATAAGAGCTGTCTTTTTTCTACAAAGTTTCCATTTGCGTTCTCACTGTCCAGCATATAGCTGGGTATTTCCAAGGGCGTGGCTCTGGTTTCGAGGATACTCATTGTGCAGAACTGTCATTAATAAAGTCTCACTTCATGATGACTGGTAAGTGATCGAAGAATCCAATGGATAATCGAAGCGAAACAGAAGATCTTAAACACGACACTTATGTATTTAACATGGTATAATGTGAACTTGCTGCTATGGGCAACACATTTAAAGGAGTACTATTTTTCTGTTATTTTTCAGATGATATTAGTCTCCATATATGCAATGTAAGCCAGAGAACGTACGCCAGGTAGTGCTTGAGCCATTTGAACTAGCGTCTTACAATTGCTTTCTTCTTAGGAGAATTTGTCTTCCATGTGAGTGACTGGAACTGTACCTGCATAAAAAAAAGCTGTCATATCAGATTGATAGTACAAACCAACTCTTTGATCTCTGCTCATAGATTAGCTGGGAAAATTAAAATAAATTACCTGCTTAACTGTAATGCATACAACACTTTCAGTCGCACCTACAAGCCGCTAAGCGCTAGCATCTTAAAGAGAATGTTGATTAAATTCCTAGCAAGTACAAGCATATATTATTTTCTTTTTATAAGCGGGAACGCAAGATGCTTGATTTAGTTATTACAAGCCTTAGGTGAGACATATGAAGTAGTGTAGACTTGTATCTTCGTTGACTCCTCTCTGGCAGCAGTTGAGCTTTGGGAAGGAATCAGAGGTTAGCGACTACACAAAGGTGTGAAAGATATGAAGCATGCTCGATCGAAGGGAGAGGGATGAGCAAAAGTCCCTCCAGATGCTTTAGTCATGATAACTGTAGAGATAGATATTTTCATATGCTATGTACCTGTTCGTCATTTTTATTTTTCTCTGGACTTCTATGTATTTTACCCTTGAGGTCTCTCCCTATATAAGAGACCCTAGGGTTCCCTTGAATAGCAGATCACTCATTTTTCACAACATGGTATCAGAGCCCTAGGGCTTCCTCTCTCCACCCGCCGCCCACCTCCCTGCACCCTCTCGTTTCTTCCGCCGCCGCCCCCCCTCCTCGAGCCTCTCACAGCCGCCGTTGGATCCCTCCCGGGTCCCCCCAGTCCCGCAGGACCCCCCCGGGTTCCCCCCAGTCCGCCGGACCCCTCCCCGGGTCCCCTCCAGTGCCACCGGACCCCCCTCCCCCCCCGGTCCCCCCCAGTGCTGCCGGACCCTCCCCGGGTCCCCCCAAGTGTCGTCGGAACCCCCCCCCCCCCAACCCCCCCCCCAGTCCGCCGCCGGTTTCGGGATCTCTCCATCTTCCGGCTTGCCCTAGCCGGACTCCTGCCACCTTGATCGTAGTCGTCTCTTCCTCTAGATATATGGATTTGGGTACGTAACGTCTACATATGCACTCGAATCCTATGCAATTTGTGTAGACGTCTATCACTTTGTCTACATACCCTAGTTCTTCTCCAGCCGTGATATGTCAGAATCAAAGGTTGATATGCCCTCCATAGGCACGTTCAAATGTCCTGCGCCAATAGTAAAGATGGACGGGTCGAACTATGAGCTCTTGACGATGTAGTTCATGAGCCTCATGAAGTCGAACGGTAAGAAGCACATTCTTACCGAGGATGAGCCAGCAGAGAAGACAGGGATATATGCCTCGTGGGAGGCTGATGATTCGTATGCCAAGGTCTGGTTGTCAGGTACACTATCGATGGAGATTGCCAATGATGTCCTCCATCAACCCACTGCCAAGGCGATGTGGGATATTCTGGCTGCTACATATTTCCAGGTGCGAAATGAGACCAAGATGTTACAGCTTCAGCATGATATATTCACGATGAAGTAGAACGGCAGACCACTTCACTCCTTGTACACATCCTTGAGGGGGATGTTTGAGAAGTTATACAGTACCATTCCACTCACATCTACTCCTGAACAGCAGAAGACATTTCGGAATGCCACCATGGTGAGCGTTCTACTTGCAGCCCTAGATCCTGAGTATGAGGCCGCCCGCTCTTAGATTTTGGCTGATGCAGTTATTCCTCCGGTGGAGGATGTTTACAGGAGACTCAGTCGCATATTAGTTACTTCCAGCTCATCTACTCCACCCCCATCGGCGATGGCAGTATCGCGTGGGAGAGATGGTCACTCTTCTGGCCGTGGTCGTGGACGTGGACGCCAGGGTAGGGGTGGTCGCTTTCGTCAGCCGTGTTCATACTGTCACCACACATGCCACTCGGAGGAGACATGCTACTTTAAGCATGGGTTCCCACCATCGGCATGTGTAGCAGAGCATTCTCAGCCCCAATTGGCATCTACGTCAGACAATCGTTTCGAGGAACTTGTGGCACGTCTACGTGATATTATGCCACAATCATCTGGTGATTCTTCTGGTGGACCTTCAGATGTTGCTGCTACAGCATCTGTCAGTTCCTCTGCTACTGCTAGTACCTCAGGTAGTACTACTGCATTTACATCTTCTCATGATATCTCTGATTGGATTATAGATTCTGGTGCCACACATCATCTCTGCCGAGATCGAGAGAGACTTGCATCCTACAGGGATATTCCTCATGGTCGTTCAGTACAGATTGCAGATGGTACTCATTCCCCTCTTGTTGGTCAGGGGGAGGTTTTCCTATCTCCTACTATGCATCTACAGAATGTCCTAGATGCTCCTGAGTTCTCAATGAATCTCTTGTCTATTAGTCAGATTACGAAGGACTTGCACTGCCGTGCTATATTTGACCCCTCTTCTCTTATTTTTCAGGACATACTAACGGGAAGAGTGATTGGCTATGGCTCTGAGCAGAGTGGTCTGTATCGGCTGGTCTGGATTCTTATGCTGATGTCTCTTCTCATTCTGCCGGACCAGTATCTCCGTACATCTGGCATCTCCGTTTTGGTCAGCTCCCGCTCCAGAAAATGCGACATCTTCTGCTTCAGATATCTCCCAGTTCTTCCTTTCGCTGTGAAGCATGTCAGTTGGGAAAGCATCATCGGTCTAGCTTTCGTAGTCGTAAGAGTCGGAGCAGTAGCTCCCCGTTTGAGTTGTTTCACATAGATATATTGGGTCCAAGCCGTGTACCCTATCATCAGGGACACGGATTTTATCTAGTGGTAGTAGATGATTTTTCTCGTGTATCGTGGGTCTTTCTTTTAAAGAATAAATCTGAAGCAGGCGATGTGATTAAGAATTTGATTAATGGAGTGCAAAATGTGTTTTCTTCTACTGTCAAATATATTCGTACAGATAATGCTCTAGAATTCTGCACACGGTCCCTCTCTCAGTTTCTTTCGTCAAAGGGCATTATTCACCAAACCACTTGTGCTTGCACATCTCAGCAGAATGGTGTGGCAGAAAGGAAGCATCGCCACCTTCTTGACATTACTCAAACCCTACTGATTCAGAGTTGTGCTCATATCTCTTTCTGGGGGATGCTGTTCTTACCGCTTGCTACCTGGTCAATCGTATGCCGTCATCTGTCCTTGGTGAGAAAATTCCTATCTCTATCATTTTCCCTGACAAGGAATTATTCTCACTTACTCCATGTGTCTTTGGTACTGTTGCCTTTGTTCATCTCCTGACTCCTGGACTTGACAAACTCTCTCCTAGAGCTGTCAGGTGTGTCTTTGTTGGTTATTCTCGGACTCATAAGGGCTATTGTTGTTATGATCCCATAAACAAGAAATACTTTGTTAGTGCTGATGTCACCTTCTTTGAATCTGTTATGTATTTTTCCCCTGCAGGTGACAGACTGGTGCCATCTACTACCAACGATGATGTCTATGTCCCTCCGCCTCCTACTTGGAGTTTACCTGAGTCTACTCCTGTTCCTGTTTCTACGCCATCTTCACCACCACCACCTCCACCACTTCCACAACCTCCTATTCCACCTTTACCAAAATTCTATAAGCGTCGGTCAGGTCCTGCTCAGGCTACACGTCAGGCATCCATCACGCCTCAGGTATGTTCAGACGACATTACTACTGACGGGTCAGATATGGTACATGTGCAGGATTCTTCATTGCAGGAGGAGACTACACCATCCAGCACAACGGAAGATGATCTTGATATTCCTATTGCTATTCGGAAGCAGAAGCGGACGTGCGCATCTTATCCATTTGCTTCACAGGTGTCTTTCCATTGCCTCACAGGCAACTTTCAGAGATTTGCTGCAGCCTTGACTTCCGTGGACATACCATGGACCTACCAGGAAGCTATGAAGATTGATTGCTAGAGAGAGGCTATGGAAGATGAGATGCGCGCATTACAGTCTCGTGGCACATGGACCTTGGTTACTGCTCCTCCTGATGCATCTATTGTGAGCTGTAAGTGGGTATTCACAGTTAAATACCACGCTGATGGCAGTCTAGATCGGTACAAGGCACGACTGGTAACGCGAGGTTTTACACAAACCTATGGGGTCGATTATATGGATACTTTTTCTCTAGTGGCTCGTCATTCTACTCTTCACATTCTCTTATCTGTTGTTGTGGTACGTGGCTGGAGTATTTCTCAACTGGATGTCAAGAATGCCTTCTTATATGGAGATCTGCATGAGGAAGTCTACATGCAGCAGCCACCAGGGTTTACTGCTGAGGTGGAGAAGCATATGGTGTGTAGACTTCACAAGACAATTTATGGGCTCAAACAGAGTCCAAGAGCATGGTTCCAGAAGCTTTCCAACCTGATTGAAAGACATGGATTCAAGAGATCGAATGCAGACCACTCGTTGTTTGTTCAGAAATCATCACCAGGTACGGTTGTTATCATGATCTATGTTGATGATATTCTGGTTACAGGAGATGATATTCAGTGCAGAGAAAGGGCGAAGGCATTCCTAGGACGTCAGTTTGTCACAAAGGATCTTGGAACCCTAAGATACTTTATGGGGTTGGAATTTGCCAGGAATCCACAGGGTCTGGTGATGACCCAAAGGAAGTAAATTACAGAATTCTTGACTGAAACAAGCATGGCTGGATGCAAACCATCAAGTTCTCCCATGGATCCAAGCATGAAGCTATATGATGATGACACTGCTGAAGTGGACAAGAGGAGATATAGAGAAATGATGGGTAAGCTCCTTTATATTACCATAACTCGACCCGATATTGCCTTTGCAGTGAGCGGGGTGAGCCAATTTATGGAGCAGCCAAGACAAGTTCATATGGATGCCATATACATGATACTGAGGTATCTGAAGTCTTCTCCAGGTTCAGGGTTGCTGTTTCGAAAGGGCACATATTGTCTATTTCAGCATGTACTGATGTTGATTATGCAGGATGTCCTAAGGATCGAAAATCGACATCAGGATTTGCAGTTTTTGTTGGGAGCTCTCTAGTTTCTTGGAAAAGCAAGAAACAAACTGTTGTGGCGAGGTCCAATGCTGAATCCGAATATAGGGCCATGGCGCAAGAAAGCACGTAGATGATGTGGGTTCGATCGGTTCTAGAGGATCTACATGTAGCTGTACCTCTACCCATGCAGCTTCAGTGTGACAATCAGGCAGCCTTGTTTATTTCCAACAATCCAGCATTTCATGAAAGAACAAAGCATATTGAAGTTGACTGTCACTACACTAGAGACTTGATCCAGAGAGGATTGATATCTACAGATCATGTGAGCTCAGGGGATCAGACTGTTGACGTACTCACCAAGTCGTTGCTCATGGGACCTTTCCAGAGATGTTCTTCCAAGCTGAGCATGATAGACATCTATGCTCCACCTTGAGGGGGAGTGTAGAGATAGATATTTTCATATACTATGTACTTGTTCGTCATTTTTATTTTTCTCTGGACTTCTATGTATTTTACCCTTGAGGTCTCTCCCTATATAAGAGACGCTAGGGTTCCCTTGAATAACAGATCACTCATTTTTCACAACAATAACAATAAGGCTTTTTGGTTAAGGTCATGGCGATATATTGTGGTATTTCTCTCTTTTCCTTGTTTTCTTTTCTGTTTCGATACAACTTTTTCTCTCTCTTTTACCAACTCTTTCTTCCTTTTATAGTGTTTAACCCAAAAAGTCGGTGATCTTAAGTTCCACACAAGGCGGGAACTCAGTCGCTGAATCGACCACGCGAAATCCGGATTAAAACAACAATTAACCCACAACAGATAAATCAAACAATGAAAGTAAATGTGCGGAGTTAAAATTTATTATAACTCTACAACAAGATGTGTATAGTGCAAGTATGTGTAGAGGTCGAACACAGGGAGCAGACAGGTAGAACGGGGTACTAGGTACCAAAAATGCGTGTAAGTGATCAAATGCCTATTAAGCTATTTTTTTGTGGGTTTTTAATTTTATATTTTTTTGTTTAATTTTTAATTTTGTATTTTTGTATTTTGATTTTTAATTTACTGATTTTATATTTTCTTTTTATATTTTATATTTTTTTTATCTTTTTTTTCAATATTGGAAAATAAGGACAATGTAATAAAAGAGACAAAGAGGAATTTATAAAAATAGAGAAAAATATCCAAAAATATGAAAATAAAGTCTTTTTGGTCTTTTTCTACTTTTTTACTGTTTTTGTGATTTTTGGGTAATTTTTAGAATGTTTTTGGTATTTTTAATTATCAAAATAAAGAAAACAATAGTAAAAAGCAAGGCTGAAACTTAAAATGGAGAAATAAAATAGAAATCAGTGGCAAAAATTTTCCAACTTAATTTTCAGTGAAAGATAATGAAACCAAGAAAATTTAGGAAAAGAAAACACTATTTTTGGATTTTTTTAATGATTTTATAAATTTTTATGAAGGTTTTTAGAGTTTTGTAATTTTTTGGAGTTTTCTTTTGTATTTTTTTAATGATTTTTGGCTGGGAGTTAAAACTAACTAAAAGACACAAAATATATTTTTTTGGGATTTTTCTGAAGTGTTTTTATATTTTTTAGGTATTTTCTAAGCTGGACAGTGCTAAAAAGGCATGTTTTTGATTTTTAATAAATATAAAATAAAATAATTATGAAAAATAAAAATATGATGATGAACTACAATGCAACAGAGAGCTCCTGTGGTTTTTGGATATTTTTTTGGATTTTATAGAGGCATGCAAAAATTACTAGAAGCAACAGGAAACTACTTGCAGACCAAGGGCATGGATGTAAATATGGCACAGTAGGAGGGCACGCATGCAATTATCCTCGAAATATTATAACTAAACAAAAGTTCTGCTGGACTGAAGATAAATACACGGAATAACAAGCCCCTTAGCCGCAAAATAGCCACGCGCACGTGCTCGAGCACGTGCGCCTCGCTGGCAGGGGCTGAACGGTCAAAACAAAAAGCACAGGGGGGCTTCCAGTAAATTTTACAAAAGTATATAACGGCTGAAGAAAAATTTAGTACTAATTAAACATTACAAAAAGTATTGGGGAGAATGATGCAATATACCCAGCGCAAGGGGCGGATCCGATGGATGTGCGCGCGTCACTTAAGACACGTGGCGCGACGTGGGGGGCCGATGACGCTTCAACTGAATGGCCTGGATTAGAAGATCTGATCGTGAGGGACGGTCCAGGCTCCGTTGATCCTGCGGCTGCTGTGCGGCTGGAAGAACGGAGGGCGATCGGATGGCTCAGGGGCATGGTGGACGAACGACGAAGAACATGGCCTGAGTAAGCTTGGATCGAGCCCCCTGAGTTTCTCCGACCTCCAACGACGCTCAGATTGCCCACGGATGTTCCTGGAGGGAAGCTTGAGCTGTTGACGACCGCAAAATGGCTGGGAACAGCCAGAGGTTCGCCGCGACTTGATATGGCAAGGGCTGCTCCAGGAGACCTTCTTCCTTCAAAAATCCGACTCCAGGAGGAGTCGTTTGACCTCTGGTACCTGCAAGTGAAACACTAGAGCACAAGTAAGAGGTCCAGGGGACATAAAGGTGGGTTGATGAGGGTTTTAGCGGAAAATGGAGCTCGCCGGAGCAAGCTCCGGCGAGGTGGTCGGCGTATGATGAATGCTGGAGTAAAATACCTAATTAAACCACAGATTAAAACCTAAGAGTTACAGCTAGCTAAGTGACAAAAAAATAAGAAGAAAAAGCCCTCGAGTGGCGTGGAACCACGAGGAAGAAACCTCACGACCGCGATGCCGGAGATGGGGTTGTGGAGCGCCGTTCGCCTTGGCCTGGCCCTCTCTAGCTAGCTGGAGATCTTCCTGTCACCAAGATCCATCCGGAGCACGCCCAAGGGAGCCAACACCAAGGTCAAATCGGGTTCCCCGTTCAAATGGGGCTTTTGGGGGCTATTTGAAAAGTTGGTCGACGGGGCACCTTCCACGAGGCGCACAAGGCTCATCAGAAGTCCAATCCCCAAGAAAATCTTATGGCGTGAAAGTTCAATGGTAGGGGAGAAAAATCCGTGAAGGAATCGACTCGAAATAATGCAAGGCGTGGTCTCCATAAATCCACGAAATCCAAGAAAAGTCATTCTGACAAAGCCCAGGTGTTGGGCAGAGAGTTGACCGAGGTCAACTCTCCTAGCCCCCTGGTTGGTCCACGTGGACCAACCAGGAAAAACCTGGGAAAAAGATTTCTAAATTCAAAATAAAATATCAAACGATTTTATTAATTTTTGATTATAAAATAAAAAATGTTTATTATTTTATAAATTATTTTATTATGATTTTTATTTATTTTTAGGAAGTGTATTTTTACAAGTTTGCATTTATACCCTTATAGGTATCTATATCTATGTATTTAAGTATTTTATTTTTATTTAGGTATTTTTAATTTATTTTATTTTGGTTTTTATTTTCTAAAATTATAAAATACTTTTATAGACACAAATATATTTTTATTTTATTTTTCTGATTTATTTTGTATATTTAATAAAATACAAGTATGTTTTATATTGGTATAAGTGTATGTATAATACCTGTGTATTGAATATATACAAGTATTTTTATTTGTATTTTATTTATGTTTTTATTCTAATTTTAATATACATAATTATTATAAGTATTACTTACAACATTATAAAAATATAAAATTATAAAAATAATAACTAAATGATAAATTGAATATTTTAATATGTACAAGTATACAATGAGGGTCCAAAAGTCAACTTTCAAACCGTAGCTCCGCCAAATGCGAAACCACCGCCATTATATAGCTTATTTTCTTCTATATACAATTAAAGGTGAGTACGCTGCATTTGGCGTTGTCGTTTGTGAGATACGAGTCTGGGAAGTTGGGATTCTGGATTTTTATTCAGACCATAACTTTTTATCTGTACATTATTTTTCTGTGAAATCAATTTTGTATTTTTCTTTATTAAATTATCTACAACTTTCTTGTACAAAGTTTCTTTATTTGATGAATAAAAAGTGGAACCAAAAATAGGTCCCAAAAGGAATAAAGAATAAATATAATGTATAGGTATTTTATCTGTATTTCTGACCCTTATCTCCCCCTACTTTATTCCTTGTCAACCTATTCATCAAGATGCCTAGGTCTCGGGGTTTCGGGTCATAAAATATTTACAATATTTTATTCTTTTTCTTTTCTTTTCTTTATTCTATAATTTTGGCTTTAAAAACCGTATTTTATACAATATTTACACACAGATACATGAATGCTAAAATGCATGAATTAATGCTATTTACACGCATTTACTAGGGTTTTTAAGGCCAAAATGATAGAATAAAGATGATGAAACGTAGCTTCATCATCCCCCTATACTTTACCTTTGCTAGTCCCTAGCAAACACTTATGCAATAAGTGCAAAAAGAAAAAGAAAGAAAAGAAAAAGAAGAAAATTAGATTAAGTTTAATTATTGAACTTGTCTTCGCAAAATCAAAGTTTGGAGCTTAAGTCGGACCTTTGGAATTTTAGTGCGGTCGGAACCTTAATGAGAACTAAATTTGAAATCCAACAGTCCTTGAGTATCCCAAAACTCTGCTCAAGTCTCCTCAATAGCCATGTCAGAAATATTTCAACTCATGCGCAAACTCTTACGACTATGAAGCTGACTTGTACAGTGTAAGTGATATGTAGCTCCCCACCTCAGAAGTGACAAAGAAACAACCTCCCCCAACCTGGTAACTCTAATGCCTCGGTCTAGCAACTCTTTCCTCAAGAAGCGGGGTATTCCCTTCTAAGTTCAAGTGCAACCGGCTCAAGAAGAGGGGGTGAAGAAAAGAATGGATGGTAGCCAGTGTAGCTACCTATCCTTGGATGCAAGACCAGTGTAGTCAAGTCATCCTGCTGCAGGCTCACATATTTGACTTTGGAACTCAAGCTTGCTTATTGACTTTACATACTTTGCAGGCTTTTTATTTTTGTACATGCCTGTACTTACTTTTTTTTTTTCTCTTTTTTTTTTTTTGAATACTATTCACAGCAGCATTTACATAAGGAGTTTTCCTCTTGAGCCAGTAGACTATCCCTCTTTTGAAGCTTTATTGCAACCCACGGCTTCTGTCTTTAGACTTCCTCACCACTAGACCAAGTTGAGGTGCACTTCCTTCACTATAAGAAGAAGAGAGGTTCCGCCTAGAAGTACTACCCTCATATGCTACCCCAAGCCAAAGGAAACTGCCTCCTCACCACCTCATCCGTGGAGAGCTATGTGAAAGTGCAGGTGTCCAAGTTAGGTCATTATCAACAAGAGTCGTGCGTGTGCTCCGAAATACTCTACTTAGGCAGTCAAGAATCCATTGAACCAAGTCCCGTGATCCTCAAAGAATTAAGTCAACTAGACCTGAAGTACCTCAAACCTAGTTCCTATAAGGTTCCTGTTATTAGGTAGATTTTAAGGTCCAATCAAGCTCCAATCTCCGGATTTTACTTAGACTTGTTCAACTATTAAACTCAATCTGAAAAATGCTCATGCTATGTAATGCTATGCAGAGAATATTTTTGTGATGCAATTTTCAAAGATTTTGAACTTTTTAAGGGTTTTTGAAAAGATGATGCATGCATATGCAGATGCATTTTTTTGTCTTTTTCAAAAAGGTTTTTCAAATGTTTTTGGATTTTAGTTTTTGCAAATGTTTTTGGGGTTTTTGAAAACAAAAAGGTTTTGGCTGAAAAATAGGTTAAAATATGTACACGGGAGTGCTTCTTATATATACAAGAAGTGGATTTTAAGGATTTACAAGGGTAAGTGGTCAATTTTATACAAGTACATATAGTGGATTTCGGTATGATGTGAATATTCCTCAAACTTATTTGAAAACAATTTTTCACACAATTTTTGAAAACTATAGTCCAAAATAGTTTTTACAAACATTTTACACACATTTGAAAATCATTTTGCAAAGGCTTTTCAAATAGTATATATAGATTTTTCAAAACATTTTTGCAACCATTTTTCAAACCATTTGCAAATCATTTTTCAAACAATTTTTTATTTCACACAAAGAAAAGAAGTTTTACAAACCGCACAGGTTGAAAACACGAAACAAAATATTTTCAAAATAGTTTTCAATAGATGTTCACAAAGATTTTCAAACTATTTTTCAAACATTTTGCAAAAAACATTTTCACCTGATTTATTAATCAGTAAATACAAAAAGCATTTGAGGAATAACCACATCTTTTTATTAAGAATTTTTAATGAATTTTAAAGAATTTTTAGCCATATTATTAAGAAAATACGAAAGTACGAGTTATGGCTAAAGTATATACGTAGTATATACGACCCCCCTATACTTAGCTTGAGCTATGTCCTCATAGATCAGAGAGAAAAGAGAAGACATAACTCGTACTGAGTATAGGAAAGCCTAAAGAATAAATGAATGAATCGATGAATCAATGAATGAGAAGTTGACCGTCCCCCCTATACTTAGGATCAAATAATCCTAAGTATAGCAGACTGTACACAAAGCAGGGAGGGTCAAGGGTGGGAATGAACAGATCGTACTCAGATTGTCTCCCCCTATACTTAGGGTAAGATATCCCTAAGTATAGACAAGAAGAGGAGACAATGGAGAGGATCGAAAAGGATAGAACAACTCGGGGTGCCAACCCCCCTATACTTAGGACAAAGTACGTCCTAAGTATGGAAAACTGTCTACAAGGGCGGCACCTTTTCGGTAGATGAAGAAGATAGCAGAGGAAAAGAAGAAAAGAAGAAAAGAAGAAAAGGAATCTGAAGATGGAAAGAGTGATATAGGAGAAGAGATCGGAGGATGTACAAACCACTCCCCCTATACTTAGGGTAAAAGAAGCCCTAAGTATAGGCAACAACAGGAGTGATAACACGGACGAAGAAAGAGCACTCGGCTCGTCCACCCCTCCTAAACGTAGGACAAAGTGCGTCCTAAGCTAGGCAAACACGAGAATGGGAGGACGAGCAATACGGAAGAGAGACGGAAGTACACAACACGAATGTACAACAGGATGGATGTACAGAGGGTCAAGAAGGTAGAAAGCGAACCTTCTTGCGAGACCGCTGAGGAATGGATCTGGTGTGATGCAGGTCGACATCGGGGTCCACAGTGGACGGAATCCGATCAGGGTCGACGGGGTGTAAGTCCTCAGGGGCCCTAGGGTGTGAAGGCACAGACGGAGTAGTGGAAGAAGTACGGCTAGGTCCGGCCTTGGGAGTCTCGCTGATATCAAAGTGGAATGGGACGAACTCATCATCATCGGAAGTAGTGTACTCGGAGTCGTCCTGCGAGGAGTCATCCAGGTCAAAACCAAAAGGCACGAACTCATCGGTGGAAGTAGTCGAACTCTGTTCGTCCTCTATAATCTCAACCGGATCATCTTTCTCATCAAAAGGCCCGAATCTCTGAAGAAATGCAACAAAATCAAATTCGGCCTTAGTCTCATCAGTATCTACATGGACAGGAGCGGACTCATCAGTGGAAGTAGTCAAAGCATGTCCGTCCTGTATAGTCTCTAAATCTGCCCTCCGCTCAATGGTGTCAATCGTGTAAATCCCGCGGATATCATCAACACATCGCCAATCACAGGAAGCGGAAACACCAAGGTCTATGCTTTCCGAGCTTTCCTCCTTGGAGAGGAATTCTCGGGTCTCATTATCGGTCATAAAGAAAGTCTCTCTAATATCCTCATATAGGTCATAGTCCTCGGGGTCAGCCAAGATAGGTGGAGTCACATCAGGTGCGGGTCTCTGGTCAGCGGTGGGTGCGGTGATCACTGCTTCGCCCTCGTCAGCAGGACAGAAGCGAATCTCTCCTGATCCGTAATCAATAACGACCCTTGCGGAGGCAAGGAATGGTCGTCCCAGGATGATTGGAGAATGCTCCCCTGTGGAGGTCTCCATGGGCAATACGACAAAATCTACATGGTAGCTCGTGCCCTGAATCGATACGACGGCGTTTTCAAGGATACCCTTCGGCCTCTTTATTGATCCATCAGCGAACTGTACGATCATCCTGGTTTTCTTGAGAGGCCCTAAGTGAAGAGACTGTACCAGCGAGAAGGGTATAATGCTAATCGAAGCACCGCCGTCTAGGAGAGTGTGATCACATGTGAAGTTAGAGATGGTGCAACTAATGAAAGGTATGGCAGTGTTCCTCTTCTTAGGAATGGGACGGTGTGTGATGGCGTGGGCAGTGGCCATGGTCAAGATGTGACGCTCAGATCTACTCCTCCGCTTTCTCTTCTTGGGAAGAGGAGCAGACATATGGGACATGGCCTGCTGAAGTGGGGCACGGATGATCTCATGAATAGTAGCCACCACTTCGGGTTCAATCAGCATTTTTTTGAATTTTTGGACCTCCTCCATACAAGGGAGGAGGTCAGAATCATCATATACACGAGGCATGCCAAGAGCAGTCTGTACAGCGGCATCCTCGGGGTCAAAGGTGGGACCGGGTGTGAAAGGCTGTGTGGTCAAAGGATCTGGCAAGTGGGCGCTCTCCTCACAATCCGACTCGATCGTGTGTCTCCCAAAATCTTTTTGTGTTTTTAAATTTTTCTCATTTTTTTGTGTTTTGGGCGATTGCAAGCTCTCATGGCCGTCCTCAAATGAATCATCATCCTCAAAGAATGGAGCGACATTCTGGTTCTTATTTAAACTAGCAAGATCGGCAATCCTCGAATTCATATGCTCCATCATCTGATTCAAAGTCTCAAGGGTGGACTCCACGAAAGGTGACTCCATCAGCTCAGTCTCGGGTGGATGTGAAGGTGGAGGTGGATAATACACAGGTGGAGATAGAGGTGGGTGTGGGTAGAAATCCGAGTCCTGATACTGTGGCTGAGGCGGATATGTACAAAAGTCAGGAGCAAAGTCCTCCTGGAAAAAAGGAGGTGGACCGGCTGGAGTGAAGGAGGGATCCGCGAAGTCCGGATAGAATACGCTCCAGTCGGCCATCTCGAAACAAAAGAAAATGATCGGGAGAGCACGATGGTCAAGTCAAGAGAATGAAGAAGAAGGCGCAAATGCGCAGGGATGATCTAGGACACACAAAACAATCACAAGCAAAAATGAAAGAATGCAAACCCTCAATTCACCTACTCAACTCGGTAGAGACCGTAAAATGCGGTCTTTTTATCTTGTCTGTTTTAGAGTTAGGTGAGAAGTCAAAATATTGCGCAAACACTTAGGGGCTGAATGGGATTTTGGGCTCTAACCTTAGTGTGTGCGCGAGCAAATAAAAGCGAAGACAATGAGGGGATTACTCGCCCCAAGAGAATTTTTTTCTTTTTGGTTGATTTTAGGGTCGAGTAATGTTAGCAGTCCCAATTTTATTGATTATCACTTTTTTTTGGATTTTTAATGAGAATGCACGATCCTATCGGGGAGTCAATTCCTTTAAGCTCCTAGATGATCAAAATCAGAGGTAGAGAGGCGGAAAAGCAATGCAAGCGATCAAAACGATGATGGATGCTAAAGCGTAAATGCTCACCTTGCCTGCAGCACTCTACATGCAAGGATGCTCAGCAGAATTGAAACCTATCTATATGCAAATGCAAAGCCGATGAAATCGCCCTAAGTTTCAGAAATTGCTATTATCGTGAAGAACCACAAGTCGGCCACTTATCTTTAACCTAAGAGTCCGGTCTTGGCTCACCCCTCCTCTTCTCGACACACTCGAGTTCAGGAGTAGCGCTTGATGGGGCTCGCTCACGGCACACGGGTTAAAAGATAATGACACGACTGTTTAAATTTGACTAAGTCCAAACGCGGCTATAGGTACATGCAAGATATATTAGGTGTTTGGCCTTAAGCTATCGCAAGCAATCCTAAAACTAGGGGCTCAATCACACAAAATAAGGAAAACAAAATCGGAAAACAAAATAAGAAAAAGGCGGTGAAAACCGTAAAAACCGCGATGAGCCCCCAAGTGTACAAACACTTGGAAATTGGGCCCGAAAGTCCAAGAGTCCGAGTACCTGTATTATTACACAATAGAGTCTCTCTCTCTCACTGAAATTACACAAATAATGCACAAAAATTGCTCAAAAATGTGCTTGTCTTCTCAAGTCCTCCAAGCCTCCTTTGATGCTAGGTCGGCAAGCTGACGCCGACTTCACGTGGGTGCGTAGGCGCCTAGGGTAGAGCGCCTCCCTCGATCCGCGGTTCCTCGCACAGAGTCAACAAGAGAGGGTGATTAGACAAGTAAGACGATTATAGCAAATAAACGAGCAAATGAATAAGGCAAGAATAGGCAATAAATCACAAACACGAGCAAAAACCCGAACTACGCGCTGTTGCTCCCCGGCAACGGCGCCATTTGTTTAACCCAAAAAGTCGGTGATCTTAAGTTCCACACAAGGCGGGAACTCAGTCGCTGAATCGACCACGCGAAATCCGGATTAAAACAACAATTAACCCACAACAGATAAATCAAACAATGAAAGTAAATGTGCGGAGTTAAAATTTATTATAACTCTACAACAAGATGTGTATAGTGCAAGTATGTGTAGAGGTCGAACACAGGGAGCAGACAGGTAGAACGGGGTACTAGGTACCAAAAATGCGTGTAAGTGATCAAATGCCTATTAAGCTATTTTTTTGTGGGTTTTTAATTTTATATTTTTTTGTTTAATTTTTAATTTTATATTTTTGTATTTTGATTTTTAATTTACTGATTTTATATTTTCTTTTTATATTTTATATTTTTTTTATCTTTTTTTTCAATATTGGAAAATAAGGACAATGTAATAAAAGAGACAAAGAGGAATTTATAAAAATAGAGAAAAATATCCAAAAATATGAAAATAAAGTCTTTTTGGTCTTTTTCTACTTTTTTACTGTTTTTGTGATTTTTGGGTAATTTTTAGAATGTTTTTGGTATTTTTAATTATCAAAATAAAGAAAACAGTAGTAAAAAGCAAGGCTGAAACTTAAAATGGAGAAATAAAATAGAAATCAGTGGCAAAAATTTTCCAACTTAATTTTCAGTGAAAGATAATGAAACCAAGAAAATTTAGGAAAAGAAAACACTATTTTTGGATTTTTTTAATGATTTTATAAATTTTTATGAAGGTTTTTAGAGTTTTGTAATTTTTTGGAGTTTTCTTTTGTATTTTTTTAATGATTTTTGGCTGGGAGTTAAAACTAACTAAAAGACACAAAATATATTTTTTTGGGATTTTTCTGAAGTGTTTTTATATTTTTTAGGTATTTTCTAAGCTGGACAGTGCTAAAAAGGCATGTTTTTGATTTTTAATAAATATAAAATAAAATAATTATGAAAAATAAAAATATGATGATGAACTACAATGCAACAGAGAGCTCCTGTGGTTTTTGGAGATTTTTTTGGATTTTATAGAGGCATGCAAAAATTACTAGAAGCAACAGGAAACTACTTGCAGACCAAGGGCATGGATGTAAATATGGCACAGTAGGAGGGCACGCATGCAATTATCCTCGAAATATTATAACTAAACAAAAGTTCTGCTGGACTGAAGATAAATACACGGAATAACAAGCCCCTTAGCCGCAAAATAGCCACGCGTACGTGCTCGAGCACGTGCGCCTCGCTGGCAGGGGCTGAACGGTCAAAACAAAAAGCACAGGGGGGCTTCCAGTAAATTTTACAAAAGTATATAACGGCTGAAGAAAAATTTAGTACTAATTAAACATTACAAAAAGTATTGGGGAGAATGATGCAATATACCCAGCGCAAGGGGCGGATCCGATGGATGTGCGCGCGTCACTTAAGACACGTGGCGCGACGTGGGGGGCCGATGACGCTTCAACTGAATGGCCTGGATTAGAAGATCTGATCGTGAGGGACGGTCCAGGCTCCGTTGATCCTGCGGCTGCTGTGCGGCTGGAAGAACGGAGGGCGATCGGATGGCTCAGGGGCATGGTGGACGAACGACGAAGAACATGGCCTGAGTAAGCTTGGATCGAGCCCCCTGAGTTTCTCCGACCTCCAACGACGCTCAGATTGCCCACGGATGTTCCTGGAGGGAAGCTTGAGCTGTTGACGACCGCAAAATGGCTGGGAACAGCCAGAGGTTCGCCGCGACTTGATATGGCAAGGGCTGCTCCAGGAGACCTTCTTCCTTCAAAAATCCGACTCCAGGAGGAGTCGTTTGACCTCTGGTACCTGCAAGTGAAACACTAGAGCACAAGTAAGAGGTCCAGGGGACATAAAGGTGGGTTGATGAGGGTTTTAGCGGAAAATGGAGCTCGCCGGAGCAAGCTCCGGCGAGGTGGTCGGCGTATGATGAATGCTGGAGTAAAATACCTAATTAAACCACAGATTAAAACCTAAGAGTTACAGCTAGCTAAGTGACAAAAAAATAAGAAGAAAAAGCCCTCGAGTGGCGTGGAACCACGAGGAAGAAACCTCACGACCGCGATGCCGGAGATGGGGTTGTGGAGCGCCGTTCGCCTTGGCCTGGCCCTCTCTAGCTAGCTGGAGATCTTCCTGTCACCAAGATCCATCCGGAGCACGCCCAAGGGAGCCAACACCAAGGTCAAATCGGGTTCCCCGTTCAAATGGGGCTTTTGGGGGCTATTTGAAAAGTTGGTCGACGGGGCACCTTCCACGAGGCGCACAAGGCTCATCAGAAGTCCAATCCCCAAGAAAATCTTATGGCGTGAAAGTTCAATGGTAGGGGAGAAAAATCCGTGAAGGAATCGACTCGAAATAATGCAAGGCGTGGTCTCCATAAATCCACGAAATCCAAGAAAAGTCATTCTGACAAAGCCCAGGTGTTGGGCAGAGAGTTGACCGAGGTCAACTCTCCTAGCCCCCTGGTTGGTCCACGTGGACCAACCAGGAAAAACCTGGGAAAAAGATTTCTAAATTCAAAATAAAATATCAAACGATTTTATTAATTTTTGATTATAAAATAAAAAATGTTTATTATTTTATAAATTATTTTATTATGATTTTTATTTATTTTTAGGAAGTGTATTTTTACAAGTTTGCATTTATACCCTTATAGGTATCTATATCTATGTATTTAAGTATTTTATTTTTATTTAGGTATTTTTAATTTATTTTATTTTGGTTTTTATTTTCTAAAATTATAAAATACTTTTATAGACACAAATATATTTTTATTTTATTTTTCTGATTTATTTTGTATATTTAATAAAATACAAGTATGTTTTATATTGGTATAAGTGTATGTATAATACCTGTGTATTGAATATATACAAGTATTTTTATTTGTATTTTATTTATGTTTTTATTCTAATTTTAATATACATAATTATTATAAGTATTACTTACAACATTATAAAAATATAAAATTATAAAAATAATAACTAAATGATAAATTGAATATTTTAATATGTACAAGTATACAATGAGGGTCCAAAAGTCAACTTTCAAACCGTAGCTCCGCCAAATGCGAAACCATCGCCATTATATAGCTTATTTTCTTCTATATACAATTAAAGGTGAGTACGCTGCATTTGGCGTTGTCGTTTGTGAGATACGGGTCTGGGAAGTTGGGATTCTGGATTTTTATTCAGACCATAACTTTTTATCTGTACATTATTTTTCTGTGAAATCAATTTTGTATTTTTCTTTATTAAATTATCTACAACTTTCTTGTACAAAGTTTCTTTATTTGATGAATAAAAAGTGGAACCAAAAATAGGTCCCAAAAGGAATAAAGAATAAATATAATGTATAGGTATTTTATCTGTATTTCTGACCCTTATCTCCCCCTACTTTATTCCTTGTCGACCTATTCATCAAGATGCCTAGGTCTCGGGGTTTCGGGTCATAAAATATTTACAATATTTTATTCTTTTTCTTTTCTTTTCTTTATTCTATAATTTTGGCTTTAAAAACCGTATTTTATACAATATTTACACACAGATACATGAATGCTAAAATGCATGAATTAATGCTATTTACACGCATTTACTAGGGTTTTTAAGGCCAAAATGATAGAATAAAGATGATGAAACGTAGCTTCATCATATAGGCATGTATGAAACTACAGCTTACCTTTTGAAAGTTTGTGAGGGCTAATTTTCTTTCTAGTCACATGTCTTTTCCGTAATTTTAGATCTTTATACTGTTCACTTTTTTTTTACTTTTGCCTTCCGCTTTTCATTTCAATGACCTGTAATACTAACCACGGTCTCCAAGACTTATCAGAGGTGGAGGTGGCCATGCCTGTCAAAAGCTAAATGAAAGTTCCAATGAAAATGGTTAGAGGTTTTAAAGCCATATGTAAGGGAGACTCATGAATCATCATTACAAAAAAAGGATAGTGGCAAACTCGTAATTTATTAATGCAATAGTAATAGAAATCCATGTCCTACCAAGACCAAATTTGTAATTTGTTATTCTCTTGCTTAGAAGGCAAAGATTGACCTATGTGGAAAGAGTGATTCATTTGTATTGACATGAGGGTCCAATTACATTGCATTGTCAAAATCCATGTTGTATATTTGAAACAAATTGACCATCCATTCTCTCATGGTACAACCCTCTCTTCTCGCTGAGTCCCTTTTCTAATCAGCCCATAAAGACAATGCGGGACTAGTACCAACCGTTCATTACAGAAAAAAGGACTCATTGTGTTGATATCACTAACTAACAGCAATATTGTTGAAACACATGTCTTGTTATTGCTTTCATAATTAAAAATTGTGAAATTAAAATAGAAAAAAAATATTTTATGCGATAACTGACATCTGTTGCAAAGAATGTGTACTACATCACATCTTAATAACATTAAGGAAGAAGATAAAGAGACTATTTTACTTCCAAAATGAATGATGAGTTGCAACATGTTGAAGGTGATGATACTCAAAGAATAGAGATTAAAAAAGTCTCATTTACTTAAGTTATTGAGTCAATATGTAATAATATAGATTGTAGATTCTATATATAAATTCTTTCATGCAAAAACTCATATACACACTTGAAAACTAATACACACTTTACTTCTAATTATTTTTTAAAAAACCAAGTCCTGTAATACCAGTATAATGCGAATATGCACAGAAGCAATAGTTGTGAAATTCAAATTTTCCGTATTGTTACACTAGCACATATCCATCTACACTAGTACACTTTTGACTATTAAACATTTGGGCATATTCGCTTCAACGTTTCTTGAACTCTATCTGATGTTACACCGGTACATTATTTTGTATAGTGATATAAGTTAGTTGTTGAACTATTTTAGTAGTATCTTTCGGTAACAATGCACCGAACCTGTCAACATGCACATGCACATGCACACTAGCAAGTTAGTCAATTAAGGCCGCTTCTAGCTAAGATAATTTGTTTCTTACTATTCTTAGGGCTCCCTTAAGCCTATAAAAGGACCCTAATCTTCACCATTTTGAGGCATACCAGAACACAATTTCTCTCTACTGGCATACCCTACTCTCTACACTCTTGTGAGTTACTTTTGTGTGCTCAAAGAATGATTTTAATTTGCAAGATCTTTGTTTTTCGGTTTCTTTGTGCTCTTCAACTTTTCTATTTTAAGAGCCTTATGCTCTAATATCTTTCTATTTGTATTTTCATATACAATTTATATTTAAAGGCTTTATTAGAATATTATCTTTTGAACTTTATTCTTGGCTAGCGGCGTCCGTGTGAAGGCCCTTGATAAATCCATGATTTATCATCATATCTTTCATTTACTATCCCTCGTACTTAAATCATTCAGTAAGATTCAACCTTAATTAACTAACATTAACATTTAACACCTTGTATATAATTAACCCTTACTATTGTACATAGAATAATCCTATTGATGTGACTTTATTGTATGTGTTTTCTTATAATTAAAAATCCCATAAAAATAGTTTAATATTGCACATATTTGTTTTGAAATTATTTATATATCAAAAATATAAAAAATCACAAGAAATTAAAAGAGGTAGTTTTTACTACTTAAAAATTCTTACAAAAATATATGTACGTATAAATGATATATTTTGACTTTAAGTTCTACATGAAAATTGAAGATCTTAAAAAGATCTACAACTTTCCTATTGGACATTTTTTGGGTTGGAGCTTGTATATGTTTTATTTTTATTCTACTAACTATTTTTGGCTTTCCTTTTTTCCTATTTGGGCCACGCGGCTCTCTCTGTAGAAGCCATGTAGCCTGGCCCTTCTTTACACTCGCCTTCTTTCCCAGCCATCAGATCCTCTCTGATCTAACAGCCCCTCTTCCATCATGCCTGCATCGCTCCACATCCATATGATCTTTCCATCAAGCGATTAGAGCCCTTCGTTCACACCTCCTTCTCAGCCCTTGGATGTCCCACATCCAATGGTTGAGGTGTCATCTCCCACCTCCCATCTTCTCCTATAAGCAGTGAAGACCCTCGCAACCACCCGATCTTCTACACATTTCCCAACCGCCTCAATCACCTTCTCAGACAACCAACACATCCACGTCGTAGCCATAACCACCTCCATCCTCGCCATACCCTCTAACCTCCACGTCCTCTCCTTTAGGGTAACCAATGACGGTTGAACTTTGACGAGAAACCCATCGGGGAACTGTTGTTCTTCACCTTGAAATACATCACCTCCGGCCATTTTTGGCCTAGTCCACTTTCACACGGGTTGAGGCCCAATGCCTTTCCACCTTTCCATGACAGGGGAAGGTCGGATTGATGATGTGATGACGATCGAAAGACCTGGTGAGACCCACGATCGTCAGGCGATGCCATGACCAATCCAAGGCCTTCCGAACATCTCCCCATGACCGGGGGAGTTAAGCAAAGACCAGAGCTTCTCCTGGAGCTCAACCCAAGCCTCGCATCCACCTCATGCGGCCTCATCAAGTTCGTAAAAATAAGTTTTGTTTGCTTTTCTTTTATTTTCTTTGAATTTATTCACCATGTACGTAGTACCTCCACCCTATTTTACTAGCTCTCGACCTTTACCAAGGATCCATGATCCTCGCGGAGGTCTCACGCACCTTCTTCCTTCTTCTACACCCCTGATCACCTCGATCCCTTTCCTCCGCCAACATTGCGGAGGAACCCATCATACCTCTGCTTCCTTTACCCCTCCAAGTCCCCATTCCACCTCACATCACCCACTCGAGCACCCTTTGGTTATTCCTTAACCTCGCAGGTCACTTGTCTTCAATGGCCTGAAGTTTCAAATCAGCTTCGTTCTAGAGGTCCAGCATCGATGAGGGGAAGTCAACTCGCCGATCTAGCCAAATCCATCACTTCCTCTCTCATCCAGGGCCTTCGCCAGCCTTCCTTGAATCTTCTTCGACCTTCAGAGCCTGAGGAGATGTGCGAAGGAGTTTCCAAGGGCTCACCAGAGATGCATCTACACTGCCGCATAGAGGAGGTCAGCGACATAGTGAGGGATAGAAGATGTCGTCGGATCGAGGTTGATCTGACGGTCCACATGCCACTCTAACATTGGTGCTAAACAAGAGCCTCAATGGGACTGAGCCTGCTTTGAAGCCACTCGGATCTCCACATGACCCGAGCCACCTACGACCGGCCGAACTAGAGTTTGAACCTCCACGTACGTGCGTAGCGCATGAGGGGTTGGGTCATTTGCATCATCTCCCCATAGATCCTTCAAAATCGCAAACATGCCCAACTATGCGTGTGAGACACATGCTTTGCTTGGGAATATTACAAGGGACCCCTGCCGGATTCTTGTTATTGCTCGTGTGTCCTCGCATACAAGAAAGAATTAGAGATAAGCCCTCCCGACTTTTCAAAATTGTGTTTAAGTCCATAGAAGGGCATGTTTGTGATATTTTGTAATTATTTTAGTTATGTTTTCTTTCAGTAATGCCCCTTGAAATTTTATGCTCTTTTGCATATGGACTTAAATTTCAATTATTGCAATTTTACTTTGATGTTTATTCAATCATATATATAATGACATTGATTATACTTTGATTTGGGTTATAAAATTTGATCAATTAATTAGAGATCCGATTTGATGCATGTTTATGAATTAAAATCTTGTTAATGAAATCTAGCTTCTTCTTGAGCAACAATTTGACTTTGATTTTTATTCTATATTGTGCTTAAGTTAATTTAGAAATCTAGGGCATCTTTATGTGTTTGTATGTATGTTTTTATTTAATTTCATTGCGTTGCATTTTGTATCAACCTAACATGCATAAAAACCCAAAATAAAAATGCCTTTGTCTCATATGTTCAAGTGATGCATTGTTTTGTGTCTTTGACCTAGATAATGTATATTAATCACTTAACCTAGGTATCAAAATTTAATTAGTCACATTGAGAGCTCATGTCCCTGAGTTCGACCCTAGACTTATACATGTTAAATATTTTAACAAAGTCCTCCCTGCAGAGATATCCGATTCGATTCTGATAGATCGTTAAATGGTCGTATTACAACGAGAATGATTTGAGTTATCCACTTAGCGACTCATCAGATGGGGCACTGCCGAGTAACATGGCTTCATCTTCGTGACTAATTAGGTTTTGATATTTTATTAAGTTGATTGTTATGATGATAAGGTCAATATGTGTGTTTGGTGAATAAATTGCATTGTTTGTGTTGTTTCATTACTTTTTATTTCTTTTGATGTCACATATAATCCTTAGCTATTGTGGTAGGGCCTGCATTGACTGTGGATGTGTGGGAGACGTTGAGGCGAGGAGTCGGGAGCTCTTGTTGCGAA
The DNA here is from genome assembly GCA_037367405.1 of Ottelia alismoides. NCBI lineage: Eukaryota > Viridiplantae > Streptophyta > Magnoliopsida > Alismatales > Hydrocharitaceae > Ottelia > Ottelia alismoides. Next base: position 256,785 of record JAZKJV010005656.1, on the reverse strand, counting down.
GAGCAACAGAAGCACCTTCTAAAGCATCAAAGAATTAATTAGCATTGTTGTTGCATTGTATACTTATGTATAATAATTGCCTTTACAACAATCCTCGTTTGAGGACTTGCACATGTAGTTATGGAGGACAATTCTAACCATGATGTGTTGAGCATGTTTCAACCCTAATCCGGGTGGGGCTCAACTTGAGTGTTCGAACTAGGTTAGGTACGCGCTCTTTGAGAAACATCTATTTTAGGATACATTAATTTAGCATCTATAAGATTTACTCCATCTCATAAGATCCATTTAGACACGTGTAAAAACATCGCTTCAATTAGCTAAATTTAATGAATTCTCTCCCACTAATAGGACCATGTTTAGGATACGATTTTTTCAACTTGCATGCATGTTAATGATAGATTTTAAATTCAATCTTGCACTTGCATAAAGAGAGCTGGAAATACTATGAGTATACTCTTCTTGAGCATGCATCATGTTTTCTCATTTGCATCAGCTTTCATCGATTCCCTATCTTGGATTTACAACGTAAGAATTAATGGAATTAGAACTGGACGATAGACGCGATTGCTTGATTACTTCCATGTTTAAATCAAATGATAACCCTAAGCTTAAAATCGAGTATGATAATGCAATTTGACTTAAAATAAAATGCAGTAAAATGAAACACTTATTTTATGGGAGAGGAAACCCCACATTGTTCGCATGTATTATGGTGCATGTTTGAGAGATGAGGATGCATCCTTAAGATAGTGTCCAAAACCTATACTTAACATGTACGTAATGGATGCTATCTTGGATTATCACCAATAACATCGACAATAAATGACCAACATTTATTGGTCTTCATGTGTGGGTTGTTGAACCTTTGGGTCTTTGCTTGTATGGTTTGAGCCTTGATTGTGATTTCCTCAAAACCACTCCCATATAACCCTAAGGACAACATTTCCATCTCCTTAGATTCATTCATCTTAATAGATTCAATTTAGCCTAACAACTAGTATCTCGTTTTCTCTTTCTTTAGCTCCATATTCTAATATTAGGATCCTCTTCAGCCTAAGTATAGGGGAGACCAAGTCATTCTCTAATTGTTCACCTCAGATACCTTCATTTTCACTCCATATCTCTCTACTCAGCCTCTTCTCAGCCTAAGTATATGGGGGACCCGAGTCCTCATCTGTTTCTATTATTTACTCATTTCACAACCCTCTCCCTAGTCTTCTTAAACTTAGGTTATTTTTAAACCTAAGAATAAGGGAAAACACCGAGTCAGTTCCCAAATATCTCTTTGTATTTAGCATGAGCTATATCTTCATATCACTTAGTGCTATGAGGAAATAACACAAGCTAAGTATATGAGGGTGTACCATATATATTTCATATATACTTTAGTCATAGCTCATCTTTTTCAAAATTTTCAAAATTTTTTGGGATAAGGGTAAAATATCTTTTGAAATGATTTGTAAAAATATTTCTACAATTTTATACCTATATGACATTATTTTGAAAAATATTTTACATTTTCTTGTAAAAATGGGGATTTGACTTGTTTTGAAATCATTTGTAAAATGTTGAAAAATCTATATTTATGTGACATGGTTTTTAAAATATTTTCAAAATGAGGGTATAAATTGTTGTATTGAAAATTATATTTAGATTTTAATTGGTAAATCTATGTAATTACAATTAGAGTTAATTTGGTTTCAATTGGGAAATCAAATGATTTGGAGGGAAAGTTGGGAATTCCCAAATTTGAAACATGGATGAGATTGGGTTGAAGTTTAATACCATACCTTAGAGATCTAAACTTTTGGTGGACTTATATATGAGTCCTCACCCCAAGCTCTTGTAGCAATAGTAGAGAAGAGGAATGGAGGACCACACGTGCGCGCGCGCTCCGCTCCGTCTCCGACTCCGGCTCCAAAGAGTCAATTCAGATCTCGATACTTTTGCTGCAGGTTTCATTTGACTGATCGATTAAATTAATCAGACGGATTAATTTGATTTCGATCACATTGGGAATCTGACTCGATCCAAATGGCTTGATTTAGCCGCGATTTTGGAATCCGAAGGGACACGCTCGTTGAGGGGCATTTTCGGAAACCAAGGGTCACCGCGCGCTAGGGCACGCGAGCCCCTCTTTTTATATCCCTCACCCGACGCCGTCTTTCTTAACTCTCAAGAAAGACCCCACCCGTCGTCATCGCTCTTCCTCTCGTTTCTCACGCCTGTGACCCTGTTCTTCTTAGCTGCAAGTTCTCGGAGGTGCTTTCGAGGACGGTCTCGTCGGTGTGCACCGATGAGGACCGTGAATCGTCGTATCCTGGGAGCGGATCGCCTGTACCCTTCGCACCGGTATTGTGGGGGTGAAATCCTCTCTAAGGACAGTCCATTTCATGGACGCTTCGGTGTTCCCTGATCTAATTTTTTTATCTATTGTTTGCCGCAATTGATTTATTGCTTACCCTTCTCTAGATCTCTCCCGGTTGTTTGTTTCTGTGTGGTTAATCAGTTCCTACTTGCATTTCGTAATCGGAAAATTAATTGGGAATATATGACGTTAATGATATTAATCTGTGATATGTTTATTTCCGTTCATTTGGATCCGTATAATTTCTGTTTATTATCTGCATGTTTGATCTTGTTTCAACAATCTTAGCGAGGATTTCGAGAACTGGTTATAAAACTATGTCGGAAACCATGTTTAAATCGAGGGTTGATATGACCGGTATGCCTGAAAAGTTCGGTGGACAGAACTTTAAGCGTTGGCAACAAAACATGAAGATCTAGTTAACCACCATTGGATTAATCTCGATGCTTGAAACCGACTGTCCTACGGTGGAAAAAGAAAACCCCTCACCTGATATCCAGAAGGGGCAATCTGCGTGGAAGGAATGCGACCGTATATGTCATGGTTGCATCTTCTTGGCTCTGTCCAACACATTGTTTGACATATATTATTCGTCCACGCAGACTGCGAAGGGGCTATGGGAAGATCTGGATCGGAAGTATAATACCGAAGACCTCGGTATTGAGAAATACTTCGTGGCCAAGTTTTTGAAGTTTTCCATGGCCGATGGAAAGTCAGTTTCTGAACAGACACACGAGTTTTTACTCCTGTTCCATGGTTTAGAGGATGCCGAAATGAAACTTCCTGAGAAGTTTCAGGTCATGTGCATCATAGAAAAATTCCTCAAGTCGTGGGAAGACTTCGGTATGACCCTGAAACACAGAACGAGGAAGATTTCTATGGATGACTTGATGGTGGCAATTGCCATAGAGGAGGAACACAGGAAACAAAAACCTGTGCTTCCTATTGATATTCAGGCTAAGGTCAACTTCATGACCTCGAAGGGCAAGGATAAGAAGGGAAAGGGTCCTAATAATAATATAATGAAACCAAAGGGCAAGATCCAGAATAAGGTAAAGAATAAACCCTGCTGACACTGTAATCAGGTTGGCCATTGGAAGAAGGATTGTCCGTCCTTGAAGGCTCAACCTAAGACTGCAGACGGGAGTCCACAAGTGAATATGATCACTATGGGACTCGGGGCTAGCGAGGGGTATGTCTCTATAAAACCTGAACTATACTATATCCATGATCCAAATGAGTGGCTCGTGGATACGGGAGCCAATGTGAATATATGTTCTGACAGAACTTTGTTTTCTTCTTATCAGACCTGCAATGATGGGACAGTGAAGATGGGGAACGATTCTGCAACCAGGTTTCTAGGGTCGGGACAAGTCAACTTGAGGTTCTCCTCTGGATGTGTCTGGACATTGCACAGGGTGCTGTATGTTCCTGACATCAAGAAGAATGTTTTATCTGGCTCTATCTTAGTTAGAAATGGTTTTGAATTAAACTTTAAATGTAATAAAGTTGTTATTCTGAGACGTGGCATTTTTTATGGAAAAGGCTATTTGGCTGATTTTGATTTATTGTTTAGAATTAGATGTGATTCAGAAAACATTAATGAGATGAATGTTTTAAGTTCTGAATGTTCTAGTTTTGTGTCTCATGTTGTAAATAATCTAGAATCTTGTGATCTGTGGCATGGTAGATTGGGACATGTAAATCTAAATTCAATTAAAAGAATGATGAATTTAGAGTTGACCCCTAAACACACTATTGATAAAACTCAAAAATGTGAAATCTGTGTGCAAGCGAAGACACCTAGGAAGTCTTTTCAGCCTGTCTTTAGAGATAGTGAGATCTTGGATCTAGTGCACACAGATATCTGTGAGTTTAATGGTGTGTTGACCCGAGACAATAAGAAATACTTTATCACCTTTATAGATGATGACATTAGATACTGCTATGTATATCTAATGAAAACCAAGGATGAAGCCTTAGAGAAATTTCTTATATTTAAGAATGAGGCTGAGACACAAATAGGAAAAGTACTTAAACGCCTTAGATCAGATAGAGGAGGTGAATATACCTCTAACTTATTTGATGAACAATGCAAATCGTTTGGCATAGTTCACGAAGTTACGGCCCCATATTCACCGCAATCAAATGGGATAGCAGAACAGAAAAATAGAACCTTAACTGACATGATCAATGCTCTCTTACAAAGTTCTGGACTTCCAACTTATATGTGGGGAGAAGCCTTGAATACGGCTTGCCATATTCTGAATAGGGTTCCTCCAAGACATATGGAAAAGTGTCCCTTTGAACTTTGGAGAAATAGGAAACCGAGTTTAAGATATTTCAAAGTGTGTGGCTGTCTCGCTAAGGTTTTAGTCCCAGAATACAAGAGAAAGAAACTTGGTCCTAAAACTATTGATGCGATCTTCTTAGGTTACCTAGAAAATAGCTATGCATATATGTTCTTGATAATTCAGTCCGAGATACCAAGCATAGAAGTCAACATCATTGTTGAACTCCGTGATGCTACCTTCTTTGAGGATGTCTTCCCATTGAAGACTGGGTTTCCTCAGAATCTAACCATTGTGACGCCTCTACATCAGGATCTATTCCAGATCAAATGGAAAGGATAACAAATGTGGGGGTTGAGACTCAACCTGAACCCAATGATCTTTCTGAAGAGATTGGGCCAAGGAGGAGTAAAAGACCTCGGATAGCCAAGGATCTGGGTAGCGACTTCGTTGTTTACCAGATCGAGGGTGATCCACCAAGTTACAAGGAATCCATGGCTTCATCTGAAGCAAAACAATGGAAGGAAGCCATCAAATCTGAGATGGATTCCATTATGGCTAATGGAACTTGGGAGTTGGTTGATTTACCCAAAGGGTGCACTACCATTGGCTGCAAGTGGGTGTTTAAGAGAAAGCTTAGATCTGACGGATCAATTGAAAAGTATAAAGCCAGATTAGTTGCCAAGGGCTTTAGGCAAAAGGAATGTATCGATTATTTTGATACCTATTCCCCTGTGACTAGGATGACCACAATCTGGATGCTCATAGCATTGGCATCTGCATATGATCTCTCCATCCACCAGATGGATGTGAAGACCGCCTTCTTGTGTGGCGATCTTGAGGAAGAGATCTATATGGATCAACCTGATGGGCTTGTGACTCCTGGGAATGAGAGAAAGGTTTGCAAGCTTGTCAAATCCCTTTACGGATTGAAACAAGCACCAAAGCAGTGGCATGAAAAATTTGACAAGACTATTTTATCATGTGGCTTTAAGGTTCATGAATCCGATAAGTGTGTCTATTCCAAGGTGAAAGGTGATGAGTGTATTGCCTTGTGCCTATATGTTGATGACATATTATTGTTCGGATCACATATAAGGATTATTAATGATACTAAGGCATTCTTGAGTAGAAAGTTTGAGATGAAGGACATGGGTGTTGCTGATGTGATCTTGGGTCTCAAAATGACAAGGTCAGTTGATGGGATTGTAATTTCTCAATCTCACTATGTTGAGAAGGTACTTGAGAAATTTGAATATCAAGACTGCAAAGCTATAAGCACTCCTTTTGATTCATCCAAAACTCTATTTAAGAATAAAAGTGGAGTACGTGTAGCTCAGCTAAGGTATTCACAAGTGATAGGAAGTTTAATGTATCTCGCAAATTGTACGGGACCTGATATTTTACTCTCGATTGCAAAGCTGAGTAGATACACTAGCTGTCCTGGCCGTACTCACTGGGAGGATCTGGATCGAGTACTGAAGTACTTGAAGGGAACTATTTCCCTTAGCTTGCATTATGGTAGACATCCATCTGTACTAGAAGGATACAGTGATGCAAGCTGGATAGGGAAAATAGAGGAGTCTGGGAGTAATGGTGTTACAGGATATGTATTTACCCTTGGAGGTGGTGCAATCTCCTAGAGGTCTGTGAAGCAGACCATTCTAGCTCGATCCACTTTTGAGGCCGAGCTGTGTGCTTTGGACACCACTGGAATTGAGGTTGAATGGCTAAGGGAACTACTGTCTGAAATTCCCATGGTAGGTCAGCATGTTCCTGCGATCTCAGTACATTGTGATAATATGCCCACAATTACCAAGATCAAGAGTTCAAATTTCAATCAGAAAACAAGGAGACACATACAAATCAGACTTAAGACGTTAAGAGATTTGGTGTCTCGAGGAGTGTTGGCTGTGGATTTTGTTGGATCCAAAGACAACACGGCAGATCCGTTGACTAAGGGACTTGATAGATCTTTACTCCTAAAGTCTAGGATTGGGATGGAACTGAAACCCATTGGGAGTTCCTCCACAGTGGCAACCCAACCTATCTGAGTGGAGATCCCACAAAGTAGGTTCAATGTGGTATTAACAAGCTGTTTGGAGAACTGGTTGGCACTCTAATCTTAATGCGTAAGCATGAGTGTCTTATCCCTGGAAGCCTGAGTGCCATTTAAGCTGCAAGTTTAGGAAGAGCATAGGCTATGAATGGGTTCAAGCCTTTAGGCAGGATGTTAGCAGTGCATCCTTGGAGAACGCCACCTATGTGAGTGCTATTGTGGGCCACAGTTAAAGGAAGAGGGTCTTTCCTGAACACACTCATGAAACAGGACAAGGGTGCATGGCCTTTAAGAGCACCAACCCTGAAGATTGCACCAAGAATAAAGCTTTGTTGTTTCTACCGTATACTTTAACACTAAGGTATGAAGTTCAAGACGTAGTTCACTTCGTTCCTTTTAAAGTGAAAGTAATAAACTCAGGTAGAGGTTCAAACCGGAAGGTACCTTTACTGAAAGCAAAGTGTGGGCAGCCGAAAGAAGTCTTTTAAATCTTTTTGAATCTCTTTTTCAAATTGGTGAATTCGTGGGGGATTGTTGTATTGAAAATTGTATTTAGATTTTAATTGGTAAATCTATGTAATTACAATTAGAGTTAATTTTGTTTCAATTGGGAAACCAAATGATTTGGAGGGAAAGTTGGGAATTCCCAAATTTGAAACATGGATGAGATTGGGTTGAAGTTTAGTACCATACCTTAGAGACCTAAACTTTTGGTGGACTTATATATGAGTCCTCACCCCAAGCTCTTGTAGCAATAGTAGAGAGGAGGAATGGAGGACCACACACGCGCGTGCGCGCTCCGCTCCGTCTCCGGCTCGGGCTCGGGCTCGGGCTCGGGCTCGGGCTCGGGAGAGTCAATTCGGATCTCGGATCTCGATACTTTTGCTACGGGTTTCATTTGGCTGATCGATTAAATTAATCAGACGGATTAATATGATTTCGATCACATTAGGAATCTGACTCGATCCAAACGGCTTGATTTAGCCGTGGTTTTGGAATCCGAAGGGACGCGCCCGTTGAGGGCCATTTTCGGAAACCAAGGGTCACCGCACGCTAGGGCACGCGAGCCCCTCTTTTTATATCCCTCACCTGACGCCGTCTTTCTTCATTCGCAAGAAAAACCCCCACCCGTCGCCGTCGCTCTTCCTCTCGTTTCTCACGCCTGCGACCCTGTTCTTCTCGGCTGCAAGTTCTCGGAGGTGCTTTCGAGGACGGTCTCGTCGGTGTGCGCGGACGAGGATCGTGAACCGTCGTATCCTGGGAGCGGATTGCCTGTACCCTTCGCACCGGTATTGTGGGGGTGAAATCCTCTCTAAGGACAGTCCATTTCATGGACGCTTCGGTGATCTCTGATCTATTTTTTATCTATTGTTTGCCGCAATTGATTTATTGCTTACCCTTCTCTGTATCTCGCCCAGTTGTTTGTTTCCGTATTGTTAATCGGTTCCTACTTGCATTTCGTAATTGGAAAATGAATTGGGAATATATGACGTTAATGATATTAATCTGTGATACGTTTATTTCCGTTCATTTGGATCCGTATAATTTCTGTTTATTATATGCATGTTTGATCTTGTTTCCAACATAAATGAGACTCACAATTATTTTATAAATACATATAATCAAAAATAAAAATAATAAATTAATAAAAGATGGGAAATTAAAAATTACAAAAACACTGACTAGTAAGTTGGATGTATCCCTGACACTTATACATTCACACAAGGATTGGAGAGTTCATAACACTTGATTTTTGAGGTCCTTTAATTCAGAGTTAACCAGCCTTAGTCATTTAGATCTTAGACTTAATTATTCACATTTCTCTAGTTTGAAAGATATGTGTACTATATTGCATACTTAGTCTCTACCTTAAAGAATATGATCGGTACCTCACATGCATGACTGTAGTTATGATGATATGAGTTGAGGTTTCACTTGAGGAATTAGGATGGGTGATTTGAGTTTGGATCCGATTTAATGATGCTCAAGGATGAGATGAAATTAATAAAAGCTTCATGAAACTTGAGTGTCAGTCCCTAAGCTACTATGGGAACAAGTTCTTATACTAATCTCGTGATATATACTTAAGTGCTAGGGTGTGGTGAAACATTAAAATTATTGACAGTGTGCGCCAATCTTGGTAAAAGTAGTGGAGCTAGCCAAAAATAAAGAGAAATAGAAAGAAAATCTTTTACACTACAAAGTCAAACTCAAAGAGCTTCCACCAAAGGCGATCGCTCTTAATCTTTTAAGTGTCCACTTAGACCAACCTTCTAGGATCTTATGAGTCGGGCTAGCACCCAAAAAGGGCTATGCATCGTATAGTGATACAAGTTTAGGTGTTGAAGGTGTAATAGATACTCAAAAGAGACATACCCTGGTGCATTTCCAGAAAAATAAGTGAAAACGACTCAACACTCTCTTGACTAACACACTGCTCAACATCAAAAATATACATGTGTCGAGTTAATAAGGCACTTGCAGGACCCTTATTCCAATGAGTGGAAGAGAAGAAAAGACACAAACATATACCCTTCATAAACTGGCATGTTCATCTACCTATTTTAGATACAAACATCTAAAAGAGATGGTGGATTGATTGCAATAGATGATTTATTCCCTAGTGTTGAGAATCAGATCTTTAGGAGAGTCTCTTATATTGTGACTTTGAGTGATGCTTCGACTTGACACTTATAAATGTAGTCTACACTTAAAGTCACATCCTTACTTTATATGTATACACAGAGAGTCTCAGAATTAGAGAAGTTAGATTTCTTCTAACTAGAGCTTGGTTCAGCTTAGAATTTTAGGGTCACTAAAATCAAGGGTTCTCAACTAATCAAGTCTTGTACATTCATATGCACAGTCAAGGATTAATCCAACTTATTTATTCTTTATTTTGCTCGAGGACGAGCAAGGATTAAGTATGGGGGGTGATAAATCCAAGATATACCATCATAATATCATTCATTTATTATCCCTCTTACTTAAACTATTTAATAAGATTTAACCTTAATCAACTAACATTGCTATTTAACACCTTGTATATAATTAACCTAAATTATTGTACATGGAATAATCCTATTAATGTGCCTTTATTTTCTATATTTTCTTGTAATTAAAACTATATAAAAATTACTTTAGTATTGTACATATTTATTTTGATATTATTTATATAAAAAAATAAAAATAAAAAAAATTAAAGAGGTATTTTAATTACTTAAAAATACTTACAAAAATATATCTATGTATAAATGATGTTTTTTTGACTTTGGGTTGTATATTTAAATTGAATATCTTAAAAAGATCTACAACTTTCATGTTGGAAACTTTTTGGTTTGGAGCTTGTATATATTTTATTTTTATTTCACTAACTATTTTTTGTTTTCTTTTTTTCCTATTGGTCTATGTGGCTCTCTTTGGAGATGCCACGTATCCCGACCCTTCTTTACACCCTGCCTTATTTTCCAGCCATCAGATCCTCTCTGATTTGACGATCCCTCTATATCATGCATCCTCCTTCTCAACCCTTGGATGTGCCACATCCAATGACTGAGGCGTCATCTCCCATCTCCCATCCACTCCTATAAGTAGCGACGACTGTCGCAACCACCCAACCTTCTCCACATTTTCCCAACCATCTCAATCACCTTCTCTGATAACCAACACCTCCACGTCGTAGCCATAACCACCTCCATCCTTGACATACCCTTTAACTTCCACGTCCTCTCTTTTAGGGCAACCAACGACGGTTGAACTTTGATGAGTAACCCACATGGGAACCATCATTGTTTACCTTGAAATACCTCATCTCCAACCATTTTTGGCCTAGTGCACCTTCACCGGGTTGAGGCCCGACATCTCTCCACTTTTCCATGATAGGGGAAGGTTGGATCGATGATGCAATGATGATCGAAGGCCACGGTGAGACCCATGATCGTCAAGCCATGCCACGACCAATCCGAGGTTGTTCGAGCTTCTCCCCATGGCTGGGGAGTTAAGCGGAGATTGGAGCTTCTTCTGGAGCTCAATCGAAGACTCACATCCACCTTCAACAACCTCTTTAATTTCTAGGTAAGCTTTTGTTTGCTTTTCTTTTATTTTCTTTGAATTTATTTGCCATGTACAGAGCACCTCCACCCTATCCTACTGGCTCCTAACCTTCACCGAGGGGCCTCACGCACCTTCTCCCTTCTTCTACACCCATGATCACCTCGCTCTGTTTCCTCCGCCAACACAGCGGAGGAACCCATCGGACCTCCATTTCCTTCACCCCTTTAGGCCCCCATTCCACCTCACATCACCTACTCGAGCACCCTTTGGCTATTCCCTAATCTCGCAGGTCCCTTGTCTCCAACCTTCAGAGCTCGAGGAGGCGCACATAGGAATTTCCAAGGGCTCACTGGAGATGCATCTACACTGCCACACAGAGGATGTCAAAGACAGAGCGAGGGACAACATATGCCATTAGATTGAGGTTGATCTGACGGTCCACATGCCTCTCTAGCCTCGATGCCAACCAGAAGCCTCGGAGGGACTGAGCCTGCTCTAAAGCGACTTGGGTCGCCACGTGCCTCGAACCACCTACGACCGACCAAACCAGAGTCCGAACCTTCGTGCACGTGCTTAGCACATGAGGGTCAGGTCATTTGCAACATCTCCCCATGGATCCTTCAAAATTGCAGATAGGTCCGATTATGTGTGTGAGACACGTGCTTTGCTTACGAATATTACAAGGGACCCCTGTCGGGTTCCTGATATTGCTCGAGTGTCGCTGCACACTAAAAAGAACCACAGATAAGCCCTCCAACTTTTTAAAATTACGTTTAAGTCCCTAAAAGGGCATGTTTGTGATATTTTGTAATTATTTTTATTATGTTTTCTTTCAGTTATGCTCTAGACATTTTATGTTATAACCTTTGCATATGGACTTCAATGTCAATGATTTCAATTTCATACTGATGCTTATTCAATCACCTATACAATGGCATTGATTATTCTCTGATTTGATTATAAAATTTGATTTATTAATTAGAGATCTAATTTGATGCATGCTTAAGAATTAGAATGCCATTAATATAATCGAGCTTCTTCTTGAGCATCAATTTGACTTTGATTTTTATTCTAGATAGTGCTTAAGCTAATCTAGAAATCTAGGGGCATCTTTATGTGTTTGTAAGTATGTTGCTATTTAATTTCATTGTGTTGCATTTTGTATCAACCTAACATTCATTAAAGACCCAAAACAAAAATGCCTTTTGTCTCATATGTCCAAGTGATACATTATTTGATGTCTTTGACCTAGATAATGTATTAATTACTTAACCTAGGTATTAGAATTTAATTAGTCACATCGAGAGCTTGTGTCCCTGAGTTCGACCATAGACTTATCTATGTTGAATATTTTAACCGAGTGATCCTCCTCACAGAGATATCCGACTCGATTATAATAGATCGTTAAGCGGCTGTATTACAATAAGAACGAATTGAGTTTGCCACGTAGCGACTCATCAGCCCTTCTTCTCAAACAAAAGACAAACCCGTGTGTGATGTTTTGTACCTTGGGATATTCTATAGGAAAGTCTTTATTCTTGTGCATAAGATAATTACTGTTGGGTCAACCAAAAGTAATTAGTATCATGAGAGACTATAAGCCTTAGGCAGGCTAAGCTCAAGGATAGGACGTAGCCATTGTATAGGGTGAAGCTGTATAATTCTCTATGCAATGGGGATTGTTTCTTGTGGTTATTGAGCTATTTGTTTTTAAATGGTTCATTTTCTGCTAACCGCTATTCACTTAAATTCACATCTAGTGTTTATTTAAACACATCTAAAGTTAATAATAATTACTAATATAATTGGAAAGAATTGTCTTTTTTATAGGCAAATCAATAGAGTTCAAGGCAAACCAATAGAGTCTATAGGCATGTTGATATTAAGACATATTATGTTAGGGTTAGGGTATGCGACATAAAAAAGATAAGATAAAATAGCCTCCAAAACCCATAAACTCCAACAATTCGAGATGAAATGTGACGACATAAAGAAAAATGCGGAAGGGTTTTTATTTTAGTAGAAAATGAAAATTGCTTTTAGAAGTTACCAAAATTGAATTACCGAAGTTGAAGTTCAATGTCTTCCCAATTTGAATGTGTAGACTTTCCTTTAGCAGTACACTAGTGTATTTTCCCGCGCTTCGCGACGGGTTGAAGGAAATACATTTGTTTGTAATATTATTAAAAGTATAGAAATTAAGCAAGATATTGTATTACAACGTTTTTAGAGAAATAGATAAGTAAATGGAACATCTTTGGAACATTCCTATTGTATCGAAAAACTTCAATTCACATAGAACAATTATTAATCATTGATTATAAAATAATATATTTATATTTTTTAAAAAAGATATATATGTTGGCATTACTAAATAAGACTTTGATAACAAATTAAAACTATACAGTCTCACTACACCGACGCAGTTTATTTCAATTATAAACCACATGTTTAACTAACATACATTGAACATTATAAAATTTATATATTTTTTTCGGAAAAAATATTACATAAAGTAGGTTATATGTTAAAAAGTTTAAAATATTCATTCATTATTTTATATATATATATATATATATATATATTTCACATTAATTTTATCTACGCTGCTAGTTGTACCCCAATTATATCAATCTATAATGATGGATTGTCAAAATATACTTTAAAAATCCATAAAAAATTAAAGTAGATGATAAATAATATGCAAAATATATATATATAAGATTCGTTCAATTGATGGATATAAATAAAATGAAATTTACAATCTATATGTCTCCTTTATCTGAACATGATATAAAATAAGTCAAATATGTGTGCATATATTACATTTTAAAATTATTTTTAACTATATTTTTAAGTTGTTTTTAAAATACATTATTATTAAAATATTTGAATATTTGATATTATATCACTTATCCTTTTCAGTATTTTAAGAGTGTATACTTATTGAATTTTTCTTAATTGTATTAAATATTAAATTATTTTTATTGTGTAATATATATATACTAATTCAAAATTAGTTTTTTAAATTTTTACAATATCACTTTACTATAAGATTTGGATCCATAAGATTAATTTTATTTTAAATTAGTTGTTAATTACTATTGAATTATAATATGCTAACATCATAATATATATGTTTCAAATGTTTAAAAAAATAATTTATTTTTGAAATATAATCTAGAGAGAGATTTTTATTTTTTTTCCAAAAATAGACTAAGGAGAGAGAGATTTTTGATATTATATGTCAAGAATATTTAGAACCTAGACTACTTTAAAAATCAAGAATTTAAAGTAGATGATAGATAATATGTAAAAAATATAGATATAAGATTCATTCAATTGATGGATATAAATAAACTGAAATTTACTATCTACATCTCTCTTTGATCTCATAATATAATGGAAAATAAGTCAAATATGTGTACATATAAATATTTTTAATTATATTCTATAGTTATTTTTCAAATACACTATTATTAAAATATTTAATGTTTGATATTATATCACTTTATCCTTTTCATTATTTTAAGAATGTATATTTATTGAATTCTTCTTAATTGTATTAAATATTAAATTTTTTTATTATGTACTATGTATATAATAATTTAGAATTAGTTTTAAAATTTTTACTATATCATTTTACCATAAGATCTTAATCTATGAATTTAATTTTATTTTAGATTATTTGTTAATTACTATTGAATTATAATATGTCAAGATCATAATAGACATGGGTGAGTGTGTCTTGTATTTTTCCAGATTTATTGACCATAAGGAATCATGGGTTATAAAAGGCTTAATATTATTACGAAAAAAGAAACTTACATCTTACCTAGTGTTTATACTAATTATGCAATTTAGTGTAATAACAAATGCCATGCTTCGGTGCAGATGAACTTGGAAGGTTTGATATGAAAAATGCTCCAGAATGAGCATTTTGGAATGACAAAAAATATTTGGCATGACAAAAAAGTTTGATAATGTTGAAAAAAGAGAACACTGATTTTGACCTTCAGATTCCAAGCTTTATATTTTTAAAAATCTAACAAATCATAACATCCGAGAAAACTAACAACAACTTCACTTTCATATTATATATAACATGACAATAATATACATCATATTTTGTTAGAATTAGAATGTCTAAAAAACTCATCAGATTAAGAAAGAGAATCGTAAAACAAACATTATGCTGGCATACATTTGGAAAACTTGCATAATGGAAGGACAACAAACTTCGTCAGAATTAGGGCATAAAAATAGGAAAATAGAGAAGAAGCAGCCCAACATTATATATCCAAAACCATGTAACAAAAAAGAAACTACAGTAGATCTTTAGGATGGAAAGGGTATACAGATACAGGAGCGAATGATCGCCAACACAACTACGAAGAAGAAGGATATGCTTGTTTGAGATGGGGGGTATTGACGGAATACGACAATTGTTGCTGTAACTTACCGAGAAGGGTTAACAGTCACAGCAAGAAAGAGAAATAATCAGAAAAGGTTCATATTCTCGTGCTAAAAATGTGCAAGTATCCAGCCAAGGGAACCCAGTCTTAATTGTGCTGACACCTGGCTAAAGCTGGGTATGGAAAGATGGGCTGCAATTAGACTGCCAGGTGGCGTGATGAGGAAAGAAGCTGGAAAAACCCAGCTTTAGTATATATAGAGATATATTTCTCTTGTGGATGCGGAATATCTAATTTCGGCAACAAAATTTCCGTTGCAACAAAGTCGGACAAACGTTGTGACGTTGAAAACTTTTCTTTCTAAAATAAGTTGATCACTAATCAGATTAGTTTAAAATATACGGGATAAATACTTTCATCTGAGATAATATTAATAGCCACTAAATAGGTCATAATATAACTAAATATGAATTTTAAAAAATATTTTAAAAAGTTATAGTGACGATTGTAGGGGGTGGTTATAGTGCGGGTATCCGAACTATTTGAGTGTGACATCCTCCCCCCTCCTTGACCCGTTGTTATTGGATCATGGGTCAACCAATCTCATTCGAACGTGTACCCGAATGGAACAGGTACCCGATTAATATCAATGGGTAATGGGTACCTAGAAGTACCCGTATAAGTATCGTCGGCTCTATTAAAAGAAATTACTTAATAATAGATAAGTGGATATGTATATATATGACTAGGGATGAAAATGAATACGAACATATATGGATTTCCTCTTACCGCATTCGAAAAAATATCGAATAGTGATGTTCGTATCTAGCACTCAATCGAATCCAATACGGATATGGATATCAGATTTTGAAAAAATTGGAATATTGATACATATTTGGTTTTAGTTAAAAATATCAAATATGAATTGGAATCCTGATATCCAAAATTTTCAATATCTACCCCCATGTGGTATTATTTGTTACCCGTATTTCTAGGTCATGCCAGCTGGATACGATGTCGAGTTCCACAACATCGGCTATGACGGTGCATGTGATGACGAATAGTTCGGTTTCTAAGTCGACGTCTAAGAATCTCAAATGTAAGAATTGCATATGGTTTTGAACTTCTAATATTTTATTAGTTTGATGTATATATATTTCATGTAATTTTAAACTTTGTGGGCATGGAGTGTATTAAAACGATAGATTTACGTACTAAATTTTAATATTTTGTAAATTCTTGCATCGAATTTATTAATGTTATTGTATCTATATTAATGGATATTGTAATTTGTATTGACTTCATACTTAATGACAATCGATCCATATTTGTAATGGATATTTATCTGGTATTATTTGTGTCGGTATTTGTATTTGATATATATGAAACATATATGGATATGATGAAATGGCCATATTCGGATTAACCATATCTGATCTGGTTTCATTCCTATATACGATGTGATTCGTATGATGTTGCATTCATTATCATCTTGCTTGAATGCCTTGTTGAATATATGCATCGATTAGGACTGTATTCGGTTCATTATCATATGCGTTAATTCAAATTTTGGCATCCATATGTATATCCATTTCAAAATGGATTCACATACGGATATGTCTGAGCTATCAAATGAATGTAAATTTAATCAAATATATAACATATTAATCTGCATTACTTTTTTATCTAATTTGCATCCATTTCATATTCATATAATTTTCCATATTTACCGACATCTTTATCGGCATCCATGTTTATATTTCAAAAGAGATAAGATCAATGATTATATATTAATATTTGTACCTAAAATTTGAATCAACTGGATAGTGAAAGCTTCTAACCGAGTACCCGCGGGTACCCGTTAATCCAAACAGATTTTTTGGATGGATCGTGGGTCATGGTACAATGGATACCTGACCCATCATTTTCAAATGGGTACTCGTGAATTTAAGGTCAAAAGGAACAAGTCAAGATGGATACCGCTGACCCGGATATATTTGAACACCTCTAACGATTGGTATCATCAAATCCTATACACCAATTTATCAATCGTATAAAATTAGCAACAACTTACTCGTTGCCATTACTCTAGAATTGAGAATTTGTTGCATGTATTGTCGAATCTCTAAGATATCTATTACTTAGAGGATCCATCCTCTGCAGTACTGCAGAGTCTGTTGCAATCAATTCGAGCCGTTCGATATTGATCAAACGGTACACATGAATTTCCATGGTATGAACCCACAAAAACAGGAAATTCATGCGAACCGCACGATCAAGATCTAGCGGCTCCGGTGTTCCATCATTTTGCAGCAGAATCTACAGTACTGCGGAGGAACTGCTCCCATCTATTACTTGCATCACAGCAATCAAAGTTTCATTGCATATGAAACCATCGGTAGATAAAAATTTTCGTTGCACAATGCAGATCTAGTATAGTATTTTATTGCAGTGTAGTCCCTCATCCAGAGTTCTGAAACTTTTTTGAGGCAGTTGTTGAAAGGTCAAGGAACTGGATATAGCCACACACGAACCAGGTCATGGATGGTGATGGAACGTTAGACCTAATTAGGAGTTGCGTGAAAAACCCTAATCACGACTTTCCGACCGTATAATATTTCAAAGCTCTCACCTTTCTTCTTCTGACAATCCAGAGCCAGAAAGTGACCAAATATCCACCACCTTTTTCCCATCCTGGGCAGTGCATATCTCATCCTTATATATACTCAACAGTAATCAGCAATCACATTAAAGGAACGCAATGGGAGGAATTAAGCCAATGCTAATGACACTCTTGTCTCTGTTTCTCCTCCTCCTCATGCTCTCCTCCTCGTTCGACCTTGCACTCGTCTCTGCGAGAACTACAATCGGGCTTACTGGTAAGTTGATTACCCCCAGTCACAGTTACTGTTCTAATTTTTGCATTTTTCAGAGTAACTGGCAATCAATTAGGTTTACAGTGTAAGTACTTTACATGGCCATTTGTGTAACTAAAAAGCGACGAATTCTGTTAAAAAAAATTAAAAATTCATGCACAACCATACAGTTAGTATACCGAATTTTTGCTTCGATCCGAACTCTTAGATCAGTAAAGCTGTTGAAATCAGCTGCAATCATCCAAATGAACATGTCTGCAAGAGATGGATCTGACTGAGGTATGCAGGGTCCTCATGCGCTTGCTGCGACTTTGTGGGAGGGCGCTGCGTTACCCGGTGCTGCGGCAACTTTTGCTGCGGCAAGTGAAGCTCGAAGCTATAGAAGATGGAACAACTTTGGTGGTCATCAGGTTGAAATATTGCATCCGATGCTTAATCCTATGTATCATTGTAAAAGTTTGCTGGATATGTTATGTGTCTGATAATAAAAAGATTGCATGTGTAGTCTATACTGTAAACTTTGAAGTCCCTGCGAGCTTTGGGATGAATATAGTTTATATTTATAAGGTTTGGTTATAATCAGAATCTGTCTGGTCAGATTAAATTTACTCCATGAATGGCAAGATCACTGCAAATGAATAAATATGTAGAAATGCAAAGATGTCAAAAGATTTTAGATGATGATTAACGCTATGTTACGATTATTGATTTATAGTTCTAATGGGAATAACATTATAGGGTTGTAATTTGGCTATATACAGAAGAGATGGGAGTATTGCCTCCATACCACCACTAGAACAATGTAACCTCTAGAGAAATGGGGGAGAAGGAGAGAGAAGAGAGAGGTGGGAGGGTGAGAGAACGGATAAAGTTATACTACTTTTAGTTTATAGTGATCTTTCTTCTTAGGTGGACACGAGAGGTGATCGGCCACCATCATATCTGGTTGTCTATTCTTCACGTGCGTCCTTGGTGGTGGCCGATTGTGCATATGCATCTGTGTTCGGGGGTTCATATGGTATCTGAGCAGAGACGATACCGAGACATGTCCCTTTAACTGGTATCAAAGCAGAGTTGGTATCGCGTCTGTTTCCCATCAACATCCTAGAAAGCCAAATTTCTCTAAGGCATTCTCAAAGGGTCGAGATAGATATATATGCTTTGTAACGAGGGAGGAGCTGGTCTGCCTTTATAGCTGCCCTGCCTCCCATCATTTCTCTGCTCAACCAATGTGAGACTAATACTTGTTCCTAGTTTATGATCTTATCGAGTTATCAAGTCGAGCATGATTCAACTCGAGCTCGACTCAATAGCCCTAATGAGCTAGAAATTCAAATCGAGTTCGGGCTCGATAAGTTTTCAATTAGGGCTCACGAGCTCTTAACAAGCTGAGCTCGAGAGCTCATCGAGCTCGAGCTCAATAGATATCATTACAACTAGAACCTGAATCGAATACATTCAAATATACGATGATTCAGATTCAATGCATTTTAAAAGTTTCAAGTCTGAACTCGAATTGAATTTCAAATGAATTTACAAACTTAATTTCGTATTTGATTCATTTTGAGTTTCGAATATTCAAATTCAATTCATTTTATTTCAAATTTGATATGTTAATTAATGTTTTAAAGATCATATAAATAATTTTATATGAAGAATATTATGAGTTTAATGAAATTTTGTATAATAAAGGAACATAGAATATATAATATATAGTAGATAAAAATATCTAAGTCTTACAATAATGGCATGTCTTTTAAAATATAAATATGTTCTTTTTTCCTGTGATGAAAGAAACATATCAATATAATATAATAATATGAGGTCTATCAAAAAATAAAATATTATTAATAAAAAATTTGAACATGTTATGGTTGCTTGTATATTAGAGTAAGAAAGACAAGGTCAAGCTCACAACAACAACAAAGCCTTTTCACACAATTAAGTAGGGCCGACCACATGGATTCTTTGCCTCCATTTAGATCTATCTTGGGTCAATCTTAAGCTTATATCCAAAAAAACTAAGATCTATTTGTACAGCCTCCTTCCAACACTTCTTGGGTCGTCCTCGCCCTCTCTTAGCTAGCTCAATATCTCAAAACTTACATCTCCTAACTAGTTGATCAGCTGACCTTCTTGGCAAATGACCAAACCATATTAAGCGGTTTTCTCGCATCTTATCCTCAATCGGAGCTACACCAACTTTCTTTCTAATTGCATCATTCTAAACCTATCATTACGTGCGCGCGCGTGTGTGTGTGTGTTTGTGTGTGTGTCCACACATCCACCTTAGCATTTTTATTTCTGCCACAACCATTCTCTACACATGTCTATGGTTCACAGGCCAAAATTCAGATCCATAGAGCATAGCAGGTCTCATGGTTGATTTATAAAACTTTTCTTTGATTTTAAAAGGAATTTTCTTATTACAGAGAACAACAGAGGATCCTCTCCACTTTAGCCAGCCAGCATTTATTCTATTAGTAACATCTCCATCAATTTCCCTATCATAGAACTCAGGTATCTAAAAGAATCTCTATTCCGAATGTTATCATCATCAATCTTCACATTGATTCCTTCACCATTGCTTCCATCAAAGGTGCACTTCATATATTCAGTCTTAACCCTACTTATTTGAAATCCTTTAGTCTCCAATGCATGCTTGCATACCTTAAGCTTCTCATTTACTCGATCTCTAGTCTCATCAATCAAAATATCATCAGTAAACAACATATACCAAGGTATCTCATCCTGAATGTGACTTGTCAACTCGTCGATAATCAAAGTAAAAAAGAAATGGACTCAAAGCAGAACATTGATGTAAATCAATGTTGATGTCAAAATAGCCAGTCTTGCAGACTAGATATTTACACAAGATAAAGCACTATCAAGCTCATGTAAAAAAATTAACATAAACTATTATTACTATTTGAATAGGAATAGAAAAAATGACTTAGCAAGGTAAAAATAATTCATTTATTGTGTGGATCTTAGATATCTAAATTTAAAGCCATGAGACACATGTGATTTTTAATATACAAGGGAACAATGTGTATAATGGTGAATAAAGCTTGTAGATTATATATGTGATGATGAATATCACCTTAACAGTGATAGCTATCATAATGGATTATCACACAAAGGAATATATCAAAATAATAAAAAGATGAATGAGGGATATTTGGATAGGCCAGCTGACATGCTTTCTTTTTTACATAGATGCACGAGCAATCTTTGAGGCAAGACATGAAGCGTAGAGGGGAAAGAGAGAGGTTCCAAATTCAAGTCCGCGCTCTCTCAGTGGAAAATCTCACCCCCCCCCCCCTTTGATTGTGGTGCTTCCAACTTGCACGTGAAAACGATGGTAAATAATGAAAAGGGAGAAGAAAAGTTAGTATGAGAAATGTGGGAAAATGGAAATAATTTTGGGGTATGGGATTGGGATAACAAACTTAAATATATGTTCTTTCCCTCTAGGCTTTATAATTAATAATTTTTATTCTATTTTATATTGAATATTTGGACTTTAACTGATAGGATTATGTATACATACATATTAAATTAATAATGTCTTAGAGACTTATGTGAGACGAAATTTTTAATATATAGTATGATAAGATAAATGGTTGCAGTTCAACTAAGCAACCCATAACCAATCTGTTGTTACTAGGGTGATACAAGAAATAGAGATGAGAACTTAGATATTTTGTATAATCGATGCACGGAGGACCTTTATCCCGGATGTACGATAACCAACTTGTTGTTACTAGGGTGATACAAGAAATAGAGATGGGAACTTAGATATTTTGTATAATCGATGCACAGAGGACCTTTATCCCCGATGTATGATGTATTTCGAAATCAAACCACTTGAACTTAGTTTAAGATATGGAAAAATCTGCTACCATGAGAATTGAGGAAACTTAACAGACATAAACTGATATTTAAAGTAGGTTTGGTTACTGAGTAATAAAATTTAGACTTATATGAAGATAATAAGCTAAGGGAATCATAAACGTGATGGACTTTAGGTAGATTGAGTGATGAGTCAACTTCAACTTGTAAATGGAGAAGGAAAGAGATTAGATTGCACTATGATGGCATGATATTGCATATATAAGTCACATAGTGACAAGTCACTGATGACACGAAAAAAATCCCGAGCAACTAAGGATGAAGAAATAACAAAGGCCGTTGCGACCTCAGTCGCTCAAGAGATCAATCGGTGGATCAAGAAAATCAAGTGCAGACCACCAAAATCATATAAAAATCAAAGAAATACGATAGCGGTCCTGGTTATTGGATTAGCCTGGTATAGCGACCAGGGTCGGACTCAGGGAGCACGTGATGGCCTTGCGGCCTACGAAGTAGTCTAAAAAGAAATAAAATAAAAGAAATGTATTTTTGGTGGATTTTTAGTCTTTTTATAAATGTTTGTGGATTTTTCAAATATAAAGAAAATAAGAAACAATGCGAACAAGCAACTACACACAATTATTTAAGCAACCAAAAATGCTCAGAAAAATCAAACAAAAATATTTTTAAGTTTTATGGGTTTTTTACTTTTTATGATGAATTTTTGGTATTTTTGTGGTTTTTATTTAATTTTCTAAAAATAAAACAATGCAAAAAGACAACAATAATGTCGAGCCAAGCTTGGGGGACTTAGATAAAATATCTAAAAGTCCCTAAAAAGCCTGGAGGTAATTTTTATGGAAAATACAAACAACGAGCAAACTTACAGAGAAGAAATTATTATTTTGGGGATTTTAAAGACTTTTTTAGAATTATATAATATTTTAAGGATTTTTCAATTTTGATGGTTTTTATAAATCCAAAATTGACCAAAATTGGTCAGAAAATCAAACAACTCAAAAACAACAAAATCTAATTTTTTTTAGAATTTTTGAAGACGTTTTAATATTTTTTGTGATTTTTAAAACTGGAAAGTAAGATAATGGCATGTTTTTGAATTTTTAAAAATAGAAAAAGGGCTCAAAAATTTCTCAAAAATTTAGTGAAAATTTTACACTGTGGCAGGAGCCACATATCCAATTTTCACAAAATTTGGAGTTAATTTGATATTTTATTTAAAACAATGAAAAGCCCACAGTGTACAAGGACCTGATTGCAATAAAAATATCTTCAAGGGGCCTAAAAGTAACAAAAATTGGGGTCCAGGGGGTCCTGGTGCAATTTCTCCAAGAAGTCACGCGCGAGGCGCGTGTCCTGGGCACACAGGGACCTATATGCAAATACTTTAAGTCCCTGGACCAATTAGTAACACGTACTAAAGGTCCGGGGGCTTAAGTGTAAAATGCCCTCAAATTTCAACACATGTTCTAAAAAAACCACGCACATGGGCATAAGTGCAAATATGGAAACTATCAGGGCCTCTACGCAAATATCCATAAAACTCACGTGTCAGCGCACGTGTCCACAATGCGCAGGGGTATAAATGCAAATAAAATAACTATCGGGGTCCAAGGTGCAATTTATCCAAAAACAAAACAACTCTACTCTATATTTACAGGACTATATAATAAATATTAAAAACAGAGGGGCCTAAGGACAATTACCCCTTATTAACGATCCAAGGGCTGAGCGCGCGCCACGTGGAGATCCAACGGTCCAGAATAGGGGACGCCTCGCTACTGAAACCCTTGGCGCGATCCGACGGCTAGGAAGCTGCCACGTACGTGATCCGACGGTCGGGGAAAGGTGGTGCTTCTTCGTCCGGATCGAACGGTCTGGATCGACCCTCCTCACGATCGTACGGTGATGGCGCTCCTGGAATGGATGGATCGGATTGAATCTGGAGCTGGAGGACGATCCAACGGTATCTGGAGGTCGAGGAAGAACTGATGGCTGGCGACCTTCGCCGGCTCGCTGCGTGCGCTCCCGGCCTCCTCGCGGGCTGCTGAATATCGGAGGAGCTTCTCCTTGGCCTCCCGCGTCTGTAGGACGCCTCCGATGGAACAACAGAGCTCCAGAGAGCTCGGTCGACTCCGGCGGAGGAGAAGCTCCTGGGCTCGAGTTGGAGGACCTCAGACAGTTCTCGTCGTACCTGCAAAATGGCACCAGAAGACTCCTGGGTCGAGGGCAAAGTGCCTCGACCCCGTTAGCGGTGGTGGAGGTGATCGGTGCGGCGAGATGGTCGAGCTCCGGCGATGCGACGACGGAGGAGCTCGAAACCCCAGCTCCTGTGCGAGCTGGGTTGAATGGATGGGCGGAGAAGATGCGCGAGGGGAAGGCGATCGTGATGGGTGATTCCAATGGTCGGGACGAAGACTAGGGTGGTCAGAATCAAAGGTCATCGGCGACAACCTGATTTGGGCGAAAATCAAAATTAAAGACAAGGAAAGAAAAACTACGGCTACCTGGGCAGATGGGTCGACTAGGCTTGAGCTCAGGGAGCTCTGGGTCGTCGCCTCGCGGGTCGTCAAGGCTCGAAGCTCGAGCTCTACCTTCAGGCGGAGCACGACGACGCGAAGACGCCGGATCTGAGGTCCGGGCACCCTCTCCTCTTTGCGACACGGCCAACGGCGAGCTGTCACCTCGAGGATGGCAATGGAGGTCCTGGGATGGAGGATGGGGAGCCAAAAGATCCAGGAAGAGGAGGCGGAGCTCGGAATTTATACAGCCAGGGGTCCGGCTAAAATCGATCGGGTAGGGCAGCTCAGAGCGCGGACCCCGAGGCGGGCATGCTGGCGAGGGTGTCGGATCTGTCAAGAACGAGTTGGACCCTGGGTTTGGGTGTGAGGTGATCGGGTCTGGAGGGGAGAAGAGAGAGAAGTCGGGCAAAAAATCCAAACTCGTGAGAAAGAGGTCCGCAAGGGGCAGTTGACCGGAGGTCAACGTCCCTCGTGGACCAATCAGAATTTTCCAGGTCATAATTATTTAGAAATTCAAAATAAAATAGAAAAATGTCGAATTAAGAAAAACTTAAAACATAAAAATTGTTTATTTATTTATAAACTATTTTTTTGTGATTTTTAATTAAATTTTTGAAATAAAAATAGGGTATTTACAATATAGCACACTATATAGGTATATATACAACACTGATTTTTAATTTTTGATTTTTTTATTAATTATTTTTGTGCATTTTTATTCCTATTTTATATTTTATTTATTTATAGCATAAAATTAGGAATAAAATGGCATTTTTATTTTAATTTTATTATTTATATATAAGGGTGAAATAAATAGATATATAGATCTATATACATGGTATATGTACAATATTCTTTTTGGTTTTTAATTTTGTTCTTTTTATTTTATTTTTGTTTTTATGATTTTTATTTATTTTATTTACAACATAAAAGATAGAATATATACAAATTTTTAGAGATTTTGATTTATTTATTTATAAGGCTAAATAAATATAAGAGTGGGTGTATGTACATGGTGAATATGTACAAGTGAAGGTATTTTTGTTTTCTTTTTGATTTTTCTATTGTTACCTTGATTTTGTATTTACAAATATTTACAAATATGTACAAGCCACTTTTATTCTATTTTTAGAGGAAAATATTTTTATTATCTTTACAGGTATATTTACACACATGAGCCCCTATCTCTCTCTACTTTGGCTTTTATGCGGTCAGGCCCATGCTGAGCCCTCCCTTGGGATTAGGTTGCTCAATATTTATTCTAAATATTTCCCTCTTTTTCTTTTAATCTTTATTCTTTTATTTTTGCACAAAAACATGCTAATTATTACTTTTTACACCATGCATGCCTTTTGCTAATTATTTGTATTTACAAGTATCTACATGCATTTGCAAAGGTTTTTGTAGCTAAAATATAAGAATAAAGAGTGATGAATGAGTATTCATCAGTCACGTCTATGTATCTTGGGAGTAAGAAGATCATGTCTCCGAAGTCTGCACGATAAATCATACTATTGGAATCTATGTATCACAATAAGTTTAAGAGTCGCCACTTAATCATATAGTAAGGTGGCTTAAGATTACCTTTATATGCTTGATGGAACATGAATCTGGTGGTAGTTTCGTCTCTCGTACTTAGAGGTCAATTATGATTAATACCTTTGTGATGAAGAAATCAAAATATAAATAAAAAATTGCTTACTTCAATTGCCATACTTTGACATGTTATGTCTAGTAATATATTGCACATGATAAATCTTTAGTTATGAATTACATGTCATAACATTTGCTATTACTTCTTCATATTTTTTCATATCTATTTAACTACAAATAAAGTTCTATTACATCCATGTCAGCGCTTTGATGTAATTATGTTATAATTCTATGCAATCGAACATTCATGCATGATCCAAATCGATCCAGGGTGGGGTTGTTATATGTGTGTGTGTAAATATATATTCATCATATACGCGCATATATGTGTGCATAATATGTAGAAATATACATATATAAATATAAAATGTATGTATGTGTGTATGTAAATATTGAATCAAATCGAATTACTATCGAACAAATATAAGGTAATTCAAATTCGATTCATTTAGGAATCGAATCCACAAGTCAAATTCAAATTCAGCTTATTTTATTTCGAATCGAACTTTTTTGAATTTTTGTCAAACGAATCATAATCAAATTTGAATGATTCAATTCAATTGGCACCCCTACCTACAACCACCTCGCATGCACTCCTCTCAAGCATGTTGGCGCTCAGCAAAAGGGTGAGTGATACTAGTTAGTAGAGTTGCTCTAGCATGGGGAGAGAGCTTATATTTCCTTTTCACCAGTTCATGGGGGTAGTATGGGATCTGTGGTAGGCGAGAAAATAACCTGTTTGATTGACTATGCTACTAATCGATCTCTACCTCTTATTATTGTGTGTGCCTCTGGTGGAGTGTGCATGCAAAAAGAGCAAATCCTAGATAATTAAAAGGAAAATTGTCCCTCTTCTACTTAAGGATGTGTGATGCGTTATTCTCCTCAAAATGGGACCAATTCATGCAATGGATGGAAGACTTCAAATTATTTATTTCAAGATCCAAGATGCTAAAGAAGATTCAAAGGGTTTTTTGAGAGAATTCTCCTTGCAGATGAGAAAGATTGGTAATTCATCTACAAATTGTATATCCATAATCTTCAAGGAAGAGAAAGATTCCTTTAATAAGCCTTCCAGTACAACTACTTTATTATTGTGACAGTCAAGATGGATACAATGCCTATGAATAGGGAAATAGGGTCTCCTTGACGCACTCTCCTCTCTCCTTTCAGGTTTAAAGAAAGCCACCGAGTCACCGTTGACTATCATGGAGAACTCCGTCGCTCTCATAATCACAAGGATCCAACATCTAGATTTGAGATGCGTTCACGGTGGAGGCTACCCTTGTATTTTCGAGTTTTCCCTAAAATCTTTGAGTTTTCCCCAAGGTTTTCCCTCCAAAACCCTTATTTCAAACTCATGGGTCCCACCATCTATTTTTCATTATTCATCGTGCAGAGCCCATCTAAAAATCACTCTTTCTCATTTAATTCATCAAATCATCTATTTCTCATTCATGCATACAAAAAAATAGTATAGTATACCATCTTGTCATCTAAAAACTATAAAATACTTAACTTCTAATCATTTTTTCAAACTTCAATACAATCACAACACAACAAACCCTGTCAACAGTAAAATCATATATTCAAATATCAAAATATATATATAAAAGATTATCCAGCAGATAACTTACTTTTAGGGTTGAATATCTCTGTCTGATAACCTCCGAACCAAACGTCCCTTAAGGTTTCTGCAATTAAGTCTAGTTTGGTTAATATAAAATTCCTTATGAAAGCCTATTTTGATACCCATTGTTTTTTTTTGTGCTAACTCACCAAGTGGAAAACAATCTCAGATATTATAAGTGGATTTGCCTCTGATAAAGGCGCAATGGGTTGATGGTATGGAGACCCTCAGCTCTGGGCTCCATATATTTGCTAGGACCGACTTTTTTTTAATCCTAATGGGTAATTAAATGAAGATAATTGGTCAGTGATTATCAATCATGTTCTGATCTCCTGATTTTTATATATTAGCATAATTTTATAGCATTGTTGATATGGCGCAATTCATCCAGGAATACTTTTTTCCACAGTAGATTAATATAGTCATACTCAGTATAATAAGTAAGCTAAATGTGAAACAGAGTAATACTCACTAGGGGTGTTCAAAATATCAAAGTCAAACAGGTACCCTATTCGACTCTGCTATTTTGACCTTAAGGTCATGTTCCGTTGGAGGTTTAACTTCCCTTGGGGAATTTACCCCTAAAAACTCGTTATTTCTCTCCCTTATGGGGTCCCCTCCCTCCCTTTTTTGTATGCATTAAATAAATCAATTCTCTTTCATCTATTCCATCAAAAATATATATATTATACCATCATATCATCTAAAAATTATAAACTGCTCAACTTCGACCTACTTTTCCAAACTTCAATACAATCGCATTACAATAACTACTCAATTTTCCAAACTTTAATACAATCACATCACAACAAACACATTCAACCCCTAACCCTCTATCCAAACACAGAAATGGTTTACCCTCCCTCAGTTTGACAAGGGCTAACCCGGCAACCAAACGCACCCTAAGTTCATGGGTATCGGAGTAAAGATATCTTGCTCAACCTTTATGACCTGATGGAAAATCTACTGGGAAAATCGGGTACACGTTTGGGTATCACCCAACTTGGATGCCTCGTACACCCACCCCTGCAGTCCCATCTTCTTCCTTTTAACTCATGACACATGTGTGCTTCACATGGGTTGTGTTACGAATCGTAATAAATACAATCAATGACGCAAGCACGAAAATCCACGGATTTACAAGGTTCACCTGTAAGTGGACTACGTCCTTGGCTGGCAACGATCGATTTTCACAATGTGGAGAAAGAAGAATCCATATAATACAAAAAACCCTAGCTTTGAGGGACTTATATACTATGCCTATACAAATGGATCCCTAAACCAACCAGCGAGACCACCATCTTGTTGGAGTATGGCACGGCAGGAGGGAGTGCACACGACGATTCTTCAATCTGGATCAGATGGTTAGAATTCAAAGCATATCAACAGATTGGAAGGTTAATGGAAGAGATAGATCAATCATAAAAAAAGTAATTTTAGCCATAATTTGTATATTATCGTGGACGGTTGTTGTTATATTTTGTATGGCTTTACTCGTCGATGGAGCAAAATATAGTGATAATTAGTATTATATTTGTTGGGATACATAATTCCAATTAAATTATCCACTTACAATTATTATTATATGGATAAAATGAGGCTGCCCCCATTAACTCATCCGTCCTGATTTTTCTCATTTTATATTTTTAAAAAAATAAATCCATAAATTTCATTATTATATCCTTATTTATGTCATTCAAGTTTCGTGCGAAACGGAGACTCCTACGACCTCCATCCAGCAGTTGAAATCAACTCCATCTGGTACCCATTAGAATCGGCATTGTTGAAGAATGGTCTTGGTGGGCTATGTTTAGTGCCACATCTTGGAGCGGTGACTTTTGGTCACATTGGTGGGGCTATATAAAGAGCCCCACACCCATTGTAACTTTTGAGAAAGACGAATGCAAAATCAGCCCTTTGAGGCGGTTCTCCCGTGGTTTCATCCTGCTCCCCACGGAGTAGGGTTCCACGTAAAATCAAAGTCTTCATTTATTTTGTTCTTGCTTTGATTCGCTTCCGCATTTTATATTTCAACATGGTATCAGAGCCGGTCGATTCTTGTTGATTTATTGTTGAAGATTTATGTACTTTTATTTCAAGATTCGAGATTTGATTTTAGGGTTTTTTTTTCAAACCCTAATTTTGCAAAGTTCTTGAAGTTGGAGATGTCGTGATGATTCAGTGATCGAAGCTTCAGGCGGAGGTTCCCAAAGCAAGCGAGGGAATCCTTTTCATGGAAGTTCTCTTCCTCGTGCTGGTGATCCCTCCGCAATGCCGCACGAAAAGGGCAGCCTGTAGGGAGTATCTTCCTCCCTCACAACTCCTGGTGGCGCAGCAGCCCCGATCTCTCCCCCGAGCAGCATGCCCAGTTCTCGCTTCGTTACAGTTCATCCACCTCCAGCCGCATATGACGGCGAGGCAACTCCCACGCGCGCGAAAACTCCTGGCTGCGATCTCGCACGGCGGCTGGCCATGCGCCTGCCCCCTGACCTCTCGCCCTCGCGCGCTCCAGCGCGGCGCCGCTTGCGGTGCGCCTCCTGCCCAAGCCCGTGCCGCCTCCTGCGCGGCGCTCCCTTGCGCGCCTGCAGATCGCGGGGAGCATCCCATTCCACTGGCGCCGGCATTTATTGAGTAAGGGATTCCCACATAACCCTATTTTTATTTTTATTTTCCTTCCCTGGTTGAATGGTGAGGGTCAATGGCCCGTTATTTAAAAAAAAGGAAGGGGGACATCCTGCTGTAACCTTTAAAAAAACAAAAGAGAAAAGAGAGGGAGGGGGATTGATGGCTGTAGTAACAATATTTTTTTGACTGGACAGAAAAAAGGAGAGGGGGTTGATATTGAAAAATGATGAAGAATGGAGGTGTGAAAAAAATCAAAAGAGATGACAGCCATACAAAAAAAGGCTGTGTTAAAAATAGGAGAGTTGCTTTGTGAAAAAAAATGAGGGGTTGTGTGAAGTTGTGGTGAAAAAAAATGTGAAAAATGAGATTGAAAAACAAAACAAAAAAGATGAACACAGTCCAAAAAAAGAGTTGGGACTGAAAAAAAAAAGAGAATTTCTTGTTGATCCTTCATTGTTCTCCCAACTTGATCGTTTTCGACAAGTTTGGGAGAAAGGGGGAGTGATGGGTAGAGCATTCCATGCTCTATCATTGTTGGGTAGTGGAGTCTTCCCTACCATTGTTTGAAGTGTTGGGTAGAGGTTTCTAAGCACTACCATTGTTTGAGGTGCTCTATTTGAGTACCTATATTTTGTGGAGTTCTCCAGAGGGAGACTCATTGTTTGAGGTGCTCTATTCGAGTACCTATGTTTTGTAGTGTTCTCCAGAGGGAGACTCATTGTGTGAGGTGCTCTATTCGAGTACCTATATTTTGTGGAGTTCTCCAGAGGGAGACTCATTGTTGGCTCCATTCTCTAGCGGTCGTGAACTCCACTATGTATGGATATTCCCACGGCATGTTTTCATGGCCGTGAACTCCAATATGTATGGATATTCCCACGACGTTCTTGTTGGCCCTTCGGAGTGATGGAGCAGTCTTCGATGAAGATACGTTGCGGGCCGAAGTACTCCATGATGAAGACTCAATTGCTGATCAAATATCTCTGCAGATCATTATTCACACTCGAGTCTTTAGTCCCTCCTCACCAACATGACATGAAAGCATCGTCTTCGGCAGCAATCGACAGCGTGTGTTGAGTTGACATTGTATGCTTTTCATGTGCTTTATATATGAGTGGGTGCATTCTTTTTGTTTATCCAAGCTTCGCATTGCATGCTTAGCTTGAGGGGGAGTGTTGAAGAATGGTCTTGGTGGGCTATGTTTAGTACCACATCTTAGAGTGGTGACTTTTGGTCACATTGGTGGGGCTATATAAAGAGCCCCACACCCATTGTAACTTTTGAGAAAGACGAATGCAAAATCAGCCCTTTGAGGCGGTTCTCCCGTGGTTTCATCCCGCTCCCCACGGAGTAGGGTTCCACGTAAAATCAAAGTCTTCATTTGTTTTGTTCTTGCTTTGATTCGCTTCCGCATTTTATATTTCAACAGGCATCAATTGGAACGGGTTAAGTCGACTTGTGATCCAGTAAGGATGGGTTGCGCGGGTCAATAAGCGAACGGAACAAGTACCCGCTTCATGAACACCTCTGAATTTTGTGCCCACACTGGATGCTTAGATGCTTAGCATCAAAGTCGAGTACCATAACAAACCTGAGTGCATGAAGAAGCAAAATAGGAATTTTACCTCCGATGAGAGAGATGGCCATGGTGGGCTTAATTCACACTAATCTTGATTCCAGAGGGAGAAGGTGATGAAATATCCAGCACGTGATTATAGCCTTTACACGTGTCCCGTTCTGGGCCGCGCATATCTTATCCTCCCCTGCCTTAAATTTCCACACTTGGAGCCTTATCGTATAGGTGGTGCGTATTATATATACATCTCCTACTCAGTAACCTGCACTCACATTAAGTGAACGCAAATGGGTGGAATCAAGTCAGTTCTAATGACTCTCTCCTCTCTGTTTCTTCTCCTTCTTCTGCTCTCCTCCTCGTTCCACCTCGCAGTCGTCTCTGCCAGAGAACTGCGGGGTCCGATCATACTTCCTGGTGAGTTAATTACCCCCAGACACAGTTACCGTTCTAATTAACTTTTAGATGACAACTGTTAAGAACTTCACATGGACATCGATGTAATGCAACTGGTCTCATTTCCGTCCTCTATCTATTGAGACGGCAATGAGTTTTCTGCACGGACGAAGATGCAGCAAGTGACATATAATTGATTATTTTTTTTAAAAAAAAATCATGCACTGCCATATATACAGTTGTATATATACCCAACTTCTATCTTCGATCCGAACTCGTAGATAAGTAAAGCTATTGAAATTAATTGCAATCATCATCATCAACATATTTGCAACAGATTCCTGCTATTGCTGCGAATTTGTTGGAACGCATTGCGCTGTGCGGTGCTGTCACCAATCATGCTGCGATTAATGATGCTTGAAAGTTTAAAGCTTGAAGCTTAGAAGATGGAATTAACTTTGGGGATCATCCAGCGGAATTTAATCTCATCTGCCAACGTAACAGTTTGCTAAATGCTTTAGGTCTTATAATAAAAAGATTATCTGTGTACTACTGTAAACTTTGAGAGTTTTGTGATGGATGTGTGTGTTTGTGTGTGGTTATATTTATAAGGTTACTTCAACTGGAATCTGTCTGGTCGGACTAAATGTACTCCATGAATGGTAGGAAATACTAAGATCTCAAAGGGATGTTAGATTATGTGCCAGGGTGTTCAAAGCTTTTTGCACTGCAGTGTCGCTTTCTTATTTTTATCATGACATCATACAACGCATCACATCATCAGCAGACATGGAATGGAAAAATTAAAATCCAAGATTTTCCTTCGAATAATAGAGGTGGAGCAACAGCAGCAGTAGGTCCCTTTCTAGTGAAGAGGCGTCTGATATATGCATCGGTGGGGAAACCTGACAAGGAGATCTATTTGCCAATCATGGGGAGTTTGCCCGCACAACCAACTGGATGGAAATGGATTGACACACAAATCTTTGTTTATTTTTCAACATTTTCCTTTTTTTGTGGAGGCTTTGCGGCTGCAAGCACTGCAACAAAAACTGGCCTGCATCAATGAACAATTTGGATATCCATTCTTCAGTCACTGCCCAGAGCTCCTGTCCAGTTTATTCTCTACTCCTCGCGACTTATAGAAGATAGACTTGCACCCTTCAAGGAGCCTTTAAAAAATCACCTTCTCCGTCTATATCCTAATTCCATTCATTTAATATCCCCTCGGTATCAAGAACATAAGAGATGGTTATTAGTTGCGAGGTATAATCTTATTTCGTCTGTCTGACCAGAGTCTTACGTAGGGTACAATGGTGAAGGATAGCAAAATGACATTGGTCTCTGTTGAACAGGGGTTTGAGCAGGTCGATCTGGTACTCCAGATAGGGCGAGAACACCATTACTGAGGCAACCAATCATAAACCCCAAGGTTCAGACAACAATCAACCCACACAAGATAATTAAAGCAATCAAAGTGAAGTGAGTCAAAATTTATTATAACTCTACAACAGATGTATAGCGATAAGCAATAGAGTGTCGAACACAAGAAGTAAAAAGGAGCAAAGAAATTGAGCAACCTACTTAGGTGTTTTTGTGTACTTTTGTTTTTAATTGTTTTTGTTGGTTTTTGAGATTTTTTAATTTTATGGGTTTTTTATTATATATATTTATATTTTTGGATTTTTTAAATTTTTACTTTCTTTCCTTTTTTATAGTTTTTAATTTCTTTTCCTTTGTAAGATATTATAAGGATATATATAATGATATGTATGATATAAATACTATATATATGGTATAGATATAAAAATTTCAAAAAATTATAAATAAGAATTGTCCTTTTATTTTTTAAGGTTTTAAAATATATTTGAGGTATTTATAGATACTAATAATAATATAATAGGTATATAAGTATTATATAGCATATATAGTCTAGATAGGTTTTATATTTATAAAAATAGCTCAAAATATCCTAATTTTGCAAAATGAAATACGGGTGCCTTTTTTCTATATTTTTGTGAATTTTTATGTAATTTTGCTAATTTTTAGGCATTTTTAAAGTCTGAAATATAGCAAAATAGGGACTTAGTAATTAGGATGAAAGTTTTTGGATTTTAAAAATAGATAATAGTATCAAAAATTTCCAAAACTAATTTTGATATATACTATATAATATAGATAAAAATATATAGTGCAAAAATATTTTCTTGAAATTTTATACGATATTTTGCCAATTTTTTAGGGTTAGGAGGGTTTTTCATTTTTTAAGGTTTTTCTCTTATTTTTTGTGATCTTTGGTCTGGAGTGATAAAATACAGTGACAAATACATACTCTAATTATTTGGAATTTTTAAAAGCTATTTTATATTTTTTTATTTTTATAGCTAGACAAGGAATAAATAGCTCCAAAAATATGTTTAATAAATGGAAAAATGCATGGAGGTGCTAAATAAAAATATGGTGAATATCAGAACAATATCAAGCATTCAACAAATTTTTTCCATAATTTTTTATGTTTTGGAGCTATTTATAAAAATAAAAATACATAAATAAAATAAAATAACCTAGTAGGGATATATTAGCAATAAAATATAAGTACAAGGTGTCATGTGCAAATAACCCCAAAATATTACAATAATATTCAAATTTAAAATACTAAAATGAAATACACGAACCTGGAAGGTTATGCCTGTAAAATGTTCACCTCATGTGGGGTACCACGTGAGGTGACCTAGCATGGACCTAACTACAATAAGTGAAAAGTGCGAGGGCTCAGTTGTAATTTTTACACGTGTTTTTAAATGTAACTTAATATTTACAAGACCAAATTAAAAATACAAAAAGGCAGGAGCTTTAATATGAAATTTAGCTCCGGATAGGTGCTGATCAACGGCTGGGTGGGCTTTACTTAGCAACGTGTCGCACGATGGACAGTGGATACCCCTTCGTTGGCGGACTCCTAGGATTATTTCATTGTTAGGGATCTAATGGTTGAAAGTGTGGATGATCCGACGGTTGTTGTGCTCCTGGAGGACATGGTCTTGATCGAACGATCATTGGGGATCCTGGAAGAACATCCCAAGAACTGTGCCTGGGTGAGCTTCAATCCTTAATTCCTCGCAACTCCGACGATTCGTTTATTGCTCTGACAACAATAGAATGTTCATGAGAGTCTTTCGCGTCTTCAGGTGGGATTCAGAAGTGTTCAAGTTCCATAGACGAGGACTAATGTCTAGGCTTTTGTAAGAGTCTAATGTGGTCTACGCAAGGTGAGACCTACACTATCGCTGAGGCGACCACTCACAGAACCATTAGAACAATCAACAATCAACCCACACAATCAAGTAACCAATTAAAATGAGGGGTTAAAATTTATTATAACCCCATATATAGTTGTATAGAGGAAGTACGTATAAGGTATCGAATACATGGAGCAAGGGGAATATACAACAAAAATTGGCAAAAAAAGACAATGTTTGTTTTGGAGTTTTTACAAAAAAAAGTATTTTTAATGGGTTTTTCATATTTAATTTTATGATATTTTCATTTATAAATTTTTTATTTTGTTTTTTTATTTTTAAATTCTTATATTCTTTTTATATTTCTTGATTTTTAATTCTTTCTTTAATAAATAGAGGTAATAAACACGCACAGTGATATATAGATAACATAATAGATAATAGGAATAGATATATATATATATAGAAAAAACATAAAATACCCTAAGTATAGTGTTTTTATTTTTTAAGGGTATTAAAAATATTTTTTGTATTTTTAATAATTATAATAATTATTATTACAAAAGAAGTAAATATATGTATAAATATACAATATAGATAGTATATATATATGCCTACAAATACTCAAAATGCACAAAATAAATTCTTTTTTATCTTTTTTATATTATTTACTATTTTTTGTATTTTTCTCAGAATTTTTGCAAATTTATTTTTATTTGTAAGCGACTAAAAATATGAAAACAGTGAACAACAATATATAGCCAACTTGTTTTGGATTTCAAAAATAGCTAAATAGCTCAAAAATTCCTAAAACTAATCTTAATGGGTGATATTATAATAAATAAGATATAGAAATAGAAGATTCAATTTTTGGATTTTTTTAGTGATTTTTTATAACTTTTTAGGGTTAGAGAGGGTTTGCAATTTTATGTTTTTCTTTTGAAGTTTTTAGTGATTTTTGGTCTGCAGTTGTAAAATGCTATAATAAATAACCCCTAAATTTTTGGAATTTTTCAAAACATTTTGTGATTTTTATAGATTTTTTAATGCAAACATGGAATATATGCCATGTTTTTGAATTTTTAATTATGAAAATATTTCAATTTGTCATGCGAAAAATATATGTTCAATAATATGCCAGACACTTAAAATAAAATTCCCGCAATTTTTAGATGTAAAATGGTATTTTTAATGCAAGAAATAAAGGAAGTAAAAATACAATTCTAGTTGGGACTAAATGCAAATAAAAATAAATAAAAATGTAATAAGGAATGAAAAGTTCATGGGCCTCTAAAAAATGTTTCCCAAAATATTTAATTCATTCGATAGGGTACATATGTAATTTACAAAACACATCTGGGCATACATGCAAAATTTCTAAGATATTTTGAACCGAATCATAAAGTTACTGGACTAAACACTAACATATAAATACAAGGGGTCCATGTAGAATGCCTGCCACCTCATGTGTATGGGCACGTGAGGTGACATGGCAAGGGACCAGACTACAAATAAAATAAGTAGAGGGGTCTACTTGTAAAATAACCAAAATTTTTTACACTACATAAGAAAGTTTATTAACTAAAGATAAAATACAAAAGGGGGGGATATGTAGCGAAATTGCCCGCTAAAGGCATTGGTCGACGACCCAGATCTTTTCACTTGAACACGTGGCGGCTCCTCAACAGTGAATACCCCTTCGTAGATGAAGGATGATGATTAGAACTTGGTGATCAATTGAATGCTAGATAATGCATAGATCCAATGGCAAGGGTTCAGTCTGGAGCTTCTCTCTGATCGGATGGCTCCTACTCGTCTAGAAGAACATGGACGAACAAGGTGCACGAACTCCTTTGATTGGCCACATCTCACAGCTCTGATCACTTGGAAGCCTCCCAGGTTTCACAAAGTGGAGCTGGAGGTCTTCCGTGTTGGCTGGAGGTTTCAAGGAGCTCTGGTACTGCAAGATGGGTCTTAGAGGGTTGATGAAGGACGGGCTCCTAGAATGCCTTCGACTAGTCAAAAACCAACCCATATGGGGTTCTCCAGGCCCATGACTTGCATGGTTAGATGTAGAAGAGAAAAGAAATGCAACTGGGTTGGTTTGGGGTAGTTGAGGAGCAGAAATGGAGTGTGGTAGAGGTGCTTCGGTGGACGGTTGAGAGGGAGCACCGTTTGCTCGATCTAGAGTGGATCGAGGGAGATGGAAATGCATGGGATGCTCAGAACGCGAAGGGAAAGATGATGGAGGTGTCAGGTGCGGCTTGATATAGTTGGAGAACTCGAAACAAAAGCTCTGACGAACTTCGATTTGAGAATTTTATGAAATAAAATATGAAAGCAAGCTAAATTAAATCCTAAACTAGACAATCTATCATGCTAGGCATAAAAAGAGCTAAAGAAATTAGGGCTCGACCTGCGAATGAAGGAGCCAAGGTGGAGCTCCATCAGGCTTCAACGATGCTCGGATCTCCTCCTCTGAGCTTCTTCCTCCACACCAAACGCTTGGGCGAAGCAGCTGTTGTCATCAGCGACGTTAGGAACCGGAAAGATAAGGGATTTCGAAGCTGAAATGGGATCACAACCAAATCGAAGAAGGTGGAGGGTATATATACAGGCATGCATTTGACCACGGATCCTAGTCACAGCAGTGATCCGTCGATCGAGAAAACGAAGGGCGTGAAAGACCAAAGATCGATGATTAAAAGTTGACAAGGAATCAAGTCGAAGGGATGATAGGGAAATCAGGGAAAATCAAGGAAATCGGGCGGTCAGTCGTTCTGACAGCCCTAGGGAGCAGGAGCGGGGGCTCAGTTGATCGACGGGTCAACCAAGGACCCGCTCCCATTGGGCCACGTCAGCTGCAAAAGAACAAAATTAGAATAAAAATTAAAATAAATCAAAATAAAATAGTAGGTGATTTATTTAATTTTTGATTAAAACATAAATTTTATTTATAAATTTATGTGGTATTATAATATGATTTTTATTTATTTATTACAACTCAATTTATTGTAGGTTACTTTGTACAAGTATAAATATATGTAAATTTACCTATATAGTATGTATTTTATTTTTATTTTCTAGTTTAACTTTTATTATTTTATATACATAATTTATATATTTATAACTTATTTAAAGATAATTAAATATATTTTATTATATTTTTCTGAGTTGAAATGTACACTTAATTAATTATAGGTATTAATTATATAAGTATAAGTATATTTCATCTATGTATTATAGTATATATATTTATTTTAAAGTATTTTTAATTCTTTTGTTTTAGTTTGTTTATGTACATATGTTATAAATAATATTTATAAATTTATAAAAAATACAAAAGTACAAAAAACATAGAGAATGAATAATAATTATTTTATTCAGGTATAATGTACAATAGGGGTCTAAAACCTAACTTTTACCTCTTAACTCCAAATTAAATGAAACCACCTTCATTAAATAGCTTACTAAATTACATACAATTAAAGTGATTTTGGTGAATTTTGAGTTCATATGGATAAGATACAGTTCTGTGATGTTTGAATTTTATATTTTTATTTGGAGTGTATAAAGCACATTGCGTATTATTTTTGCCTAAAATAAATTTTGTATTTTTTAATGTATTTTTATCTACAACATTCATGACAAAGTTTATTGATTTGATGTATAAATAATAAAGAATAAATAGGTCCCAAATTGGACTTATTGATGAATTGAATATTAGGGTTTTATTGTATTTGTGGCCTTTATTTCATCCTAAATTATTCCTTATCGACCAAGTCATCATGATGCCTAGGTTTCAAGGTTTAGGGCCATTCAATACCTATGGCATTTGATTTCGTTTTCTTTTCTTTTATTTCCTTTATTATTTTATTTTTTCCTTTAAATATAGTATTTTGTACAATTTTTACTTTGTAAATAATATATGTTAATTTATATAGTATAATGTTATATACATGCATTTATATAGGGTTTAAAGGCCAAAAAAATCAATAAAGGTGATGAAATGAAGATTCATCAAGGACTTGGAGCTTGAGGTGTTCCGCGGGACTTAGAGCTCAAAACAGAGCTTCAAAACTCTGCTCCACATGTCTCTTTGGCCCTTAGTATGCACAAAAAGGGAGCATGGCTCGAGGCTATCCTCCTCGACCCAAAATGAAACTGAAATGCTTGGGAAATAGAGGTGCAGAGAGCTCTGGCAGACGACGACATATAGAGCTCTGATATCTTGATTCCTTGTAGGAATCAGGTTGAATGGATGTGGTTTTTGTGAAACAGATGGAGGGGAGCAAGATGTAGGTGGTTATGGGTCGAAACAGGGTTTGTATCACGATATTTTTGACCTGGAGCTCGAGCTCCAACCAAACGAAGGATTTAGATATCATAAAATCCTACTGCCTAATTGACAAAACCAAGGGTTAATCTAAGCTATTGGAATGAAATGCGTCGTAAGAAACTAAAAACTACAGCTCTTACATAAGGAATGGAGAGCAGGGAATAGACACCTGAGCTAGTCTCCGGTGAGCTCTGGATCACCACCTCAGGTCACATTTCTCCGCACCAAGACCTCCGTAAGCTTTTTATTTTCACTAGCAAGCTCAAACATCATGAAGCTTGGGGTTACATATCATGAAGAGGGAACAAACTTCAAAAAGAGAAGTGGGTGCTTTATTTATAAACAAACGAAGATGGAACTTTGCGATAGAGATAGTGGCTGATTCGATGAGGATCGATTAGATCCTTAGCTTGGGCATGAATTAGGGAGATCAAAAATCCAATTTTTGTCAGCGCTCCATGGCAGGCTATGAGTGTATCGAGTGGGAATTAAGGCAGAAATTGGGGTGTCTGACAAGTTTATCGCTCGAGAAGGAGAGAGGGTGTAGTTGACCTGGGGTCCACGAATGAAGGAATCTAGTTGGTCTACGTAGACCAACCAGAAAATAAGGGCAAAGATTAACCTTATTAAATCAAAATAAATTAGCAGATGATTTTATTCTTTTTTTTGTTAGAACATAAAAAATAATTAATATTTTATGTAACATTTTATTTTGATTTTTATTTATTTTTACAAGTTGATTTATTATATGTTAATATTTACAGGTATACTTATAGGTATATTTACATGTATTTATACTATTTTATTTTTATTTGTAGTTTATATATTATTCTTATATTTACATATTTTATATATTATAACTTATTTAAATACATTTTTACATATTTTTACATATTTTTATGATTTAATTTATTCACTTGAATAAATATGTGCATATATTATATATGTATAGTTTGCTTATATATAATAATCCAATATTTGTTTTAATGAATTTCAAATGTTTTATTTTATTTTTATCATGTACATGTATTTTAAATAATATTTATATGTTTATAAAAATACATGAATTTAAAAATATAAAGAATAAATATGGTGATAATTTTATATAAATATATTGCATAATGAGGGTCCAAAAGCCAACTTTTGCATTATGATAATAAGTGCCTAGCAAACACTTATGATAATAAGTTAA
This sequence comes from Ottelia alismoides, assembly GCA_037367405.1. NCBI lineage: Eukaryota > Viridiplantae > Streptophyta > Magnoliopsida > Alismatales > Hydrocharitaceae > Ottelia > Ottelia alismoides. Next base: position 215,678 of record JAZKJV010005656.1, on the reverse strand, counting down.
GAAAAAGAAGAGGAATAAATTGGATTAATTTTAACTTTAAACTTATCTTCGTAAAATCAAAGTTTAGAGCTCAATCAGACCTTTGGATTTTAGGTTTTGTCGGAGCCTTATTGGGAAGCGGACTTGAAACTCAACAGCCTTTAAGAACCATAATACTCTACCCAAGTCTCATCAAAAGCTAGGTCAGAACAAGTCTATTTCATACACACTCCTTTATAACTATGAGTATATCTTGTACAGTGTCAATGATATGTAGCTCCTTGATGAATCTACGATTCTCATTCTTTATTCTTTTTTTATCCTTCTCTTTTAGCAAAAACACATGTGAATATGTGTAAATCCAATAAATTATCATTGTACATAATATTGTTAATAATGTATAATTAACACATATTTTTCCAAAATAAAAGAGTAAAGAGGAAAAGAAAAAGAAAAGATGGATGTAATTATGTAAAATGTACAAACTGACCCAAACCCCGAGAGAAGGTCAATTATTGACCTGATCGACAAGGAATAAAGTAGGGGGAGATAGGGTCTATGTACATTCATAAATATGCATTCTATGTACGCATCATTCTTATACTTTATTCATCAATAAAAAGACTTCAAAGTAAATTATTTTCTTAATAAAACTTGTAAATAAAAATGTTTTCTAAATAACAAAAATAATTGCAACATGATTTGTTGTACATGATGCAAATAATACCACTCATAAAAAGCCACAAAACAAGAACTTAAAAGATCAATTCTGGCTCCATATGAACTCAAATTATTCCAAAATCATCTTTATTGGAGTCTAAATTAAATTATCTTTTAAAGGTGGTTCCATAAATTTTGGAGTTATAGTATGGAAGTTGGATTTTTAAGTGTATTGTACAATTAGATAGCACTTATACATGTATATATATACTAAATCATACTTTATGCATATTGTATTTTAAACACTTGTACATACTCCTAACAACAAATAAAAGTAAAATAAAAATTAGAAAAAAAAACAAATAAAATAAAAATAAAATCAAAAGTTCATTGAACGAAAGCCACACTTGTGCATATTGTACATAATGCCTATTTATTTAATAACTTGATTTCATTTGTAAAAATCAAATAAAAATTCTTTTGTACTCCTTGATGAATATGTGATTCATCACTTTAAAAGTTGAAAATAGAGCTTCATTCCCGAGCATTTAGCTGCATATTTCCATCTACTATGCCTTATTCGTATTCATGCATTTACAATTAATTTTCGCAATTTAGCATCGTATTAGCATTAAATAAGGAGCCAAATTCACTTGTACATATTCACCTGTATATTAGCCAAATTCACTTATTTATATCTATTTTATACTAACTCCAAATCCAATGAAATCAACTCTATAGTATATATATTACTAACACTAATAAAGAAAAAATATCAAAAAAATGCCAACTTGTAAAATTGTCCAATAAAATCCGAGCCCTAGTTTGAGACTAAGAACCTTAAAATGTGCATATCTCTCTCATACAGTAACTGATTTGGGTGAGTGACCTTCAAAACAAGACCAATTTCATAAAAATCAGAGTTCATATGTGAAACTTGGGTTTTGTGCCCCTATTGTAAATTGTACATATTGACCAAATACCCCTTATTTTATATTTTTATTAAAAATCCAAAAAACAGATTAAATTTAAAATATTCCTTTCATATTTTCTCTAACTTTATTTTGATTTTTCTCTTATTTAAAAATGACAATAAAATCTGCAAAAATACAGTATTTTATTCCTATAAGGTACCTCCAAAAATACACTTTGTACAGATGACTTCTTTTGATTTGTGATCCTTCATAAAAGTTGTATATCTCATTGAGACTATCAACATTCGTGTTGAACACTTTTGATTTGACCCCTTTTGCTATTTATTTTTTATTTGATTTTTGATTTTTCTAGGAGCGACACGTGGCGGGTCCTAGAGCTACCACGCGTCACCCCCATTATTTATTTATTTTATTAATTATTTATACTACATTATTATTTACTTATTTATTTTATTTATATTTATATATTACTTTAATTATTTATTTTAATTATTTTCTTTAATTATTTTATTTACTTATATTTTAATATTTTAATTATTTAGTTATTATTACTTTATTTAATTTTATCATTATTTTATTTATTATTATTCAATTAAAAAAGAAAATTATGTGCCGCATGGTTGTGCCCCCTGCGTGCCATGTGGCACCTTGCCCCCTCTTCCTCTCTATCTCTCTCCTCGCACACACCTCTCTTCTCTCTTTTTCTCTCCCTCTCATGTACTCCCGCTCTCTCTCTCTCTCTATCCTCTTTTATCTCTCCCTCACAATCCCATGCAAGCCACGTCTTTCTCTCTAGCCTCCCCATCCCGCGCCTTGCGCAACTGCCCGCCCACACCCTCACACACCATCCTCTCCTGCTCGCGCAACCCCTGCATACGTACCCATGAGTTGTGCAACTGTCCCCCATGTCGCCCAACTCCTTCGAAACCCATGCCAACCCATCCTACAAACCACCCCCATCCCTTTCGTTGCAAACCATCTGCCGATAAAGAGAGAAACAAAGGCCCAGCTCTTCCGTTCTTCTAGTGACAACAGACGAACGTCGATCGAGTGACGATGACCTCCAAACTCCAAGCGAGATCCAAGGGAGAATCACCTCCTTTTATACAGTCGTATACCTCTATTGTCCAGCTCTGACAAGCCGATCGTCGAGCAAAGAAAGTTGAGCTCCATCGAGCTTAGCATCATAGGCATCCGATCATTTCATCGTGTAAATCCTCTGAACTCTTATCTTCTTCTTCGTCCCCTGGCTTTTGCTTCTACTTATTGATGAATGTGAAATCCACCTCTTTAATATCGATGAATTGTAGTATAGGAGGTGAAAATCGGTCGATCAAAAACCACAAACTTTGAATGTTGTGGAGTAATTTTAACTTGGTAAGTGTACCAAGGTCGAACTCAGGGAACGGTGATTTTTAGTAGCGTGGTTTTAAATCAAATTAAATAATTAATTAATGCTTGATTAATTTGTGTGTTTGCAAAAATATACAATGCGAAGATGTGAATGTTATGCACAGAAAATGAATGGGAACACTAATTCAGCTCAGGATCTTGTGATTTTGCACGATTTAAATCCTCAATTCTTAACTTCAATTAATCATCAAATATTATCACAGATCGAATAATAATGTAACCAAGAAAATCAATCGACTCCAAGTTCACAGATAAAATGACTTTTCTAAGTTAATAGTTGATCACCCAAATAGAGAGTCAAAAATATTGGTCCTCAATTCAATCCCTGTAATGATTAGGAATAATCAACAATAAAACAAGGGATTAATCAAATTAAAATCCTCAACGGAACTCCTGCAACAGGTTTATCGTTCATTTCTCAAGCACAAGTATGTCAAAATTGAGCCCGCATGTCAAATTAGATTCTTGAAGAATAATTGATAGTAAACAACCTCAGATCTGTCCACAAATGATGCTAAGTTGTAGAGCACGGAATTAGCTTCGAAATGACATATTATATGCTAAAATCAGAGTCCGTATGACAAAGATATGATAAAATGAAATTCCAGGGACTAAAATGTAAATAAAATAAAGTTTACTTTGCAAAAAGGTCCCTGAGAGGACTTATCTGTAAATTGTAGAAACTTTAGGGGTTCCTCTGTAATTTACCCCTGGCGGGGGTATCTCTGCAATTTCTGAAAAGGCCAGGGGCTTCGGTGCAATTTTCCCACGCGCGCGTGCGAAGCACGTGCGCCCATGAGCTTCGGATACGGGGCAAAGGCTCGGGTGGCCCGAAGCAGAGGTTCGGGCGCCAAGGCTCAGGCTCGGACGCCCGAGCCTACGTGGCGGACAGATGTCGCTTCGGGGATCCGAGCCAGAGGCTTGGTCCCGAGGCGGAAGCTCGGTGGCCCCGAGGCAGAGGCTCGGATGCCCCGAGCCTAGAGGTGAGGGGCTGCTGACGTGGCACTTCGGGGACCGTTGGATCAAGGGCTATTAGCCCTGATCCAACGGCAGCTGTGTGTTGGGGCTGATCTGGGCGGAGGCGGCGGGCGAGCTGCCCCTCGGCCGACACACGGCGCGAGGGGTGGCGCGGGGTGATTCCGACGATGGTGGAGAAGCACGGCGGAGGCGCGGGCGGGGCTCGGTCGGTGAGGCTGCTCCTCGGCCGACACACGACGCGAGGAGCGGCGAAAGGCGCGAGGGCGATGGCTGGTCGCGGCCCCAGGAGGTGGTGGGCGAAGGGGCGGCGCAGCAAGTCGGAGATGCTCGGAGGTGACGGTGGCGGCCGAGCTCGAGCGGCGGAGAAGGCGGGGGAGCGGAAGCTCCGTCGAGGGCGGTCGGCGACTGGGGTGTGCGGCGAAGGTGGATGACCTGAGGTAGATGCGCGGGTGGTTGAAGATCGACGGAGGGCGGAGGAGCCGGGCTCGTGCGTGGGCGAACGGGGAGGAGCGGCGGGGCTGGCCGGTGAATGCTGGAGCTGAGACTCCGGCGGTGGTCGCCTCAGTGGCTGGCCGTGAAGCCACGAAGCTGTGCTGCTCGAAGCAGAACAGAGGTTCGAGGCCTCTGGATCACGCCGGCGCTTTTGTGCCGCTGTCACCGGCTCTGAGAACGAAGGGTGGATGAAGCTCGAGGCTGGCGAGGGGGAATGCTTTATAGACCTGGAAGCAGGGGTTACGTGAAGTAACAGCCGTGCATGGCCGCGCAGGGCGGCATTGATGGTCGCATGGGGCGGAGGAGAAACGGCTGGAGGGAGATGTTACGTTGGGGAAGAAGGTGACAGGGGTCACGTGCTAGGCACGTGACCCGGGTGGCTGGAGAGAGAGGCCAAGTGGGGGTGCCACGTGGCCCGCCCAGGGGCTGCCACGTGGTGCCCCCAAAAAAATTCAAAATTTAAGATAAAGAAAAATAGAAAAGAAGTAGCAGGAGACCTCGGATTGAAAAATTTTCTTCACAAAAGTTGCTCGTCTCGACGAGATCTACAACTTTCATGAAGGGCCCGGGAGCAAAAGAGGTCACCTGTGAGAAGTGGTATTTTTGGTGGCTTTCCATGTGTACGAAAAACCGCAATTTTGAGATATGTAATTTTTTTGGTGGTTTTAGAGGGGATAAAAAATCTAGAAAAAATACGATAAATAAGAAGAAAATTATTTACACATTCATCTAATTTTTTTGGATTTTTAAAGGATAAGAACTTAGGAAAATAAAATAAAAGTAAGAAACGGACAACTTTTGTACAGACCGACAACGGACACTCGGACTTGGTCAGTTTCTTTGATTTCAGTTTCGATCTGGATTTGGATTTTCACGTCGCTTAATAAAACTTTCATCAAAGAACATAAATGAAAAAGAAACCAAATTAAAAGAGTTAATTAAGCACATAAAATCGCAGGTCAAAATTAGCAAGAAGTTAAAATGCGCAAAAGAGGCCCAAAACCCAACTTTCACATATGTGCTCCGAATTTTATGAAATTGGTCTTGTTTTGAAGGTATTTGAAAATGGAGTACTTTAAAAGTGAGTAGACCAAAATCGGACACTGTATGAGGGAGATATGCTCGTTTTAATCCGTCAGATGTGAAATTTGACTTTGAGATTATTTGACACTTATTGGAGTCAGTAATTTTTTTGTATTTTTTATTTAATAAGATTAGTGATATCTACACAATGGAGGTGGTTTTAGGTCAATTGGAGTTAGGATGAGTTAACTAAAAATGTAAGAAGTTAGCGGCTTTTTGGGCTAATTTACACAAGGGATTTTTAATGCAATTTATGCATGATGAAATGCGGATATTATTTACACATGCATGATGGCTAATAATGCTCTTTTAATGATTAATTACAAGAGGATGATGGGGAACAGAGCCTAAATGACCAATTTTAGCATGATGAATATGAGATTCATCACTTATATATTATCTCCTTATGTCTATCCTCTTTTTCTTGCACTTCGATCCCTTTGGCCACCTCCTCTATTCACATCACAACTCAGCCACATTCCGAGCATCCAGCTAATCCTCAATTGATCGCCTTCCAACAGCATTGCTAGTCCCTCGCTACAGTCACATTGATCCTTGCGAAGGTCTGAGCTCGATCTAGTTTTCCATCTCGCCGCCCCTTCACCGCCCACTAACCATTTGCAGGAAGTCTGATCGCACACACCAGAGCAGCAGTTGAGAACCGTGTGTCTTTAGCTCCAACGACCTTCACCGTAGCTCTTAGGTCGTAAGCAAGGAGCCCATCTAAAGGTTCACTGACCACCAGAAGCTCCTTTTCGATGCTGATTGCAGCGAGCCATCCACGAGTGGAGGAGCAAAACCACGCTTCATCGACGACTCTTCATCGCACACGACGCATTGCAACAATCTGCATCAACCGTCAACTCTGCCTTGCGCCAACTTCCTCCACGAGCAGCAGCCACCTCAACCTCCATGGTCGTGTGTCGGTCAAGGTCTCCAGTAGCGTCAGCCCCCTGCCTCTCTCCAGACTGCCTTCGAGCCAACCTCCATCAACGCCTTGAACAAGAGCCACCACCCATGGTCGTCGTGCATCTTGTACTCGATCGTGCACCTCAGCCGCATTGACTTAGACGCCCTCACCTCCACGCCCCTCGGGTCGTGTTCCATCGGCTCCAGCTTTGCTTCCCGCTCTCCTTCACCGACTTTCACCGCATGCGCATGCTATCCAGACGGCCCTTAACCTAGGCCCCTCACGTGAGGTGCATGTGGACATGGGGTCAATTGCAAAAGCCACCTATCTTCTTGGGAATAATGTCCAAGTATCTTTCAAGCAGGCACATGTTTTGCAGGTGCCCTAGTGGAAATTTTTCAACCAAGCCCCTGGAGTTTCCACAAATCACGTCTGAGCCCAACCATTCAAGGCACGTGAGGTGCACGTGAGTAATGAAAACATTGCATCCCGACCCTCGCAAGTCATGGTAATTGCATAATAGTCCTTATTAGCATTTTTTATTCATTTTCTGTAATTACATTGAGAACCCTATGTTCTAGCATTAATTTGAAACTTCATTTCGCATAAATTTTTATTACCAAAAATATCACGTTGTAGAGCAACTCATTTCTATCTACTAAGCATTTATTTACATTTTTTATCAGTTAATTATTTATTATAATTAATTTGGTGAAAACTTGCATGGTTTACCCATTTTATGCTCCGAAATTGATATTTAATTATTCACTGATCTAAAAAATCTAAAAAAATTACATTAGATTAAAATAATTGTTTTCAACATTATAACTAAGAATCATCTTATTTGCATGCATGGTTTTCTGTGAATAAATCATTTTATGATGAAACTATCGAATTTTAATAGACTGCAAACTCAACATTTTTAGAAATTATATTTTTTCCTGGATAGATCACCATTAAATACAATTAGGATAATTTTATTTCTGGAAAATAAATTAGCTTGCTATTTATAAAAATTAATTAACTATTAATCACATTACTTACATTATTTTATTCATAATTAATTCATTTTTCATACAAAAATTCCAAAAAAATGATTTTTAGACTTAATTTGAGCATAATTTGCATTTTAGTCTGTGAACTTCACCAAACTTGCATTTTGCTCATTCATTGCATTTAAAAATATCAAAAAATGCCTCTTTGAAAACCTAACTTCTAGATCATCTTTAAATCAACCTAAGGAGACAGTGGCCTCTCTTAGTTCGACCTTGTGTCTGTCCTAGTAGGAAAACTTTGACCGCCCTCTTTAATTGAAAAATAATTAAATTTGCATTTTTTGATTAATCTGACTTTGCCTGACTGTAACAATTTAAAAGATAATTTCACACGATTAACAATGGTGATGTAGGTTTAATCACTCTTTAAATTATTTTTTAAATAAAATATAAAATAAATATTTTTGTAAAAATAATAAAATAAATATAAAAGAATAAAATATATATGTATAATATACATATATATATAATATCACAAAAATTAATAAAAATTATAGAAAATAGCTTGAAAATAATAATCATTTTTTTATTTTAAATTTATTTATATTTATATTCAATATTTTTTATTTTTAAATCTGCTTTTTCTGATTGGTCGGTCTGGGTCTGTTGACCCGGGACAACCCTTCCCCTTTCCAGGTCCAGACCTAGCTGGGCTTCATTGGACCTATTTTATCCCACTTCCCTTGCCCAGGTTCGACCACTGTTTCCCTAGATTTATGCGCACGATTCCCCTCTTAGGATCCATGATCCTCGTGGATCCCTAGGTAGAGCCAGATCTTCCTAGGGTTTCGCCTGAGCCTTGATAACCGTGAAATGCTCAGCAAGGGTCACCATAATAAATGTCTCAAGTGTCGCTGAGGCGACCGCTCACAGAACACCCGGGTTGATCAGCAATTAACCCACAACCAAAGAATACAACAATCAAGCTCAAAAATAAATGTGAATTAATCTTTATTTACTCTACCATAAAATGTACAGTGACAAGCATGTAGAGGTCGAACCACAGAGAGGAATACGAAAATGCATGCGCCTATTTGTACATATTAGTCATCCTTGTGTGCAGTGGGTTTTTAATTAATTAAATAAACATATATATATAAATTTTTTAATTTAATTTTTTTTATTTTATTTATTATTATATTATATTTATATATATGGATAACAATAATATAATTAGATAATATATATTTATATATATAATTTTTTTTAGGAAATACCTATATAAACATAAAGTGGTACTATAATATTTACAAAAAATACTTAAAATAGTCAAAAATCAATGAGTAAAGTCTTTTTGGGTTTTTCATCATATTTTACTGTTTTTGGGATTTTTGGGGGATTTTTGAGAATAATTTTAGTATTTTTAAATAGCTAAATAACAGCAAACAGGGGAATAAGGTCTGGCTGTAATAAAAATGAATATTAAAAATAGTTACAAGCTCAAAAATTTTCCACCCTATTTTTCTAATAAAGATAATAAAATGTAGCATAAATAAGGCTTGAGTATATATTTTTCTGATTTTTCTGTGAGTTTTTATATTTTTTTGAAGTTTTTGGGTATTTCTGGATTTTTAAGGTTTTCCTCTTGAGATTTTTAGGGATTTTTGGAATGACACTAACATAGTTCAAAATACACCAAAGGGAATTTTTTTGGAATTTTCCAATGCATTTTGATATTTTTTTGGGATTTTCTCAGTTAGACAGTGAATAAAGGACATGTTTTTGATTTTTAATAAATGCAAAAATGAGACAAAATGAAAAATTAAAAATATGGCATGCAAGTTCAACCCAACAGTAGCTTAAGTCTATTTTTGCAATATTTTTCGAATTAATATGGCGCACAAAATAAATAGACAAAGCATTCAAAAATTAAAAGGCCTGGCAGGGGTATTTTTGCAAATAAAATATTTCGCAAGGGCATTCATGCAAAAATTACAATAAAAATACACGTGACTTTTTAGTTCCAGGACCATTTAATAAATACAAGGACCCGGCGGGGTCTGACTGCAAATTTTCCGCGCCTCACGTGGGTGCTCCACGTGCGGCGCTTAAGGACTAAAACGCAAATATAAAAACTACAGGGGGACTTCTGCAAATTACACAATTTATTTACATAGTAACTTTTTATTTTTGGGGTTTAACTATAAATACAAAAAGCTGAGGGGTCGAATATGAAATTTACCCCCAAACACGCGCGTGATCCAACGGCATCGAGCGCGCCACTTGTCCACGTGTCGAGCCCTCGGCGCTCGATATCCCTTCGACGATCTGCGGCCGAGATTGCATCTGAGGTCTGATCGCACGGCCCAGGCTTGCGCTAGATGGACGGCCCGGATTAGAACTGGGGCCGTCCTCTTCATCCAACGGTTGCTGCTGCTCACGAAGAACAGGGAAGAACGGCTGACTTCCCTGACTTCGATCGGAGATATCTCCGCCTCCAGGCGCTCCACGTTGCTGCTGGTGGTCTCCAGGCGTCCGGCAAGGCGGTGCGCACCGTTCGAGCTACTCCAGAAGGTCCAGGACCCCCAGATCAGTTGAACGAGCTCGGAGAAGAGAGAGGGGTCCTGGTACCTCGCAGGGACTATGATCGAGCCCCAGAGGGCTCCGTTTAGCTTGCGACCTGCACCACAAAATTGAGGGGCTCGAGGGGGTTCTCCTCGACCAGGGGTTTAGGGTAAAAGAGTAGGGGAAGGTGGAGGGCGGCGAGGTCCGGCGAAGTGGAGGAGGGTGACCTCGATTCGCAGAGCAGGGCGAGCTCTGGATGATCAGAAACGTGGGTTGAGTGTAGAATGCGTAGGGGAAGGCGATGAGGTGGAGCGAAGGGTCGGATAGCGTGCTGATCAGGGTAGAGAGGTTCGCCGGAGCTAAACTCCGACGAACTTCGATCTTAGGCTAATCGAGCACCTGAGGCTCTACTGATTACTCTAAAAGCTAAACTACAAAGTAAAAACTAAAACTAAGCTAAAAACGAGAAGAAATCAGCTCTTATACCTGGTTGGCGACCAGGGAGCAGGACCTCCGGCGAGCGGCGGCCGTGGGCACTCCTCGCGACTCCTCCGACCGTCTGAAGTCTCCAGGAGAACCCTCCTGTCACAAGGATCCTCGAGAACTAGAAAGGATGGTGGAAAATCAACCGAAGGGAGGCCAAAAAACGGGAGGAAGTCGAAGGTCTTATTTATAGACAAAGTATGCACCCTTATTGGCCGGCGAATCATGACGAATCTGGGCTCTGTACAAGGGAGCATGGGATTGGGCGTGATTCTTGGATGTACAAGGAACAATTTTCATGAAGGGTCTTATCGTCCTTGAGCTACAAAAATCGCGTGAAAAATCGGGGAAACAAGGCCTCTCGTGACTTGTCAGAGGGGTAGGTGGGGTATGAAGAGTTGACCCGAGGTCAACCCTTGGCGGCCTGCGATTGGTCCACGCAGGCTGCTAGAAGACAAAACAGCATGGGTTAATATAGATTGATTATTTTAAATTAGTAAATGATTTTATTATTTTTTGAGTATAAAATAAAAAATGTTTATTATTTTATGTAGTATTTATTTGTGATTTTTATTGAATTTTTCAAGGTGTTTTATTATAGTTTTATTTGAATAATATGTGTAGGTATGTATTTCCATATATTTTTATGTATTTTATTTTTAATTTGTTTATTTTCTTTTATTATTTTATTGTCTTATTTTATAAATTTATAATTTATTTTTATGAGTATAAAGGTATTTTCATTTGATTTTTATGAGTTTATTTATATTTTTGAATAAATAGGTATAGGTGTATGTAGGTACACTTATAGGTGTTTTATCTATGAATTTTGTACACTTAATTTAGTTATTGTATTTTATTGATTTTTATTTTGGGTTTGTGTTTTTAATGAGTTATTTATATTGTATACCTGATTATAAGAATAAAAGAATGACTGAATAAAATCCTTTATATTTATATATAGGCATACAACATTGGTATTTTTGTCTATGAATTTGTAGACTTATTTATTTTACAAATTATTCTGTTTTCTTGTACTTTCTAATATGTGTATGCATTATATATACATTATTTACAAAATTCTAAGAAAATATGCATTTACACAATAAAATGAATATTTTAATCAGTCCTATATACAAGAAGGGCCAAAAACCTAACTTCTGCATAGGGGCTCCAAAAATTATGAAACCAATTTTATAAAATAGTTCATGGAATGCTATATACAATTAAAGGTGAGTTTGGGTGATTTGGAGTCTTTATTTGCAAGATATGGGTCTGTGAAGTTGAGATTTTGGCTTTTTATTCTGTGTATAAAATGTACAATGGGTATTATTTTTACACAAACTCAATTTTGTATTTTTATTTACATTATTATCTACAACTTTTATGTACAAAGTTTCTTTATTTGATGAAGGAATAATTATATATAAAATAGGTGTCAAAAATGCATAAATGATTGAATTAATGAATAAGGTATTTGTTGTACACTGGCCCTTATCTCCCCCTACTTTATTCCTTGTCGACCAATTCCATGCTGGCTTTGGTCTCAGGGTTAGGGTCATAAAATATTTGCAATATTTTATTCCTTTTTCTTTTCTTCTCTTTATTCTATAATTTTGACATTAAAAACCTTATTTTATGTACTCTTAATACAATGAATATTAGGTGCTATTATGTACAAATAGATGCTACTTACATGCATTTGCTGGGGTTTTTAAGGCCAAAATGATAGAATAAAGGTGGTGAAATGGAGATTCATCACCCCCCTATACTTGCCTTTGCTAGTCCCTAGCAAACACTTATGCAATAAGTACAAAAAGAATACAGAAAAGAAAAAGGAAAATGAAAGAAATATAGAGTGAATAGGGATGCTTTCAGTGCAATGCATGTCCCTACAAAGTCTGAATTTGGAGCTTCTGTCAGACCTTGGGTGTGAATGTGTGTGGAACCTAGTCGGGAACCAGCTCTAAAATACAACAGCCTTCGATAGTCACAGGACTCGGTTCAACCTACCTCAACAGCCGGGTCAGAACCAGTCTACATCATACGCAAACCCTTATAACTATGAAGCTGACTTGTATGGTGTAAGTGATAGTGGCTCTCCCCAACTGAAATGATAAAAGAACTGACTTCTCCAGAATGACAACCCAATGATTCCCCAATCCAACAGCTCTTTCCTCGAGGAGCAGGGTATTCCCTTCTAAGTTCAAGTGGCAACCAGCTCAAGAGGAGGGGGTGAAGAGAAGAATGGACGGTAGCCAGTGTAGCTACCTATCCCGGGATGCAAGACCAGTGTAGTCAAGTCATCCAGCTGCAGGCTCACGTATTTGTCTTTGGAACTCACGCTTGCTTATTGACTTTGTATATTTTGCAGGCAATTTATTTTTGTACGGGCCTGACCATTTTTTTTTTCAACATACTATTCACAGCAGCATTTACATAAGGAGTTTTTCCTCTTGAGCCAGTAGACTATCCCTCTTTTGAAGCTTTATCGCAACCCACAATCTCCTGTCTTTAGACCTCATGGCTATTGGACCAGGTTGGGGTGCACTTCCCTCCCTAGACAAGGACGAATGTTTCCACCCGTGTGCGTCTCAGACTGGCAAATCCAACCCCCTCACCACTCCAACTGAGTTGAGCCATGTGAACAGTGCAAGTGTCCAAGTTAGGTCACGGTCGGCAAGAGTCGTACGTGTGTCTCGAAAAGTTCTAGCTAGTCCACTGAGGTGACTTGAACCCAGCCCTGATTTCTCAAAGAATTAAGTCTGTATAGACCTGAAGTACCTTAAACCTAGTTCCCATAAGGTTCCGGTGCAGTTATGTGCGGTAAGGTTCAACCAAGCTCCAATTTGAGACTTCATTAGACTGATTCAATCATCAAGCTCACTCAAAAAGAATATGAATGGTCTGCTTATGCTATGCACAATGAATGATGCAAATTTTTCACAAAAAGTTTGGAAAGAATCAAAGAATGTTTTTTTTTCACAAAGAATTTTTGCAAATAAACTAAGAACTGGACATACGCAAAAAGTATATACAATTATTTACACGGGTGTGCTGCTTTATTTTCAACATTTAGGAATTTTTAGCAGCTTTACAGGTGTGAATGAAATAGTTTATTTGGGTATGTACAGAAAGAATTGTATGTGTCTTGTTTCTGATTTACTAGTATCTGCAATGGTGTTCTTATTAACTTTTTGAAAATAATATTGCAAACTATAGTACACGATAATTTTTGCAATCCTTTACACACATTTGAAAACTATTTTTGCAAAGATTTTTCACACTATATGTATATATACAATTTCCACAATAATTTTGACAAGCATTTTTCAAAACATTTGCACATAGGTTTTTGAAATCCTTTCTTTCACACAAAGAAAAGTTTTGCAATCAACACAGTTTCACACATTTGAAATCATTTCACATCAAATTTTTCAAAACTGGTCACACTATTTTTCAAATCATACTTGTATAGGTATCTGATTTATTAATCAGTAGATACAAAAGAAGAAAAATTGTATTTGATGTATAATATAGCTTTGGTTCTTTTAGGCTTTGTTTGGGCTTATTTCTTATTTACAAATGAGAGATATTTGTGCGGACTCCTCAGACTTACTTGAGAATCATTTTCACAGGGATTTTGAAAACTATAGTCCAAAATAATTTTGCAAACATGTTCACGCATTTGAAAATTCTTTTACAAAGGTTTTACACAACATAGATAGATTTTTCAAAACAATTTTGTCAATCAAATTTTTCACAATCATTCGCACACTAATTTTCACAAAGTTTTTGCTTTCACTCAAAGAAAATAGGTTTTACACACAAACTAATTTTTCAAACGTTGAATACTTGTTCACGCTATTTTCAAACAAATTTCACGAGATTTTTCAAAGGAAAATGTTTCGTACAAAACACTTTTCTGACTCAATAGTCAGTACAATTACAATGAGTCTGAGGAATTCGCAATCATCTTTCGTTATTGTAAAGTTACTGTTTATGTTTTATTTTATGTTGTAGTGATATTTTATTTTTCAGTATGAGTTATGGATTTTAGTATATACATGGTATATACGACCCCCCCATACTTAGCTTGAGCTATGTCCTCATAGATCGAAAGGAAAAAGCAAAGACATAACTCGTACAGAGTATAGACAGATCTAATAGAATAAATATGAATGAAATAAATGAATGGGAAGTTGACTGTCCCCCCTATACTTAGGATCAAATAATCCGAAGTATAGCAGACTGTACAAAAAGCAGGGAGGGTCAAGGGTGGGACTATATTGATCGTGCTCAGTGATGAACGTAAAATTCGCCTCGATAATAAATATAAATAAAGTCGTAGTATAGGAGGCGAATTTTGTTCAGCAAAAACCACAGTCTTTGAATGCTGTGGAATATTTATGCTTGGCAAGTCTACCAAGGTCGAACACAGGGACACAGCTGCTTAATTATAGCTATTGAATTTCGATTCGTGAAGCACAATGTGATTTAATCTCAAATTCAGGTCCATATGCAATTTATGAAGCACTATGATATTTACAAGGTGATGCCAGGATGCATGCATTTTTATGTGTTTTTATGCAAGTTAAAATGATGCATGGGCAAATAATGCAATGGAATATGCAGGATGAATCAAATGCTACCATTATACCCTAAAATATGAGCAACACAATATAGAATGAAGTTAGAGCCATTTTGAACACATCATTAAAAATCGGTCATGAAATCAAGCAAAACAAGCAGAGCTAGGTCCCATTTATCACATAAAAATTCACTTAATTTAAGACAGTATCAAATGAGACAAATAAGTATGCTAGATTGTAGAGGACAAAACAAGGATCAAAACAACACTAAAATCATGCAATTTGGACCTACGATGCTCAAGTTATGCTAAAAACAGTGCGAGGGCATAAATGTAATAAAAATGCAAAAAAAAATAAAGGATAAATATTACAAATGGGTCCCTGGAAGGACCCATTTGTAAATACCAAAAGCCGCCTGGGGTCCTCTGTAATTTCTCCATAAGCACGGGGACATTTGTGCAAATAACGAAACCCGGCAGGGCCTCCCTGTAAATAACCCAGGCGCGCACGTGAGACACGCGCCTGGGGACCTTTATGTAATTTCCAAAATGTCCAGGGTCTGTCGTGTAAATTACCCAGGCCCTCACGCGCCATGCACGCGAGGGACTTAGGCTCGGGAGGGCGCTCAGCTTCGGGTCCACGTGGCATGGTCTGGAAGTTCGGCATTGGGCTTGGAGGACCCGAGCCTATAGGTCTGGAAGTGGGCTCGGGTCCACCACGTGGCTTCTTCTTAGCCGCCCGATCCTGGAGATCGGACGGCACCTGTACTATCATCCTCCTCCGTGAGTCACAGGGGGAGGCGGGGCTCCTGTGGACTCGATGGAGCTCCGCCGTGCTCAGGCGGCCTGCCAGACGGTCGAGGAAGCTCCGTGAAGGCTGGGCGATGAAGCTCGGTCGGTGGTGTAGCTCCATAGTCATCTGGAAGGGCAAGGCGGAGGAGCGTCGTCGGAATGGAAGCTCGAGACCGGTGCGGGGTTGCGTTTTCCGTCCATTGAGTACCTGCAAGAGTTAGGCATCCCCGAGGCGAAGTGCAGGCAGTGCGTGAGTGAGATGCAGTGAATGGGAGGTGAGCGGAGGCCTTGGGGTGATCAGAGGTGGAGGCCAAAGCTCCTCCTCCGGCGAGATGGAGGAGGAGGTGGGTCGGAGTGGTAGGGGGTTCTGGAGAAGGGAGTGGGTGGTTGGCGAGGTTGCTGGTGGTCGGGTGGAGCTCGTGGGAGGATCATATGGGAGCGATGGTGGTTGTAGGTGGCAGAATTAATCGGAGAAAATGGAGAAAAAATACAGATGAAAAATCTCCTCGCCGGAGCGAGGAGTTGGCGGGGGTAACGGCCTGGGCTTGAGCTCAGATGAGCTCAGGGGTCTTCGCACGACCTGCACGGCCTTGGCAGGGAACTCGGAGGTGGCCGGAGCCACCGCTACTCGGCGGCGGAGCGCTGAGGGTCAACACCGAATCAACCTCGTCGTCACCTCGACGTTCCGCCCCTCCGCTGTCACCGGAGGGGCGGAGGAGGCTAGAGGAAGATCCAAGAATGGTGGACAGGTTGATTGGCGATGGAGATCGGGTTAAATAGGCGGAGGTGGCGGGGGGGTTACAGTGTCGGAGAGGCGTTTTCGAGTGGGGAATAATGGCGATGGAGTTAATGGTAGTGAGTGAGGTAGGTCTCGCGAGAATGGCGGAGGAACGGTGGTTGGGTAGGTGGCGTTACGACGAGGAGGTGATGGCTGGAACGTTGGCTGGAAATGGAAAGGGGGGAAGTCGTCGCGAGTTGTAACGCCTGGAGAAGGACACGGCCGGAGGAAGGAGACGATGGAGAGCCGTTGGATCTTGCGATCCAACGGCTAGGATTGAGGCGCGGACGGAGGGTTCGGATCAGATCAAAAGATCTGATCCGACAGTGGGGATTAGGCGCTATTGAGCGGTTTGGATGACTAGGAGAGGAAGATCGGACGGCCAAGCTTGAAGGGGTGTCGTGGAGGGCGGATATCCGTTTGATTCTAGTGAGATCAGACGGCTAAGGAGATAGGGTGACGTGGCGCGAGGATTGCCGTGGGATGGAAAGAGGATCGGAGGGCTGTGGTGAGGGGATACGTGGCAGGTTGAGGGGCTTTGGATGGGGAGATGATCGGACGACTGTAGATGGGGCGCGAGTGAGCGGTCCTGATCTGATCTAAGATCAGATCGGGCGGTTGAGAAATGGGGCGGGGTGGACGGCTCAGATGAAGGCGAGATTGATGTGATCCAATGACCCAGGAGGCCGCCGGGTGGCGGGAAGGAGAGCGGGCCACGTGGGCGGCCCAGAGGGCGCCACGTGGCCCAATCAGATTAATTCAGAAATAAAAAACAAAGAAAAATATAGAAGAAATAGGTAGAGGTCGAATTTGGAAAAAGTCAAAACATGAAAGTTGCTCGTCTCGACGAGATCTACAACTTTCATGTTGGGCAAAAAGCCAAAAGAGGTCATCTGTACAAAAGCTATTTTTGGGGGTATTTTTAAGGGGATAAAAACACCGATTTTGTGGTTTTGAGTTGTTTTTGCATTTTTTAGTGGTTTTAAAGGTCAGTGAATTATAGACAACTTATCTACCTAATTTTTAGGGGTTTTTGAGTGATAAAATAATTACAGAAAAATAAGGACAATTAAATACAAATAATTAAAGGTTAATTATACACAATATTGCACATGATAAAAATAGAGTTTTAGAGGTGATTTTTATTGGTTTGTTTAAGCAGGGATTTTAATACGGAGTTCTTAGCAGGATGAATACGAGATTCATCATACCCCTATACTTAAACCATGCTCGTCCTCGAGCATCTAAAGAATGAAGGAGTCGGATTAATTCCTGACAGTGCGTGTGAAAAATTCAAGGCTTGATCTTTCGAAGACCCTTGACCTGAGTGATCCTAAAATTCTGGGTTTATCCAAGCCTTAGTCAGAAGGAATCCAACTTCTCTGATTATCAGACTCTCTTTTTGTACATATAATATAAGGATATGACATTTAGTGTACTGCATTTCATGAGAGCCGAGTCGATGCATCACCCAAAGTTCCAGTCCCAAAGATTCTCCTCTAGACCTAATCCTCAATACTAGGGAATAAGTATGTTCTTGCTCCAGTCCACCGTCTCATTAGTTTGTCAGACTTTGAAATGTTGATGGACGGCCAGATGATGGAGGTACTGGGATTGTGTCTAATTTTCTCACCCTCACATTGGAACAAGGGGCCTCTCGAGTGCCTTTTACTCAACACTTGTAAATTATTATCTTGTTGATCAATGTGTCCGTCAAGAGAGTTGGAGTCGTCTGCACTTGTTTTTCTGGGAGTACACCGGGGTGTGTCTTTTCTGAGTATCTAAGATACCTTCGACACCCAGACTTGTATCGCTTACGATGCAGGGCCCTTTTTGTGGTGTCAGCCCGACTCCTTAGTCCTAATTAGCGCTTGGTCCAAGTGGACACTTGAAAATGTTTGGGAGCGCTCGCCTTTGGTGGAAGCTCATTTGGAATTTTTTGACTTTGGATTTAGAGCTTTTCTTTGACATTTCATTTCTTTTGTTGGCTAGCTCCACTGCTTTTACCAAGAGATTGGCGCACACTGATCAACAAGTTCTTTTAAGTTTCATCACACCCTGGCACTTTTAGGCAAATATCAAGAGATAGCATATGAATCTTGTTCACATACTGGCTAGGGTTTTTGCTGACACTCAGGTTTTCTGAAGCCTTCATTAACTTTATCCCATCCTCGAATATCATCAGATCAGGTCTAAACTTAAATCCATGGTCCTAGTTCCTCAAGTGATATCTCATCTCAGCTCATCAATCATGCAGTTGTGGAAGTGACTGTGCTGATCATATTTTCTTGAAGGTAGAGATTAAGAGTGCAATATAGCACTCAAATCTTTCAAACCAGAGGAGTGTGGATATTTAAGTCAGGAAAACCCTAATGACTAAGGCATGTTAACTCAGACTCTCAAGATCCCAGAGATCCAGTGTCCTCAAAAATCCTCAAGCCTTGCGTGAGTGTGATTGTGTCAGGAATACACCAACTCCACGGGTTAGTGAATTTTTGTGTGATTTTTATCTTTTGCAAATTTTTATGGGTTTTAATAATTTTTTTTTAATTCCTCGGAGAGACAATGACTGGCCCAGGCTCAAATAAAAGTATTCACTTTCAGCCAGTATGGGTGTAAGTACGGGCCGAGGCCCGTGTTACTTGAGGACGGGGCCGTATGCGATGTCCTCTAAACCACCCACTCTGCTAAGGGAGACCGAGGTTCCCTCACTGAAAATGCCTACTAAACCTAGTAGTCAGAGTCAACCTCCAAGAAATTTTTTTTTAACACTACAGAAATATTCACAAAAATTAAACCCTCAAATTTTAATTTTTACAGGTTTTTACTCAGTTCACTAGTTTACCAAAACCCAGCCCGAAAAAAAATAAAATTTAAAAAGTTTTTAAAACGCGAGCTAAGGCTAAAGTAATATACAATAATATACAGTATACCCCCCTATACTTAAAATTTGCTATGTCCTCATAGCACAAGTGCCATGAAGCCAAGGCTCGGTTCAAGTACAGGGAGATATAGCAGAACTGAGGAGGAGAGTTCCCCTATACTTAGGCCAAAATTGCCCTAAGTACAAGAAGACGGGATGGGGGAAGGAAGAGCAGGCAGGTCCCCCCTATACTTAGGCTACAAATAGCCTAAGTAAGGTCTGCGTTAGGGGGGGGGTTCTATGATACAAGGGAGAGGGGGAGGGGGTTTGTGTAGAATAGATATACACACACAGAGAGAGAGAGAGAGAGAGAAATATACAGGGGGCGGGTGGGGGTGAGTATGTGCAGTGTAGGTGTGAGTGTGTGGGGGGGGGGAATTTTTTTTTTTTACAAAATGCAATACTGAAAATAAATATGCAGATGCACATTTTTTTTAACATAATATGCAATGCAAAATTTGACTGATGAAAGTCTTAGAAATCTTCACGGCTTCTTTTGCGGCCTCTTCAGCTGAAGCTCCCGACTTCGCGCCTCCATGACGATCAGGCGTCCCCGATTTTCATGGGCCCTGCCACAAAAGAGAAAAGTTAGAACTCCGAGAAATTAAATCAGCAAAATAATGCAAAGAAATGATGCATGAAATTAGGACCAAGAAATTATTGTATTTTAAATCAAAATTCAAAAATTAAGCAAAGCCGTATCCCCGGCAACGGCGCCATTTGATGAACGTAAAATTCGCCTCGATAATAAATATAAATAAAGTCGTAGTATAGGAGGCGAATTTTGTTCAGCAAAAACCACAGTCTTTGAATGCTGTGGAATATTTATGCTTGGCAAGTCTACCAAGGTCGAACACAGGGACACAGCTGCTTAATTATAGCTATTGAATTTCGATTCGTGAAGCACAATGTGATTTAATCTCAAATTCAGGTCCATATGCAATTTATGAAGCACTATGATATTTACAAGGTGATGCCAGGATGCATGCATTTTTTATGTGTTTTTATGCAAGTTAAAATGATGCATGGGCAAATAATGCAATGGAATATGCAGGATGAATCAAATGCTACCATTATACCCTAAAATATGAGCAACACAATATAGAATGAAGTTAGAGCCATTTTGAACACATCATTAAAAATCGGTCATGAAATCAAGCAAAACAAGCAGAGCTAGGTCCCATTTATCACATAAAAATTCACTTAATTTAAGACAGTATCAAATGAGACAAATAAGTATGCTAGATTGTAGAGGACAAAACAAGGATCAAAACGACACTAAAATCATGCAATTTGGACCTACGATGCTCAAGTTATGCTAAAAACAGTGCGAGCGCATAAATGTAATAAAAATGCAAAAAAAAAATAAAGGATAAATATTACAAATGGGTCCCTGGAAGGACCCATTTGTAAATACCAAAAGCCGCCTGGGGTCCTCTGTAATTTCTCCATAAGCGCGGGGACATTTGTGCAAATAACGAAACCCGGCAGGGCCTCCCTGTAAATAACCCAGGCGCGCACGTGAGACACGCGCCTGGGGACCTTTATGTAATTTCCAAAATGTCCAGGGTCTGTCGTGTAAATTACCCAGGCCCTCACGCGCCATGCACGCGAGGGACTTAGGCTCGGGAGGGCGCTCAGCTTCGGGTCCACGTGGCATGGTCTGGAAGTTCGGCATTGGGCTTGGAGGACCCGAGCCTATAGGTCTGGAAGTGGGCTCGGGTCCACCACGTGGCTTCTTCTTAGCCGCCCGATCCTGGAGATCGGACGGCACCTGTACTATCATCCTCCTCCGTGAGTCACCGGGGGAGGCGGGGCTCCGGTGGACTCGATGGAGCTCCGCCGTGCTCAGGCGGCCTGCCAGACGGTCGAGGAAGCTCCGTGAAGGCTGGGCAATGAAGCTCGGTCGGTGGTGTAGCTCCATAGTCATCTGGAAGGGCAAGGCGGAGGAGCGTCGTCGGAATGGAAGCTCGAGACCGGTGCGGGGTTGCGTTTTCCGTCCATTGAGTACCTGCAAGAGTTAGGCATCCCCGAGGCGAAGTGCAGGCAGTGCGTGAGTGAGATGCAGTGAATGGGAGGTGAGCGGAGGCCTTGAGGTGATCAGAGGTGGAGGCCAAAGCTCCTCCTCCGGCGAGATGGAGGAGGAGGTGGGTCGGAGTGGTAGGGGGTTCTGGAGAAGGGAGTGGGTGGTTGGCGAGGTTGCTGGTGGTCGGGTGGAGCTCGTGGGAGGATCAGATGGGAGCGATGGTGGTTGTAGGTGGCAGAATTAATCGGAGAAAATGGAGAAAAAATACAGATGAAAAATCTCCTCGCCGGAGCGAGGAGTTGGCGGGGGTAACGGCCTGGGCTTGAGCTCAGATGAGCTCAGGGGTCTTCGCACGACCTGCACGGCCTTGGCAGGGAGCTCGGAGGTGGCCGGAGCCACCGCTACTCGGCGGCGGAGCGCTGAGGGTCAACACCGAATCAACCTCGTCGTCACCTCGACGTTCCGCCCCTCCGCTGTCACCGGAGGGGCGGAGGAGGCTAGAGGAAGATCCAAGAATGGTGGACAGGTTGATTGGCGATGGAGATCGGGTTAAATAGGCGGAGGTGGCGGGGGGGGTTACAGTGTCGGAGAGGCGTTTTCGAGTGGGGAATAATGGCGATGGAGTTAATGGTAGTGAGTGAGGTAGGTCTCGCGAGAATGGCGGAGGAACGGTGGTTGGGTAGGTGGCGTTACGACGAGGAGGTGATGGCCGGAACGTTGGCTGGAAATGGAAAGGGGGGAAGTCGTCGCGAGTTGTAACGCCTGGAGAAGGACACGGTCGGAGGAAGGAGACGATGGAGAGCCGTTGGATCTTGCGATCCAACGGCTAGGATTGAGGCGCGGACGGAGGGTTCGGATCAGATCAAAAGATCTGATCCGACAGTGGGGATTAGGCGCTATTGAGCGGTTTGGATGACTAGGAGAGGAAGATCGGACGGCCAAGCTTGAAGGGGTGTCGTGGAGGGCGGATATCCGTTTGATTCTAGTGAGATCAGACGGCTAAGGAGATAGGGTGACGTGGCGCGAGGATTGCCGTGGGATGGAAAGAGGATCGGAGGGCTGTGGTGAGGGGATACGTGGCAGGTTGAGGGGCTTTGGATGGGGAGATGATCGGACGACTGTAGATGGGGCGCGAGTGAGCGGTCCTGATCTGATCTAAGATCAGATCGGGCGGTTGAGAAATGGGGCGGGGTGGACGGCTCAGATGAAGGCGAGATTGATGTGATCCAATGACCCAGGAGGCCGCCGGGTGGCGGGAAGGAGAGCGGGCCACGTGGGCGGCCCAGAGGGCGCCACGTGGCCCAATCAGATTAATTCAGAAATAAAAAACAAAGAAAAATATAAAAGAAATAGGTAGAGGTCGAATTTGGAAAAAGTCAAAACATGAAAGTTGCTCGTCTCGACGAGATCTACAACTTTCATGTTGGGAAAAAAGCCAAAAGAGGTCATCTGTACAAAAGCTATTTTTGGGGGTATTTTTAAGGGGATAAAAACACCGATTTTGTGGTTCTGAGTTGTTTTTGCATTTTTTAGTGGTTTTAAAGGTCAGTGAATTATAGACAACTTATCTACCTAATTTTTAGGGGTTTTTGAGTGATAAAATAATTACAGAAAAATAAGGACAATTAAATACAAATAATTAAAGGTTAATTATACACAATATTGCACATGATAAAAATAGAGTTTTAGAGGTGATTTTTATTGGTTTGTTTAAGCAGGGATTTTAATACGGAGTTCTTAGCAGGATGAATACGAGATTCATCACTCAGATTGTCTCCCCCTATACTTAGGGTGAGATACTCCTAAGTATAGACAAGAAGAGGAGACAATGGAGAAGATCAAACCGAAATCAAAAACTCTAGGTGCACATCCCCCTATACTTAGGACAAAGTACGTCCTAAGTACAGAAAATTGTCTACAAAGGCGGCACCTTTTTGATAGGAAAAGAAAATAGGAAAGGAAAAGAAGAAAAGAAGAAAATCAAAGAAATAGTGGTTGGAGTACATCGTCTGAATCTTTTGGTGCTGCAGGTGCTGTGTAGGTGTCATCGTGGTGTACTAGTTGAATAGAGTCAACAATGGCCAAGAATGCATCGGGTTCCAAGTAAGGCTTCAGTAGTTGGCCGTTGACGACGAAGGACTGTGCGTCAGAGGACAATTCTGATATCGCAATGCTTCCGTTGTCACGCACTTCACATACTCGGAATGGTCCTGTCCACTTACTCTTTAATTTGCCTGGGAATATCCGCAACTTTGCATCAAACAACCACACTTTCTGCCCAACGTCGAAGGTCTTTCGTCTGATGTGCCGGTCATGCCAGCGTTTCACCTTCTCCTTGTACATCAAGGTGTTATCGTATGCGCAGTCTCGGAATTCCAAGAGCTTGTTCAGATCGTCTTTTCTTTTCTGACCACTTTTTCGTGAGTCCAAGTTACAATTACTAATTGCCCAAAGAGATTTGTGAATTAATTTCACGGGCAGATGGCATGGTTTTCCATATACAAGACGGTAGGGCGACATGCCCAAGGGAGACTTGTAGGCCGTACGGTAAGCCCAAAGAGCTGAGTCCAAGAGTTGAGACCAGTCTTTTCTGTTTGGCCTAACAAGTTTCTGCAATATGGTCTTGATTTCTCTATTGGATAACTCCGTCATGCCATTGGTCTGCGGATGATAAGGAGACGCGACACGGTGATCGATGTCGTACTCCTTCGTTAACTTCTTGACCTCTCTGTTGATGAAATGGCTACCCCCGTCTGAGATGAGAATCTTTGGTATCCCAAACCGCGAAATGATGTTCTTCTTCAGAAACTGGCAAACTGTTTTGTTGTCGGCGGCTCGGGCGGGAATAGCTTCAACCCAACGGCTCACGTAATCGACGGCAAGAAGGATGTGCTCATAACCTTGACTGTTAGGGAAAGGTCCCATGAAGTCAATGCCCCATGCATCGAAGACGTCGGCTATCTGAATAATTTTCAGAGGCATTGAATCTTTGGCAGTGAGTGTACCTTTCAGTCGCTGACAGTCAATACATCTTTTAACAAAGTCTGCTGCATCCTTGAATAATGTGGGCCACCAGAAGCCACACTGCAATACTTTCGCTGCCGTACGATCTCCAGAATGGTGTCCACCAGATTCGAGCGAATGACAATGCTCGAGGACACTAGATTGCTCCGTCTGAGGGATGCACCTGCGCCAAATACAATCTGCCCCTTCTCTGAATAGAAGAGGATCTTCCCACTGGTAGAAGCGGATGGTCGACATGAATTTGTTCTTCTGATTCTTCGTCCAATCCGAAGGTATTACCCCCGAGGCGAGGTAATTGACAATGTCAGCATACCAAGGGAGAGAATCCACTGCTAAGATAGCTTCGTCAGGGAAGGTTTCTGTGATAGGTGCATTGCTCATAGGAGACTCATGCTGCTCAATTCTGGAGAGGTGATCTGCTACCACATTCTGAACTCCAGGTTTGTCCTTAATTTCCAGATCGAATTCCTGGAGGAGAAGGATCCAGCGAATCAGTCTTGGCTTGGCATCCTTCTTCTGTTGTAGGTATCGGATAGCAGAGTGGTCCGTGAAAATTGTGACCTTCGACCCTAACAGATAGGATCTGAACTTCTCTAAGGCGAAAACCACAGCCAGCAGTTCTTTCTCTGTCACTGTATAATTTCTTTGAGCTTCATCTAATGTTCTGCTGGCATAGTGAATGGCGTAGGGCGCTTTGTCTTTCCTTTGCCCTAGAACAGCCCCGACTGCGAAGTCTGACGCATCGGTCATTATCTCAAATGGAAGAGTCCAGTCGGGAGGCTGCAAGATTGGAGCCTGCGTGATAAGCTCCTTCAACTTATTGAAAGCAAGGAGAACTGGTTGATCAATGATGAACTCGGTTTCCTTGCACAAAAGTTCTGTCAGAGGTCGGGCAATGCGGCTGAAATCTTAGATAAATCGTCTGTAAAATCCCACATGCCCCAGAAATGACCTCACATTCTTAACTGACTGAGGTGGCTGAAGATTTGAAATGACATCCACTTTTGCCGGGTCGACCTCCATGCCACGTTTGGAAACGACATGGCCCAGCACAATACCCTCAGTGACCATAAAGTGGCTCTTTTCCCATGAGAGCACTAAGTTGACTTCTCAGCATTTCTGAAGCACTCGGTCTAGGTGTTCAAGGCAAGAATCGAAACCATCACCATAGACAGAGAAATCATCCATGAACACCTCGAGAAAACTGCCTACCATCTCGGCGAAGACCGCTAACATGCATCTTTGGAAGGTTGCAGGTGCATTGCATAATCCAAAGGGCATTCTCTTGAAGGCATAGGTGCCGAACGGGCAAGTGAAGGTAGTCTTCTCTTGATCCTCAGGGGCGATCGCCACTTGGTTGTACCCGGAGTACCCATCCAGAAAGCAGAAGAACTCCTTTCCTGCTAATCTCTCCAAAACTTGATCAATGAATGGCAAGGGGAAGTGGTCCTTCTTGGTTGCTGCATTAAGACGGCGGTAGTCAACACACACCTGCCAGGAGGTTGGTACCCGAGTAGAAATTTCCTCTCCTTTATCATTTGTAACCACGGTAAGCCCCGATTTCTTGGGAACAACATGCAGCGGGCTTACCCATTTTGAATCGGAGATAGGATAGATGAAGCCTGCATCACACCACTTCGTGATTTCTTTCATGACGACGTCCCGAAGGTTAGGGTTTAGCCTTCGTTGGAATTCGCGGGACGGCTTAGCATCTTCTTCTAGATAGATGTGGTGTGAGCACAGGGCTGGATTTATCCCTCGGAGATCTGATACGTTCCAACCAAGTGCCTTGCGGTTCTTTTCTAGAACCTCGAGAAGTTGAGATTCCTGATCCGGTGTCAGCCTGCTGCTGATGATGACCGGATACATTTGTTCTTCACCCGCAAGGAAAGCATACTTCAGGCCTGCAGGAAGTGGCTTGAGTTCCGATTTTGATCTGTCCACTTTATCGGTTACTTCTGATACCATGCTGGTGGTGGACTGTACTTCCTTGCGATACTTACCATCCTCAGCTTCTTGTTGAGATCCCGGTGATGCACCGAACGGTTCTGCGCTAAGCTGATCATGTTCGGTCTGGAGTGAATGCTCAAGAAGATGTGCCTGCATCTGAGAATCTGTCTCCCAAGAATCATCGGAGCATATGCTGACTGCGCTTTCCAAGTCCTCCTCAAGAGTGAGGATTTCTCGGGTCCATGAATCATCCAAAGATAAGGCGGAGTCTCTGATCTCTACAATGAAGTCGCAGTCTGCTTCTGATGCGGCCTGACTCCCATCAGTTGCGGTATTCGGTTCTTTGTTCATGTTTATCGTGATTCGCTGGGTGTTCGAGCTGAAAGTGATCTTCTCAGACCCGTAATCAACCACGGCACCTGAAGTACGAAGGAATGGTCTGCCAAGGATGATAGCTGTCTGTAGCAAGGGTGCAGGCGAGTCCATATCAAGGACTACAAAGTCAGCTGGGAATTTCATTTCCTGCACTTTAACTATCACGTCTTCCAAGAGACCTCGGGGCCGCTTGACGGATCGGTCAGCAAACTGAAGGATCATGCGTGTCTGCTTGAGCGGTCCCAGACCGAATTCCTGCATTATGGACGAGGGAAGAAGGTTGATGGAAGAACCGCTGTCCAAGAGAGTGCGCCCGAAGACCTGATCAAAAATCTCGCAACTGATAAGAGGTGCTCCTATGTCTTGCTTTTTCTGTGGGAGATTACTGATAGTTGCTACCGTGGCCAAGGTGAGGACATGTTTCTCAACTTGCTGGCGTCTGTTCTTTCTTGACGGGCGACGCTTAGTGGTACATACCTCCTTCAGTCCTTTCTTCACAGCTGGCATGTACTCCACGACTTTCAATAAGGGAATCTCAACAGTCAATTTATCCAAAATATCCACAACACCTGGATCAGACAATGCATTTTTTCGTTTTGCAATTTTTTTGGATTTTTGAATTGCATGAGGAAAAGGAATATGTACATCACGATCAGGAAAATCAAAGTTCTTATTTACATCAAAATCTTCGCCCACAAGATGTCGTACATCCGAACTACAAAAAGGAATACAATCTGGATCTTGGCTTGCTGATGCTGCTGGGCGATCAAAAAGGGTAGCATCTGCTTCAT
This sequence comes from Ottelia alismoides, assembly GCA_037367405.1. NCBI lineage: Eukaryota > Viridiplantae > Streptophyta > Magnoliopsida > Alismatales > Hydrocharitaceae > Ottelia > Ottelia alismoides. The sequence continues at coordinate 187,935 of JAZKJV010005656.1, read as the reverse complement.
CGGCTGGCGAGGGACCGGCGGCTGCTGGCGGCTCCTCCATTGCTGGCACGGCTTCGCTTCTGCTACGGGCTTCTTTTTGTTGATTTTGCTTTTGCTGATTTTTTTGTATTTTTGGCTGAGGTTGATGCTGTTATGGCACGACGGCTGTACTGGCTTCTCCTTCCTCTTCCTCCTCACCCGCCCCTGTGGCTGGCACGGCTGATGCGGAAGATGACGATCCACATGTTTCTTTATTCACCCTACTTGTAGTAGCAGGCGGAGGCAAGGCCCTACCGCTCCTGAGAGTAACAGCATTAGAATAAACAGTAGTATCATTACCAGATACGGACAGGACATTACATTCTACCTGCTCTTTTTTCTTGAAATTATTGGGGTTTGCTTCGACCTGAGTTGGGATGGTGGTTCGGGTGGCGGTCAGGTCGTCAAGGTGCTTTGTCATTTCTGCTAGCCCTTTAACAAGCTGGGCCAGACAATCCATAGTGGGATTAGTAGGGGATACATCCGAAGATTCAGCGTGCAGACCACGCTGCTGTTGGTTAGACGGGTGGGGATGCTGTTGCTGGTGGTGTTGCGGTGGTGGAGCAGGAAGTTGAAGCTGTTGGTATGGCGGAGGTGGATACTGCTGGTATGGTTGAGGCTGAGCGGCCGCATACTGGTGATACGGCTGTGGGTGGCGGTACTACGGCTGCTGGTAAGGAAAACTCTGCCTCCATTGGTGTGCAAACTGGGGAGGCTGCTGGTGTTGCTGGTTAGGTTGAGAGGTTTGGACAAAACGACCACCCTGAGGTTGGTGGTACTACCGGTTGGCAAATTGCTGACCCTGGGGTTGTCCTTGAGGACGGGGCAGCTGTGCATCATTTGTCCATACCCCATTGACTTCTTGGATCAGGGGTGGTGGAGGAAAAACTGGATCAGAAATAGAAAGGAACTCTGGCTGGTACACGACCATCTGCTGCTGCGGCTGGCTTTGGTCGGGCGCCTGTACGTAGTACACGTGCTGGACCGCCGGTGGCTGCTGGCTCGGCTGAGGCTGATGCTGCGGTTGCTGCTCGTCCTTCTTCTCAGCAGGAGCGTCCGATGGTGTTGCCGACTGGATAGAGTTGATCGTATCGACCAACAGCTCGAGGTGCTTGTTGATCTGATCGAGCTTATCCAGGTTCTGGGTCCTCTTCTCGATCACAGCGAGTTTCTCAAGGTCCTGTGATCGCTTCTCGATGATATCAACCTTAGAGAGATGACCCCCGATGATGCTGAGGTTGGAGCTCTCATCTCTCTCTGCTTCCTTGGATGCAGCCATGTGCACTTGCTTCTGGAGGATCTGGGGCTGCTTCTGGTATGCCTTGGATGAAGAGAGGGCGGCCTCTCCTTCGGCCATTTCTTCAAAAATCTGCCAAACAACATCCTCATCCTTGTTAAAATGGGAGCCCCCACATGCTGTGTCCACGAGCCTTTGGCTTTCAATGTTCAGTCCCCCAAAGAAATGTTGGATCAAGCTGGTCTTCGGGATATCATGATGGGGACACTTCTCCTGCAGATCAGTGAATCTCTCCCAAGACTCGTGTACTGACTCATGTGCTCCTTGGGAGAAATTACTGATATGTGCTCGCATCTGGTTGAGCCGACCGAGAGGGTAGTATTTGTGTAGGAAGGCAGACTTCAACTCCTCCCAGGTTGTCACAACCTTTCCCATATGATTGACCCAGTAGAGGGCCTTGTCCTGTAAACTGAAGGGGAAAGCCGTCATCTTTACGATGTCCAGAGGGACATTGGGATAGTGTGTGGTACGGCAAATGCGGGAGAATTGCTGCAGGTGAATGTACGGCTCTTCGTTCGTGTTTCCATGAAAGGCAGGGAGAAGGACTATGAACTGGGGCTTAAGCTCAAAGTGAGCGTGCACCGGTGGAATGAGAATCCACTCGGTCATCTAGCTGTCTCCCGGGTTGTATGTTTCTTTTAGTGTCGGCTTCGGTGGTGGTAATTCAAAGTCATCATCAGGAGGATCACCACCTCCACCTCCACCTCCTCCTCCCCGGCCTCCTCTGCCTCTGCCTCCTCCTCCATCGTCACGGTTCCTCATGTCATTCAACATATCCTGGAATGCGGTCTGTGTGAGGCCTGCTCGGTCAGCTGCTGCTGTATGGCCTGGATAGATGCCAGTAACTGTGCATTAACTTGATTTTGATCTGGCACCTGTCCTTCTGGTGTGGGTGGCTGCTGACCCTTGCCCTTTCCTCCAGGCGCCATGTCAGGGTCTGAGTCGGACGAAATGAACTCCGGAGTAGTCTCCAGGGCTCGCGCTGGCTTCTATCTGCAGAATGAGATAGTTCCGAATCAGATCTCTTGCAAAGAACTTTCAGTTGCCGTGATTAAGCTGGAATTCAGGTCTACCCCAGCATGTTGTGAATGGAAAAGGGATGTAAACTGTAATCGACTCCCATTCACAACGGTGAAAGCGGGACAAAAGTGATCCCAGTTTATTGGGTGGCCAAGAGAAAGGTAGAAAACGAGGAGTCTGGAGACCGATCCGCAAAGTCCGGATCGGGTTCTCGGGAATCGCCTCGAACTTATTGGCGGAGTTGAGTCTATGGAATCGATGTAGGTGTCGGCATGGTCCCGACGAAACCATCCATGGATCAACTTCGCGAAGCATAAGAGAATGTCGGATTGTTGGAAGAATGATACGATGGTCAACGAGGAATAAAAGGAGTGTAAAACAGTAGAAAGGCTCGGGTGAGCGGGGTGGTCAAAGGGAGAAACACAAAACGTGCGCAAATGCGCGGGACTTGATCTTTGAACCTTAATCTAGATCCATACAAACACAATACAAAATCGGGTTCACCAACTCACGCCATGTGAAGCCGTGAAAGCTCAGCTATTTATTATCTTTTCATTTTTTAGAGTTGTGATTTTCAGGCATATCTTATAACAAGTCCTTAGTACGCTACCCTATAGGAGAGAGAGTACTGCCGGAAGAGTATCCCGTACTTGTCCTCCTCCTGTGTAACCTGTAGTCTGTACTTTTTGGAGTCCTTGTAACCCTTCCTGGATCCCTACTCAGCCAAAGAAAAGAGAGAGGAAGCCGATAGGCGAAACCAATACTTCGGTCCTCGCTCGCAACGGAATCACCCGTGAGCGTGCAAGAACCTACTCGGACGCAGGACGATGAGACAGACACCCCCGTGAAGGCGTGGCCTATGCTCGATACTTCGGACAGGGTCGATGCTCTCACAACAGAGAGTCACCATTGGTGACCAAGTCCTACTCGCCTACGTACGATAGAAGCGCCATTACTTCAGAAATCCAGGCGATACACAAGGCAGTTGCAGACAGGGTTTTTGGCTTTAATCCTTAGGGGTCGCACTCGCTCAAGGGAGTAGGGTTTTGGTCCCCCTCCAAGGTACCTGAAAACAATGAGGGCTTTATGAATCCGGTACAATGATAGTCCATTACAGATTTTAATTAAGGTCAAAGTTTATTTAGCAGTCCCCTTGTTTTAATTTTTGGGTTTTCACTTTTTTTTGGATCTGTTTCATACCAGCGCCTAACGTTTTTGTAGTTTTTCATTTAAGTCCTAGGTGCTCAAAATCAGAGGGAGATAGCGGAAAAGCCGTGCAAGTGGTTCCATGATGGAAATCTCACCATTGAATCGAATGATGCATGCTGAGTTAGAAGACTTACAGTGCATCCCAGCTCTCTACATGTGGTATGCAAAACAGAATTTTTAAACCTATCTACATGTCGGTATGCAAGGCACAAAATCGCCCTAAACATTAGCTCCTATTAGCGTGAAGAACCATAAGTCGCTCGTTCATCTCTAGCCCAAGAGGGTCCGGTCTTGGCTTACCCCTCCTCTGCTCAACAAATTGAGGGTAGGAGAAAGCGCTTTATAGGGTTCGCTACGGCACAGAGGGCTAAGAGACAAATTAACGACTTGTTTAAGTTTGACTAGATCCAAGCGAAGTAGACTATAGGAACATGCATTCTTATTAATGTTTGGACCTAGCTACTGAGTCAAGCAACCTATATCTAGGGGCTCTAAGTACACAAAACAAAGTAAAAGAAAGGCAGAAAGCACAAAACTTCGGGAAACAAAATAAAATAAGGCGATGAAAACTCGAAAAGCTGCGATGAGGCCCCCAGGTGAACAATCACCCGGGCACTGGACCTCATTGTGAAGAGTAGAGTCTTGTTTAATTACATGCCAAAATAGTCTCTCTCTTACCATGAATTACAAAAATAATTTTTCTAAGTATCTAGCCTATCTAATGCCCCTCTCTTTGCTTCTTTGGTGCACTCTCCAGATGGTCATGAGAAGAGAAGACCATCCTCCTCCAAGCTCGGTTGCCTTGGCCTCCTAGGAAGCCATCCTCGCGTGGCAGTCCCTCGCATCAAAGTCACAAAAAGATTGCATTAGCATACTCAGTCAATCAAATAGAGCAGATAAAGTAATCACAGTGAATGAATAAGTGAGCATGGTGATTAATAGAAATAAAACAATAGCTGCTCAATGAATCAAAAAATTTGTATACAAGGATGACAAAAATCAATTTGGCTATGCTCATTTCTCCCCGGCAACGACGCCATCTGATAACCGCGAAATGCTCAGCAAGGGTCACCATAATAAATGTCTCAAGTGTCGCTGAGGCGACCGCTCACAGAACACCCGGGTTGATCAGCAATTAACCCACAACCAAAGAATACAACAATCAAGCTCAAAAATAAATGTGAATTAATCTTTATTTACTCTACCATAAAATGTACAGTGACAAGCATGTAGAGGTCGAACCACAGAGAGCAATACGAAAATGCATGCGCCTATTTGTGCATATTAGTCATCCTTGTGTGCAGTGGGTTTTTAATTAATTAAATAAACATATATATAAATTTTTTAATTTAATTTTTTTATTTTATTTATTATTATTATATTATATTTATATATATATATATATGGATAACAATAATATAATTAGATAATATATATTTATATATATAATTTTTTTTAGGAAATACCTATATAAACATAAAGTGGTACTATAATATTTACAAAAAATACTTAAAATAGTCAAAAATCAAGGAGTAAAGTCTTTTTGGGGTTTTCATCATATTTTACTATTTTTGGGATTTTTGGGGGATTTTTTAGAATAATTTTAGTATTTTTAAATAGCTAAATAATAGCAAACAGGGGAATAAGATCTGGCTGTAATAAAAATAATCATTAAAAATAGTTACAAGCCTCAAAAATTTTCCACCCTATTTTTCTAATAAAGATAATAAAATGTAGCATAAATAAGGCCTGAGTTTATATTTTTCTGATTTTTCTGTGAGTTTTTATATTTTTTTGAAGTTTTTGGGTATTTCTGGATTTTTAAGGTTTTCCTTTTGAGATTTTTAGGGATTTTTGGACTGACACTAACATAGTTCAAAATACACCATAGGGATTTTTTTTGGAATTTTCCAATGCATTTTGATATTTTTTGGGATTTTCTCAGTTAGACAGTGAATAAAGGACATGTTTTTGATTTTTAATAAATGCAAAAATGAGACAAAATGAAAAATTAAAAATATGGCATGCAAGTTCAACCCAACAGTAGCTTAAGTCTATTTTTGCAATATTTTTCGAATTAATATGACGCACAAAATAAATAGACAAAGCATTCAAAAATTAAAAGGCCTGGTAGGGGTATTTTTGCAAATAAAATATTTCGCAAGGGCATTCATGCAAAAATTACAATAAAAATACACGTGACTTTTTAGTTCCAGGACCATTTAATAAATACAAGGACCTGGTGGGGTCTGACTGCAAATTTTTCGCGCCTCACGTGGGTGCTCCACGTGCGGCGCTTAAGGACTAAAACGCAAATATAAAAACTACAGGGGGACTTCTGCAAATTACACAATTTATTTACATAGTAACTTTTTATTTTTGGGGTTGAACTATAAATACAAAAAGCTGAGGGGTCGAATATGAAATTTACCCCCAAACACGTGCGTGATCCAACGGCATCGAGCGCGCCACTTGTCCACGTGTCGAGCCCTCGGCGCTCGATACCCCTTCGACGATCTGCGGCCGAGATTGCATCTGAGGTCTGATCGCACGGCCCAGGCTTGCGCTAGATGGACGGCCCGGATTAGAACTGGGGTCGTCCTCTTCATCCAACGGCTGCTGCTGCTCACGAAAAACAGGGAAGAACGGCTGACTTCCCTGACTTCGATCGGAGATATCTCCGCCTCCAGGCGCTCCACGTTGCTGCTGGTGGTCTCCAGGCGTTCGGCAAGGCAGTGCGCACCGTTCGAGCTACTCCAGAAGGTCCAGGACCCCCCAGATCGGTTGAACGAGCTCGGAGAAGAGAGAGGGGTCCTGGAACCTCGCAGGGACTATGATCGAGCCCCAGAGGGCTCCGTTTAGCTTACGACCTGCACCACAAAATTGAGAGGCTCGAGGGGGTTCTCCTCGACCAGGGGTTTAGGGTAAAAGAGTAGGGGAAGGTGGAGGGCGGCGAGGTCCGGCGAAGCGGAGGAGGGTGACCTCGATTCGCAGAGCAGGGCGAGCTCTGGATGATCAGAAACGTGGGTTGAGTGTAGAATGCGTAGCGGAAGGCGATGAGGTGGAGCGAAGGGTCGGATAGCGTGCTGATCAGGGTAGAGAGGTTCGCCGGAGCTAAACTCCGACGAACTTCGATCTTGGGCTAATCGAGCACCTGAGGCTCTACTGATTACTCTAAAAGCTAAACTACAAAGTAAAAACTAAAACTAAGCTAAAAATGAGAAGAAATCAGCTCTTATACCTGGTTGGCGACCAGGGAGCAGGACCTCCGGCGAGCGGCGGCCGTGGGCACTCCTCGCGACTCCTCCGACCGTCTGAAGTCTCCAGGAGAACCCTCCTGTCACAAGGATCCTCGAGAACTGGAAAGGATGGTGGAAAATCAACCGAAGGGAGGCCAAAAAACGGGAGGAAGTCGAAGGTCTTATTTATAGACAAAGTATGCACCCTTATTGGCCGGCGAATCATGACGAATCTGGGCTCTGTACAAGGGAGCATGGGATTGGGCATGATTCTTGGATGTACAAGGAACAATTTTCATGAAGGGTCTTATCGTCCTCGAGCTACAAAAATCGCGTGAAAAATCGGGGAAATAGGGCCTCTCGTGACTTGTCAGAGGGGTAGGTGGGGTATGAAGAGTTGACCCGAGGTCAACCCTTGGCGGCCTGCGATTGGTCCACGCAGGCCGCTAGAAGACAAAACAGCATGGGTTAATATAGATTGATTATTTTAAATTAGTAAATGATTTTATTATTTTTTGAGTATAAAATAAAAAATGTTTATTATTTTATGTAGTATTTATTTGTGATTTTTATTGAATTTTTCAAGGTGTTTTATTATAGTTTTATTTGAATAATATGTATAGGTATGTATTTCCATATATTTTTATGTATTTTATTTTTAATTTGTTTATTTTCTTTTATTATTTTATTGTCTTATTTTATAAATTTATAATTTATTTTTATGAGTATAAAGGTATTTTCATTTGATTTTTATGAGTTTATTTATATTTTTGAATAAATAGGTATAGGTGTATGTAGGTACACTTATAGGTGTTTTATCTATGAATTTTGTACACTTAATTTAGTTATTGTATTTTATTGATTTTTATTTTGGGTTTGTGTTTTTAATGAGTTATTTATAATGTATACCTGATTATAAGAATAAAAGAATGACTGAATAAAATCCTTTATATTTATATGTAGGCATACAACATTGGTATTTTTGTCTATGAATTTGTAGACTTATTTATTTTACAAATTATTCTGTTTTCTTGTACTTTCTAATATGTGTATGCATTATATATACATTATTTACAAAATTCTAAGAAAATATGCATTTACACAATAAAATGAATATTTTAATCAGTCCTATATACAAGAAGGGCCAAAAACCTAACTTCTGCATAGGGGCTCCAAAAATTATGAAACCAATTTTGTAAAATAGTTCATGGAATGCTATATACAATTAAAGGTGAGTTTGGGTGATTTGGAGTCTTTATTTGCAAGATATGGGTCTGTGAAGTTGAGATTTTGGCTTTTTATTCTGTGTATAAAATGTACAATGGGTATTATTTTTACACAAACTCAATTTTGTATTTTTATTTACATTATTATCTACAACTTTTATGTACAAAGTTTCTTTATTTGATGAAGGAATAATTATATATAAAATAGGTGTCAAAAATGCATAAATGATTGAATTAATGAATAAGGTATTTGTTGTACACTGGCCCTTATCTCCCCCTACTTTATTCCTTGTCGACCAATTCCATGCTGGCTTTGGTCTCGGGGTTAGGGTCATAAAATATTTGCAATATTTTATTCCTTTTTCTTTTCTTCTCTTTATTCTATAATTTTGACATTAAAAACCTTATTTTATGTACTCTTAATACAATGAATATTAGGTGCTATTATGTACAAATAGATGCTACTTACATGCATTTGCTGGGGTTTTTAAGGTCAAAATGATAGAATAAAGGTGATGAAATGGAGATTCATCAAGCCTTCAATCTTTCTAGACCCTAGAGGCATCCAATAAATATTCACCCCCGCCTTCATTACGAGTAGCTCATCCCTCGTGACACACTTGCCCTCTAGCTACCTTCAGGAGAGTGACAACCTTCTAGAGGAGCTTTTGGAAGCTGGGATTGTTGTTGGATTGGATGTTGCTCCTCTTGTGGTTGGAGCTCTGTCGCAACAAGCCTCCCAGGTCCTTTTCCACTTGGTTGAGGCCACAACCCCTCCTCCGCCGTCGCCTGAAGTCACTGAGCACATCAGGCACCAGGTACTCACCATTCTTCCCACATTTGATGTTTCATTTCGAATTATCCTCCACCTCTGTCGTCCATTACTTAGCTCTGGTTGACGCCATCGTAGCTCCATACTTCGTTACACCCGCACAGAGTTTCCATCAGATCTGTTGGCCAACGGTCATCAGGACTGTACGTCAGAGCATCCACGAGAACACGCCACGTGCCCCACTGCATGGTATATTTCACTCCTACCCTCACTTTTTTACGTATTTTGCTTTAGTCTCTTAATTGTAATAAATAATTAAAAACTTTTTTTATTTAGGACCTTATCCTTTCTTTATTTACACTTTAGTCCAGCCGAATCTCAGTCATGTGTAGCTTCACATGTTATTTGGTGTATTTGCATGTTTCATCCTATGCTTTGAACTGGTTATGGAATGAATTAAAAGTTTTGGAAATCGCATTTATGCCCTTGTGCATACTGATCACGTATTATGCATACTTTCATCTGGAATATTTGCACGGTGGACCTTGTACTTCTGATTGTGTTATCCAATAGGCCCAAGAACCTTAAATATTTGCATATTGGTCCCTTGTGCACTGTTTTTTAGTCCTTTTCTTTTATTAAATGCAATAATTATCTAATTAACTTCAAAACTTACCTAAAAACACTTGTAGCTTCTGCTTGCATATTTTATTTATGGTAATTTTCGTTTGTTAATTTGTTTTTATTTTCTATTATTAAAAATCCAAAAACAGTAAAACAATTCCCTGTTTGTCTTGGAAAAATAATAAAAATTCAAAAAATCCTTTAAAAATTCTATAAAAAATTATGATACTTGTCTTTTATCATCTTTTAGCTTATATATATATATATATATTTTATTTGAAAATACCTTATAAAAATCTAAAAATATGCAAAATACTCGAAAACTTATAAAAATCATATAAAATCAAAAAAAATCAAAAAAATCATTTCAATTCTTATTTGTAGATATTTCTTCATATTATTCGATAAAAATTATTCTAGGTGTTTTGAGCATTTTATCTATTTTAAAATTGAAAAATACTCATGATTATGCAATGTTTGTTTGTTTAGTCGCTATTTGATTTTTAAAAAATCATAAAAACATATGAAAATTCTCCAAAATTACCCAAAAACACTAAAAAAATTATAAATCTCAAAAATATTTTGATTTATTTTTTTGAATACTCTTGCCTATTTAAAAAATACAAAGATATTGCTTGAGTATATTTTTATCCCTTGTGCTTACTTCTCTTATATTAGAAAATAAAAAATTTGAATAATTAAAAACCATTAAAAAGATAAATAAAAATCCTTTGATTTTCGAATCGCCTACGTAGTTTTTAATGGCGATCCTTGAATTCGACCCTGGTCACTATACCAGGTTAATAAAAGTAAGAAAACTGCTCATCTTCACTGCTTGATTTATTAGTGGATTGAATAATTTTCTCGTTGATCACGAATTTGATTTCAATCACAACGACATGTAGTTAATCAATTAACTCGAATCAGATTCTGCTCTCATCACTCCTCTCAGCTGAAGCGGTAAAGAGATAGTCCTCTCCAACATGGTGACCCTAATTCCCTAATCCAGCAATCTTTCTACTAGGAGCGGGGTATTCCCTTCTAAGTTCAAATGCGATTGACTCAAGAAGAGGAGGTGGGGAAGAGAATGGACAGTAGCCAGTGTAGCTATTTATCCTAAGATGCTTGATCAGTGTAGCAAAGTCATCCAGCTGCAGGTTCACATGGATACTTTGACTTTGAAGTACAAGCTTGCTTATTTCATATATACATACTCCGACGGGAATTGATTTTTCATTGATTTTTGCTCGTCTATTATTTTCATAGTTTTTTATTTTGCATTTTTTAATATTATTTACAGCAACATTTACATAAGGACTTTTTCCTCTTGAGTCAGTAGACTATCTCTCTTTTAAAATATTAGTGCAACCCACAATCTCTTGTCCTTGGACCTCGTCACTACTGGATCGGGTTGGGGCACAATGGACACAGATTGTGACTTCGTATGTTTCCATTTACTTGTGTCTCATGCTGGCAAATCCAACCCTCTACCACTTTAATTGAGTTGAGCAAAGTGTAAGATGTAGGTATGCAAGCTAGGTCACTGTCAACAAGAGTCGTGTGTGTATTTCGAAATGTTCTACTTAGGCAGTCAAGATAACATATGAACCTAGTCTTGTGGTCTCAAAAAATTGTCTTGCAGACCTGAAGCGCCTCAATTTCAATTCCTCTAAGGTTCCCGTGATTAAGTAGATTAAGGTCCAACCAATCTCCAATCTTCATATTTTATTAAGACTAGTTCAATTGTCATTATCAATCCGAAAAATATGAATGTAATGCAACGGGAAGAAAATCTTTTTGTGAATCATTTCTGGTTTTTGAACATTTTATGAATTTTTGAAAAAGGTTTGCAAATCTTTATGCATTTTTTAAAACACTTTGCAAATTTTTATTATTTTGAAGATTTTGATACTTTTAGGAGTTTTTATAAATGCTAGTGAAAGAAATATATGTAGATATTTACACGGAGATGCATCAATCAATTTGGATCTTAGAAATAAGCTCAAGAAGTGAGTTCACTCCTATTTCCATTATCTTTTCTCTTTCCAAAATTTGAACATTGATATTGGAATTAGAATTGAAAATTGGAATGAAATAAGACTTAATCAAATTAATTCTCATATCATAAAGCAAAGAAGTGGAGTCAATAAAATACATCTGATTTCATCATTAACTCGAAATGTAAGTATCATGGTAGATGATCTGTTAAGAAAGATTTAACCCAGAGTACTGCCAGTACTCATTCATCCTTCATAGTAGAAGACTTTGATATATCTAAAGTTCAACCCCTAGTTTGATTGCCTTCTTCAAGACATATCAATAAATTTCTTATTCGATAATTGAGCGACAATATTAATCATATACTTTTAAAAAAGCATGTATTAATATCTCGAAGTTTATAAATAATACGATCATGCATAGAATTCTTTATGCCATAAAATATCTCATGAGTGAGCTCTATCTCCCAGTTCATTAAGTATGAATATGTGTGATTCCTTTAAGATATCATAATTTTAACATGTTTTCATATGCATACCAACTCACTGGTATACGAACCTTGGTTAGATCTTCAACCTAATGGTATGTCTAATGTACACATTCATGTATATAGATGTATATCTATCTCTGGTCAAAGGATGTGTTCCTGATTGTGACAGTTACGATTCAGGTCTTGGTTTATCTCGATCTCATCAAGTTAACTCTTTGACTTGACGCTTCTGACACCTCTGAATCACTATTCCTATACAGTGGATCTTCATCAAGAAGTCAGTCGAAAATCAGACTACCGAGAATGATTGGCATCTCATTTTCAGACTGGAGATCGTTATTGAATATGCATGATATTCAATATGGCCACAGTTTATAATCATAGTTGTACAAAGAAACCTGAATTTAAGTGCATTCACAAACATTCATTTCAGATAGACATGAAAACATAATAATTTTATTGCATTTATGGGTTACCAAGGGCTTATAAGTTCAAAGTCTCCCACTAGCTCTTAGAGATATTCATGTACAACTCTTAGACCCATATTTATTACATGTTGGCCAAAGAATTTTTATGACCAAGGCTTGGTAAGAGGATCAACAATGTTGTCGGCACAGTGATAATTCAAGAGAGACGAGGCACCTAACGCCCGATCTTAGAGGGCATGCGGTGTCCGACAAGTCGGATCCAAAAATCATTGTAGCGGTAGCTCTCACGATACTCAGTGCTCAACTCACTCAAATAGATCAACAATCAACCCACGATATATTTTAAACAATGAAAACTAGTGCACGGTGAAATTTATTATACCACATAAAAGATGTGTATAGTCAGCAAGTGTAGGGGGTCAGACCATTGAGAGCAAACTCCAGGATAGGTATTATTATTATTCAATAAAAATTAATAATAATAATTTTTACTTTTTCTACTTTTTATTTTATATGGGTTTTAATATATATTTAATTTTTATAAATTTTTAAATATTTTATATTTTATGTTTTAAAATTTAAAATTTTTATTTCCTTTTTAATCTTGCAATTTTAATTTACTTCTGTTTTTAAAGATATATATTCATTAATAATAATCTAGATATTATAAATAATATATAGAATATATTATAAACATATACATAAAGACATATAAAGGAACATTCCCTTTATTTTCAAAAAGTTTTATATATAATAGGTATATTTATAAGTAATAAAAATATGTATTAGAAAATAAGTATTATTAAGAATAAATAGTACTTATAGGGTTTTATAATTTTAAATATATATAAATATAGCCAAAATTCAAAAAATAAAATGCTTTTTGACTTTTTAAATATTTTCCTCTTTTTCTGTTTTTAAATTTTTTTTAATTTTTAGGTATTTTTAATGTATTAAACAATACAAACAGTGAATATAATAAATAGGTGGAATTGTTTTGGATATTAAAAATAGATAATAATCTCAAAATTTACTAAAAATATTTTTATTTTATACTATGTAATATAAATAAAAATATAGAATAGAAAACTATTTTTTGGAATTTTAAAGAATGCTTAATGATTTTATAAGTTTTTTAGGGTTTTATGATTTTTAAGCTTTTATTTTTATATTTTTGTGATTTTTTCTGAAGTCAGAATATATAATAATATAATTATTCTATTTTTTGGAATTTTAAAGATGGTTTTATTTTGGGGGGGTTTTATATTTAGACAAGGAAAATAATGCATGTTTTTTTTATTTTTTTTCAAATATGATAAATGCTTAGAATGCCTAGTGAAAAATATCTGTGATAATTCCATGTATCATACATATTTGATAATTTTCCTATAATTTTCAGATATATATGATATTTATAATATTACATACAAATAAAATAAAAAAAATTGTTGGTAGGGACCTGTATGCAAATAGTTAAAACATTTCATGCATTTAATAACACTATTAAGAACTCTAGGGGGTATTCAAGCTAATTTTCTAATTAATTTCATATTTAAAAATAGCTTGACATGGGTTAAAATGCACAAGAATAAAAAAGTAAGGGCATGCATGTAATTTTTACGAAAAATATAACACTAATTATAGCAATTTCTGGACTGCATATAAATACTTAAGTCTGTACGGGTATACATGTAAAACGCCCTGCCTCATGTGTGGACGCCCATGAGGTGAGTTGGCATAGGACCCAAGTGCAATAGACAATAAGTTGAGGGGTTCATTGAAAATATTAAACAACTATATGAATCTAATTTAATATATATAGGTTAAATCACAATTACAAAAAGGTGGCTGGGGGTCTTAGTAATTTACCCACTCAAGGGAGCCTTATTGAACAGTTGGATGCGCTCCACGTCAGCCACTTAATCGCGAGCGGACGACAAGGAGGCACTTCGATTCATCTCGTCTTCAATGGCTAGGATTAGATCTGGCAGTTGGGGTTCATCCGATGGTTGTTGCTCGTCCCCAAGAACAAGGAAGAACAACACTGAAGGCGAGATTCGTTCTTCAACTCCTCGGTTCTATGATCTCTAATCTCTCCTTCGACTAGCCCAAAACATTACTGGTGGCCAGCAACAACTGCATAGATGTCTTAGTGGGCTCCAGATCCTATCGATAGGGACCTGGGACTCCTTCTGTTCTTCATAACCTAGGACCTAAAATGGGGATTTGGTTCGACTCCAGGGGGATCCTCAAGGTATGCTACCTGCACAAAAACCCCACCAGGCTCGAGACGAAGATCCTCGACCACAGATTGAAGATGTATGCATAGTGAAGATGAAGGGAACGACGAGCTCCGACAAGGATGAAAGACGGAGCTCTGATTCACTTAATCCATACAGGATCAAGGTGGTAAAATAGAAGGAAAGGTGGAGAATATGTCAGGGAAGGAAGATGGGGTGTTTTGGAGAGTCGAGGACAGGTGGTTAATGGTGATCAAGGAGATGAAGCAAAAGCTCCAACTAACAAAGAGTTCTGAAATTAAACTAATCTAACAAATAATTACTAAAGCTAAAGCTTGTACGACAAAGCTTTTGCAATGAAAAGAACCTAAAACTAACAGCTCTACCTGGCCAGGGCCAAGGAATAGGAAGCCTTCATCGACGGAGCTCTGGCGAGGGTGGATCACACTGACTCTCAGCTTTATCTACGCTGGCAAGGATAGAGATTCACTTGCTATCACCAGGTGGATCAATATGTGGGTTCATATTGGGGTTAACGGGGAGAACATGGATCAAAATAAAAATGGATGGTGAGGTGGTTTATTTAAACACAGAGGTGAAGGGAAAGAGGATGAAGGAGATTGCGTAGAGGATGGAGGTGGTAGGTGAGGTCTATGGCGCCAGCATGGAGTAGGGATGTGGGACAGTGGGAGGAACAGAATGGGAGGAGCTCAAGGAAGAAGGGAGCTTGGAGGAAGGAGAGAGAATTGGATATGTCAGAGAGTCATGGGTCTTCTGACAAAGGAGGTGGAGGCATGTACAATTGACTTGCGGTCAACGAAAGAAAGCTCTTGTTGGTCCACATGGACCAAAAAAAAGATGAGTGAAATCCCCTATTAAACGGATAAAAACAACACATGATTTTATTAATTTTAGGTCAAAACACAAAAAAATATTTCTTATTTAATGTTGTATTTTATGGATATTTTTTATTTAATTTATGACACTATTTATTGAGTGACAATATTTACATGTATGTACATATGTATATTTGCCTATATTTGATGTATTTTTATTTTTTATTTTATTTTTTATTATTTATGATATTTACATATTTTATATATTTATAATATATTAAATACCTATTTACACATTTCAAATTTATTTTATGATTTATTTATTTACTTAAGTAAATATGTATATGCAGATTATGGGTATAGTTTACCTATATAGTATAATACTTTATTTATTTTGATGTATTTTTAATGATTTTATTTTATGTTTATTATTTATATATGTTTCAGATAATATTTATAAATATATAAAAAATATAAGGAAGCTTAAAAATACAAAGAATAAATATATTGATAAAATATACAGGTATACAGTACAATGGGGACCCAAAATTCAACTTTTGCATCTTAACTTTATTTGTAATAAAACTACCTTCATTAAATAGATAATTAAATTTTATGAATAATAAAGGTGAGTTTGGTTAATTTTGAGTCTATACAGAGAAGATACAAGTCTGTGAAGTTTTCTTTACGGCTTTTTGTTGTGTGTCCCAAGTGCATTGTGTGTTTTATATTTTTCTTTGTATTTTTATGTACAACTTTCTGAGGGTTTTATTATTGAGATGTTTAAAGAGGAAAATAAAATAGGGCCCAAATGGCCATTTATTAATGAATTGAATTAGGGTTTTTGAGGTGTTTTCTGTGTAGTTTGAGTGTCATATCTTCCCTACTTTATTCCTTATTGATCAAGTCAATATTGGACTGGTCTCGGGGTTTAGGGTCATTCAATATCTTTGACACTTCATTTCTTTTTCTTTTCATTTCCTTTATTCTTTTATTTTTGGAATTAAATACATGTATTTATCCAGTATTTTTTAGTCACTTTATGAGTGTTAGTGTATACAAATTAATGTTATTTACATGCATTTTACTAGGTATTTAAGACTGAAATGAAAGAATAAAGGTGATGAAATTAAGATTCATCACAAAGGCAACCTTGGTGATGGTGATATAACCATGCTTATGTATCTCCTGGATAATATGATATGTCCTTTCTACAGGTTTGATTCTTTGATGCAACCAGGGTACCTTTTCTTGCACTATGGCACCCATGTTATCGTAGAGCGATGAAATAGGAGATTTCAATGAGGAAACTATACCATGTTCCACGATTAACTTGTGCAACCACACAACCTCTTTAACAACATCCGTGGTGTTTTGTTTCTTGCTTCTTCAACTCACAGTACCATCGTTCAACGTGAATAAGAACCCTGAAGTTGATTTCCTATCATCCACATCTTATTGAAAGTTTGAATCCTTGTATCCTAAGGCTTGGAGATCATTATCTTCATAAACCAAGATGTAGTTTTGAGTTCTTCTTAGAGACTTAAAGATGCTTTCTCACTACGGTCCAGTGTTTCTCTCCATAGCAAGATTGGTAATGGCTTACCATTTCTATTGTATGATAGATGTCTGGTCTTGTACAAATCATGGCATATGTCAAGCTTCCTTAAGTCGATGCATAAAGGCATCCAATCATGACTTTCTTTTCCTTAACAATTTGAGGAGTCATCCCTTTAGATAGGTGAATACAATGTCTTAAAGGAAGGAAGCTTTTCTTAGAGTTATCTATTTTGAATATTTTCATGATCTTCTTGATATATCATTGTTGTGATAATCTCAATACCCGCTTTTCTCTTTTTCTGAACAACTTCAGATCCAAGATATAAAAGGCTTCTCCGAGATCTTTTATCTCAAAAGTACGGGACAACTAGATATTAAGACTAGTCATCATCTCAATATCATTCCCAATGATAAGGATGTTATCTATATAAAGCATTGTGAACATGATGGCGCTCCCACTAAGCTTCTTGTATACACATGAGTCATTGGGATTTTGAATGAAATCATAAATCTTTATGGTCTTGCATACTTTGTTTTCCTCGACTATAAAGCCTTGGGGTTGCTCTATATAGATATCTTCTTCGAGGCATCCATTGAGTAATGCTGTCTTGACATCCATCTGTCAGATGTCTTAGTTAAGGTGCGCACCTACAGCTAGTAATGTATTGATGGAATTTAGCATGGCTATAGGGGAGAATTTCTTATTGTAATCGATGTCTTCTCTTTGTGTGTTGTCCTTGGCTATGGCTCATGCTTTAAAGGTATCTACCTTCCCATCGGTTCCTTTCTTTTCTCTTGGAGATCCATTTGCACCCAATAGGTTTAACCTATTTATGTGGAAGAGGGTCCATACAACATTCTTGTGCATGGAGTCTATCTTAGACTTTAGTGCTAGCATCCAATTATCCATCACGATCTCCTAATGCTTCATCATATGAAGTCACGTAAAAGTTCTCCCAGGAGGTCATACAAATATAAATTCTTCTCCCTGAAGGAGGTTTTAATACCATGCATCATGGAAACGTGGAAAACAATCGTAAACATTTTGCAATTACAATATGTCTATCGCACAAACGCAATTTTAACATAAAATTTTTTGGGCGAAGCGAAATCATAAACTCAAGGAAACAATTTACTAACATGGTTTCTTATATTATCATGAATATTAAGAAGAGATCAGGGATAACTCTTGAAGCATGAGTCTCTAAAAGTAGAGACCTCCTAAATGAAGTCCGATTCAAGGACTCTTCTCTCGCAGGCATGATGATGAGTCGTGTAACTTCCTATGAACTTTGATATCCACTTTATAACGTCCCTAAATGTTGCCTTCCTGTAACAGTCTCAAAGCATATTCAATGCCATAATCAAAAGAATCGGCTCGTCACAATCTTTCCGATGAGCCCAAGAGCACGTCGTTCCGAGTTCAGATGTGGAAGTTTTGACATTTTTGGTGAAAATGTGAAAGTAAATTAGGCGATAAAAGAGGGTTACCGGATTAAGGATTTTCTATCCAAAAATTGGGAGCGTTAGATGAGTTTTGATGTTAGGGATAACATATCCTCTCCCATAAAACCCCCATTCTTCCTCCCCCTCCTCAAGCCACCTCTCATAACTCTTCATCTCTCTTCAAGTCAATCTCGTATCTCCTTCCATCTTCTTTCAGAGAACTAAGGGGAGAATAGTGTAGTCACCATTATCGGAAGCTCGTGAAGCTAGAGCTTCGCGACAACAAGAAAAGGAAGAGCACAATCGCAAGGAAAAGGCACTTCTCTTTTCGGATTCTTGATTGAGCGATCAAGCAAGCAGATCAAAGGTGTGTGCGAGCATAGGTAGATATTTCCTCGATTTTCTCTCATTTATTTTTGTGTACCTTGCGAATAATAGAGATTATCGATTTTTGGAGATGTAAATTGATTTCAATCCTACCTGGGGTCAGTATCTCTTGTTATATATTCGAATGATTTTCGGACTATTATCATTGATATCATGAAATGAAAGAGTTGTTGCATTTCATAGTCTTTCTTTCAAGATCGTGTAATATTTTAAGAGTTTTTCTCGACAAAATCGAGATTTATATCAATCTGCATGGGGTTTGGGAATCGACAAGTTTTTATGTGAATGGCGTTAATGGGTTTTAGACCTCAATACAATTGATCGAGTGGAAGAATATATATTAAGAGTTATTTGCTTTAGCATTGGACCCTTCTTGGACCTAATTAATAGGTCGTTGGACCTCGTTCTTACTCCTTTCGAGTAATTGTGTTTGATGTTATCAGTGTTTTACCATTAATATGATTTATATAATGGGTAAAATGGGGTTGCCTTTGAGTAGTTTATTTGGCTCCTCCCGTCTTATTTTCTTTACTTTTTTTTATTTTTTGGAAAATGTTTCTTTTGATTTTCATAAATATATACATCTATTATGTCATTCTAATTTCGTGCGAAACATATATTCATACGGCCTCTATCCAAACGAGATCAATTTCAACAATTCTACGACCATTAAAAAATGACTGTCTGGATGGAGGTCGTAGGAGTCTTTGTTTCACACAAAATTTGAATGACATGATATAAGGATGTAGTGATGAATTTTTATGGATTTATTTTTCGCAAAAAATAAAAAAGGGGGGGATGAGACAGGGGAGTAAAGTTAGCTCCCCAGGGGCAGCCCCATTTTCCCCACATATAATAGGGTTTATATAATGGGTTCAATGGGACTGCTCCCAACGGGCAACCCTGTCCCATTTTTCGATGATTTTTTGTTTTCTTTTCAAAAATATCTAATGTATTTTCATCACTATATCCATTTAATATGCCATTCTAATTTCATCATAAATAGAGACTCTTATGTCCTCCATCTAGAATAGGTCGATTACATCGATTCTAAGATCGTTAAAATTACATGTTCTAGATGAAAGGCATATGACTATTTGTTTCTGACAAATTGGAATGACATATTAGAGGGATCTTGTGATGAAAATACATGATGGTATTTTTGAAAAAATAAAGAAAATCATCATAAAATAGAGCGGAGGAGCCCCATTGGCAGCCCCTATGGAGCAGCCTCATTTTTCTCTTATATAATATTAGGGGTGTCCATGGGGCGGGTACCCGATCCATTGGATCGTGACCCGCCCCACCCCGTAGGTATTGGGTCACGGGTCGACCCGCCCGATTCCAACGGGTATCCAATTGTAACGGATACCCGGTTAATGGCAATGGATGTTGGCTACCTGCAGGGACCCACAGATACTTGTGGGGGTAAAGAGAGATACTTGTAGTTAAAGGTGACATATATAAAAATGCAACGTTATGTCCAACTATGTATATCCATATCTATATCATATTCATAATGATAATGCCATATATGAGAATCTAAATGGTACGGAATGCATTCAAATAGGGATAAATAAACATAGATAAATGAATTAATGAGGATATATAAAACTATGTGGATAATGTAAACCATATGAATACATGCAATTGGAAGGAATACTATCGAATACGGATCCAATAATGACACATTCACGTAGGTTCGTCCTCATAATGAACCAAATACGGATAAATGAGATGTAAATATATATAATCAGAGGACAACATGTCAAACAATATATAAGTATATATTCCTATTCGTAACCAAGTGTATTAATTATCATCACAATTGGTTATCACGATGTGTGTGCGCGTTTATGTGCATACGCATGTATGCGTGGGCGCATGCGCGCACACATGGGGATGGGCGTTTGCACAGTCGCGAGCTCGGGCACGCGTGTGGGTGGGTGCATGTGCGCGCATGCGTGATACAATTCATATTCAAATTGTAATCATTATCATCATATTTGGATGCCACGATGTATGTATAACGATTTGGATCGTATCCGATTCGTTATCTTATATGTTAATTCAGATTTTGACATTCATATATATTTCGATTTCAAAATAGATACATATATGAGCCCTCTCATACATATAAATTTAATCTTATCTATACAATAGTGATTCTATTATTTTTCCTATCTAATTTGCATTCATTTCATATCGGCATTCATTTTTTATGATTTGGCAATATTTTTTCATATTCACCGAATTTGTATCTGCATCCATTTCTATATTTTTAAAATAGATAAGAATAATGTAACATCTGTATTGATATTTGTATCTAATCATTTGTATTTTTGTCAATAAATTGATAGTGGAAGCTTCCTACTGAGTACCCACGAATACCCGTCGGGTTTTTTATATGGGACACGGGTCATGACATTGTGGATACCCGGCCCATCATTTTTCGAACGGGTACCCGAAAGTATAGAGTCAAAATGAACGGATCAAGCTAGGTACTCATTGACCCGGATATTTTTGAACACCCCTATGTAATAGGACTTTACATAAGAGTTTTATGCAAAAATGCATGCTCATTTTACTTTGTCGGATACACGTGCAATATGAAATTTTTATGTGGCATATCTGATAGATAGTTGTTAGGTATAACAAAAGGATACATATTTAGTAAACGTTCATATCAGACTAATTAATGTTATGGACAATGGTGCATGTCTTTTCAGAGTTAAGTTTTATAAACAATGACCTCAACCTGTTCATGTCCTCTAATTGGAGATACGGATATCTAAGTTAGATGGAAATGATTAATCAGTAATGAGTTTTACTGGTTGCCTAAATGAGTTGTAATTAGCACAAGATGAGGTGATTGTGAGTCTGTTTAAAATCCGGATATGAGATATCTAATGTGTTAAGGTGTTGTTTAGGATACTGTGGGTATGTCTATATATATTGCTAGTGAAATTTTGTTGATCTAAGGGTCGTAATTTATTAAATGCTTGAGAAATTGATGGATGTACTTCATCGTTTAAACTCCACTCATACACTTCCAAGAAAAGTATATTAATGCATGTGAGGGGCAAGGATAAATAGTACAAGGCGGGTGCATACCCTTGTGGTTCGGTTGAATCAGCAATGAGTCACCCCCACTCGAGGAGCATCATGTTGGGGACGGATCCGATCAAACACCACACGACTAGAACCACAATCGAAGAAGAAAGCACGCACAATCGCACAAGACAAGGATTTATAGTGGTTCGGCAATGTGCCTACTCCACTTGCTCACACCAGACTCTCTCTACTATTTCTTGAATGAAGTTGGGATACAATATGTGGTGCCACAGGGCTCCTTTTATACTACAACAAAAGAATACCAAGCATTCAGCAATCCCCACCATCAGCTCTCAGCCAATCAGGATGCAGGATGTGGATTAAGCATCTCAGCAATCCAACCCAACACCTCTCAGCCAATCAGAATGCAGAAGGTGGATCAGACACCTCAGCAATCCATCCCAAGAGCTCTCAACCAATCAGAAGGCAGGAGGGAGATCAGCCACATCAGCAATGCTTTCTACTTGTATTCAGCCAATCAGTCTTCACAGGATAAATCTCAACAATCTCCCACTTGAAGACTGATTTGTGGTACACATCACTTCTTCAATAGTCCTGGTGTGAGCTTTCCCTTGTCTTCTATGCTTGAAGACCAATAGAAGCTGAACATGTCTTCAGCTTCTCCACTGTTACAGACTTTGTGAACATATCAGCAGGATTTTCTAATGTGTGGATCTTCTTCAGCTTAAATTGTCCATCTTCTAACTGCGTCCGAATGAAGTGGTACTTCACATCAATGTGCTTAGTCCTCGAGTGAAAGACGGAATTCTTTACAAGATGAACTGCACTTTGACTGTCGCTGGATAATTGACAATCTTCACATTCTTTATCCAGTTCTTTCATCAGACCTTTCAACCATATCATTTCCTTGCAAGCTTCTGTTGTCGCCACATATTCTGCTTCCGTGGTCGAGATGGCCACTATCTTCTGGAGCCTAGAGATCCAGCTAATGGCTCCACTCCCCAGGGTAAAGACATACCCTGTTGTGCTTTTCCTGCCATCGATATATCCTGCAAAATCTGAGTCCACAAAACCTCAAATGGAAATGTCACTATTCCCATAACACAATGACACATTAGAGGTACCTCTCAAATAACGTAAAATCCACTTCGCAGCCTCTTAATGTTCCTTGCCAGGATTCGCCATGAATCTGCTCACAACTCCCACTGCATGGGAGATGTCTGGTCTTGTACAAACCATTGCGTACATCAAACTACCAACAGCAGACTAGTAGGGTACCTTTGACATGTACTCATGCTCCTCCTTCGTAGCAGGTTCTTTCTCCTTTGAAAGTTTGAAGTGGCTTCCTAAAGGTGTTAGAGTAGATTTTGTATTTTTCATATTAAATCTCTCTAGTACCTTCTCAATGTAATCTGATTGAGACAATCTCAGCTTCTTATTCTTCATGTCTCTGCTAATCTGCATTCCAAGGATTTTCTTTGCAGGACCTAGGTCCTTCATTTCAAACTCCTTAGACAACATTGCCTTCAGATTTGCTATTTCTTCCTTGCATGAGCCTGCAACAAGCATGTCATCTACGTACAACAATAAAATGATGTAAGACATACCAAGCTTCTTGAAGTAGCAACAATGGTCAGCATGACACTTGCGGAATCCAGTATTTCTCATGAAATCATCAAACCTTTTGTACCATTGTCTCGGTGTCTGCTTCAAGCCATAAAGGCTTTTTCTGAGCTTGCATACCATGTCTTCCTTTCCAGTAGCTACATAGCCCTCTGGTTGTTGCATGTAGATGTCCTCCTCAAGATCTCCATGGAGAAATGCTGTCTGAACATCCAACTGCTCTTAGTGTAGGTTCTCAGTTGCAACAATGCTCAATACTGCTCTTATGGTTGAGACCTTTACAACAGGTGCAAAGATCTCTGTGAAATCAACTCCTGCTTTCTGTTGAAAGCCCTTCGCCACTAGCCGAGCCTTGTATCTAATGGAACCATCAGCTTCCTCCTTCATCATGTACACCCACTTGTTGTGCAGAGCCTTCTTTCCCTTCGATAGTGGGACTAAGTCCCACGTTTTGATTCTTGAGAGGGAGTTCATCTCCTCATCCATGGCTAACTCCCACTGATTCCTTGCCTCACCTTGTATAGCTTCATCAAAGCATTCAGGCTCACCATTATCAGTCAGCAATAAATAATTCAAAGAAGGTGAATACCTTGCAGTGGGTTTGCTGATTCTGGAAGATTTCCGTAGTACTGGAGTTTGCGGATTGTTCTCTGAGATGGGTTGAACATTCTCATCACTTGGCTGTGATGTGCTTTGTTCAGGAGTTTCATCAAACTCCACAAAGACTGGCTCTTCCGTTGTCTTTCCTTTTATCAATTCATCCTTGTATAAGGAAGACTCATTGAATGTGACATCAATGCTTCTTACTGTCTTCTTGTTCTCCAAATCCCACAATCTATATCCATAATTATCTGTACCATAGCCGACAAAGATACACTTCCTTGCTTTGGGATCAAGCTTTCCTCTATTTTCCTGCTCAATGTGAACATAAGCTATGCATCCAAAGACACGTAAATGAGAAAGTGTTACCTCCTTTCCTGTCCACGTTTCTTCTGGAAGATCCCCATCTAAAGCAGCATACGGACCTCGATTGATTAAGTATGCAGCTGTATTCACTGCATCAGCCCAATGTCGCTTTGGTAGACCTGCATGTAACCTCATGCTTCTCGCACGCTCTAAAAGAGTCCTGTTCATGCGTTCAGCAACACCATTCTATCTGGGCTTTCTTGGAACCGTCTTCAATCTCTTGATCCCGTTCTTGGCACAATATGATTCAAACTCCTCACTGCGGTATTCTCCCCCATTGTCTGACTTGAGACATTTCAACTTTAAACATGTCTCAGTCTCAACTAAGGCCTTCCACATTTTGAAGGTCTCAAATACATTGGATTTATGTTTGATAAAATAAACCCACAGTTTTCTAGTTGCATCATCAATGAAAGTAATAAAATAATGAGATCCGCCAAGGGAAGGTACCTGAGATGGACCCCATACGTATGTATGAACCAGCTCCAGTCTTTCAGTTTTTCGTACTCTTGCAGTCTTTGTAAAACTGACTTTCTTCTGTTTTCCCAAGATACAATCTTCACAGAAGTCCAGATCTACGGTCTGCAATCCCATCAACTTTCCTTTCTTCTGCATGATCTTCATTCCTTTTTCGCTCATGTGACCAAGCCGTCTATGCCAAGTGTCAGCATCACACCCAGATGATGCAACATTTATCCTGTCATATGAACCTGATGCAACATACAGGGTTCCTTCTTTCTTACCTCGAGCAAGGATCAATGATCCCTTTGACATCTTCCACGAATCAGAATCGAATGATGTCACCACGCCACTTTCTGATAGCTGTCCGACAGATATGAGATTCTTTGTTAGACTTGGTACATGTCTAACATTCTTCAATCTCAAGAAGCCACCATTGGGTTGGGATATGTCAATGTCTCCCTTTCCAATTATGTTGTAGCATTCATCATCTCCCAGATATACCTTTCCAAAATCACTTTCACATAATTTTGGAGGATATCACTTTGTGGAGTGGTATGAAATGAAGCACCCGAGTCCACAATCCATGACTCACTTCTAGCATCTGCAACACATATTAAGGCATCGCTATCATCATCATCAGTAAGATTTAGGGTGTTCTTACCTTTGTCATTTTCTCCTTTCTGCTTTCTTGGGGCCTTGCATTATGTCTTGTAATGCCCCTTTTGGTTGCAATTCCAGCAGACCACTGACTTCGGATCTCTGGATTTGGATCTTCCTCGTATCGACTTTCCCCTGAAATGCTTTTGGTTCCTGTAGCTCTTCCTGCTTCTTCCTTCTGTACTAAAGGCAGAACCTGACGAGTGTTCTTCTCCAGACGTCTTCCGTCGTGCCTCTTCTCCAAAAAGAAGACCAGCAACATCCTCCAACTTCAACTTTGCAGAATCAGAGGAGTTGCTAACCGCTACAACTAAAGCATTCCAACTATCAGGTAAACTAGAAAGGAGTAAAAGAGCTTTTACCTCATCATCAAACACGATCTTCACAGACTCCAACTGGTTGATGATACTGTTCAGATCATTCAAGTGTGAAGCCACCACGGAGTTCTCACTCATCTTTAAATTGAAAAGCTTCTTCATCAAATACACCTTATTTGATGCAGATGGCTTCTCGTACATCTTTTCAAGAGCTTTGAAAAGATTCGCCGTCGTCGTCTCCTTTGCGATATTTGAAGCCACCGATGGAGCAAGGCTGAGCCTTGCCGTTCCTAGAACCTTTCGGTCTAGGACCTTCCACTCTTCATCTTTCATGGCTTCGGGCTTCTTCCCTTCAATCGGAAGATAGAGATCCTTCTGATATAGAACATCTTCAATCTGCATCTTCCAGAATGCGAAGTTCGATCCATTGAACTTTTCGATCTTGACCTTCGATTCTTCCGCCATCTGTGTAGAGGTTGATCTCCGAACCTTGCTCTGATACCAGTTGTTGGGGACGGATCCGATCAAACACCACACGACTAGAACCACAATCGAAGAAGAAAGCACGCACAATCGTACAAGACAAGGATTTATAGTGGTTCGGCAATGTGCCTACTCCACTTGCTCACACCAGACTCTCTCTACTATTTCTTGAATGAAGTTGGGATACAATATGTGGTGCCATATGGCTCCTTTTATACTATAACAAAAGAATACCAAGCATTCAGCAATCCCCACCATCAGCTCTCAGCCAATCAGGATGCAGGATGTGGATTAAGCATCTCAGCAATCCAACCCAACACCTCTCAGCCAATCAGAATGCAGGAGGTGGATCAGACACCTCAGCAATCCATCCCAAGAGCTCTCAGCCAATCAGAAGGCAGGAGGGAGATCAGCCACATCAGCAATGCTTTCTACTTGTATTCAGCCAATCAGTCTTCACAGGATAAATCTCAACACATCATATAGTGGGGTGGCAGTAGGTATCGTAGATGGTGTTTTAGGTGGATGCACGTGTGAATTGCACCATACCGATCTGTCATTGCGACCACTTATTTCGGAGCGAACGAGATTCCCCTGACAGACTCGATTGATGGAGCTGCGACTTCTTGGGTACAGTGCCATGTCCCGAGTGTTAGTCCTACCAGAAAGACTAAATGAATGGTCGCACTTGTGTGCAGCTTTTGGGTTATACTCTGAATGAAGTATTGCAGCACTTCATTTTTAGTATGGACTTTCTCCTTTGACGAGTGGGTCCAAGATTAATAAATAAATGAAAATATGATTTAAGTTATGCTAATGAATTGGACTAAATTGCTTAACAAAACACATTACATTTCTCTATGAGCTCAATAAATGAGTGCATCAAT
The DNA here is from genome assembly GCA_037367405.1 of Ottelia alismoides. Lineage (NCBI taxonomy): Eukaryota > Viridiplantae > Streptophyta > Magnoliopsida > Alismatales > Hydrocharitaceae > Ottelia > Ottelia alismoides. The sequence goes on along the minus strand of JAZKJV010005656.1, from coordinate 160,675 downwards.
TAACTCTGCTTCTAACTCCATTTCTAATCATAGTTCAAACCATTTAGAGCTTAAAAATGAGTTCAAGAAGTGAGTTTACCTCCATTTACATTATCGTTTCTCTTTCCAACATTTGGATATCGATATTGGAATTGGAATTAGAATTTTAAAGAAATGAGACTCAATCCAACTAATTCTCATTGCATAAAGCCTACAAGTGGAGTCACTAAAATCCATATGATTTCATCATCCTCTTGGAATGTAAGTGTCATTGTAGATGATCTATTAAGACATAGTTAACCCAAAGTATTCTCAATACTCATCCATCCTTCATACTGGAAGATTTTGATTTATCTGAAGTTCAAGCCTTAATTTTATTGTCTTCTTCGGAACAATCAATAGATTTCTCATTCTATAATTGAGTGACAATATTAATCATATACTTTTCAAAAAGCATATATTAATATCTCGAATTCGTGTCCTATTTCATAAACAAGATGACTATGCATGGGATCTTTATAACCTCAAAATATCTCATGGGTGAGCTTTGTCTCACAGTTCATCAAGTATGAACATGTATAATTCGTTTGAGATATCATACTTCTAATAGATCCTCATATGCACACGAATTCACCGATATATGGACCTTGGTTAAATCTTCAACGTAGTGATATGTCTAATGTGCACATCCAGACATATATATATATATGGTCGAAGTATGTGTGTCTAATCATGACTGTTATGATTCAAGTCTTTGTTTATCTCGACCTTATAAAGTTGACTCTTTAGCTTGACTATTCCGACACCTATGAATCACTATTCATATGCAGAGAATCTGCATCAAGAAGTCAGTCGGAAATCAACTTATAAAGAAGGTTACTGTCTCTTTCTCAGACTGGAGATCAGTATTAAATATGCATGATACTCAATATGACCACGGTACATAACCTTAGTTGTACAAAGGGGTCTTAATTTAAGTGCACTAGCAAACATTCATTTCAGATAAACATGATAGTACAATAACTTTTATTGAATTAAAGGATCACCAAGGACTTAAAAGTCCAACATTTCCACAGGTGTATTAACAAAGTACCACACCGACACAACTGAAATAGGGAGAAGTTGGAGAAATGCCGCCCAATATGGCTACCCTAGCAAGGTCCACGGAAATTCCTACTCGTCTCCTCCTTGGCTTGATCTCCAGTAGTGTACCGTGGCCCAATCCTAACAAATGGGATGTATAAAAGGGAGGAAGATGACGTGGCCCTAGATATCCCAAAACACAACAGTGTCAGCCCCTCTATTGGAGAAAAGGAATGGTCGAATGTATTTTAGATTTTATCTGCCACATGCTAGAATTTGTGTAGGTAATTTGCACACATGTCCAAAAGGGCATTTTACAAGAATGCCCACAAATGAGTTGGATTTCTGGGTATAGGCACAACCCAACAAATTCTCCCTCCTACCCATGAAAAGAAGATCAACAATCAACAAGCTCCATGTAGAGAAGATGGACTGGTGATGTTCAGAATGACGGTTGAGTTCCCACATGGAAAGGAACTCACCATCCAAGCTCGCATAAACAATAAGGAGGAGTCCGCGCCAATCCAACAAGGGAGCGACAAGCTTCAAACTTTTCCAATGGCAAAAATCTGGTCATCATCTGCATCATTCTTATCTATATAGATCTTGTCAAGAACAAGTCTCTTCTCTTCTAGGACATTCTACATCCAATGGTATGTTACATCAATATGCTTCGACCATGCATGAAACGAGAACTTCTTTCCAAGGTGAATAGCACTCTAGCTGTCACAATAAAGCACATACTTGTCCGGATCAAAACCAAGTTCCTGCATGAACTTTTTTATTCGCAACAACTCCTTGCATGCCAATGTAAATGCAATGAACTCAACCTATATAGTGGATAAAGTTGCACATTTCTGAAGCGAGATTGTCAAGAAAATGCACCACCTACCAAGGACATCCATATGGATCTTTTTCCCATGAAGGTCATTTGCAATGTTTAAATGTGTGTAGCCAAAAAAATAGGCTTCTCTGCTCCAAAGCAAATAGATTAGATGTTAGTACCTCGAAGATATCTCAAAATCCACTTGACTGCATCCCAATGTTATTTCCCTGGATTTGAGAGGAATATATTAACAACTCCAACTACATGAGAAATGGTTGGCCTCTACAAACCATGACATACATAAGACTACATGTAGCTGATGTATAGGGAAGTCTCTCCATGTATGTCTTCTCTTTATTATTTGTGGATTATGTTTGGAGCTCAACTTGAAATGCGCTCCAAGAAAGGTGCTATATAGCTTTCCTTTTCCATGTGAGATCTCAAAAGTACCTTATCAATGTACTTCTTGTAGGAAAAGACACAACCTCCTTGCCTTCCAAGTATGCATGATCTTCATGCTCAAAATTTGGCTTGCATGTCCCAAGTCATTCATATAAATGAAATTGCTCAAAGACCTCCTCAAAATCAACTCCATTCCTTTGGTTAAAAACTTTACCAATATAGCACTGTATCTTGGACTTTTAGATTATTCATGATTTACTCTAAAAACCCACTTGTTCCTTAATGCCATCTTCCCTTTGGGTGACTTGACAAGCTCAAAGGTACGGTTTTCATGAACTTCATTTCATTTTTCATGATTCTATCTAATTTTCTTTGTTCGCATCTTGCAAGTATTCCTCATAGCATTCATGCTCGTCGTAATCTAGCAACAAAATATACTCATGTGCAAAGTATCTGGTGGAGGGTCACCTCTCCCTCACGAGTCTCTATTGTGGGAGAGAATCAGAAGAAGAGCTCTCATCATCCTACCCACCATCATCATTGTCTGCATCTACATTATCAAGAGTGGAGACCTCTCGCACATCCTACTCTTCTTCTGCATCTGGCACCTGCTCATAAGTATCATTAGGCACTGCATGTGGAGCTATTTGTAATGGAGCCGACTCTGCATCGTATGGCTCATAACTGCTCGAAGGCGAACCCTTAGCAACTTACTGGATGTCCACAGTGAGTGTGGTCTTATGAAAGATCACATCCCTGCTTCTGGCCAATTTCTTGTCGATTGGATCATATCATCTGTAGCTAATACCATCTTGACCATATCTCTAGAAGATGCATTCTTAGTCTTAACGTCCAATTTAGACATTTCATCCTTGGAAACATGCACAATGCCCGTCATCCAAAGATCCGCAAATAGTTGCATGACACGTTTTGCCATGTCAAACCCTATCAGGAACAATACCATCCAAGGGTATAACTGGAGATAGATTGGTAACATGCGCAATAATAAAAAGAGTTGCACACCAAATGTGGTAGGCAACTTAGCCTTAGAAATGAGGCATTTGACTTTCTTCATCAAGGTCTCATTCATTCTCTTTATTATGCTATTCAACTGTGATGTCTTAGTTTGAGTCTTTTGGTACATGTTACCATGAGATAAGCAATACTCATTAAATAATTTAATGTATTCACCACCATTGTCATTGTAAATGCACCTAGGCTTCTTTCCAAATTGTTGCTCCACTAGTGTATGGAAGTCCTTGAACACTCAAAGAACTTGATCCTTCCTCTTCAATGCATAGACCCAAACTTCCTTGAAAATCATCAGTGAATACAACAAAATAAAGTGCATCATCGAGAAAACTTAATTTCAGTGGACCACTAACATCAGTATGAACAAAGCTCTAATGCTTTCATCTTTCTTGAAGGTGGATGGATCTTGAAGGAGAATCTCGTCTACTTCCCAACCAAGTAATGTATGCATCTCTCCAGCCTTTCCTTCTTTACATCTACCGATTCTTCCTCATCAAGCACCACAACCCCTTCTCGTTCATGTATGTGGCCTAATCATCGGTGCCACAACTCGATGGAATCGATATCTTGAGTCACGTAAGCCACATCATGGGAAATTGATGTATTCATGATGTAGAGGTTGTTGTCGCATTTCTTGCCACAAATAATAAATAAGAATCCCCAAGTACGGTTCCCTTGCTCGTTACCAAAGTTGTTTGTCTATCCTTCATCGTCAAATTTCTTTGTAGTGTTAAGGTTCAAGTACATATCGAGTGCATGTCACACATATTTGAATGTCAACAACACTCCATTGATAGTCTTCAATGCAACATTACCAATGCCAACAACATGTCCATGCTTTAAGTACAAAAATCATAAGATGTATATGAACAAAAGAAATCTATATGAGATGTAACATATAAATCTGATCCACTATCAACAATATTCATCATCTCCTCATCACAAATAATAATAAGCTCATGCTATGCAACTGTAATGACTTTTCACTCTTCTTTGTTTTCTTGTCACCTCCATTTCTGATGTCTCTCTTGAGCCGAAATCAATACTGCTTAATATGCACTTTCTTATTGCAGTAATGGTACTCCATGTTTTGGACTTTGATTTTCTTTTGCTATTATCCCTACCCTTGTCACTCTTGGACATGCTCCTCCCTCATTCTCAGTGACAAGAACCTCATAATGTGAAGATCTTCCTTGAGATTTTCTCTACATCCCCTAATTGAGGGTGCTCAACTTGACAATCTCTAGATAAACAATCACATTCGTTGCAGAGTCGGTAGGTGAGACTCTGAAAGTCTCCCAAGAATTTGGTAAAGTAACAAGAAACAATAATCCCAATACATCATCTTCAAACTTGATGTCCATGCTCATTAAATGACTTGGTAATACCTTGAAATCATCGATAAAATCTAGCATAAAGCTGCCCTCGTTGAACCTCAAGTTCACCAATTTTTTGAGAATAAATATTTTGTTACTTCTTTTATTAGAGTCATAAAGATTTTCCAACTTTAATACATAGGAATTGAACCTACGAATTTACCAATTATGAGTTGGGCACTTTAACCATTCAACCATGGATGCGGATCATCGTACATCGTGAATCAAAAAAATGCCAATTGAAATGAAATCTTAGGAGGAATGAATGAAACAGGAATCAATGAAACGACATCAATTCAAACCTTGGGCCACTAGGACATCCGAAGAGGGTGTGCGAGGGTACATATAGTCAAGACCTGCCCCTTCCTGCATCATTTCAAAAGTCATCATATCCGTTCTTGCATGTGTGAAGGATTCGAAGACGAGCATAGGAATGGAGCGTGCACACCAGACCATAGACTTCGAGCATAATTTTCATCTTGGGCGTAGTTGTAAACATCTTCATCTACAAATTATATGATGAAACTACAAGCCTGCTCATATGTAAATTCCCACTACTCGTCGAACTTGGCTTCAGGTTTTTGGGTGGATTACCGGAAGGTGCATGCCGTTCACATATAAAATATCATTCATCTTGTTCTCCCACAAACTAGAGTTGGTCTCATTTAGACTAATCAACCGACTTGAACCAAAAACCATTTTGTAATCCACCATTCAACAAGCCATGATACCACTTTTTTGGGAACAAACTATACTACAAATAATGTGAAAGCACGTATCGAACCGATCAACTTGACGGATTAACAATCAAATTAAATGGCAACAAAAACTATGAGAAATAAAATAATAATAATAATCAACCAAAACCACAATTATAAAGTGCCTAAGAGATTTTTAACGTGGAAACAGCTAAAATGAAAGGGGGAGAAATCATGGTCCCACTCGAATCAATCAAACTTCTCCACTAGATATGGTGATGAAAGTTCTCCTTATACAAAATCGCGATGTTAGATATCACACAAAGCCATACGGGGGCAATATTCAAATAATGGTCAAAGTTAGATATCTATACCTATTCTGAATCTCCAATGATAAGTGAATCTCAAATTGTGAGTTTTAGAATACTTATATTAACTAATATATTTGTATGTTAATATTAATTTCTAAAGACGCATAATGTTCAATTCTAATTTAAGGTGAATACGTAAAATGTCGCGTTGATATCTAGGTATTAAGATATTGGAGATGTAGTCACATGATTTTTGCATCAACGAATGAATGATCGATGCAGACTTAGTCACGTGAACGTTGGAGTGGACTTTAGACTATTGATGGTGTCTAGTCGTCAATGTGTCTGCGTCGAGTCGCTGACGTGCCGGACTGCCGGGAGGACGGATACGCACTAGGGTTTTAAAGGATGCAGGCACGCATTTTTGTTCTGTGAAATCTGTTTATTTATAAATAATAATCTTGAAGTTAACATCTCGTGACAACAAGTCAGACGAGCAGCATCTAAGATTTTTATTTCCAATAACAGAACCGGAGCAGCAGCAGGAGGAGGAGAATCGATCCCTTGTTTGAGTTGGTGACGAACCAGTGGGTGAGTGAAACCCTAGACGGAGATCTGTAATATAACCAATCAGGAGGAGAGGAGAGGAGAGTTGTTTGCTCAGAAAAAAAGGGGAAGGCGCCAACAGCAACGTGATCATTCACTGGCACGCAAATCTATATATGTTTTTAATATCCTACTTCTTCTTCCTCTTCTCGAGGCAAATTTTCTGTGGCAGCACTGCAATGCACCGAAAGTTTTACGATGCAGAGTTCATATAACCTTTTTTATTCCGTTTTGATTTTGTTTTCCAATGCAAAACGAATCTACTGACGATGAAACCGGGGTGTTCATCGCAGGTAGAAGATCCAAACAAACAGATCTGTGGATTCAAGAACGGAGGAACAGCCATGAAAGTACCCCGGAATCTAAATCCAGAAACATATTTTGATCTGAGAATCCAAGAGGTTGACAACAAGCTGCCATTTGAGTGAGGTAAGATGGAATAATGGGGAATAGTCGTACCACTGAGAACCGTATTAGGAGGAGAATTGACCCTTTATTACATGGCTTATTCTCCAACCAAACAGGGCCTAAGGGTTCGTTTGGTTGCAGGGTTGGGCAGGATTGGGTTGGCCCAACCCGAGGTGCCACTCCTTCCAACCCTCCCAATCCTCCTCATAGTTTACTATTACACCAACCCAACCCTGCAACAAACGAACCCTTAGCTATTGTTTGTTAGGTAGAAGAGAGATAATAAGGAGGAATTATGGAGTTACGTTAGATAAGATTATTAGATAAGTGGTGATTATTTTTATTTTCTTTTTTGCGGGTGAGACCTATGATGGAAGAAAAGTGAGGGAAATCGTATTCCTTATTTTGACCTCATTATTCCTCAAGCAAATAACCTCTTATTATTGGTAAGAACATGTCTTCTCACCAATGATTTGAAAACTCGATCGGAACGGTCGGTTCGACCGGTGTTGCGGGCCTGGATCGATCATGTTAATCGGTTCTTGCCGGTTTGGTTCGAATGTTCAAATTTTAATCAAACTGCCGGTTTAACCTATTATTTTTAATATGATTTAACCAGGTTCAATCGAAGTTGAACTGCATTTTATTTTTAATTTATTTAAAAAATAATGCAATACTGGGAGAAGAAATCATGACCTTTGATTATATATTTCAAACTCCTAACAAACTACTCTAACACAATTTTTTACATGTAATGGGTTTTTAATATAATTAAACTATTGTTATGTTATAGAGCATCTAGTCCAAATAATATATATGATATGTATGTCATTTGATGTTGTATATGAAATTTATTTTATGTATAGTGTAAAAAAAAGGATTTTCTATGTATTTTATTTCTATTTCAAGTATATTTAAGTGTGTATTTTTTATACATTTTTATTTCATTTCGGTTTGATTTACTGGTTCGAACACTTTTTTCTCACCAATACGGTTTCTGATTTTAAATAATGATGATGTCATCATTTGGTTAAACCGGTTTGATTATAAGGTTCAATCCGATCCGACCATTTCGATAAGATTTCTGGTTCGATGTCCGTTTCGGTTTCAAAAACATTGCTTCTCACAATGCTCCTAGTCTCTTCATCGCGATGTCTAAAACACTGAAGAATAAATTGAATTTGATTCTAACTGATTTTTAGATGTTGAAGAATGGATTTTGATTCTACTAGGTAAATTCCAAAAGAGTCCAGGAATTATACATCAAATTTCAATGTCATATTTGTACTTTAAAAGATAATACGGTACCCAACCTTTAATATCTGTCTAAATGCAATTAAAATTTAATCGATTTGTATGTCTTTTTACCTTAAATCGCAAGAGCTCAAAAGCACATTGATACAAATATTAAAGATTGAATATCGTATTGTTACCTTTTAAATTTAAGATAATATCAATGAAATCGGGTGTATAATTCAGAGTTTTTGTGTAATTTACTCTTTTTCCGCGGTAACGATTCATCTCGTAGAATCTTAAGCCAATTAGTAATTTCAAGTGGAATCAGACCCTCTGAATACGCGATTTTGGAGTGTGAAGAAGTGAAGAAAATTCTTTCAGAGCTCTAATCATAATTTTTTGAGATTTTTAGAATAATTCTGATTAATACTCACGAGCTTAGCCGCTTATATATATACAGGGTAAAATGGGGTTGTCTCCTTGAGGGGGAGCTAACTTGGCTTTCCCCGTCCTATTTTCCCCATTTCTTTTAAAATTTCTTCCGTGGATTTTTATCAATATATCCCTATATTATGCTACTAAAATTTCGTGCGAAACATAGACTCATACGGCCTCCATCCAGACATTACCTGAATATACTTCACATATATATTGCCCGTATCATCTCTAAGCAAAGGTTTCCGTACAAGTTAACATTATTATAAGCAAAACAAAAAAAGGTTACTCTTGATTAAACTTAGGAGGCGTTCAGTTCGGGAATAAGCAGAATCATAGTGGAGAATAAGCTGGTATAAGTACTATTCATGTTCGATTGTAAGGATAAGAATTAGGGGAATAATGCGGAATAAGGATAGATAAGTGATATTTTCGATTCGGTTGGCACGTGAGAGATAAAGAAAAAGGTTATAAGTTAATGGTTAAGGAGGAATAAGAGAATATGGGAAAGCTAATAAGAGATTGGATAGGGAGGAATAAGGCGAGAGGAGAATAAGGGTTTATTCCGATCCTTATTCTCCTACCAAAAATACCCTTATAGTGATACTAAGAACAAAAAACTAACCGAGATATTCCTGAAGAAATGTAATATTAATGAATACCCCTACGATCCTTGAACATACAAAAATCAATCCGTATAAATTTTATATTTCCGGAAAAAACCCCATCTATTCATATGGTTCAAGTTCCTACTGGAATAGGATCTAGAGGAAACTTTATAGGACAAAGAAGACTATAGATTTATTTTTCGCAAATTTAAACTTCACTGAGAAGTTTAACAAAGAAGACTATAGATTTATTTTTCGCAAATTTAAACTTCACTGAGAAGTTTAAGCAATATCACAAATTTACAGTAGTAGTAATGTAAAACCCCTTGGAAATTATTAAATAATTTCCATTTGAGAAAATGGCCAACCTCCCTCACCACACCCAATCGAGCCATGTTGAGCACCTTTTACATGAAACTTTTTTAAAAAAATCCGATTATTTATAAAAGGTGTCATTGTTTGGGGGTTTATTTGTGCCAAGAAAAGCATTTATAAAGGTCTAGGTTGTTTAGGATATACTACTAGTCATTGGTTTGTATGGAATGTGATTTTCTTCTCCAGCTAGGGACATTCGGTTCGGGAATAAACATGAATAAGTATTGGGAATAAGGAGAATAAGTATCTATTCTCTATTCAGCTAGAAAGATAGGAATAAGGAGAATAAGATGTTATAAGAGTAGGTAAGGTATAATAAAGATAGGAATAAGGGCGGAATATGGTGAAATAATGGGATGTGGATGGGAATAGACGTACTCTTGGGAACCGCACCGGACGAGAAATCGATCTCTTCTTCCAATGCTTATTCTCCTAAGGAACATGGTCTAGGAACCTCGTCCAAATCAATCTGGCCAACAATCGATGTGTGGGTGTGACCCCCCATGACTTGAGAAGCTTAAAGAGCTTCAATATCTCGATCTCAATCACTACCCCAATCAGTGGTTCCATACATCCCATACATAGGAAGGTTGACTATCTTGATATGCACTCGAACATGTTAATTGGTTCATCGACCTACTTCATCAAGAACAAGACAAGCACCATGCTGCCGAAGCTGCTTTTCAGGGACAACATTACCGGTGAGATACCATCGAGTATATAGACATTGGCAGGTCAAGATATATCGAGCAGAACATCTACTATGCATGTGTAACGTGCAATGCTTAAGTTCCGATCTTAGAACATGCTCATAGTATTGAAAAACTCGAAAAGTTCATCAGTGTAACAACTGAGTCATGATCCTCGCATTTACACTACATGTCTGCAAGTGATCCTCCAACAACTTAGTCATGATACAATTCTATAACAACCGAATCATGATCCAAAAACTAATAGGAATTGTAACCCTAAAAATGGACTAATACATTGAGGGATATCTACATTCATGTTGTAACACCCATACCCCCAAATATAGTCACACATCTAAAACTCACAAAGTGTAAGAGTGAGTTATAAGTGGTGGAGATTTATACTTGATAATTTGGGTTTAAGCGTTTTGGGTGGTTGTCAACGGATCAATTTAGATCCGAACCCAACAAGTTTTTGAGACCATTTTTTCTTGATAACAGTTCAACGACCTAAGCCCGAGTATTACACATGCCCCTAAACTCAAACTCGTGCATAATTGGTATTCACATCTTGATCCTTATAAAGTCCTAAACTTTTACAATAGAGCTCTTCGTAGGTCAGCTTTCCTTCATTTGACCGTTTTTTTGATGAGAATTGTTAAAAACGATAATTAGTATACAATGTCCAAAGCACATCAAATATCTAAATGCTCCACTTTCTTTTTCAGATATCCACCATCATCACACACACACACACTCTCTCTCTCCTTCCACCCAACATGAGCACTCCTTCCTCCCATATGATCCTAAAATAAAATTTTAGATATAAGTCGACATCTTAGTTGTCGATTTGAGGAGAATGCACAAAACGGAACTTCAAGTGTCACTTTGGGTGGTGATTTTTGCACTTCTATCAAATTATTTTGCATCTATACCATGTCCTAAAATCATCAGTACAAACAACCCTCACATTAATACTATTGAAAGTAGGGTTTTTATCAATTATGCCCCTCTAAGATATTGCAATATCCGTTATGCCCCTCCCTTCTTGAGAATATCAGTTGTGCTCCTAATATCGGAGGAGGAGGTCGGGGCAGAGATGCTAGGTGGAAGAGGGGGAGGGTTGGTTTTGATAATTATGCTCCTTTTAACCACATCATGATTTGAATAAACTATTATTTAGTTCACCCATACAGGATGGTATTTCTGTTCTGCGGGAACGATCCTATCAGCTATTGGAATGGTCAACTTGCCCTACTTACGAACGACATGACCTGATAAACAATCTGACCCGTAGTTTGGTATTTTGATAAGGCTAGCCGATATGAGTGAATTTCAACGAATATCAGTTGAGATTCCCTTCTTGAGAATATCAGTTGTGCCTCTAATATCGGAGGAGGAGGTCGGGGCAGAGATGCTAGGTGGAAGAGGGCGAGGTTTTGACAATTATGCCCCTTTTAACCACATCATGATTTGAATAAACTATGATTTAGTTCACCCATATAGGATGGTATTTCAATTATGCAGGAACGATCCTATCAGCTATTGGAATGGTCAACTTACCCTACTTACGAACGACATGACCTGATAAAGAATCTAGCCCGTAGTCTGGTATTTTGATAAGGCTAGCCGATGTGAGTAATTTCAACGAATATCAATTGAGATTCCCTTCTTGAGAATATCAGTTGTGCCCTAATATCGGAGGAGGAGGTCGGGGCAGAGATGCTAAGTGGAAGAGGGCGAGGGTTGGTTTTGATAATTATGCCCCTTTTAACCACATCATGATTTGAATAAACTATGATTTAGTTCAACCATATAGGATGGTATTTCAGTTCTGCAGGAACGATCCTATCAGTTATTGGAATGGTCAACTTGCCCTACTTACGAACGACATGACCTGATAAACAATTTGACCCGTAGTCTGGTATTTTGATAAGGCTAGCCGATGTGAGTGAATTTCAACGAAGTCAGCTCTGAAAAGACTGAATGGTACACATTCTTATGCCACTGATTTGTCCTATAAGTGAAAGCGGACTGGAAGTCTTTCTTGAATCAAGGTGCATTTTCTGATTAGGCTGGAAAATTCATAATATTGAGGTTGCGTCCTCCTCCTGTATTCTTTTATTATATTCAGAAATATATAAAGATTCATCTATTTGAACGAGAAAATGGCGAAGGGAAAAAAATGTAATAGCTCTAAGTGTGCTTTGTAGGTAAGCATTGCTTCACTTTCTAGCCCAGAATATATAAGATGATCGTCAGTCTGCTGAGATTAGATATTAGGATTGAGGTCATTTCCTAATACGGATACTATTGCCTTTACTCCCAGCACGAAGAGAAGCTCTATATATGGGCCACTTTGAAAAGAGTACGAAAAGAGCTAAAAGCAGTGGAGAACAGAGCAACGACACTAGCTAGATTGTTCTCCCGGGCAAGGGCAAGGGTAAGAGGACAAATCGTGGTTAGCAGTACGCGTCCGCCTTCCAATTCGTCAGTTTACGAGAAAGAGATCACATTCGCTCTTGGTAATATGGGCAAGCAAAGCCTTTCCTCAGTCTTTCCTTCCCCCCGGGACCCTACCCCCTTCTCAAAATCAAGTAGTCTAGTTCTCATCTTCGATGAGGTCTCAAAGATCTGAGGTTTGTCTCCAGTCGATCAAAGAGGGATATATAGATATGTGGTTTTCTTTTGGGACTTCTGAAACCAGAATTGGAGCTAGTGGACCTGGCCACTTTGACTTAAACTCTTTCGGGCCTTCTTCGGCATCTTGCCTCTAGACCTTACTGTCCAATTCCCTCGCTCATCAGTCAATCCATCTTCCGCCAACTCTTGGCAGGTCAATGTCTTAATTAATCATCAAAGAAGGGAGGCTGGCTAGAAAGCATAGGGGTTGTCGAAAGGGGTGAGGGGGGAAAGGGGGGAATGGGGCCATGAACCATATGGGGATCTTCTACCTATATAGTCAATAGCTTCCCTGGACCAAGAGCACCAGACTAAAGACTGTCTGATTTTCTTAGTAGCCTTGATTGGAACTAAGAAAGAAGCACTAGGCGGTGGCTAGTTAATAGGGAGGTGGTCTTGAGCTACTTTCAAATGCTCAATGTATAAGTTCTAGAGTTGCGGGTAGCCGATGGAAAGAGGTCTGACCTTCCTTTCAGAGAGCTCAATTGATTGACGACCAACCAACGGAGGGTACAAATGATAACGGTGCAAGTCATGCATTTCCAAAAAAGTGAGGAGTATAATGGAAACGTAGGCAACAGTGATAAAAATCTCTTTTGAAAAGTCAGTCAATAAATTGATGTGATTTGTTTAATCAGGGTTTTTTTTAATTTCAGCTCCAATAATTTACAAAATTTATTCTCCGCCCCTAAACAATTTCGCATCCGTACTCATCCCAAAGAGGGGTATGCACTAAAAAAAACAAAGAAGATATTTCCCTAGTAATTAAAATACCCTCTTCTGACATCAAATTTACAGTCGTGCCACTCCCATGCTACCACCCCTCTGCTCACTACATATACGGCTGCACACCTCCCGTTCCCTTTCACCTCGAAAGGAGTAGAGTTTAGAGTAGAGAGAGAGAGAACGAATATCCCACCAAAACCCTAGAGCTCAAATTTATCCAATGGCGTCGGCGCTGCTCTCCGAGCTCCTGGCGGAGGTCCTGATCCCCGTTGCGGCCGTTGTGGGCATTGTCTTTGCGCTCCTCCAGTGGCTGCTGGTGTCCAGGGTGAAGCTTACCGCGGAGCGCCAGGGGCAGCAGAGGCACAGCTACAACGATCACCTCATCGAGGAGGAGGACGGGGCCAGCGAGCACGGGGTCGTGGAGAGATGCGCCGAGATACAGAGCGCCATTTCCGAAGGTTGGTCGTTTTTTTCTCTGTTCGACCCTCTTGCCGCTCTAAGAAAACGAGTATATTTGGGGTTATTATTATTATTTCTTTGTTGGGATCGCCGTTTCGTGGATTTCTGTTTGTCTGTGCTCGGAAAGGTGCGATTTTTTGAGCTTCGGTTGTTGAAATCTGTACAAGGGGATGATCATTGTCTCTTTTTTTCATGCTGGAAGAAATCTTTCTTTGTTGTTGGTTTTGCTTGTTGCAGTGACAAGTTTTGAAAAGAGGCTGCGTTGGTTGAGTTGGTTTTGATTAACCTTGTGGAAGCCATTAATTGATGGGAATTAATGCCTTGTCTTTATTAACCTGGCCGTTTATACAATTCCAGTTGGCTGATATTTCTGGCGATAGTAGTGTGAGGCGTTGGAGGTTTGGGATTGTGTTTATGATCTTGCCTTTATGACCATTGGAGTTGGTGATGTGAATTTGATAAGAGATTTCAGAATGGGAAACGTGGTTTGTTTTTTGCTGTCATGACATAATCTTAATATATCCTTGCGAAATGCTTATTCTGTGATCTTAATTGGTTAGTGCTTCTATGTTCATGTAGTTTAATTATCATGTCGTGTTGGTGATCATTATACCCGATCAAGAGGCAGGATTGAGCATATTATTGAGAAAAGAAGAGATGAAATGCATATTAAATGCATATTGTTGAGATCAGGAGACAGGAAATGCATATTATTGAGGCAGGAGATGGGTTGATTTGAGCATATTAAATGGTCTGTAGGTACTCCACAACCAGTGTAAAAATAGTCATTGTGATGCAGAGATGAATGTATACTAAATTAACCAATCTATAAATAAAATTAGAGAAATAAATGAAAAAAAACAGTTTATTATATTTCAAGGAAAAATCTATTAGTTTCACGTCCATGCTCGATGGTTGTAGTTTCTGCTTCCTGGGGTACAAGCTCTCTCCTCATTTCTATTTCTTTAAATATTGTTGTGCCATTGCGACTAACGTGTGATTTTCTGTTGGTGAACAAAAATGCAGGGGCTACCTCTTTCCTTTTCACAGAATATAGATATGTTGGGATGTTCATGGCTGCTTTTGCAGTTCTCATCTTTCTCTTCCTTGGCTCTGTGGAAGGATTTAGCATGAAGGACCAGCCTTGTACTTACAGCAAGGATAAAACTTGCAAGCCTGCTCTTGCAAATGCTATCTTCAGCACTGTTTCTTTCTTGCTTGGTGCCATTACTTCCTTATTCTCTGGTTTTCTTGGGATGAAAATTGCGACATATGCTAATGCAAGAACGACCTTGGAGGCAAGGAAGGGTGTGGGAAAGGCTTTTATTACGGCATTCAGATCTGGTGCTGTCATGGGGTTTCTTCTAGCAGCAAATGGTCTTTTGGTGCTCTATATAGCAATCAACTTGTTCAAGCTCTATTATGGGGATGATTGGGAAGGCCTTTTCGAGTCCATCACCGGTTATGGACTAGGTGGATCTTCGATGGCTCTCTTTGGGAGGGTTGGTGGAGGTATCTATACTAAAGCTGCTGATGTTGGTGCTGATCTTGTCGGCAAGGTTGAGAGGAATATACCCGAGGATGATCCTAGAAATCCAGCTGTAAGAATTCTGAGCATTTTCATTTCATTTGTGCTCCTTTATTAACTTTGTATCAGCATACAACTTGCTTTATTATTATTTCGGATTTTTTAATTGTTAACTTGTTTGAAATCGCGTGTATTACTTTATTATGTTTCAGAGATGACGGTAGTTGCATTCATTTCAACATTCAGTTACTGGAGTTGATGTGCTTTTGTTATGCGAATAGATGGCCTTGGCTTTGTTTGAGTGTGTGATAACGTCTCCTTGTCCTCGGATAAAGGGACTTTATCCCTTCCTTATCACTGAAATTAACCAAACAAGAATGAGGGATAAACTCAATTATCCAATATCCCACCTTATTCCTTATCCTTCACCAGAACGAGTTATGACATGAGGATTAGATGATTTCGTATCTGTCTCCCATGCTATAATAGGCACATTTGAACCTTGATCGAAACAAGAATATGTTTCCGTTTGATGCCTTTGTTAAAATGTGGGCTCTTCCCGAAGAGAGGTTTCCGAGGTACCCACACCGAAAATGTGAGGTTTTTAAATGATGGGTCTTCACGGTTATTGGGATCCCTACTTTTCGATGCGAAGAAAATGGATTTTCATGGAGGCCTGCCATTTTTTAGGTTGGGTGTAGAAGGAGTGAGACCCACTTGAACGGTGCGATCCTAGTCACCGCCACACTGTTTCTCACACCGACCATGATGATCAAGGTGGACTGTGCATCAAAATCTCTGTAGCCTTTACTTTCCCCATCTATACCTCTTTGTGGAGCTTTTCCTTTATTTGTTGCTTCTTGGCTTCGTGTAGGTGGAATCGGCGAGCTTTAGATTTTTTTCGAAAGTAGCGAGGTTCATGTTTTATCTCTTTCTTTTAGTTTGTTGTCGTTGGAGTGTTTCCTTTTCTGTGCTCCCTCTTTTTAATGTTTAAAGAATTTGAACTGTTTTAACTTGTAGAGATGTTACTGCCAATTATTGGTTTCCATGAGAATCCTTCTGTTTGGACAAAGGACAAAGCAATCGTCGTTTTCCTTCTAACTATGGCCTCCTATTTTGAGACATTTTTGGTTATATATATAAATTTTAGATAAGAAAATTGGGTTTTTTATTATCCAAGTAGAAAGTATGGTTGCCATTCATATGCAAAATCCTTGATACGCTTAAGTAGGCAGAGCGAGAATAATGGTTGTACCTGAGTCTTTGATTCGAACACACTTGATGGCTGTGGGATTCCAATCTCTGTGGATCAACATGCACAAAAGCATGCACGATTGGACATGTCTCTCTTTATTATTAATCTATTTTGTGTAATTAATATGATCTGAATCCTCTTCTACTCCCACTTCCACTGCATTTTGACTGCTTCTGCAATGTATCTGAAGTTCCACTGATTAAACGTGGCAGGTGATTGCGGATAACGTAGGTGACAATGTTGGTGATATCGCTGGGATGGGCTCTGATCTTTTTGGCTCTTATGCTGAATCATCATGTGCTGCTCTAGTTGTTGCCTCTATTTCTTCTTTTGGAATCAACCACGAATTCACACCGATGTGTTACCCCCTTCTTGTCAGTTCCATGGGAATTCTTGTGTGCTTGATTACGACTTTATTTGCTACCGATTTGTTCGAGATAAAATCAGTATCAGACATAGAGCCATCCTTGAAAAGGCAACTCATTATATCCACAATTCTCATGACGGTGGGGCTTATCGTAGTTACTTGGACCTCCCTCCCGTCTTCCTTCACAATATTTAACTTCGGAGCTCAAAAGGAGGTATCGAGATGGTAAGTTGGCTGTGGAATATCTCTGCAGAAACACGCTCTTTCATCTTTCTAATAATATATTCATGCTTCGACAGGGGGCTCTTCTTCTGTGTTGCGGTTGGCTTATGGGCTGGTCTCATTATTGGGTTTGTGACGGAATATTTTACCAGTAATGCTTATACGTAAGCGGACCTTGCGTTAAAACATTTTTCCTTCCTATTGTACGTATTAAAATATTGGCGTCGCTACACTTTATTTGTTTCTTCTGCAGTCCTGTGCAGGATGTTGCTGATTCCTGCAGGACTGGTGCTGCGACGAATGTTATCTTCGGTCTGGCATTAGGATACAAATCTGTTATAATCCCAATTTTTGCCATAGCTGCCAGTATATTCGTCAGTTTTAGCCTTGCTGCCATGTATGGCATTGCTGTTGCTGCGTTGGGAATGTTAAGCACTATTGCAACCGGATTGGCTATCGACGCTTATGGTCCAATCAGTGATAATGCTGGTGGGATTGCTGAGATGGCTGGCATGAGCCACAATATCCGCGAGAGAACCGATGCATTAGATTCTGCAGGAAACACTACAGCTGCGATTGGGAAGGTATGTCTTGCTAAAGATGTAATTTCTTTGTATGACGTTACATGCCTAGTTTGAAACTTCATGTATTTATCATCGTTACGTGCAGGGCTTTGCAATCGGTTCTGCGGCTTTGGTGTCCCTAGCCCTCTTTGGGGCATTCGTGAGCCGTGCTGCCATTTCAACTGTCGATGTTCTCACCCCCAAGGTCTTCATCGGGCTGATTGTTGGTGCAATGCTTCCTTATTGGTTCTCAGCCATGACTATGAAGAGTGTGGGAAGTGCCGCACTGAAGATGGTTGAGGAAGTCCGCCGACAGTTCAACACGATCCCTGGTCTCATCGAAGGAACTGGAAAGCCTGATTACGCGACCTGTGTCAAGATCTCCACTGATGCCTCGATCAAAGAAATGATTCCTCCCGGTGCCCTTGTCATGCTCACTCCGCTTATCGTCGGCACTCTCTTTGGTGTGGAAACTCTATCCGGAGTCCTTGCTGGTGCACTTGTGTCCGGCGTTCAGGTATTTATTTCAATTTGTATATATACACTCATTCACCGCATTTTTTTGGTTAGCAATTTGCTTGTGATGCATGAAATACATAATAACAAGACAACACTTTCTTCCTCGTGAGTAGATTGCCATCTCCGCATCGAATACCGGGGGAGCGTGGGACAATGCCAAGAAGTACATTGAGGTGAACAAATTTTACTTTGCAACATTGAATTGTTTTATCCCATTGCATCGTACTATTTGGTATTAAGCTTCGTACTCGTTTGATGTTGTGATCTATTTGGTTTTAACACATTTAATGTTGAAAGGATTCTTCAAACCAGCTTGCCAAAACCTTAAGAGATGATATTTAACACAAAAAAAAACTTCAATATGATTTTGTGCCTTTCCCAGATACAGACATAGATACAATGTACACTCCTAATTGGATCTGTGGTGGATGTTCGAAGCGTAATAATCAAGCTCTAATCATATTGCTAAACTAGATCACGTGCTAATATGCGCTCCGTCGACTTGAATGCATGAAAAAAGATCTTAAGAATTGGTTTACCTAACAGTAGTCCGAACAGTGTAAGTTCTTATGCAGACCACTGGCAACACTTTCTATAAAGTATGATTATTACAGCTCATTGCTCTTTGTCCCTGCATCTAGTGGGATGCTCCTGTAGCGTGTAGCTTTTATGTTGCCTTTCTTTAGGTTATATATAAACTGCTTCCTTTTTTAGAATCTTGATTGGTATCAGATTCCTTCTACTATACTACCCCTCACATGTCTTCTTTTCCTGGTGGAACCTCTTCGTCCAGGCTGGAGCTACCGAGCATGCAAGGACACTCGGTCCCAAAGGATCCGATCCCCACAAGGCCGCTGTTATCGGTGACACCATCGGGGATCCGCTCAAGGACACATCTGGGCCATCGCTCAACATTCTCATAAAGCTCATGGCAGTCGAATCGCTGGTCTTTGCTCCATTCTTCGCCACTCATGGAGGTTTGCTGTTCAAGATCTTTTGATTGTGGGGATGCTATCCATTTGCCGAATGCTGGCAAGTTTGCTTAGGTTTCTTAAGGTCTGCGTTTTTTTTACAAAAAACTAACATATCTATATGTATCTTAAACGGCATGTAACCATCTCTCTTGAGGCTGGAGTGTGGTGACGGCCGCCAAGTTTTTCGGTAAAATGTGACGACGATGGCGATGATGAGTGGTATGCTCATGACATTTTTGTGACATTGCAGTTGGATGAGAGCTGATTTTTATCCGTGGATGTAATCTTTGTTTTGATTGGGTAATTGCATTTTATTTAGATGGAAAATAAATATTTCTGTCTTAAGCTTGCCATTGTCAGGAAAAAAAAAGAAAAGAATCCGTGCTAACCATTTCCATGAAAATGGATTTCAGTGTTTGGCACTAAATATAATCTGTTACTGGTTGTTATCTCGATCAGTTTTATGCATTACTGTGGGTATGTGCTCGATCTCATTCGACCAGCCCATGCCCATGTCCGGTGCACGACTCCAGCCTCCTGCGCTTGGTTGCAGGAGTTGCCCCTTCATCGTCATCTTCCTTAATTGATTCATTCTCTTTTCCTCCATGAAAGCAACGAATGTTATGTTAGTTATTAATTTTTTTTGTATCTAAACCATTCACTTGCTTTATAACTAATGTTGTCGAATTTGTTGAAGAATGAATCCGTGCAACCAAGCGACAAGTAATCCACAGAGAGACTAAGGGCCCGTTCGGTTCGGGAATAGGCAGGAATAAGGATGGGAAATAAGGAGAATAAGGGTCTATTCTTTGTTCGGTTGGAGGATAAGAATAAGGATAATAAGGTGAAATAAAGGTAGATAAGGTGGGATAAAATAGGAATAAGAGTGAAATAAGATGGAATAATAAGGAATAGTTGTACCACTGGAAACCGTGTCGGAAAGAGAATTGGCCCCTTATTCCAAGACCTGTTCTCCAACCGAATAGGAGAATAAGCCCTGGAATAAGGGGCTAATTATCCTCCCGACACGGTTCCTAGTGGTATGATTATTCCCCATTATTCCATCTTATTTCGCTCTTATTCCTATCTTTATCTTACCTTACTTACCTTTATTTCACTTTATTCTCCTTATTCATATCCTCCACCCGAATAAAGAATAGACATTTATTCTTCTTATTTCCCATCCTTATTCCTGCTTATTCCCGAACTGAACGGATTTCCGTGGTAAAATCTCACTGATATAGCAGGGAACAAACTTCGTGCAAAGTGATCAAATGCGCTGTGAGGAGAAAAGGGAGAGTTGCGGCAGCTATTATTTGTCTGAAGTATATGGTCAAAACCTCTTAAATTCTAACACGGGCACATATATGGTAATGTTCATAAAGTCGGTATATAGTATTCGTTCGGTTAGGCAGTCTGAAGTGAATAAGTGGATATGTATAGAAATATAAGAACTTATGCTCAAACTATTTTTAATACAACAAATTGTTACCTATGAAAATTGGCAATCAATCTAATCTTTTCGCAGCCTAGTCTAATTTTAATCATACTGATTGAAAATTAAAAGCTAAGTTACATACTAGTAAGTGATATTATATATACCTATTATACAATAAAATATACTATATAGGATTTTTGGAGTATATTGGAGAATATTTTAGACAAAAGTCATTGACTTATATATTTAATTTGAATGTTATATCTTGAATTTTAAAAAAATAACAACGACGTTGAAAAAACTTAATTTGTAGGATTTGACTCAAATTGGTTTTGAACAGATGTGATTTAATGCTAGGAAGGCAAAGTAAATAGCAAAGTTGCAATAGTTGCTGGCTGTATTGGAAAAAAACCTATACACCGTCTTGTGCCTCACCTTCGATAGCAACGAGTGCGAGGATGTCGAGGAGAAGCTCTCAGAGGACAGACAGAGCTTTGAGAGTTCGTAAAGGGGTCTTTGGATGTACCCATGGTGGTGTCGAAGGAATCAAAGTGCGCGGAGCAGTATCTGAAGACATCCAAGAAGCGAGGGAGGAAAGGTGTGGCGTTGTCGTTGATCTCGTGCTTAAAGATGGTGATCATGTTGGGGTTGACAACGTTGGCGTGTTAGATCCCTCGATCTAGCCACTATGATCAACATATATTGAAGATCTTAATCATATATAGAGTTTAGTGGTGGTAAACGTCTGAGTGGTGACGTCGACCTCCCCTATGAACAATAAGGTGGTCGATGTAGTATCCACTGCACCTTGCCCCTCACCTTAGACATCAACGACTGCGAGCATATTGAGGAGGATCTAGAGGACAAATTCGACGACATCAACATAATGTTGTGGTCGAAGGTTGTCCTTGAGTTATATATATATATATATATATATATATATATATATATATATATGGGAAAAGGGAGCCTACACCCATGTGTAGGTAACTTACCTACACCCAACTCTTTTTCCCTCAAATTTTTTTATTTTTTTGAATTAATTCCTTGGGGAATTTAGATCACAATATATCACCATATCGTCATTCAAATTTCAACTTATTTTGAAACTTCTAACTTATCCATCATGACAGTCAAATTTTAACGGTCTGAGATTTGCTGAAATCGGCCCCTTCCGATGGAGCTGTTAGGAATGTCTGTTTTACATGAAATTTGAAACACATGTTCCATTTAATATTCTAAGTAAATCCCCTAAAGATCCATTTCAAAAAAAATCAAAAAAATTAAGAAACAAGAGGTGGGTGTAGGTAAGTTACCTACACATAGGTGTAGGCTCCCCAATCCCTATATATATATATATATATATATATATATGGAATCTTTCAAATGAGGTGGGGGCTTTTCTGAAATTGTAAAAGCCGCTGTGAATTTAGTAAAAACTCTGTAACGATTTTGTGAAATATAAACTGTACATTGTAAAAAAATGAATTTTGTAAAATATAGCATCTAAATTCAAATTAACATTTTCATCTAATATAATAATATTTTCATAATTTTATTTCACTATACATGTTGTGTTAATATTTATTGTTATATGTATGAAACAAGAAATTGTAAAATATATTGGAAAGATGCCTAAATTGAGGGTGGCTCACCATATATATGGTGAGACCCCGTCTCATTTGAAGTTTCTCCTATATATATATACATACACACACACACACACATATATATATATATATAGGGTGCACTTGAATTGAGGTGGCACCTTTCCTTGACTATGGAAAGGTGCCATCTTAAGCCGTCGGATGATGCGTGTGCGAATGAGATTGAAACCACTAGGTGGTTTTCGTGCCAACTAACATTCCTATTATGGTGCTGGATTAAATTATTGCTAATTTGATAAATTACACGTCATTGATCATTCTATATTTAAGTATATATCGAGTGACGTTAACAATTTACAAATGCTTAAGATATTTTACAATTCTGTGTTATAAATTACAAATGCGTAACCACTAATATTCGCAAAAATGTCCAAATCTGACGAAGATTTGTATTTTTTGAGTAGATGTGTTTCCTAAAATATAAGGTGCTTTTATTATGTGCTTTTGTAATTATATTTTTTGTAAATTTCGTAATCTTTTTTCTAAACCGCATTATTTATTTTGAAACTTTTTGTAGTCTTATTTGAGAACATTCTGTTAGAGCAATGTTTGTAAACTGTGATACTTTTTTTGTAAAATCTATTTCTGTTTTGTAAAATTCATGTGATGTTCGTAAAATAGATTGCTTATTATTAATGTATAAATTATTTTATATGTCCATCCAATATGTTTCCCAACATCGTGGGTCCATCAAAATTCGTTAGCCATTGTAAACTTTGTGCATATTTTGTAAAATCCACGCTCACATTGTAAAATTTTTATGCTGATCTGCAAAATATAAAGTGAATCAGTAATATTCAATTAGACGCATGGAAATAACTGTAAGAAAATATCAGACAATTGTGTAATAACTGAGTTAAATGTAAAACATACTTTACAATTGTAAAATATGTTAATGAAATGATGTAGCTATGTACCATGATTCTTCATTTTGAGCGAGTGTTGGTCATGCGTTTGAGTGAACGTAAAACTTTATAAACAGAATGTAAAATAAAGTATATGAAAGTGAAATATGTACTATTTATTTAACATGGATAGCACATAAATATAAAACTTTGTGAAAAAATGTAACATGGATATTCAGATTGGTCCAAAAAATGTATATATCAGGAACAAGTATAACATAAATGAAAGAATTAAAGTAGCACAAACGAAACTAAAAATAACATATTTTTTAAATGCAATGCATAAAGTAACCGAGAAATCGTCCTCATCATTTAAAACTTGACATTAAAAGGTATCAAAATATATAAAGATTGTAATGGAAAAAATAAAGATTTCCAGTAGCGAGACGATTCTTCCTCTCTTCTTTTTCCTCTTCTACACCCACTCTCTCTCTCCTCGATTCATCTTCTTCCGATCACAGAATCACCAAACAAATCACACTTTCACGGATAAATCACATGTTGCGAACGCAACGGTGATTTTTCTTGAATTTTTTGGCGAACTTTCATCAACCGATTAATCACTTATTCGCGCACCCTAAACAAATGCATGCAAAACAGGGGATTTTGTGAAATCCCCTGTTCTGCCCTCCCCCACATCTCCCTCTGCCTCGACGACTTGGTCGTGTGTCGGCCTACCTCTCGTCGTCGCCACGCCACCTCCTTGCCTTCAGTCGCACACCACCAAGTCGCAGCCACCAGCAGCTTGGCCGCACCGACCTCCACCTCGTCTCCTTGCGGCTGCACCATAGCCTGCGCGTGGGGCTCTCGATCGTGAGCGCCACTATTTTTAGTATGGTGGTTTTAGTAATTAATTGAATACGCTATTATATAGCATGAAATCCGGGATTCAAATTGAAAGAGAGAGACATGTTACTAAATTTGGCATATAGACTCCGATTAGATAAGTGGTTTTGGGAGAGAATTAGTGGTTTTGATGAGGGACGTTGATCATTATCGGACGGCTAAACAGAGGTGTCGCACCATCTTTGTAGAAAGGTGCCACCTCAATTCAAGTTTTCTATATATATATATATAGGATTTTTATCCAGAGAGCACTGTGCCAATTTGGTCGAAATGAGCCTCTAATCTCAACCGTAAGATTTGTATCTCTCGATCCCTAAAAAATAGGAACCGTAACCAAAATGGAAAGAGAAGCTAATTGGAAATATTAAGCAATTCTAAATATAGTATACGTTTATGGAAACGTGTGTTGAGAGATCAAAGAGAGGCGATTGTTCTGGCATTTTTTGATCTACCGATTTGCAAAGTGAGGCGATGAATCGTGCAAAGAGAAGCGATCGTTTTTATCAAATGCAAGGTATTGTATTTCGATTAAATTTTTATTTTTCGTATTTTGATTTGAATCTGATAATATGTAGAACGAATTTTATTTTTTGGACATTTTGATTTGAATCTGACTGTTTATAGACCAGATTTTGATTTTTTATTATATTTCTGGATCATGAGAAAGTGAGATTTGCAAAGATGAATACTGGAACCTCTGGTTTGGGATTTTGTTATATTTCATAATATCATTTTTATTCATTTTGATACACGATTTGTAGGCCTAATTGATTTTATATCGAAGGTATTTTAATTTCATATAATAAAAAGTTACAGTAAATACAATTTGTTATTTTTCATGTGTTACTTTGAAAATATATTGAGTTACTGATATATTTAAGTAATTTACTTATGAGATATTTTATGTTACTAATGCTAACACAAGTGTTACTTGTCATATAACAAACGTTACTAACAATTCATTATATGTTACTTGTCATTGAATGATTCTTACTGAAGCGAGTATATTGATGAGTTACCAACAATTCATTACAAGTTACTTGTCATATAACAAATGTTACTAACAATTCATTACAAGTTACTTGGCATTGAATGTTTCTTACTGAAGCGAGTATATTGCTGAGTTACCAACAATTCATTACAAGTTACTTGTCATATAACAAATGTTACTAACAATTCATTATAAGTTACTTGTCATTGAATGATTCTTACTGAAGTGAGTATATTGCTGAGTTTGTAACAATTTATTATAAATTACTTGTCATATAACAAACGTTACTAACAATTCATTACATGTTACTTGTCATTGAATGATTCTTACTGAAACGAGTATATTGCTGAGTTGCTTTTCTTTATATAATTCTTACTATTCACGGATATAAATTAACTTATTGTTTCTTGCAGAACAATGCAATAATTTGGTGTCTTGAAGAAGCTGCTGTTATGCCGAGGAGCGAGAGCAAAACAACATCATCTAAATGGACTACAAGACCGTTGAAATTTGGATGTTCACCATATAACTATAATTAAGTAATTTATGTGTGACTTTCAGTAACACTTGACGTATTACAAGTAATTAAATAGACTACAAAAGTAAGAAGACGTGATTCGATAGTAATTCAAAACAAAGAATAAAACAAGTAAGACATATAGAAGCATCAGTAACATGTAATAAATTGTAGGTAAAAGAAGGTAATGGAATAAGTAAGTTGGAATTAATATAAAAAATCATGTGACCAGTAACTTATGTAATGCTATCAGTAACACTCGATACATAAGTAATTAAAAATGTTATATAAGTAAATAAGAGGTGCTTAAGTAAGACTCAAAGTATTAAGTAACTATAACATTAGTAACAATCAAAATGACTTCAGTAAAATGGACATTTGTAATAAGTAATTATTGTATGAACATTAGTAATTCACATAATTAATTACTGATCTCACAACAATAGTTACTTGAGAATTGAATATGTATTACTTGAGTAACATGAATGAATTACTGATCTCTGTACAATGTAATATTACATATGTAAAATACTGACAATTATTTCAGTATTACTGATCTTGCAACACATAATTACTTAAGTACATTATTTACATTACTGATCAAATGTACAATGACTATTTCTTCGTTATGAAATAAATGATTTAAATGTGTCTTTCCAAAACCGCATTCCATTTTTTAAGGATTCGATATAATTGGAAATATAAGAGGCTCAAACATATTAATATCCTTCCAAAACCGACCACCTATTATTAAGGAAATGATTTAACTCGAATTCTTATTATGTTAATAATGCAAACCACATTGTTATTGCTAAAACCGTCCCCTTCCAAATAGAACTAACACATACACGTGGCGAGCCCACATTTGGTGCTCATCACAACCCAAATCGGCACAGTGCTCTCTGGATAAGCCCTATATATATATATATATATATATATATATATATATATATATATATATATATATATATATGGGGCTGGGGAAGCTGCACCCGGGGGTGTAGCTAACTAGCTGCACCCGACCCATTTTTCATTGGTTTTTTGTGTTTTTGAAATGAAACATAGGAGGATTTAAATCACCACATATCACCATGATATCATACCAATTTCAACTAAATTCGACACTTCTATCATCTCCATCAAGACTATCACATTTTAACGGTCTCATAATTATTGAAATTAACCCTATCTAGATGAGCATGTTAGGAATGTTTGTTTTGCATGAAATTTGAAACACATATTCCACTCAATAAATTAAGTAAATCCCCATAGGTTTTCTTCAAAAAAATCAAAAACCAATGAGAAAAATGCCCGGGTGTAGCTAGTTGGTTGCACCATCCTGTGTAGCTTTCCTTTTCCCTATATATATTGGGGAAAATGGGGCTGCCCCTAGGGGCTGCTCCCACCTTATTTTTCGCAATTTTTTTTATTTTTTGGGAAAATGTCATCATGTATATTCATTCTATATCCCTCCTATATGTCGTTCGAATTTCGTCAGAAACAGAGACTCCTAAGGCCTTCATCCAGACGTCATTTTTTTTAACGGTCGCAAGATTTTTTAAATCGACCATGTCTGGATGGAGGCCGTAGGAGTCTCTGTTTCTGACGAAATTCGAATGATATATAGGAGGGATATAGGGATGAATATACATGACAATATTTTTTAAAATAAAAATAAAAAAATTTGCCACAAAATGAGGTGGGACAACCATGTTGGCTGCCCCCAGGGGGCAGCTCCATCAACCCCATATATATATGGGTTAAATGAGGCTACTCCCTGGGCTTCCACCCCTATTTTCCCTCTATTTTTATTTTTTTAGAAATAAAAAACATGTATATTCATCACTATATCCCCCTAACATGCCATCAAATTTCATAAGAAATAGAGACTCATATGCCCTCCATCTGAAGGGGGTCAATTTCAGCAATTCTGAGACCGTTAAAATTTGACAGACTTGATGGAGGAGATAGAAGTCCCAAATTAAGTTGATTTTGAATAACACCATGGTGACATATTATGATCTAAATTCCAATAGGTTTCATTTCAGAAGGAAAAAAATACATGGGAAAATGGGTGGGAGCATATAAGTTGGCTACAACCAGGGAGCATACTCCCTTTTCCCTATATATATATGGATTTAATGGAGCTGTCCTGCCCTCCTATTTCGGCATCTTTTTTTGAAAAATATCACCATCTTTTTTAACCCTATATCCCTCCTATATGTCATTCGAATTTTGTCAGAAACAGAGACTCCTACGGCCTCCATCGAGATAACGTCGATTTAAAAATTCATGCGATCATTACAAAATGTCTGTCTGGATGGAGGCCGTAGGAATCTCTGTTTCTGACGAAATTCGAATGGCATATAAGAGGGATATAGGGATGATTATACATGGTAATATTTTTTTAAAAAAAATAAAAAAAACGCTGAAAATGGCGTGGGGGCAGCCCCATTAATCTCTCTATATATATGGGGGCTTTCAAATGAGACGTAGTCCTTCCATCTTTAAGGAAGGCCACCGATCTGGACTATCGGATTCAAATCCAACGGTACCTTCAATTTTGTTGCTCAAAAGGGTATTTTGGTCATCCTTTTTTACATTAATTATCTATACATTTAATTTTACAAAATACTAGATTTAGCTGGATCTAATTTTGGTATTTTTTCATAATACCATATTTAAATTATATCCAATTCTATGCTGGACGATATTTCGTGAAACAATGTTTGTATCCTAATGTATTTTTTTGTAGAATCTGTGGTTCCTTTGTAATGATTGTATGTTTTTTGTATTTATTGTGATTCCTTCAAAACTAATAAGCTATTTGTAAATTTGGTATGGTTCTTTGTAGAATACAATTCATATTAGCAATTAATGCATGCTTCTTTGTAACGATTATATGGTTTTTTGTATAATAAATTTTATATCATTCTTTGTAAAAATGCCGCTAAATCAATAAGTAAAATACAAATCATATATGTATAATACTCATCCACAATGTATAATGCACATCCAAAATGTGTAATACACATCAAATATACAAGATATATAAAAAATTACATTTTTCATTCGCACTAAATTATTATGTAAAATACATATCAGATATGTACATTACACATAAAATTTGTATAATAGACATCAAAATTGTGTAAAACAAAGTGAAAAATGTTTTTTTACATAACAATTATGTGTCGCCCACTTCCGCCTTGTCGATGACGACGCGAATGACATCGTGAATTGCTCCATGTCGATGTTGAAGATGGAGGTGAAGGGGTGAAGAACTCCATGTCGGCCATGTGTAGTTGTCCACGTGAGGATGGAGATAACACCGAGAACCACTCCATGTCGACGTTGAAGACATATATGAAGGGGGCGAAGAACCTCATGCCAGCCATGTCGATGGTGAAGATGGAGACGGAGGTGACGAAGAGGATGGCAAAAATGTGATGACGACAGGGACGAGGCCTGTGATGTACGCACGATGGAGACAAGCGACGACGGAGACGAGCGACGACGGAGATGGAGATGGAGACGAGTGACGACGGAGATGGAGACGACGTCCTCCTCTTCCTCCCATTTTCTGTGCATGCGAGATTATGAAATGAATGGAAAGATGAGAGAGTTAATGAGATGTTTTAGATGTGCATGTGAGATTTTTGGAAAGATTGGGAGAGAGATTAATGAGGGGATAAATTATCTTGTTACATACTATATCTAGATAATGAACAATGACCAAAATGAGTTTTTAGTTAATTAAATAATAATTATAATATGCCTTTAATAACAACCGATAGATTGAATATTGATGCATGAGATCGTTGGCTTTCCTTAGGGATGGAATGACCATGTCTCATTTGAAAGATACCATATATATATATCCATATTTGTTCAAAACCAATTTAAAGTAAATTTTACAAATCGATTGCCTTTCTTTTAAGATAGGAGTACTTTATTAACATTGAGTTTATTGTGTATGGGCTTATATGTAATTTACTTACTATGTAACATGTATAATAGTTGGGAATGACCTAGTGAGAATAGAAAAGAGAACGGTGGTTTCTATTAAATAAATGGGTTTTTATCAGTTGTATCCTTCTGAGATATTGCAATATCAGTTATACCCCTTCTTTTTTGGGAATATCACTTGTGCCCCCAACTTCTTATCGTTCTATCACTTGTGCCCCTCCGTTACTTTGACCGTTAATAAGTTGAACTTAACCATAGTTTAATCAAATCATGGTGTAGTTAAAAGGACATATATGGAAGAAAAGTTCCCACCCCTATCCCTCTTCCTCCCTCCTTCTCACCCTTCTACCTTTCCTCCTCTTCCGACTTCCTCCTCCTCCAGCCCCTTCTCCTCCGACATTCGCCCTCCATGCGACAATCATTCTGGATTTGTCGGTGCTGGGAGGGTCATAGAGGAGATAGTCGCACTTCCAGGCACGGCCGGTAGAAGGCCTTCCCATCGGCGAACTCACGGAGGTCGCCCATGATGCCGGCCTTGCTGCGGGGGTCCATGGCCAGTGTGTCGAAGGTGGAGGGGTGCTTGAAGGGGACATACTCCCAGGGCTACCCGCGTGCATTGAACGAGTCATCCTGGGCATTGGTGCAGAGGAGGCGGTCCTAGTTGTGGCGGCGGAGGATGGCGACTTGGTCCATCATGTGGTCAAGGTATGGGTGCAGCACGAGGAGCTTATCACGCTTGCAGAGGCGGAGGGTGAAGTCGCGTTTCTCGTCGGGGACTGGGCGCCATGAGGAGGAGCGAGGGAAGGTAGGATGAGCTGGGAGCAGATGGGGAGTGTCGAGGAGGAGCAATGCCATGGGGAAGAGCTGGGGGCAAGGAGGAGCAGGGGTAGGTGGGAGGAGCTGATGGCGGACGGGGGTTGCCGAGGAGGAGCAGGGCCATGGGGAAGGGCTGGGGGGGCGAGGAGGAGAGGGGGCATGTAGGAGGAGCTAGGGGCGGACGAGGGGCCGAGAAGGAGCGGGGTTGGAGGGGGAAGCACATGGATGGAGACACGAGGGCTAGGGGGAGGAGCTCGGGCCGGAGGAAGAGGCACCGGGGAGGGAAGAGCTCCGACACAGAGGGGGGAGGAGCTTGGGGAAGAAGGTAGTGCTTGGGGCGGAGGGGAAGGAGCTCGAGGTCGGAGGGGGAGGCGTGGGGGCGGAGGTCAGGGCTGGGGGCGGTTGGGAGGAGCCGTCGGAGGAGTAGGAGGTTGGGAGGAGGAAGAGAATGGGGAGGAAGAGGAAGAGGAACATGATGGGGAGGAGGACGAGGAAGAAGAAGGGGTTGGATATTTCGGTCCATTTTTTAAAATTAATTTCTATTGTATCCTCAAAGTTAATGTCCGTTTACATTGGAGATGGAGGACAACCAACTCGAGTGGTACAAGAGATAAAACAACAAAAAATCGAGGGTACAATTGATATTTCCAAAAAGGAATGGGCATAATTGAAATCACAATATCTCAAAGGGGCACAACGGGTAAAAATCCTAAATAAATTATACAATTGTTTGTTGTTTGGACATATTAATATAATTGATCTCGAGGACATGGAACACACCATCATCCTTCAACACAAGCAATGCAAATGTTTGACATCAATCTGTATCATCAAATGTAATTTGAAACAAGTTCCTTAGATTGATATCAACCTGTATCAGTTCGCCATAACATCATCAAGTAATAGGGGTTGACTATGACTTCACGATAATAACCGTGGTCGAACCTCGACTACTTACGTGGCTGCTCATCCAAGTCAACTACATACACTCGAGTAATTGTGCCGTTCATTATTGTGAAGGGCATCGTTTATTTGCCCTTTCCTTGATACATAAAATTTATAATGTCTATTAGGAACCTCTTGCTTACTTTTAAATTTGGGGAAAAAATTATAAAACTTATAATGACTTTTTATGATATAAAGTAGGAGACTATTGTGTTCAATAATAATATAAAATATAAAATAAATATTTCTACTCTGGTGATCATTACATTATGGTGTATTACTATTATGGCTGATAATGCAATTATTTCTAATATAGTAGATAACATTGTGATTTACATACATTTGCATCAAAATTGAAGAGATTTAAATAAAACCATCAAAAGTAGAAATGATAAAGATTCTCCACACATGTCATATGTGAACTAACTATTTACCATTTTATCTTATGTAATGCCGACCTTGACGACAAAGACATCGTTATCATCATTGTCGAGAAAGTATTCCTCATTATTCTATCTCACTTTGTCCTCGCTTTCGTTTTGCTGGTTGAAGTAGGCATTAGAGATATGATCCTCTTTAAGGACCCTTTATATGAAGTCATCGCTGACACATCGTGTAAGCAATACGAGTACTTGCTTCGAGTAGATTTACAAGGATCGCTCGATGATACACTAGAACTTTTCTTTCGTTGTATTGAATGTATGTTCAACATGCAATAATGGTTGTGAGTGATGATGGTGGAATAATTACTTATATGATGTGTATCCCCGATCCCATTGTGCTCAAAATTGGAGGAAGATGACAACAATTGTCGTGATAAGGAGTGACAAACATGAAAATGTTGGCACGATCACAGTCTATGGAGAATTTATGCCTGCGAGGCGCTCTGAGGATTCCTTCATCCATCATGCCTAATGCAAAACCTTCATATCTTTGGATGAGCCTTCCCATCCTGTTGCTACATAAAGAAATAAATACTAAAAGTCAACACATGCCATGATGTTCTACGAGATAGTCTGATGTATGTTACAGAACTTCAGTATGTACTATATCTTCACATTCATCGGCCTGTGCTTTCCAATTGCATATGATATTGTGAAATGAGAATACACAAAAATTACATGTATCTATTCCATATCTTAGAATATCAGTTGAAATGGAAATTGACAGTGTTGCCATGAAGTATGGATTTTATGATCCATTCAGATGATTTCATGGATGGGAATATCTTGTGGAGGGGTACATATCAACTCATTTATTAGCGACATGACTTTTAGCATGACATCATTCCAGTGACACACAAGAATCCTAAAAATGTTCGCATAAGATGCAATTCTTTTACGTTGTCTCCTCGATAGCAGTGTAGAACGCGATGTCCACAATCACAACAACGTTGCACTCATACGTTGGAGAGTGAACTTACTAGCGAATATTCACCATTCTACTGAGCTTATGTGCAAACTATTTGCAGAAAGTATATTAACGTCGGTTATGATAGGATTAATCATTAACTAAACTCTTTTTTATCATATCCTAACAAGGCATCATTTATTTCCATAATGTCCAAGAAAATAAAATTTTTAAGATATGTCATGTACTTACAACCATCAAACATAGACCAATCCATCTTAGATAATTTATGCATGTGACATTAAAAATAACATGATATAGTTTAACATACATGTGTAATTTTATAGAAAATAGGATTATTCATGTTGAGATCACCCCTACTATAAGTAGTGGTAACCACACCCCTCGCCCCTCCCCACTCTATCCTCTCCATCTCTCTGCCATGGCCACTGCCGTTGCAACGACGTTGATGAAGCAACGCTCCAACCACGTGTGCCTCCTCGTCTCCTCCCATCTCCCCTCCTCCCCTCCTCTCCTCCTCACACCCAAACATCTCCACCTTCAACGCTGGAGGCGTCCGCGCAGCCTCTGTTCCTTACCCACAAAGTTCTTTTGCTCCAAATCGATCCACAACGATGCCCGCAGTGGAAATGGAGGGGTACCCAAGTCGCCTAATGGGGATTTATACCTATACAACACCATGAGCAAGCAGAAGGAGGTGTTCCGGCCCAGGGTGGAAGGGAAGGTGGGGATGTACGTCTGTGGGGTCACCACCTATGATCTTAGCCATATTGGTCATGCGCGGGTGTACGTTACTTTTGATGTGCTCTACAGGTCTGGGCTTTATTTGCTGATGCTCTTCTTTTTCTAGTTTCTCTGTTTGTTTTGGGGGATACGATTGTTTGGATCTCTGATAAATATTAGGAGAAGAAGGGATATTGGTTCTTTGAATCTGCTGATGATCTGGTTGTGGAAATAGTTAAGATACTTGGGTAGGAATCTGATTCTGCTGATGTTCTGCTGTTTGTTTTTGTTTATGGCGATGATTGAATTTGTTACTTATAGGTACCGAAGATTCAATCTGCTGTTGGTTTTTATTTGTGGAAATGATCGAGCTAGTTGGGTGAAAAGATTGGATTTTAGGTGGTGAGATCGGATGTTGTTTTTGTTGTGCACATGACTAAGCTAGTTGGTAAAGGTTGGGATTCTTAAGAGCTGGTACTTCTGTTGTTTTGGTTGTAGATGTTATTGCTTTCAAAGTGATCTTTCCCTGGGAATTTGGGTGCTGGTTCATCTTTAAGGGGAATCTATGTAGTGCATTGGTAGAACTGATGTTGCGGCATCGGTTATGAGGCTTGATAGGGGTTCTGAGGGACCACATAATTACCATTGAAGGATAGTGAGGGGATAAATTCAAACTATATATTTTCCACCAATGGAATGGTGTACTTTGTACTCTCAATTTTAACACGAATGATGGATTGAGATGGACACTCACAGTCCTCTTGTGAGAGAGGATGGACTTTTCGATGCGAGAGTGCCGGTGTGCAACCTCTCTTTGTTACAGTAGTTTAGCTACGAGAAAGCCAAATGGTCATCCTTGCAAATGATCTTTTCTTCTCCTTTTATACCACATGAGGCAGAGAGTAGGATGAGGTGAGAAAGACAACACAAGTTACGCATTTTTGAATCTTGACGATTGGCTATACAGCGTTTTGGGCCCGATTCACGTTCTCATATATTTCCTCTTTTTTCCATATGTAAGTTGTCTATGTGATAACTTCTTGTTGGAAGGCTAGGAGCATGGCATATGGAGAAGGCATGGTCAGTGTATAGGAGGAAACCTTGTAAGAGACACAATTGCCATTTTTGTATAAGGAGACCTTTGACCTTGGGATTCTATTAGGAGTGTGGTAGAGATTTGAATTTCTATGTTTGGCGGACGTGATTATCACGGAAGTCATTGATGAGAAGACCGTTGTGAGTCTATGGTTGAGGCTGGAACGTTTATATATGATGAAGTCTCTAACCATCAAGTTGTTGAAGAAGCAACATCCATTCGCGCTTTGTATGCAAGAAACTTTGATCTTATTGGTTTTGCAGCTGCTATCATTTGAGAATTTTATACAACATTTCATAGTTGGCAGGGAAGAGATTACCCTGAAATAAGTTTGGGTGTGTCTCTGTACTCGTGAGCTTTGTCACATGGCATCTATGAACCATGGGGACACACATGTTGTAGGGTTGATAACGATCCATGAGAAGAGTTATGATGCCATGGAGAAGTATCAAAAGAAGAGAAAGTTTAATGTAAAATTAAAGAAGATAAATGACAAATCCGAAATACATTTGCAACTTTTGCAAGGAACCTGGAATTGGAAAAAAGGATTGTCTAAAGATAAAAGGTAAGACCCTTCCGCTCTCGTCCCTTTTGAAAACCTAACCCCCTAAAAAACCTTCATCATGGATGTTGCTGCATGGGGCTTTGATGGACCGACTGTGCTATCATCGGAGGCTCGGGCCCTTTCCCCCTCTTCACCACCCCCTCTCCTCTACCTAGCTCGAAGAGAAGTATATGCTTAAGGAGTTGTCGCTCCACCTCACCTCCACCTCGAGCCCTCGCTTTCACACCTGTCTATGGGCAATGCAATGGCTTCTCAAGGTCAGAGTTGTTGCCTCTGCCATCTCAACTCCGCCCCACCCCTGTTTCCTCTGCAGAATCACTTGTTGCCCCTGTCACCATTCTGGAGTGTGAGTCGTTGAGGTTTGGTGCCCTCATTTTCATCTTCATCAGCTCCTCCAAGATGCCGGCTTTCTCTTAGAGCTCATTAGATGCTCTCCAACTCTAGCATCTGTGCCTCCCTTCTGATGGAACTTCCTCGATCATCTCCTGTGTGAGATATGGCTCTTAAGAGCATTCGATCGAGCCATCAAGCCTCAGAGCTTTGGATCAAGATGGTGTCTGCTTTCTTGTTGTTTTTCCTGTATGTGAATCGATTTGTCCCTCGAGAGATCACTCTTGAGGTTTTGTTCACCATTAGCTGAGATGATTAGTCCCCGTGGAAAGCAATGGTTCTCTTTTCTTATCTCTCTATGTTGTAGTCCTTCTACTCTTTACTCCTCCATCTTGTTCCCTTGTATGGTCCTTTGAAGGTTCAACAAAAATACCCTATGGGTATTTTCTTCAAAAAGAATGAAAGATAAAAGTTAAGACCACGATTGTTGCAGTGGTTCAGGGGGGAGGAGGTGATTCTGACTATGATTACGTACTCATCATCATGGGTCAAACATATCCTCGGGATATGTGGATTCTGGTTGTTCATATCATATGATACCTCATCGAGATTGGCTCTGCCTATGAGAACATAAATGATGAAAACATCATAATGAGGAACAACTTGCTGTAAAAAATTATTGCCATCGGTTCTATGGAAATCAAGATGCTTGATGGGATGGTAAGGACTGTTAAGAAGTTTGCCATGTCCCGGACCTGTATAACTCTTGGAGTCCTGGACTCTGAAAGGTATAATTACAATGATGCGGGAAGAATACTGCAAGTGATCAAAGAAGGGACGATCCCCTTTCATGGAACTAAGCACAAGACCCTTTATGTTCTAGAGGGATCTATAGTTACTGAATCTGCTGATTATGAACCCAAAGACCTGAAATCCAATTCTGAATTGTGATAAATGCGGCTAGGACATGGGCCGGAAGGGTAATGAGCATCCTCGGTCAGAAAGGCCTTCTTGGAAATGTTAAAGGACCTAAGTTGGAGTTGTGTGAACATTATGTCTGAGAAACAACACAAGAAGGACACGAAGGATGCTTGATTACATCCATGCTGATTGCAAGGACCCCGTTCGTGATTATAAGAAATGTGAAGCAACATAAACTTAAAGACGGGAGGAAATGAGCGAGAGCGAGAGGGAGGGGGAGCGCGGAAGAAGCGAGATTGAGCGGGAGGCAACCCACAAGGGCAAGGCCACTGCCACCACCATTGAGAGGGTGAGCAGGAGAGGGAGGGAGGCGGCTCGTAAGGGCAAGGCTGCCGCCGTTGATGATGAGAGTGCCACCAAAAAATCAAGGAGCAAGAATGGAGTGCATGAGGATGTGGAGATGGAAGACCTGGCATGCGAGGGTTCGTGGAGCCATCCAAAGGAGTGCAAACACCATCCGAAGTTTGCGAGCAGGGGGCCAAAGTGATGCTTTCGATGCGGTGCGACGGAACACCTGTCTTACTCGTGCATGACAATGGAACAACTTTGTTTCTACTGCGGGAAATTGGGCCATCAATAGAAAGAGTGCACAGAAGGGGAAAGTATTCCAAGGAACACCAATGTGTGGAGCCGAGACAATGTTGCAGGATAAGAGGAGGTGAAGCTTGAGAAGATCCATGACTTTCGACCCAAGAGCGGGGATTAAGATGACTGGGCATCTACCAAAATACCTTCATTGTTCCAAGTAGGGGATGGAGTCGGAAACCCTCCGCAACACATAGACAACGCTGATCGAGCAGTCACAGATGGGTCATGTCCGCAATGGCACAAAAAACTTTCTTTCTTTCTCTCGAAAGCGAAGGAGAATACTTTATTTTAGATTGGGAGACAAGGGAGTTGGAATGTGACCGCGAAGATGAAG
This sequence comes from Ottelia alismoides, assembly GCA_037367405.1. Lineage (NCBI taxonomy): Eukaryota > Viridiplantae > Streptophyta > Magnoliopsida > Alismatales > Hydrocharitaceae > Ottelia > Ottelia alismoides. The sequence continues at coordinate 123,234 of JAZKJV010005656.1, read as the reverse complement.
CGTATGGAAGGAGCTATCGGAGAAGGGGATGTTATTGTTAGCTTGACCGGAGAGATGGGTGAGGGTAATGCACTGATCATGGCAGTCAATGCTCGCTTGGGTATGACAGACAATAATGAGGGGGAGAACTGTGAGGCTGATGTTGAGCCCTTGGCAGTGACTAGTTTGAGGCCCAGGATCGAAGAAGATTTCAAAGGGGTGGTAGCTGCGAGAGTAGAGGTGCTGATGGCAGGGTTAACCCCTCAGTTACTCAATGAAGCTCTTATCTTGGAATGTGCAGGGATGGGTCAGACGGAGAAGCGGTTGGCGGTCGACTCTTTGGTGGCCATGTGGTCTAAGGCCGTGGCTTGTCTACATGCATCAAAAATAAGATCTTGGGACTCTATCAGATGATGTTCCACATCGGGTCCTCGACTAACAAAATTCAGAACTTGTCTTGCGAACGAAAGCTCGAGTGGGATTGTTATTGCTGGGAACATGGACTTGTTTGATATTGTCGATGAGTTGATCTTGGCCGACTCTAGAATGTGGAATTGTGGGAGGAGTTGCCACTTGCCAGACATTAGGATGCGGTATCCAAAGATGGCCTGGCTGGTGGGGGAGGATTTCAATATAACTCTGTACACAAATAATAGACGGAGGGGGGGGGGGGTCACAGGATCCCAAATCCCCTTTTTTCGCTGAGGTTGTGGAGGAGTTGTGTCTGAAGGTTCTGGATGCGACGAATGGCTGTTGTACGTGGAGGAACTTCTCGTTTAGATCGCACATTGATCGATTCCTACTTTCCATTGAGGCGCTCGAGATGTTCAATCTGGCTATTATCAGTTCGCTGCCTAGGTCCAGATCGGACCACACTCAATTATGCCTGGATTCGTGCACTATCAGGGGTCACTCTTCCTATTTCAGATTTGAGCTGTCCTGGTTACTTGAGGACGAGTTTTGGAACATGGTAATCGCGATTTGGTCGGCGTTGGCGATAAAGGGATCGACCATGGTCAGGTTTGCTTTGAAGTTAGCGACTCTGCGTTAGAGAATGGTGGATTTTAGAAGGGATCCATGCAAGGAGGCTGAGGAGAACCGAAGCGCAAGATGAGTCATTGAGGCTGGATTTGGTGGAGGATGTCCGGGAACTGGATGAGGAGGAACTGGCAAGTCGTGGGGTTGTTTGGAGGATCCTAGAGGAGGAGGACAAAAAGTGAGAATGCGAGCGGAGACAACGATCGTGACAGAAGTGGCTGAAGGAGGGTGATGCAAACACAAGGTTTTTCCACTCGGTGGCAAATAAGAGAAGAAGGAGAAATGTGATTCTTTTGGTGGAGGTTAGAGGAAAGGAGTTCATTGGAGAGGGGGTGTGTGGCAAGAGTTGTGACGAATTATTTCAAGGTAATGAGCAGGCAACGTCCGTTCAATGGCTCGCATTGGTTGGGGGTTGGGTGAGTCAGATTGCGAGCCCGGATGCGGAGAGACTGATGATGCCGTTTGATATGATGGAGGTTCACGATATTTGACCTTAATGCGGACGGTTGCCTAGGTCCAGATGGATTCTCGATCCTTTTCTTCAGGGAGTTCTGGGATTTACTGGGTGAGGAAGTGATGGAGGTGATGGCGGAGTTTGTTGATGAGAATCGTGGTTTTGATCGGATCAATCGATCTTTTATTTTTCTGCTCTCCAAGAAAGACGCTGCTACGAAAATTGAGGACTTCAAGCCGATTGCATTATCCAATGCGATCTATCTGATCTTGGCTAAGGTGCTAGCCAACAGACTTAGAGGTGTGCTGGGTGGTTTGATCTCTCATGCTCAGAGTGCATTATTGCCTGGGAGATATTACATGGATAATGTTGTTATTGCCTCAGAGATCATGACATATTTGCGCCGGAGGAAAACAAAGGCATTTTGTGGAAGGTGGATTTCTCGAAGGTGTATGACTGCGTCGACTGGAGGTTTCTGTGGGCTTCCTTGCACAGATGTGGTTTACCAGATAGATGGATCTCCTGGATAAAGAGGTGTGTCACAACTGACTCCTATGCAGTGCTGGTGAATTGTCAAATTAAGGAGGGGTGCTTCCAGCCTCAGCGTGGAGTTCGCCAGGGTTGTCCTCTGGCATCGCTTCTGTTTGTCCTGGTTACCGACGCCCTCATGGTAATGGTCAACTACGTCGTCTCTGGTGGATTCTGTAGTGGTTACTCAAGGAGGATTTATCGATCTCGATTCTCCAATACGCTGTAGGGGTCTATCTGTGGTTTTGGACATTTTCGGTGTTGTTTCTGGGCTAGCATCAATAGGGAAAAGTCGGAGTTTGGTTCCCTTGGGATGACATATGTGGAGAGCGTCGAATGTGCGAATTGATTGCATATACCTCGAGGGAGGTTACCCTTGCGCTACCTGGGCGTACCGAATTGATTGCATATACCTCGAGGGAGGTTACCCTTGCACTACCTGGGCGTGCCATTGGTGGCTGGTAGGATGTGTGCCACTAAGTGGCTTCATTTTATCAAGAAGCTAGAGCAGAGGTTGGCTGGGTGGAAGTCAGTTTGCCTTTCCAGGGGGCAGGCTGGTGCTGCTGCGGTCTGTGCTATCTGCTATATCGATTTTCTTCATGTCCTCTAAACTGGTACCAATGGGGGTGAGGAAGAGACTTGAGGCCATCATGAGGCGGTTTTTCTGGTTGGCCTCGGGGCAGACACATGGGCTCCCACTGATGGATTGGAAGATAGTGTCCTACTCAAAGGAGGATGGAGGTCTTGGTGTTCGGAGTTTGGAGGAAATGAATAAAGCTTTGTTGAGCAAGTGGGTTGCCCGCTTTGGGGCGACTGCGATAGCTTGATTTGTAGCTTGATTTAGAAGGTGTATGCTCCTAGGCTCTCTTTCCCAGATTCCGAGGAGCTTGGTTTGTCACCATCCTATTTGTGGAGGGGTATTTGTAGTGTGACGCAGGAGATAAGGCCGTTTTGAGATCGGTGTTGAGTGACCGTGACTGCTCTAACTTCTATCTTTGGGTGGGTGATTGGAGTGAGGGAGTGCTATTTAGGAGAGATATCCGCAACTGAAAGCATTGGCAGAAAACCCAGATGACTCGGTGGCAGACACGTGGGATGACGCATCCTTTTTTCCATGTTTCAGATCGAAGCTCTCTGATCAATGTCTGGAGGAGCTCATGGTTCTACTGGAAGAGCTGGAAAGCGTGACTGGTCCTTCCGACGGCAAAGACTGCTGGACCTGGTGCGATGGCTCTTTCACAGTGAACAAGGCTTACATAGCGCTGAAGGGACCTGTGGTCTTCGATCCAGGGGATTGTGTGGTTGACTGCAAGCGTATATGGAAGTGAAAGGTGTCTGCTTGTGTGAAGGTTTTTTAGTGGCTCCTAAGGAGGGGAAGATTGCTGACAAAGGACACACTCTCGAGATTTGTGCTGACGATGGACACGGTGTGTCCCCGATGCTTGGGAAATGTTGAGGATGTAGACCACCTCTTTTTTGGCTGCGGATGTTTCGTGACTGTTTGGAATCTTTTTAATTTATGGAGAGTGAGGTTTGCCAGTGCATTGGGTTTCTGAATGTTTGTGGGGGCGAATTGGATTAGAACGGAGATGGAAAGATCGAGATGCTTGGATTTGGCGTGGGCATTATGGTTGGGCAGAAATGGGGTGATCTTTTCTCAATAATGCTTCTATGCGGAGAATGTGGTGGTGCACACGAGGGCGCTGAGTGAGAGTTGGAACATGTAAAACAAATGTAAATGGTGTAGCTCTGTAACACTTTTTTTGGTGATAAATGGTGAAGTTTTTTGACACACACCTAAACGGTGGAGGCCCTTCTTCTTTTTCAAAAAAAAATCTTTGGGAAGTGCCATATAATTTGCGTCGAAGCATCGATTCAAACATTAAGTATGGAGTAATAGGAGTCCTTTCGGGGTCTATATCCAGCACCCTCGGGGGTGTATGTGGCCCTCCCTTGAGGTCTCGTAACACCTTGGGTTTATCAGAAGCATACATGATGGGTTTGTGCAAATCAACGGAGGGGATATATGGCTTTATCCAAGTTTCTTAGCATCTCTGGGTCATGAGATCTGCATATGTTAGTAAATTGAACAACTCAATGGAGAGGATATATAGATTCTAGTGGCACCTTTGGGGAACGAGGACTGATGAGTGCATATGTTAGCAGTCTTGATGGGGTCTTGGAATAGGTCTACATGACCTCATGATAGGAGCATTTTGCCTCTCAAGCTCATGGTTTTGGTTTTTAGACCTTGGTAATGTCGGCACTTGATGCCTTAGGCAGGTGGCCAAATCTCCAGACTTTGGTTGATGTCTTTATTGCCTTGTTGTAACCCTGTTCTCAGACCTTGGTGAAGTGGACTGCTAGCTTAATTGATTAACTTGTGAGTTTTGCGTTAGTTCTGAACTCAATTTAGATCCTTAGTGCTCCCTCGGAGGTTTGATGTGATCCTTTTTGGATCCGCCCTATTGGAGATTGGCTTGGTCCTTATTGTTGAGGTGTGGATCTTCGTGGCTTGGATCTTTGTTGAGGGCTTGTCTAGCCCCTCCTGAGTTGTGTCTCGTGGAATTAAACCTCCCGGATGGGCTTGGATCTGTATACTCATGGCCAAGTATGGATCTACACCTTGTCTACATGACTAAGGCACATGTTTATCTCATAAGATAAGTTCCACCATCGTTAAGACTATTAAATGATGTCTATTTTTTCTTCCAAAGAGTAACATGTGCTAGACAAAATCAAGATAACACATCCAAAGATTGTATTTTGATAGTTAAAGCATGGGCATAGTCGCATAGATGCTGATATGATCCTGTTCTGGTAAGGAGGGTTGTGGTAGAGTATGTAAATAAACTGCATTTTAAAATGCAAAATGTGACATATGGAAGTTTAGTTCCTACTACATGGTACATGGTAGTTGGAGCTGCTGTACATCACATGATTACCTCCTTCCAATTGGTAATCATCAACTTTTAAAGTTAAACATGGAGGAAGTTGGCAAAAAATACTACAATAGCCTTATGCCTGAACAAGTACAACGTCATGAAGGTTAGGTCGTAGAATTGTCTTGATGAACCGTGTAATAAACAACTGATAACATCATACAATTTTTTCTTTCGTGGGTCAATTTATAAAGAAATTTGTCCCGGTCCTCGTTTATTTTCTATTATCATGAGCCACTTTTTGTTAATTTTGTTTGATTCCTTTCTGCCACACTAATCTCCATAATATTTACCCACTTAAATGAAGAAAAGAAGGATAAATGTAACTCAGTCTCTTAATTTTCTTAGCTCACCCATGGGAAGATTGACATGCATTTCCATAAAAATGGTTATCTAAGAAGCCAAACCTTATTATTTTCTAATGTTCTCTGGCAACTAGGTAGATACCTGCGGCATTTGGGGTACGAAGTGTGTTACGTGCGTAATTTCACTGATGTAGATGACAAGGTATATTATTCTCTCTGAACGCTGTTTGTTTTTGTTATTTATGGTCTTTGGACTCCTTGTGCTGTTTTCTAATCAGTTTCCTATCTCTTCAAATATCGAAAGGAAATTGGTATAATGGTGAAATTGAATCTTCATAGTAAAACCATACATATATCAATATTAGTTTGGCCAGGAACTGTTGTACTTTATGACAATCTGTTCTTGAGCTCTTACATCCATTTTTCTTGTATCATTCGTTTTATCCTTTACGTGATTCTCGCCTTCTTCTCGAAGTATAAGAATTTGTACCAATAAGTTAACATTGGAAAAGATTGTAATATTGTTTGATGCCGGGGAAAAACCATTTGATAACAAGATCTGTGAGTTGCCTGAAGAGGGACCTCAAAGAACTCCACATTTCTTTATTCTCTTTACATTATTGTTTTTTGGTGCATGAATTGCTTTATTACATTAATCTTCTAACGCATCTTACTTGGAAAATGGATACAAACACGCAGCATAAAAATGAACAAGAGCACGTAGAAGTTCAATTAAAGTAGTGTATGCTCTTCCATTTGGGTATGAGTAGTAAACCCAAGATCTCATCTTTTTTCCAGAGAACTAATTGTTTGGTCTGTTACATTGTTCGTAACACATAATTTTGCAAAATCTAACATGTTTTTCTCTATAGGCTGTCCTTGCTTATGCTTAATAGCAAATGTTTTGAAAGAACTCATATTCACATCTACGAGATATTTACTTTTGCAATCTGGTCTTCACCTTATTTTCATATGATCCTCATTTCACGATGCATATGTCACACCATTCATCTTGGTGTAGGGTCATGCCAAAAAGTTTAATTTAAAGTTCAAGTACATAGGCATTTGTTTGTGTTCTTCGTTTAACTTATAAAGGCATGGTATAAACACAATTGTGTTTGTGTAGATAATTGCTAGAGCAAATGAGTTGGGGGAGGATCCATTGAGTTTGAGCAGTCGGTTCTGTGATGAGTTCAGTGCTGATATGACTCGTCTCTGCTGCATGCCTCCATCTGTTGAACCACGTGTTTCAACTCACATCAGTCAGATTATAGATATGATCAAGCAGGTTGGTTATGATTTCTTTGATCGCATCAAATTCTCTATTTATATTATTGAGAAAATACACCTTATAGACGGGTCATCTTGTTTAGGTCAAGGTTCTATTTCTTCTAGTTTTTTTGCCAAAAGGATTCCCAGAAAATTTATTCCTGTGCATTATCCAGTTTCCTGGAGAAATTCTTTTTTCAAAATATGAAGAAAATTCAATCTATTTTAAGCACTCTTCTTCTCATTAACAGTTGATTTCTTAGAATCTGAAGCTATTTTTTTTGAAAAGGTGAAGAAGGATGAACAGTGGAAACTGAAGCTGATGTTTGCCATAAATGTAACAATGCCACAGAATGTTACTGCATATGGTCAAACTAAAAATTAAACTTGGTAGAAATGGTCTCATTTTATATTTTTGTCAATCTATAGACCCTTAATACCAAAATTATTTCTTTTTGAAAACTAAAAATAATGGCTACCAGATCTCCAATAAACCAAAATCCAATACTTCTTTAAAAAATAAAGTTCATTAAAATAACTCTATTCCAAGATGCCAAAGAGATACATCCCAGGGCTACGCTCAAGGCCTTAAATGTCGGTTTCGGTCACCATTTCGGTGACGACCAAAACAGAATTTCGATGGAATTTCGGTCAAATTTCGATCGAAATTTCGATCATTTCGGTCATTTTTTGTACTAGGACCCCCATATTTCGGTCATTTCGGTCATTTCGGTCAAATTTCGGTTTCGACTGGATATCGATATTTGACAGAAATTCGACCGAATTTCGCTGAAATTTGAGGCCATGGCTACGCTTACAATTTATACCTGGCAATACTATGACCCTTGAAATACTTTATAATTACACCAAGATCTCTCCAAGGTTCGACCATAGGAACTAAAAGATAATGAAAATCTTATATGGGTGCCCTCTAAAAAGCAACTCCAATTCCTTCACCCTTGCATCCAACACCTTTGTCCTCCCTTTCTCATTTCCTTAATTCTATTGTAAGCTTTCACAACCTCCACCACAACCTCCCTCGTCAACATCATATGCAGCCATGATGAGCCATTTTTTAAATGTTGACATCGATCTCGCACCAACAACCTTGATGCCAAATCCTCTTGTGGTGCTTGACGATTAGTTAACTCGCCGAGGGATGCATTTCTCGAAGCAGATGAGAATTCATGCAATCACACATGAGGGATTTTTGCCTAATTAGGAACTTGATGGGTTTTGTCATTATCTTGAGTCAGTCATGATTTTTTATTTTGTTTTAGATAATTGAGATCAATTCTTGATATCTAGTTTTGATTCTAGATTCAATTAGTTCAAGTAAAAGGGACTTGTTGGGAGCCGGTTGTTGCGAATTGTGGTAGCAGTCATGCACAAACATGATCAATCAAGCAAAACGCAAAAACACGGGTTTACAAGGTTCACCTGTAATTGGGTTACGTCCTTGGGAGGTGGCGATCGGTTTTCACTATACAGAGAAAGAAGAATACAGAGGATGTTGAGTTAGAGAGTTTATATATTACTACCATATAAACGGACACGGGATACAAGCAGATCCAAACCCCATGTAGAAAAATTTCGGAAACAGATGGTGGGTGGTGGCGATCGGTTTTCACTATACAGAGAAAGAAGAATACAGAGGATGTTGAGAGTCCTAACCTTAGAGAGATTATATATTACTCCCATACAAACGGACACGGGATACAAGCGGATCCAAACCCCATGTAGAAAAATTTCGGAAACAGATGGTTATGATTTAGGCATATCAACACCGATCAATTAGCTTTGATTGGGTTTTGAGTAGTATTTGTAATGCCCTTTTGTAAGTCCATCCCTCCTATATAATAAAGAGGTAGAAAGACTTAGAAGCTATATGGAATAGCAAGTTGGGGTTTGGTTACCATATCCCTTCTCATTTATTTTTCTATGGATTATGGCCCCAATACTAGTTCCCCTCTCAACCTTGAAGTTAGTCACGCTCTTCTCTCTTCTATTGTTCGCAAATTCCATTTGCATCAATTAGTAAAGCTCACAAACTTGTTTTAATTAGGAAGATCAGTCTTTTACATCAAAATTTTAACTTACAAAAGAAAAGAATTTACATTGCTAAGGAAAGGAGAGATATGTGCACGGGGTTGTTTGTGACCCCGTCATGGAAGCATACAACAAAGAAGGGATGAGCTCGTGCATAAAGCTTTCCATTGCCCCCCAACAATATGTATATATAGACATACCCATTCAAATTGTAGGGTATTTCGATCTATAAAATACTATTAATGATATTACATCAAAGCCTCCTTGTTTGGTGTATATATATAGGATTTTTACCCAATGGGCCCTGTGCCCATTAGAGATGAAATGAGTCCGCTTCATCTCCAACAACTCCAGTAATAAAAATACAAGCTCCAGTAAGAGCCTACTCCATCTCCAGTAATAGGAATACAAGCTTCAGTAACTAATATATATCGATGCTTCAGTAATATATCGAAGCTTCAGTAAGCGGTATCATAGCTCTAGTAACTTATATAAAGTTACAAGTAAGTGGGAACCAAAGTTACTGATTAAATTACTTCTTTTACTTACATTTGATTCAAAGTTACCGATGACAATAGAAAGTTACTGGTGCGTTTAGTATTACTGAGTTTGGTTACTAATGGCAATACAAAAGTTACTGGTGTTACTGATCGTCGGATTAAGATCAAACGGTTGAGATTAGGGGTTCATCTCATATCTAATGGGAACATGGTCCATTGGATAAGTCCTATATATATATATGTATATATATAGGGGAGTGATCCTATGAGAGCAAAAACCTGTGAGAGCATGAGAGCATGCATTCTGGACCACTAGATTCAACCAGGAGAGAGAAGACATAATTTAGTGGTCCAGAATGCATGCTCTCATGCTCTCACAATTTTTTGCTCTCACAAGATCACTCTCCTCTCCCCCCCCCTCTCTCTATATATATAGGAAAGGGATCCTTCTTCATGGAGTAGGTGACTTACATACTCCATTTTTATTTTTTTCAACTTTTTTTTATTTTTTTTTTGAAAAAAATGCTTCCATAGATTTTCATAACTATATCCCTCTAACTTGTCATTCAAATTTCGTCAGAAACAGAGACTCCTATGTCCTTCATCAAGAACAAGTAAATTACAACAAATCTAAGATCGTTAAAATTACCTGTTCTGGATGGACATAGGAGTCTTTGTTTCTGACGAAACTTGAATGACATTAGAGGGATATATTATGAAAATCCATTGAAGCATTTTTCAAAAAAAAATAAAAAAAGTTGAAAAAGATGAAAGTGGAGTAATTAAGTTACCTACTCCATGGAGTAGGACACCTTTCCTCATATCAGCCCCATTAAATCCATATATATATATATATATCTGTGCAAATGACATATCTCGCACTCGTTCCTTGTCTAGTTTCACGCAATCTAACATTTCGTTAGATTTGTTAACTGTTTGACAAACTTCCTTAAGCAGATAATTGACAACGACAGTGCTTACAAAGTGGATGGTGATGTCTACTTTGCTGTTGACAAATTTCCTGCATACGGTCGGTTATCTGGGCGTAAGTTGGAGGATAATCGAGCAGGTGAACGGGTAGCTGTGGATTCAAGAAAGCAGAATCCTGCTGATTTCGCATTATGGAAGGTACATGTGGACACTAGTGTTTTTTTTCTCCCTGTTATTTTCTGGGCTCGTCTTCAGTTGTCGTGATTTAGTTTGCATCAACAGTCTGCTAAGCCGGGGGAACCATATTGGAGTAGCCCATGGGGACCTGGTAGACCAGGATGGCATATTGAATGCAGTGCAATGAGCAAAGCCTATTTGGGACATTCATTCGACATTCACGGCGGTGGGGTGGATCTCGTGTTTCCTCATCATGAAAATGAAATCGCTCAAAGTTGTGCCGCATGCAACCAGAGCAGCATAAGCTACTGGGTACACAACGGCTTCGTCACGGTGGACTCCGAGAAAATGTCCAAGTCACTCGGAAATTTCTTCACTATTCGTCAGGTAATTATGGCAGGATGTACATCCTATATTATAGTTTGGATTGTGTTTCTTATAGTTTTCTGTGGCCTTTTCAGGTCATCGATCTTTATCACCCATTGGCTTTAAGGCTATTCTTGATTGGCACTCATTACCGATCACCGATAAATTATTCAGACATGCAACTGGAAAGCGCATCAGACCGATTGTTTTACATCTATCAGGTACTGCAAAATTGTAGCGATTGCCCACATTTGGCCGGTGCGTGCAGCTTAACCTGATGCATCCGCAGGCATTATACGACTGCGAAGAATTCTTGGATCAACAAAATTGGAGTGGAATGAGCAATCCCATACCTGCAACCATCATGGAATGCATTAACAAGTTCCGTCTCGATATCAGGAGTTCTCTGTCTGACGATTTGCACACTCCTGTTGCTTTGGCCGCGCTCTCCGAGCCACTCAAGAACATTAACGACCTCCTTCACACGAGAAAGGTAGTTGTTCATTGCAACCTCGAGCTTACGTTCGTGTTCTTATTTTAAATTTGGTGGGCAGGGGAAGAAACAAGAGCTGCGAGCCGAGTCTCTTTCTGCTCTGCAAAAGGAAATCAGGAGTACTCTCGAGATTCTTGGCTTGAATTTCTCGCACAGCTCAGAGGTAACATCCAGTCTAGTAAACCATTAAATTTCCTATCGCGGTTATTATCGACTAGAATATGTTGGTATTTGTTTTATCGTTTTCTGTTTCTCCAACTACGAAAAAAACATTTACGTTCGACAGATTCTGAAGCAACTGAAGGAGAAGGCGCTACGTAGAGCTGGAATGACTGAAGAGCAAGTTCTGGATAAAATCGAGGAGAGAATGACGGCTAGAAAAGAGAAAGAGTATAAGAGATCCGATGAGATACGGGAAGAGCTTGCTTCTGCAGGAATCGCCTTGATGGATAGCCCGGATAGAACTACCTGGAGACCGTGTGTGCCACTTGCCATGCAGGAGCAGCTATCGTCCATAACTAACTAACATGAATGCTGTCGAAGTTCGAAACAGTTCCTAACTTCTGTCGACAGAGGCAGCAAGGATCCTGCATTAGCTTTTGGAAATCATTCGAACAACGCTATGTCTCCATCTAGAGCTCTCATGCAAGCACCAAAGTTTCCAGGCCAAAATTTCCAAGCGTATAGTTTTTTCTCGTAATTTATTGGGATGTAAGTGAATCAAAACACGATCTTTTTTTGGTCGATGGGGCGGTGTAATGTAGACACAAGAGCCCTAGAGATTGCATCAGTTTATTGCATATTAACGTATTCGTGATAGATCTTGCAAGGATTGGATGCAGTAGTTGGGCGGATCATACTTAGATCGCATATATCGACTTTGACGAGAAAAAAATACTTAGGATCAGCTTAATATCAGAATTTCCACTCAAATTCTCTGTACTTATTCCTTAATCTCACCCCTTGATGCCTTAAACCACAATTATGAAAGAATCACATGTCACAAAGTAGTGGTATCTGCCTCTGCAGGTCTGAGCAAACACGATCGACAGAGGGGCAACAATGACGGGCTGCGACGGGTCACGGTTCACAGGCTTGAGAGGCGGTATGGTCCCGTCCTGGTCCGCAGCCAAAATATTGCCATTCAGCAACATTGTCTGGCTCTGCAGGTTCCTGTCCTTCGCTGTCAGATGGTACTCTTCCCTCGTCATCCCTGCTCCCTGTTGATCCCTGTGTGACGGCGGCCTCCGGTACATCCAGCCATGTTGGGGTGGAGATGTAGAGATGCTGGAGCCGGTTTTCGGGTTTACACGGATGGTGGTGCTGACATCGAGGTTGATTAGCAGCAACACGACCCGTTCTGGATTTGGCCTCAACTCCGTTTTACTTGCGATGTTGGAGATTTCTGAACACTGCGGCCTCGCCATCGAGATACACGGGATTTAGTATCTTTTTTATCAGGTTGTTATCAACACCTGCATGAATAGCGACAGATATGATAGATGCTACATGGACAGCCTGAATGTAGCAGTGCGAACTATACCTGGCCCGGGATTGTATATGTGATGAGTGATCACGTCCAGCGAGTTGGGCTTCGTTCTGTCGATCAGATCTTTGCACCACGCGGGTTCGAAGAATCCTCCAGGTGCAAGAACTAGTGGCTTCACAGGGTTTCCATTGTAGATGCTGTTCACAAGTTTTTTGAGAGCGATGACGTCTTGCGCATATTGCCAAGCACTGATTCTGTACAGAACTCCGTCTCCACTAAGTTCGTTACCTGGCAGGCAAAGAGATTCAGTGTTCGATTCGTGATACCTTCGCATATCGATCTTCGCACAGCCAGATAAATAAGTTACAGACAGTAAAAAATCACACAGGGACATTGAATTACCGAGTTCCCAGCCCCGTACAGCGTGCCCTTGACTTGCGGTGTAGCGAATCAGCGAAGCAGCATTGCTGTAGTTCCAAGGCCCTCCCACGGAACTGTTCGGTAACGGAACCCGCCCGTTTAACGCGTTCAATCCGAATATGATCACTGCTCTGTGAGCAGAAAAACATCATCAGACAAGGATGATCTCCTTCCTACCATGCAGAATATCGACAAGTACCCTGATTTACGAAAGAAATTGTTGAGTTCATCCCATCTCGACATGGGCAGGCATCCCTGAGTGAAACCGAACGGCTGGGAGATGTTCTTGACGAACGGAGTGCAAGGTTCGCTCTGGCCTTTGGTTTCGTAGATCACCTTGTCTTGCAACAAGCCTCCAAGACGGAGCTTCAACAGAGAGAATGCTGTATATGCGGAATCAGATGAATTATGTCGAGCTAGAAAAGATTCACGCAGATCTACAGAGGAGAAAGGTGGTACCTTTTATTGCATTCAAAAGAGGGAACGGATCCTCTGCTGTAGAGAGGATCGCAGCAGAGGTGCTGTAATCCTCTCTAAGCTATTTTTATGATTTTCATTTCAAAATCTAACCTTATAGATTGTATTTTAGTTTAATTATCTAACTATCCTCCAAATTTCGTCAAAATCCGAGCTAATTTGCTATTTTATCTTAATGGCCAAACATTTGGTCATAATCTAAGCAACTTAAATTCGATTTAAAAAGGATCCCAATGTTCGACCATTAAGATAAAATAGCAAAAAAGCTCGGATTTTGACGAAATTTGGAGGATAGTTAGATAATTAAATTAAAATACAATCTATAAGGTTGGATTTTGAAATGAAAATCATAAAAATAGCTTAGAGAGGATTACAGCACCTCTGCTGCAATCCTCTCTACAGCAGAGGATCTGTTTCCTTCAAAAGAATGGGGCTGTTAAGATTCTGCCCATGGAAGAAAATAAACCCAGATGTAAGTACATATGAACCATCCATCAATAATCTCGCATTTTCCAGAACAAAAAAAAAACAAAATTGCAGAAGACTGAAAAAAAGAAGTGCAATTCTATGAACAAAACCGCAAGAAACAAAATATCATCTAAATTTTACAGTCTATGAAAAAGGTCTTATTTTTCCTGCACCAAGAAAAAAAGAAAATTCCACATTGTAAACCCAAAGCATTTTCCAAATCTAGATGCCATTCCTGCAGCCATCAAATCTATCATGGACACCGCATATTTCCATCCCCGTCATATTGATGAGCATTACCCAGACGTTAAAAACAGGGAAAAAATGGTGCCCAGTGCCCCACATAATAATCTCCAGAGCCAAGAACAGGTAAACCAAAGTACAGGCATGAGCATTGAATGCTTGCGAGTTGCGAGCAATAAAAGAGATCAAACAGAGAGAGCAGAGGAACAGATGCCCAAAAAACAAGGGAAAAAATGTGATCTTTCAAGTAGAAAAAAACAGAGGAAAGTGGAGAGGACCCTGACGAGGCAAATGGGTCCTCACCAGATTGAGCAGGGAAGCAAGTCCCCAGCTGCAGGTGCCGTAGTCGCACTTCTCAGGCGGCCACCAGTCCAATGTGGCGCAGATGAAGTCCTCGTCGGTGACCCCCACAGCACGGCTTCCGTCAACCTCGGCACACCCATCGACCACCCCACCACCATCCACACCCACGAGCAGGAAGAGCAGGCAGACGCCGAGGATCATGGCAGGGGAAGGAGCCATCTTTGGAGTACAAGGGGAGGGGAGGCTCATGTCTGGTGGTGTGTACTTAAAGGTGGTAGTGATGAGCTATATCCTTGAAGCATATAATGGTAACTGGTAAATTTGGATTTGGTCCAAAGAAGAAGAGGAAGAAGAAGATCATTGTACAGAAATGTTGGGTTTTCTGGAGATCATACCTCTCATCAACCAATGTGGGTATCTTTCCTACTTGATCACACCGTCACCCACCACCACCTCCCCCTCATCCTCCTCCTCTTCTTCCACTTTACTGCCATCAACGTCTACCAATGGATGTGTTTGTTTCTTGGTTTGGTGTGGTTGGGGGGCACTCCTCTTTCTACCTTTGGGTTGCTCTAGTTTTCTTCTTTTTCTTCTCTAGATCTAATATGTCATAAGGTTGCTTATGATATGAAGGTTTATGCTTGTATCTTTAAGTGTGTCTTCATTCCACCCACCCCCTCGCCTACCATATTATTATTGTAGATAGATGGTATTTTCTCCAAAAATAAGTGCTAGATATTAGGAGGCTAAGATGAGAGGCAAGTATAACACTTTGCGGAGAAAATTTCGCGTAAAAGAATCTCACAAAAAGTGAGAGTAAGTCATAAGAGACGGGGATAAGTGATTCAAATCACCGCCTTAAATATTTTGAGTCTGGTATATTGTTCATAGCTTCGATCTAGATTCAGGACGCTACAATCTCTGATATTGAACCAACCCTACAAAGAAGTGGGAGGAAAATATTTTTTCGAGAAGAGATATGAGAGTGGATAAGAGGAGAAGATATATTTTTATTTTTTAAAAGTTACAAGATATGAATTAAAATAATGAGATGACAAAATGTTTAGACAATGTGTAAAAGAGAAAAAATAGTAAAAAAATCTATAGGAAATTCATGTAAGTAATTAACAGAAAGGCTCTTGCAAACAGTTGCGCAGCTAGACAGTAATGCAATTAAAAATAGATGATGATTAAATACAATTATGATGATGGTAAAAAAGGATTTAGTTATAAGAGTATACAGACGGGGAGCTAAACATTTCTTTAGAAAAAGGAACATGATTATGGAATTAAATTTGTATGGAGAATGATTTAAAAGCAAGGTTAGCAACTATAGTATAAATGAAACAAAATCAAGATAAGATCTCATAATGAATAAAAAAATGCCTTACTCCAAAGGAATGAGATACAATGCAAGGAATGCAATTACCCAAAGATTATACTAAGAAAGCAATGGAGTTATTACACAGACGCAGCATCTCAAGTATGATTCTGAGATGTACTCGGTGCTGCTCTGAATCAGGTGAGTATATAAGAATGTCATCCACGAATACGATCACGAACTTCTCAAGGTCTAACCCATAAAAAAACAAGCTTTATACATTAGCCCTCCTTCCCCAAGTTCTTGAAATCGAGTCATGCTTGGAGGATCAATGTGCTGGATGAGTTCATGCATTATTTATAATTAATACCATCATTAGATCTACCCAAGTCTTGTCTCTAACTTTTCATTAGACCTACCCCAATCTTTCTCTTAAAGACCCACTTGTATGTAATATTGGAACACCAAGATGTAAGTTACTTATTTCCCATGTACCATTTGAAATGATTGAAATTCACTCCACTCCATAGTTAATAATGTCCTTTCAATTAATTTGAATGAAGCCATATCATACTTGTATATGTGAGAATCATCATCAATTTTATAAGTAACAACTTTTTCTTTATATTCTTAGTCCTAAGTCTCTTACTATGTCTCGGCTCGGCATCTTCCATTTAGTCTTCTATTTGATCTGAAAGCCACTCCCACATTTGAAATCTTATGTACATGCTCGGAAATACATCCATATATGGTAGAGAACTTCATTCTTCATATGGGAGATATTTGTAAAGAAAATAACATCTTGAAGCTCAACAATAGTGTTAGTATCGACGCTTGAAATTTTTGGCCTAAACATCATAATTTTAAAGGCCATATATAGTTTTTTTGAGATATTTTCGAACTATATAATTTTAATCTACCATATTTCTAATAGAATAATTCTATATTTTTTAAAAAGATTTCTATTTGAAACATGACATTCATATTCAAAGCCTTTTCAAATTAAATAATACTGAACTTTGTAGAAGATGATCAACCATATCAATTATAGTTCTATTTTTTTCTCAACAATGTAATTTGGCTAGGAAGAATAATGTAAGGTAATATTATGAACAATCTCAAAAGATTTTAGTTGTTCATAAAGCATTTTTGATATGTATTCTCCACCTCTATCTGAATCAAGATATTTTGTGATTTCATATATTATTTGTGATCATAATTATTTTTCAAATATAAGCAATTTTTCTAAGACCTCATGCTTAGACTTAAGAAGATATACATAGTAGTACTTACTAATATCATCTATTAAAGTGATAAAATATCTTCTTATCTTTTTTAGTCATCACAATATAAATCTCATAATCAGATTTTAAAGAAATTCTAAAAGATTCAGCTTGAAGGCTCAAGACTCAGAAATAGATTACAGAAAGACTGAAAAAAATTCAATTCCAAAAGCTTAAGTGAATTAGAGACTTTGGAGGTCAAGGACACGAAAAGAAGGCTGATGTGACATAATATGCAGTTTTTATTTATGCTGAAAAATAATCTTATACTTTTTGCATATTCTTGACCAAAAAATTAAACTATGCCATAATCATCAATATCTTAAAATTGATTTTTGGACATATGATTGATCATCTAGACACCCTGATCGATCATCCTTGATCAATCATCTTTTGATCTTGATCGATCAATCCTTGATTACTGATCTTCTGACATGATCGGCCATATTTTTATCCTGATTGATCAACCAACATGGACTATCCTTTTGACCATGATCGATCACTTTTTAAATTATTTTCCAATGGTCAAATCTGATTGATCACTTTGTTAACCTGATCGATTACTCATGATCGATCATTCATATTACCTGATCAATCATTTCATAATTTTTGAAAATCAGAATATTGAGACTTCCATTTTTGCCCAATAGTAACTCTTTTGAGGACAACCCTATATAAGGGAACATATGATTTACTGTTTGAGGCACACATCCATCAAGAAGCATTCTCTACTCTCAAACGAAAATAAAAAGTATTGTTCTTGTGCGATATTTGAGGTTTTTTAGCGTTTCTACGCTCTTGGGCTCTCTTCAATTCAAAGTTATCTAGCTATTGATGTTATTTGTTCTCTTTGTGCTTAATTGCCATCATCTTCATCCTTGAGCAGATTCTGCATTGAAAGCTTGTAAGCTTATGAATGCAAGTTTATTGCTTAAATATATTTTTTCTTCAATATTTTTTATATATGTATCTAAGTTGTGGATTCCGTTCTTTTTGAGAGATAAAATCATCTTTGGGGAGTTGTTCAAGGAAGGGTACATGTTGTACGAGAGGTTGTGCTACCCTTAGTTTAAAGTAGCGCTGGAATGGAAATAAGCTTCATTGAAAGAGCGAAGGGGAAATCCTAAAACATGTGGGTCATGATTTTATCCTGCTTGGATTTGCATGTAAAAATTATTATGCCTTTATGATTTAATGTTCTTCTATCTATGTGGTTTGTGAATATTTTTAATTGAGATAATTGTATATTGCATAAATCATCCCCTTTTATGTCAGAATCATAATTACAAGGTCTATATATTGATGAGCTGGTATGCATACAAGAAAATATGAGATGTATGATCTCTCAAAATAATCATATATGTTCATTCTTTCTGACCAGAAGTCAGGAGCTTGCCGCCAAGACACATGGAATCACGTGCCGTTTCATGTGAGCAGCTCTGATGAAGGACTTGTACGTAAAAAGAATAAACATCGAGGGTTATATTTGTAAAAGTCCCCAATATCATTTAGTGGACCACATGATATATAGTTTCAAGGACCTATAAGCAATTAACAAAATATCAGAGAAGGTTCTTGCAAATTATCATGAATACTTAGGACGTGTTTGGTAACTGAGTTGGGTCGGGTTGAGTTGGGTTGGAGTAACCTCCTGTAGGCAGTAGTTATTGGATGGTTAGGAGGGTTGGAATGAGGAATGCGATGTGATGTCATATTGATTTGTGATGGGCTTCCAACACAGGAATGCAGAGGGATAAACTAGGTTATCCCAAGATAATCTGGTAACCAAACGGACCCTTGAAATTAAGGTTTTAAAAATCGAATCGAACCGGTCGGTTGAACCGGTTAAACCAAGAACATAAGGAAAAACGGTCCAACAACCCGTTTTTTATTCAAAAAATAAAAACCAGTCAAAACCCGGTTTGACCGTTTAAACCCAGTTGACAATTGAACCAAACCATCAGTTCAACCATTCATTTTTTTGCAAAAAATAATTTCCAATAAATTAACAAAATACAAACTCTATAAGAAATATTCATAACCTGGTTTCATTATAATTCATAATATGGTTCCCCTTTATCTCTTCTCCTTCACATGCGCCAATGAGGCAATGACTCATTATCGCTTGTCCCTTCCTACCATATGAGCATTGCCTCTCTCTTCTCACATTGTGTATGTTGTCCACTTATAACAATAACAAACAAAGAAGACGTTGCTATAGTCATACTATGAGAATCAATAAATTAACATGTGTCATTAATTAGAGTTTAAATAGTTTTAAAATTATTATTGTTTTATATCACATATATGTATTTATATAAATTTTATGAGATATGATTATTATGAATTTTCAATCTTTTTTAAGAACATTTACACCCTAAACTTTAAGAAATTTCACTTGTGCTCCTATATTTTCTTTAAAAATTCACAATATCATCCTTATGTTGGCATAAAATGGGAGCACAAGTGTACTAATAAAATACCGTAGCTATTGATTTTGTAGAAAAATAGGGGACACATGTAATTGTATTAAAAATAGGCATATAAGTGTTATTGAAAAACCTTGGAAGGACACAAGTAAACAAATTCTCGAAAGATATGATGTAGCATTTTTCGTATTTGTTTGTATGATATACGATCTAACTCGGTTCGACGCGGTTGAACCGTACAACCAAACCAATAATACAAGGTTCGGTATTTTCTGGTTTCTTTGAATTGTTGATGTCATCACCGGTTCGATCGGTCGATCCCGTTGGTCCGACCATAAATACCAAAAAAATAATACATGCCTAGTTTGATGTCCGGTTCGGTTTTTAAAACCTTGCTTAGAATCACGTGCATATTTGCAAGGCCATAAATGATCCTGATTGAGTTGTGAGATTGATCTGATCGTTAATCATATGGCTCCGAGTGTCAACGCGTGTCTTGGCTTGGATTCTATCTGAATCCAACAAATTCTACAGGGACTACTCATTCTGGAGATTGCAGATATTCTTCCCCAAATGTTGTCCTTGTTCTTCGTCTCTTCCTCCAATCAAATCAACAGCACCAAGTGATGGTGATTAGGTGCGGTCCTAGTGTAGACGTGATCAGATCACGATGGCTCCCTTCATTCGGAGATGTTGATTCTATCAAGCCCCAAATGACTCGAGTTTTAGGTTCTGGGTTTAAGTGCTTGTGGTGCTCCGCGATCGAGTTTATGTGAGTCCAACACAAGAGGGAAGGAGTGGCGGGATTGTGCAATATACAAGTATCATAATAAAAATTTCCAATTAAAAAATTATTCACAAACTACATAGATAGAAGAATATGAAATTGTAAAAAATGTAGTTATTTTTACGTGGAAATCAGAGTGAGTGAAATCCATGACTCAGGACCATGTTCGAAGATTTCCTCTTCGCTCTCTTCGCAAAGCTTATTTCCCCTATTCTAATGCTACTTTAACTCGAGGGTAGCAAAATCTATCATACAACATGTACTCTTCCTTGGACAACTCTCAAAGGAGAATTTTATCTCCCATTGAGAAATGAATCCACATCTGGATACCTATACAAAAATGTTGAACAGAAAATATAGTTAATTAACAAACTTGAATTTACAAGCTTACAAACTTTCAACGCATAATCTGCTCGATAATGATAGAAAGCACAATTAATTTTAGTAGCTAGATAGCTTTGGATTGAATAGAGCTTGAGAGCGCAGAAACACTGAAAAATTTCGAATATCGCACAGAAACATCACTCTTTCTTTTCTTTTGAGAGTAGATAATATTTCTCGCTAGTTACGTGTCTCAAACAATGAGCCATAGGGTTCCTTATATAGGGTGACCTCAAAAGAGCCATTCGTGTGCAAAAGCAGAAGTCCGAACATTCTGATTTCCAAAAATCATACATGAAAATCGACATAGAATTTTGTAGAAATAATTGAGCAATGTGAGAACCTTACCACTTTGATGGAAGTGAAGAAAACTATTGATTTAGAAGGTTATTTGAACAATGTCTAGAAGCTTGTAAAAGGTTGGAATCAATTTTACAAATCTCTCATGACAACAGATGAACTAAATGCCAAAGGTTGAAGATGCATCAATTGAAATTTACATTAAAGATTTTCAAGTTGAAAGTTCATCAAGCACTTATTACAATAATGTCTGATATACTTAGTTCTTTTGTAAGGTATTACATAATAAAATCAATTATCCGTGAAGTTGGAATGAAGCTAAGAAATGTTTTCATACATTAGGAATAGATTTCTGTGAAAATTAATGCTTGCCAGAATGACTACATTTTGTTTTTTAGGAGAATAGAAGGCTTGGATGTTGTCTAAAGTGTAAAAGTGGAAGATACAAAGATGCTCTTGATTCTGTAGCGAGTAGGGAAAAACTGAAGTCAGTAAAGATTATGGAGTATTTTCCTTTAATCATAAGTTGCAATGCCTTTATCAATATTTTTTTGGAAAATGGATAGCATGTCGTAGTAAGGTAAGAAAGGACTATTGTAATGGCCTTATGCATCATCTGGCAGATGATGAGAAGTGGAAAAGATTTTATTTAATATATCATGATTCTGCAAGTGAGATGTGTATTTAGGCTTGGTATTACTAGCAATGGGTTTAATCCTTTTGGGAATATGAATAGTAACAATTCTTCATGACCCATTAACCCATTACTATATTTGCGTACAACTTGTCACCTTGGATGTGAATGAAATCTTCATTTAGTAACATGTCACTGCTAATATCTAACTGCAAATGTCCTGTAAATGTAATTTATATATGTATGAGATCATTAATTGAAGAGTTGAAGGTTTTATTGGTCAAAGGGGTTGAAACATATAATGCGTGTAGTTTAAGGTAAATTGGTCGGAGAATGTTTGAACTTGGGAAGCATTTGTTATAGCGAATAAAAAATATGGCATCAACAACAACATTTGGAAGACATTACACACAAACGTCCTTTTAAATACATTAGACCAAGTACTCTTTCAAGAATTACCATATTGGAGATTAGACATAATTTAGATATCATGCATATTAAAACGAATGTGATGGACAATATTCTATGCATTTTAAATTTATCAGGAACATCGAAGGAGACATTTAAAAGCAGACAAGATCTTCAACAATTATTTATTGTAAGTGACCAACGAATATGTGATTCATCACTCTAACTAGCTGAAAATAGAGCTTTGTCCTGAGTAATTAGGTGCATTCATATGTTCACATCTCATAATTAACATTCATGTACTTGTAATTAATTTGTATAAATTAGCATTTCATTCTGCATTCATATTATTTGTAAATATTTCACATAACTTCAATATTTTTAATTAATTCACAGTACCTTCAATTGTCATGAAATCAATTCTATTGTGTACAAATCCGTAATCTATGAAAAATAAAAAAACTTATTGAATTAAACCCAAACCCTAATTTTAGGACAGAAACATCTAAAAACTAACATCTCTCACATAAAATGTTCAATTTCACTCTACTCAATTTTGAATTAATGTATACTCAATTATCTACAAATCAATACCAAATCCAAAAGAATTAGAGTCCATTTATGAAATTTAGATTTTGGGATCGAACTGTATATTGTACATATTTGCTTATTTTTGACTTTCTATTTCATGTGCATATTTAACTCTTATTTATTTATTACATCTAATTTTCTAACTAATTACAAAAATATAATAATCTAAAAATATCATAAAAGGTATAAAAAAGAGATCCTAACTTGAGCACATTAACCTATTCATTCGTAAATAATCCACATCACTAATTTATTCTGACATTTCCTTAAAAAAGTTTCAAGCCTTCTCCCATTATGAGTAGGATCAGCTACATGGATTCTTGCTCAAATCCATGTTGAAATATTCGACTATTTTTTACATTGGCTGTCGACTACCTAACGCAACCTCTATAATAGGGGGATTTGAGCCATGATCTTTTAGGTAGTAGATACACTGCACTACCACCAGACCATTTAAGTGATCTTTAAGAGGAGGATTTGAACCCTACTCTGATATTTCCTTAACTCATAAGAAATTCAAAAAAAATGCACTTGTGTCCATTTCATTATTGTAAATCATATTTGAATTTTGCATGCGTTATTAATTTAGAGAAAAATAAATAAAAAATATAAAACTAAAAAAATGGTATTTCATATACATAAAATATCATAAAAAATCATGTCTTGCATTGTTGAGATCAAATGCACTTGAGTTCTTCATGAACATTGTAGAATGCATTTAGAGCTACATTGTTCATTTTTGGTCATTTTTGCATTAGAGTCCATTCATTATTTATTATTCAATTTCCTTTACATTTCTTGTAGGGACAACAGTCTTGTTCAACCTCCTCTCCACGTGTCAGCCACCCATTGGTACACTTCAGCACCTTGGTCAAACCCCACTTAGCTCGGTTAAAGACTTTTGTCCCATAGCACCCTTTATCTAGGCTGTTGGATCTTCCTAGATCTAATGGCCATCCTTTTTCCTACCTACCCATTAGCATCCCCCCGTGCTTTACATGTGGTCCATCTCAACCGTTGGATTGTATGTGATCCAATGGTCCTCAAATCTTCCCCTACCTCCAGCTGCTCTCTATTCTTCTCCCTCATCGGCGACACCTCTGCACCTCCCAACGGTTGAGCCTCGATCTCCATGGAGAGAGCCTTATCCTCTATGTCCCCTTTGTATCCACGACTCCTCTCTAACCTTCGGCAGATAACCATCAATATCCTCCAACCTTATCCCCTCTTCTTTGACATCCTACCCAATCGATTCTATCTTCTCCTTCCTCCACCGACCTCCACCTCTCCTATCGGTCGATCTCCAAAAACCAAAGTTGCAGTCGTAGTCCCATCTAACCACCTTTATCTTGATTCCTCAATCAACCACCAATCAAGAAACCTCTCCGATCTCCATCCCTTGTAGCCCAAATAGAATCCCAATCCCGAAGGGGTCCGATGTAATTTATCCCTTAGTAGGGGTATTTGTGCGGATCTCAGAAGGAGTAGAGGGTGTTATGCAATTTTCCCAAGATCATATATGTGAAGCACGTAGTGGGCTTCTGCATGACTTCTAGGTAGGGATGCAAACGAACGAATACGAATGTGAATTCAGATCATACCATAACCATGTTCATATAATTTTACGGAGACGAATACGAATGTTACACGAATGTCAAAAATCAAGATCCATATCCTCACAATATGAATACGAATACGAAATGAATCTTTTACGAATGAACACGAATATACAAAGAATTCTAAATGAATCTTTTACGAATGAACACGAATATACAAAGAATGCTAACTTTAACATGAATATTAAATTATAAATAAAGATGTACCTAGATTATTTGGTGACCACTTCCGCATAACTTCATCTTTTATTTAACCACATTCCATGAGTCAAACAAGAAGCATATGGTGTACAAAATCTACATTATATGCCATAATATAAGAGATCATCTTGTGCAATCGCATAAGAAAATGATAGAATGGAATGGACATTAGAAGATTAAGATGCTATACCAGATCGGTTGTAGTTGTGAGGGAGGGAGAGGGAGACGAGGGAGGCGCCTGCCTCTGGCTGTGAGGGAGGACAAGGAAGGTGAGGAAGGGCGGTTGCGACTGCGAGGAAGGGCGAGGGAGACGATGGACGTTGGCTGCGGCTGCAAGGGAGGGGACGAGTTCGTTGCGACTGTAACGGATGGCTGGGGAGGTGAGGCAACGATTGCGGCAGAGGTTGGGTAGGTGAGGGTGGTCGGCTACAACGGAGGGAAGAGGGCGGGCGAGGTGAGGTAGCGGCTACAACAGAGGGAGAGATGGTCAGCACGGGGGTGGGGCTGGCGGCAGGGGGCTGCAAGGGGGAGGCGGTAGTTGGCAGGGGGTGGGGAGGCGAAGGGCGAAGGGGGTGGCAGGGGGCGGGGGGCGCTGGGGGAGGCGTTGGTCGGTAAAGGGAGGCAGGGAGGTGAAGGGTGAGGGGACGGAGGGAGCAGGTGGATGCAGGGCAGCAGGGGGTGGAGGGGGTGGTGGAGGGTGCAGGGGGAGGCGGGGGAGGTGGGGGGCGGAGGATGCAGAAGGCGGGCGACAGGGGGAGGTGGCGAGGGAGGCGGAGGGCACAGGGGGTGGCGACGGGCGGCAGCTAGCATGAGGAGGAGGGCAGGGGGAGGCGAGGGCGATGACCTGGGGGTGGGTGCGGGGGTAAGAGGATGTCGGGGGTGGGGACTGGGGAGGGATTTGGGTGGGGGCATATTAACCCTTTTTTTTAGAAAATATAATACGAATATTCGTATTCGTAACCGTATTCGTAATTTTTTCGTATTCATATTCGTTAACCCAGAATTTGTATTCGTATTCGTATCCGCAAATAATTCATTTAGAGTATTCGTATTCGCCTGCTTTAGAAAAACAAGAACCGTATCCTCTTAAAAACGAATACGAATACGAATATAACCGCATCTGTTTGCGTCCCTACTTCTAGGAGTACAAAGGGTGTGACAGGCACGTGACCTAGCCTGACAGCTTAGATGGCGCTCTAGGGGTCTCGATTAGTGATTGTACCCGTGCACGTATCCGTTGTCAATGACCCCTGATGCAATAGGATCAGATGGTGGCAGAGGTTGATCGACCGGCACACAACCAAGGTGTGGCTGCTCCTCCGATGGTGCTCCGTTGAGGTCAATTGAGAAGCTTCACCTCCGGGTGTGTTCCTGCAAGAAGGGGGTGATGCTCGAGGTTGGGGCCTCGGCTTGGATGTGAAATCACATAGAAGAAAGCCGGTGGGCAGAGGTGCTCCTCTCGTCGTGTGAGGGAAGGGAGCGAATCTCTGACCATGGCCAGAGTTGTAGGAGGTGTGTAGGTAGAAGGAGAAGCGTAGGAAACTCGTAGATGGGGTGATAATGACGATAGGAGGGGAGTTGTCGTTGAATATTCGGGTGAAGAAGAATGATGGATGAGTATTAGAGGAAGAAGAGGTAAATAAGAAAGGAGAAGAGAGAGATGGGTATACTTGTTCATCGGGGATGGAGGAGGTGAATTCCTATTGTCACTTCCAGAAGGCAACGTAGACCTTCGAAACTTTGATGCTCGATCGTCAGAGCAGCAGCACAAGGGCACAACTCCCTCATGGATCTCACCAGTAAGAACTCCTCGTCGGTAATACAAATCATGATGTCACCATGATTTGTGCCCAAGCTCTCTCTCTCCCTCTCTCTCGTTCAAGGGTGGACGACAAGTCAGCGGATAAGGGATGGTCGAAAAAGGGAGTAGGGCTCAGATAGGAGGGGCTGGAGACGTAGGGAGATGGAATTGGGAGGTTTTTGGCCATTTTCGCAGATGGAAGGACCTACAAATTGCATTCAAGCCTCCTCTGAAGGTTCAAATTGAGACTTTTCTTGTAACGTCTAAAATTTTTGAGGGTGTATTATGTAAATATACGAATAAAAAAATAAAATAAAATGGCACGAGTGCATTGCTGTTAAAAAGAGAAGAAATTGAAATTAATCCATAAAAGATCAAATATAACAAACTAGGGTATATAATAATAATAATATTAAAGCCGTTGAAACGACAGGCACAAGCATTGTGCGACCCATTCAGAAACAACTTTCTGTTTCTTTTTCTAATTATCACATCTTTTAGTGCATTATCGCACTTCCTAATACCATTAATAGAGGCACAACTTGCGAGCCTTCTATATAATTCCAATGTATGTGTCTTTTCCTTCCGAGATTTCCAACCAAATTTCACCATCTCCATCTGTGTTCGTTACTTTTGATCCCACCGTGTTGATTTTTGTAGGCTGTGTTGCGCAAGGATTGTATCAGGGACTGCCACGAGGTAGAAGAAGAGCGTCAAAATCAGTAATTTTCTTTTGTCAGACATGGATTTACAGGGGTTGTACATTCAGGATAGAATCACGATGCCCATCTTCTCTAAGTTTTTTTTAAAATCTGCATTATGATCAAATTGGTAGAATATTGTATTGATTTATAAGATTGTACAATTCATATGATTCAAAGGATAAGGTTTGGTGATCTCTATTTTGGATTTATCTCCTATCCAAGATATAACTTCACAGAAATCAGAATTTTCCCATTTAATCTTTGATTGCACGAAATCGAGTTGTTGTTGTATGGAGCCATATCAAGAACCATGAATCTTTCAAAAAACAATGAAGCCATTTAGATCTATCATCAATAACGTACACAAGTTTTATGGTACTAAATATTTTACATCCGTTAATCCTTGTTAAATTATTCAACCAATCAGTTTCTTTCAGATAATACAGTTGTAATAAGTTTTAAACAAATCGTGACTTGTTTTTAATAGGACTAGCCTTCTGGAATGTCTGACTTATAACATATTGATTTGATAAGATTATAAATTTTAATTAAATGAACGTTAAAAAAAATGAGCGAGAGTTTTTGACGGTTGGGATGTCGAGTACTAGGATAAGAGATATTATGTCTTGTACATCATGTTACAATACGTCTCTTTTATTTAGGTGATAACTGATTTCCATCAATGGAGAAACATAGCGATCTATCCTTATCGTTTTGAAAGAAAAAAAAAGAGGTATGTACATTAATTTATGTCGCATACCATTGTTGTTTATACCACACGTTGGATTTTATATACTATCGGAATGTTATTTTTATTTTATCTCTCTAAAATGCTTTAATTATGTTTATGTATTAAAATCCTAGGTAATCAAATGCTAATATGATATTTAGCCATAATGCTTATCTCCGGAATAATTGTTAAATGTTAAAGAGATAGATATGTTATTGTCTTTTGATATATAGGTTAATTTGCAAAAAATTTTATGGCTTGATATTTTATTTAAACGTAAATTATTGTTTTGACACCACAATTGTGCGGGAGTAGACATTGTTCATTGTTGGTCCATTAGAGACTTTGACCTAGCAGGGTGCCGCGCGGACGGTCAATTCCTCCAATTGACCATTGTAGGCAGGTAATCCTACACTACTTCCAAACAATTTATCGCTATGGAGGTTGACTCAGTACTAATGTCCATTGTATTAGGGTTTGGATAGAAGACCTCGTATTGATATTTGTTTTAGTATTAAAATTTTGATTTAAGGGAATGAGGTGGCTTCTATCCAAGCTCGGGCTGCATGTTGTCAGCAGATGGTATTGATTTATATTTGATATGGATTTTGGTATTATGGTCACAAAATTTATGATATTCAAGGAAATTTATTGTATTGTCATTGTTATCCCATTATGATTGGCATAATTGAAAAAGTCTTATTATAGTTCATTATTTATTTATTGACTTATATTCCTTATTATATAGAAATTGTCATCGTATTATTCTTTACTACTCATTGTATATGGTTGTGTTGGTATGTATCATAAATTATTGGTGCATACTTGGTCAAATTCGTTTGACAAATATTGATTTATAACCTTGCAGTTTAACGGAGGACGAGGTTGGGTTGCTCAGCTAAATTAAGGAGTCGTTGCTTTATCCTAGTTCATTAAGATTAATGTACGGGAGTTATTGATAGATTTTTTTGTAGCTCAGACTTGATAAGTCTTTTATTTATTGGTTACGTTCCTTTATTCTTCCATCATGTTTGGCACTCTGAATGTTATTTATGGAATATTGATATTTTGTCTCGCTCCTGGACTCGAAAAAATTTCATTGTTTCGATATGCTTCCATAATTTTCCCCACGTTTCGAGGTCTGGGACGTGACAACGTGGTATCATAGCCAAATGGAAGATTAGAGGAATATTATCCAATTTTAAGATGACTTATAATACTCATAGATTTTGTTTGAAATAGCTGACTAATTGATCGTCGCTATTCGTAGATGTTGACCGTCTCGAACCGTAAGAGGAGTCATCGCTCCCATGATTTGGTAGCACAGAATGCCAGGTTGATGAAGACGGTCGAGGAGCTCTTCCAGCTGATTCGTGATCAAGCTGATCACCACCAGAGTAGGGATAAGGATTTGAGACGTCGCGAGTGGCGTCTTGATAGAGAAAGGGGACTTCGTGAGGAGCGTCGGGATGAAGTCACCTTTGAGAGAATCTTAAAGGTGAGCCCGCCTAACTTAAAGGTATAGTAGATGCTGAGGTAGCAGATCGATGGCTAGAGGAGATAGAAAAATTATTTGATGCAATCAGATGTTCGGATCATAGCAAGGTCTCCTTCGCTATTCATTAACTGAAAGGTCCTGCTAAGGACTGGTGGACCAGTTGCCAGTTACAGAAATTTAGAAAAGGAGAGATTATTCTGTGGGATGAGTTTGTTAAACTCTTCCGCGAGCAATATATTCCGGTGCACTTGCAGTTGATTACGGAGCAAGAGTTTATTAATCTGAAGCAGGGAGATTTGAATGTCACCGAATATAACAACAAGTTTCATCGTTTACTGAAGTATGCTCCCCACTTTTGTCCAAATGAATATCGGATGACTCAGAAGTTCATAGAGGGACTTCACCCTGCTTTAAGATCGAAGGTTCTTTCGAGCATGTCGAAGACGATGGAGGATGCCCTAGCAAGTGCTATCACCATGGAGAGAGATTTCTCGCGAAGAAAGGAGGAGAAGTCGTGCAATGATCGGAAGGATCGATTCGGGAAGAACAAATCATTCAAAAATTCTCAGAAGCAGAAGTAAGCCTCCAAGATGGGGCAAAACAACAGATTTCCTGAATGCTCTTTCTGTCGTTGTTTTCATCCTAGAGAATACTATCTCAAGAATGGTCAGTGTCTGAACGGTGGAGAGAAAGGACACTTTGTTTGTGATTATCCGAAGCCTAGGAAGCAGTCCGCGGCTCAAGGACAAGAGCAAAAGTTGAAGGTGCCTGCTCGAGTCTATGCTCTCACCACTGGAGATGATGTTGTTAAGGATGACAAGGTCATCGAAGGTACTCTTCTTATTGATAATTTTCATGCAAAGATTCTTTTTGATACTGGTGCCACACATAGCTTTATTTCTGAGGCTCTAGTAAAAATCATGGATGTCAAGCCAAAACTTCTAGATATTGATTTAATTGTTACCACACCTACTGGGGGAAATGTAAAAGCACTAGAGTTTATACAAGATACTCCATTGATACGTGAAGGTCACGAGCTTCCAAGTGACCTCATTGTCATGAAAATGACAGACTTTGACATCATCCTTGGGATGGATTGGCTATCCCATTATCATTGTATTATTGATTGCTGTAAGAAAAGGGTGATAGTTGCAAGCCATCAGATTCCATGTATCGTTATTAAAGGGCATGGTGCTAACTCTGAGCGGTGCATCATTTCTGCCATGAAGGCACATTGCATGATTTTGAAAGGGCGAGAAGCCTATCTTGCCAGTATTATTAGGGTTGAGCCATCAACCGTATCTTTATTTGATCTCGACGTCATTCGGGAGTTTCCTGATATTTTTCCATAAGAATTGCCTGGACCCCCACCTCAGCGAGAGATTGATTTCACTATTGAGTTAGTTTCTGGAACTGTACCAATATCTAAGGCACCATATCGCATGGCTCCTGCTGAACTAGTGGAATTAAAGAAGCAACTTGAAGAGTTGCTTGACTTGAGATTTATCAGGCCCAGTGTGTCACCATGGGGTGCACCTGTTCTATTTGTCAGAAAGAAGGATGGATCACTTCGTTTATGCATTGATTATCGAATGCTGAATCAGGTGACTGTGAAGAATAAATATCCGTTACCACGGATAGATGATTTATTTGATCAACTCCAATCAGTAAAGGTCTTCTTGAAGATTGATTTGCGATCTGGTTATCATCAACTGAGGATTCGAGAGGAGGATATCTCGAAGACTGCTTTCCGAACACGCTATGGGCATTACGAGTTTTGTGTGATACCATTCGGATTGACTAATGCTCCTGCCGCTTTTATAGATCTCATGAATCGGATCTTTCAACATTCTTGGATCACTTCATCATTATTTTTGTTGATGATATTCTTGTTTATTGTCAAAGTGTTGAGCAACATGAGGAGCACTTGAGAATCGTATTGGAGACTCTGAGACAGAATCAACTTTATGCTAAATTCTCCAAGTGTGATTTCTGGTTGGAAAAGGTCATGTTCCTTGGGCACATTATTTCCAAGGATGGGATTTCTGTAGATCCAGCCAAGGTTGAGGCAGTCTCAGAATGGAAGCAACCACAGAGCGTGACAGAAATTAGAAGCTTTCTTGGTTTAGCAGGATACTATCGTAGATTCATTCGTGATTTTTCAAAGATTTCACTTCCCCTGACCGAGTTGACCAGAAATGGGATAAAATTTGAATGGCCTTCTGCATGTGAGCGCAGCTTCCAAGAATTGAAGAGAAGGTTGACCACTGCTCCTGTCTTGACTTTACCTTCTGGTTGTGGAGATTTTGTCATCTATATTGATGCATCCCTAAATGGCTTGGGTTGTGTGTTGATGCAGAATGAAAAAGTTGTAGCTTATGCTTCAACGCAGCTAAAGATTCATGAAAGGAATTATCCTACGCATGATCTAGAGCTTGCTATTGTGGTGTTTGCATTAAAGATCTGGCATCACTATCTTTATGGTGAGAAATTTGAGATCTTCTCTGATCACAAAAGGCTCAAATACATCTTTTCTCAAAAAGATTTGAATATGTGGCAAAGGAGATGGATGGAATTTCTTAAGGACTGTGATTTTTCTATTGCTTACCATCCAGGTAAAGCGGATGTTGTAGCTAATGCTTTGAGTCAAAAGGGCTATGCCTTGTCATCCAGTTTGATGATCAAAAAGTGGAAGTTGATTGACGATTTTGTCTCTTGGAATCCTTTCAAGGAAGGAGACAAGATTGTTTTATCTAGCATCCAGATACATTCTAAGATAGTAGAGAAAGTATTGAGAGCTCAAAAAGAAGATCCTGAGTATCATGTTTTGGCTAAAAAAAGTCAAAGAGAAAATTCAGAATTCTTTATTGCTGCAGATGGTGGCATTAGATTCAGGAATCACTTATGGGTTCCCTCGCAGGCAGAGTTGAAGGAGGAGATTCTAGATGAATCTCATCGTTCAAAATTCACTATACATCCAGGAAGTACAAAGATGTATAAGGATCTCCAGCGGAATTTTTGGTGGAAAAATATGAAGAAGGAAATTGTAGAATTCATTTCTCGTTGTTTGGTGTGTCAGCAAATTAAGGTTGAGCATCAAAAACCAGCTGGACTATTGGAACAGTTGGAGATTTCGGAATGGAAATGGGAACACATCACCATGGATTTTGTGACGGATCTTCCGAAGATTGATGCAACTAATTATGATGCTATATGGGTGATCGTGGACAGATTGACAAAGTCTGCCAATTTCTTGCCGATGAAGAAAAAGGAATCAGTTGCGAGTTTAGCAAATTTGTATATAAATAATATTGTGAAACTTCATGGTATACCGATCTCTATCGTTTCTGACCGAGATCCATGATTCACAGGAAGATTTTGGGAAAAAAACTTCAGGAGGCTTTCGGTACAAAGCTGAAGTTTAGTACTGCTTTCCATCCTCAGACAGATGGTCAATCTGAAAAAACTCTTCAGGTTCTCGAGGATATGCTTAGAGCATGTTCTTTGGACTATGTTCGAAGTTGGGATGAGAATCTTCCCCTTATTGAGTTTGCCTATAACAATAGTTATCAGGCTAGCATTGGAATGGCTCCATATGAAGCTCTCTATGGGAGGCCTTGTAGATCCCCTCTTTGTTGGAGCGAGGTAGGTGAAAGAAGATTGCTCGGACCGGAACTTGTGCAGAAGTGTACTGATAAGATCGATCTGATTAAGAAGAGGCTATTGATAGCTCAAAGTAGACAAAAGAGCTATGCGGATAACCGTCGCAGAGAACTAGAATTTGCGGTTGGTGATCATGTCTTTCTCAACATTTCTCCGACCCGTGGTGTATTGAGATTTGGATGGAAAGGGAAACTTAGTCCAAGATACATTGGTCCTTTTGAAGTGTTGGATAGGGTAGGCGAGGTAACCTACCGCATTGCACTACCACCTCAGTATTCGCATATTCATAGTGTCTCCCATGTCTCCACATTGCAGAAATATATTCATGATCCATCTCATCATATTCATTATGAGCCTGTCGAGGTTCTAGAAACTTATCATATGAAGAGCGTCCTTCACACATTGTCGATCGTCAAGAACATCACTTAAAAAGAAAGATTATCAAGAGGGTAAAGGTTGCTTGGCATAATCACTCGGATAGGGAGGTCACATGAGAACTTGAAGATGAAGTTCGAGAAAAGTATCCCGAACTTTTCGGTATGTCTTTAGAATTTCGAGGACGAAATTTATATTAAGAGGGTAGAGCTGTAACGTCTAAAATTTTTGAGGAGTGTT
The DNA here is from genome assembly GCA_037367405.1 of Ottelia alismoides. Classification (NCBI taxonomy): domain Eukaryota; kingdom Viridiplantae; phylum Streptophyta; class Magnoliopsida; order Alismatales; family Hydrocharitaceae; genus Ottelia; species Ottelia alismoides. The sequence goes on along the minus strand of JAZKJV010005656.1, from coordinate 89,842 downwards.
TTGAAAATAAGGATATGAAAAAAAACATATAAAAATTAACAAGGGTGTATTATGTAAATATAAGAAAATAATAAAATAAAACAGCACAAGTGCATTGCCGTTAAAAAGGAAAAAATTGAAATTAATCCATAAAAAGATCAAATATAACAAACCAGGTTATATAATAATAATAAAGCCATTGAAACGGCAGTCACAAGTATTGTGCGACCCATTCAGAAACGGCTTTCTGTTTCTTTTTCTAATTATCACATCTTTTAGTGCATTATCGCACTCCCTAATACCATTAATAGAGGCACAACTTGCGAGCCTTCTATATAATCCCAATGTATGCGTCTTTTTCCTTCCGAGATTTCCAACCAAATTTCACCATCTCCATCTGTGTTCGTTACCTTTGATCCCACCGTGTTGATTTTTGCGGGATGTGTTGCGCAAGGATTGTATCAGGGATTGCCACGAGGTAGAAGAAGAGCGTCATCAAATCGGTAATTTTCTTTTGTCAGACATGGATTTACAGGGGTTGTACATTCAGGATAGAATCACGATGCCCGTCTTCTCTAAGTTTTTTTTAAAAAATCTGCATTATGATCAAATTGGTAGAATATTGTATTGATTTATAAGATTGTACAATTCATTATGATTCAAATGATAAGGTTTGATGATCTCTATTTTGGATTTATCTCCTATCCAAGATATAACTTCACAGAAATCAGAATTGTCCCATTTAATCTTGATTGCACGAAATCGAGTTGTTGTTGTATGGAGCCATATCAAGAACCATGAGTCTTTAAAAAACAATGAAGCCATTTAGATTTATCATCAATAACGTACACAAGTTTTATGGTACTAAATATTTTACATCTGTTAATCCTTGTTAAATTATTCAACCAATCAGTTTCTTTCGGATAATACAGTTGTAATAAGTTTTAAACAAACCGTGACTTGTTTTTAATAGGACTGGCCTTCTGGAATGTCTGACTTATAACCTATTGATTTGATAAAATATAAATTTTAATTAAATGAACGTTAAAAAAACGACGAGAGTTTTTGACGGTTGGGATGTCGAGTACTAGGATAAGAGATATTATATCTTGTACATTGTGTTAAAATACATCTCTTTTATTTAGGTGATAACTGATTTCCATCAACGGAGAAACATAGTGATCTATCCTTATCATTTTGAAAAAAAAGAGGTATGTACATTAATTTATGTCGCATACCATTGTTGTTTATACCACACGTTGGATTTTATCTACTATCGGAATGTTATTTTTATTTTATCTCTCTAAAATGCTTTGATTATGTTTACGTATTAAAATTCTAGTCAAATGCTAATATGGTATTTAGCCATAATGCTTATCTCTAGAATAGTTGTTAAATGTTAAAGAGATAGATATGTTATTGTCTTTTGATATATAGGTTAATTTGCAATTTTTTTATGTCTTGATATTTTATTTAAAAGTAAATTATTGTTTTGACACCACCATTGTGCGAGAGTAGACATTGTTCATTGTTGGTATGTTAGAGACTTCGACCTGGCTGGGTGCCGTGCGGACGGTTAATTCCGCTAATTGACCGTTGTAGGCGGGTAATCCTACACCACTTTCAAATAATTTATCGCTACGGCGGTTGACTCAGTACTGATGTCCATTGTATTGGGGTTTGGATAAAAGACCTCGTATTGATATTTGTTTTAATATTAAAATTTTGATTTAAAGGAACGGGATGGCTTCTATCCAAGCTCGGGCTGCCCGGTGTCGACAGATGGTATTGATTTATATTTGATATGGATTTTGATATTATGGTCACAAAATTTGTGGTATTCAAGGAAATTTATTGAATTGTCATTGTTATCCCATGATGATTGGCATAATTGAAAAAGTTTTTTTATAGTTCATTGTTTATTTATTGATTTATATTCCTTATTATATGGAAATTGTCATCATATTATTCTTTACTACTCATTGTATATGGTTGTGTTGGTATGTCTCATAAATTATTGGTGCATACTTGATCAAATTCGTTTGATTAATATTGATTTATAACCTTGCAGCTTAATAGAGGACAAGGTTGGATTGCTCGGCTAAATTAAGGAGTCATTGCTTTATCATAGTTCATTAAGATTAATGTACGGGAGTTATTGATAGATTTTTTGTAGCTCAGACTTGATAAGTTTTTTATTTATTGGTTACGTTCTTTATACTTCCATCATGTTTGGCACTCTGAATGTTATTTATGGAATATTGAGATTTTGTCTCGCTCCTGGACTCGAAAAAAATTTCATTATTTCGGGATGCTTCGTAATTTTCCCCATGTTTCAAGGTCCGGGACGTGACATTTCTTTTGTTTTTTATTTCGTTTATGCATCTGGATTATTTTTTTCAACTTGACCATTTGTGGTCCTATTTTCATGCCCTTTATGCTGTTTTGAAGCATATGTTATTCTCTATTATATAGAAGACTTAATGGCACACTTTGAATTACTTTTTAGGATCACTAACTTTGAGCAATTTATTTGTTAATTTTGAGCAATATATTATTTCAAAATAATTTTTTTGCTCATAAAATTGTAAAAAATAAGGGTATTGCTTTGTAATTAGTTTAAGACGTAATTGATCAATTATTTTGAAAATAATCAATTCATGGGTTTAAGGGATTATATTGAGAAGAGGTTGACTGACTACTTGCTTGCTTCCTCCTCATTCACTCACTCACTCATTCATTCATTCATCATAATTTAAAATTCTAAAAAAAGGCATTATATTTATTTATTTTATCATATTACATGGTATTATTTTCTTGCATAAAAAATAAAAAAAATTTATGCATCATATTTGATTTAGTTATTGCATCCTTTATTTTTAAAAAAAAAATCTATAAAAAATAATTCTAGATCCTCATATTACCTCCCTGAGTTTGACCTTGGGACTTGCCTAAGTAAAATAAACAAATCGATCACATTGAAATTACGTTTTCATATATTCTTTTTCGATGTGGTTTTTCATAGACTGGTTTCTTCCTGACTATAATGCAATCCTCGTTGATTAAAAAGGGTAGGAATCGAGACTGTCGGTAACTTGCATCCAATTAAAGTTGGGGAAATATATTTATCAAATGCAAGTTTCGCATTGTCTTATGGTAAATATGAAAATATTTTACAGTTTTTTAAGGTAATTCGGGCTCCTGATCGTTATGCATCAAATTTATCAAAATGTGTTAATCTATCTGAGAAAAAGATTTCTGGTCTAAAGATCCATGATAACCATGACATATACAAGTATTCATGTCGTTATATTTATGTGGGTATCTACCTTCTATTGCATTATAACTATTAGTGCAACTCAGCTCCTACATCATGACTATTTATTGTAAAGTTCTTGATCCTACTCTTTTATCTAAGTGGGAGGTTGATATTGTAGGAGTGTTATGCAAGATCAATCAGATTTTTCTACCTTCATTATCCGATGTAATGGTTCACTTAATAGTCCCTTGCAAGACCAGTATAGTACATATGGACGTTTCCAGTAGGGAGATTTCTTGAGAAGCTAAAAAGTCATGTATTTAGTATGGCACATCAAGAAGGTTTTATAGTAGAGGGGTACCTCTTCGAAGAATGCATTAACTTTCACTACTATATCTTAATGAAGAAAATGATATCTTCAATTTTCTAGAAGAAAATAAAGATGATAATGAGATGATAATATTTTAGTCATCCTTTCATATTATGGAAATCGAATGAGTGGAACAACTCGAAAGTTGTTAACTGCAGATAAGATGAATTTGGCTCATCATCGATGCAGAGAATTCCTCAACGATGAAGGTAGCATCATTGAGCTCGTCATTTGGGAAAGTTAGTGGATGCACAAAGAGGACGAGCGCTAAGGTGGTCCAATGGAGCATGCTCAACATAGGTTTCAAGTAGTCGGATTTTGTGGGTTCCAAGTGTTTGGGTCTCGATTTGGCTCTAAGGTTTGGAGTTGGGGGATGATATTGGAGGAGAGATATGGAATACCTAATGTCATATTTTGTATGATTAGATTAATCAAAACTTAGGTTATTGCCTCAAATAAAATTAAAATTGATAGTAAGGGTTGTGATGTAAGACGGAGCATGTGTGTAGGGTTTAGGTGATAATTACGAAGAATGCAGGGTTGAGAAGGTAATTCGAAATTTTTTTAGGGTTCATGTTGTAAAAATACCTGAAATATAATAGGAAGATATCATTAGAAAGAAAACAAAAATAAAAATAAAAAATTACCGAAACAAGTATAAAATACTTATAGACATGATCAATAATTCATCTCTCAAAATAAGTCGTTTTTTTGTAAAAAAAAAAGTGTCGTTATATTAAGCTCAAGAAAGATCTGAAAAAAAAATATCAAATATTGATATGGTTAGTTAGTAGAAATACAAATCAAATACTGATATTTTCTAGTAGATTAAATCAAGACCATGCACATGTATATTACAAATATGTCTACAACCATATCTGCACAATAAGACAGACATGTAGATGCTGATGATATACCGGTACCAATGTTTTTAGAATCAAATTGGAATCTGAAGTAAAATTTTATTAAAAAAATTTATTAAAAAGATCAGATTGAACCATGGAATCAAAATGAATTTAACTATAGGATAATATCACCATTTTAAAAAAATGGGATCAAACCAATCCGGTAGGGAATAAGGAAAACTGTTTGAACAGATTGTTCGAACTGCAATGAATAAAAGCGTGCACAAAATACGCATTTAAATATACTTGAAATAGATATACAATAAAAAAAACAATGCATATATCTTAGGTTATACATAAAATATGTGATTGCATATACATCAGAAGTTATACATTAAGATGCATATAATATTTAAAATAAAATTTCTACAAAATAATAATCGTTTAATAATGTTAATCAAATTTTTAGTGAAGTGGTTCAATTCCCGAAACATATATTATTATTTGAAAATAAATTCAAGTGTGAATTATAGTTCAATTTCGGTTAAATCAAGCTAAACTCTATTTCAAATAAACCGGTGGTCTAACGGCTCTAACCAACATCGTACCGATTCGAATCAAACCGTGAAAAATGGTTTACTAGACGGGCCCAGTTCATCGGCCGAACCGTCTGATTTGGTCCAATTTAATAACATTGGCCGATGTAAAGATACTAGAGTAGATAAGATTAAACATAAAAGTTTTCAAGGAGCATATGTGTAATGTTATATGTTTTCAGGTGTACGTGTAAATAACCCTCATGTTTAGGGATGAAAACGGATCGGATGTTTATTTCCATATCCATATTGCTTCATCTCTATCGAATACGAATATGGATATACATATGATTTGGATATACATTAAGAAATCATATCTTTAAAAATACAGATACAAATTTGAATCGGGTATTTATCGAATCGGAATACAGATCGAATAAAGAACATATTCGAAATATATCGAATAAAGAGCCAATCTAAATATAAATCAAACAATGAGTGAATCTAAATATGGATCCAATAAGGATTTAATGGGGCTGCCCCTAGGGGCAGCCAACATGGTTGCCCCCACCCCTTTTTTCGACGTTTTTTTTTTATTTTTTTTTGAAAAATATCACCATGTATATTCATCCCTATATCCCTCCTATATGCCATTCGAATTTCGTCAGAAACAGAGACTCCTACGGCCTTCATCCAGATATTGTCGAACAAATCCTGTTACCGTTAAAAAATGATTGTCTGGATGAGGCCGTCGGAGTATCTGTTTCTTACGAAATTCGAATGGCATATAGAAGGGATATAGGATGAATATACATGGTGATATTTTTCAAAAAAAATAAAAAATACCGAAAACGATGCGGGAGCAGCCATGTTGGCTGCCCTAAGGGGGAAACCCCATCATCCAATAAACATGGAATCCAAATACGGATCGAATAAAGATCACATATGAATACGAATTGAATTTTTATCGAAGTTCATAATGATTATAAAAAATGACAAAGAAATATAAATAAGTTGTATCATGACAAAAGGGAGCGTCGAGGCGACATGCATTCTTGACTGAAAGCAAAAAGAGGTTAGGATTCCGTAACTTTCGTTCGTGTCCATCTCCAAACAAACTGAGGTTTATTAATATCATTAATATGTATTGTATTATATAAAATATACTACTAATATAACAACACGGGACTGTGATTTATATTATATTAACTAATATATAAAATAATATCAAATATTGTATCCGGATATCCGAACGAGAAGGAAAATAATCGTAGCGGATAAGGAAAATAAGGAAGGAGGAAAATAAAATATTATAATGTGTACATGATAAGACCCCGAAAAAAGAGTGAAAATTGCAACTTCGTACACGAAAAAAGAGTGAAAATTGCAACACGCGTTCCACCTAACGCCCTTTTCTATTCTTCGAACGAAAGCGAACAAATCAAAAGTCTCATTCCACGTTCTTTTTCTCACAAGGAGAAATATTAAAAAAAACGCGTTTATTTGTCCCTTCTAAGAATCTTCGCTCCCACGATTATACCCTATAAAAATCGAAACCCTTCAATAGTTCACCAAAAAAAACAAACAGATCAAAATCGCCACACGCCAATTCCCGACGGAATCGATTCCTTTCCCCGCACTCACACATCCTCTCCACCCTCTCCCGACGCTAATGGTCGACGCCAGGCACGCCGGCGGCCTGACCGCGGCCTTCTACGGCCCCGCTGTGCCGCCGACCCGCACGTCGCGCAGCGTCGGCCGCGGCCTCGGCTCCTGCTGCTGCGGCTGCCTCTTCTGCGGCCTCCTCCAGATCCTCCTCACCATCGTCGTCGTCCTCGGCATCGTCGTCCTCGCTCTCTGGCTCATCTTCCGGCCCAACCAGCTCAAAGTACACGTCGAGAACGCCGTCCTCGCCCGCTTCGACGTCGTCAACACCCCCAATTCCTCGCTGGACTCCCTCGCTTACAACCTCACCCTCGACGTCTCCATCCGCAACCCCAACAGGCGGGTTGCGTTCTACTACGACACCGTCGAGGCCGTCGCCGTCTACGACGGGCACCGTTTCGGGTACGACAACGGCCTCCCGGTGTTCTTCCAGGACCACAAGAATACCACTTTGATCCACCCGTCGTTCTACGGGCAGCAGGTGCTCGCGGTGGCGTCCACGGCCGATACGTACCGGAAGGAGGCCCGCGACGGGTGGTTCTACGTCGAGGTGAAGATCTACACCAGGGTGAGGTTTAAGGTGTGGTTCATCAAGACCAACAAGTACACGCCCAAGTTCACATGCGACCTCAAGCTGCCGGCTCCCGGTGCCGGTTCCGGCACCGGCGGCCGGACGTTCAGCCCCACGAGGTGCAACGTGGACCTCTTCTGAGTGCTTCACATATATTGTTACTGTGTTGCTGTAATAAAATATCGGACGGTGGTCTGATGCGAATTTCCTAAATTTTTTCGGGATTGGATTCTGGAATCCGATTCTGCCTCCGATGTAGATTTCATGATCAGATTTTTCGCTTTATTTATTTATTTATATCAGGATTTATTAGATGAGTGAATTTGTTGTATGATGTTTACCCTTCGTGTTGGATTTTTTTAGAATATTTTGTGTGACGTCATCGCTTATAATAATCAAGGGATTTTAATCCATGAACCCTGAAATTATTCAGATGAAAAGGCTTCTACGGAAATTGTTCAAGAAGGAGACTTGCATTTAGCAACAAAGATCCATTCAAATGTTGATATAACATCAATTGGATAATCAACTTAGAATGTTCAAACCATATGAATGGAGAGATAAGGAGAAGGTACAAGAGATGTCTTCTTACAAAGGCAATCGAGTTGTTGTAACAACTTGAAATCTGCCTTTCTATATTATTTAGTTATGTCAAATTACGTTGTAGTCGGATGCGAAGTTTGTAGTGAAAAACCACACTTAATCCAATTAAGCGACGTGGTCAATTTATTTTACTTGGATAAATCTCAAAGACAGACACTAGGATGTAAAGATATGGGCCAAGTACTAATCAAGACAACAAAGCAATCATGTTCTTTTTTAGTTTTTCAATAAAGAGTTCAAATGAAATAAAAATGTGATATGCAATGTGAATGAAAATTGCCAATGTGATTCAATGTGTATTCTCAAACATGGGATTGATACCTATGACCGTTCTTTTGAAAATTGATTTAGGGATCAAAACACTATACAATAATTGCATAAAAAATGATGCTAGAACGAAATTATTTAGGGATTTTATCAGTTGTGCACCTCTGAGATATTACAATATTAGTTATGTCCTTCTCTTTTTTGGAATATCAGTTGTGCCCCTGACTTCTTCCTCCATTATCATTTGTGCTCTTCCGTTCGTTTGGATGTCAATGAATTCAACTAAATCATGATTTATTCTAACCATGGTGTGGGTAAAAGAGACATACCTATGGTAGAAATGTCATTTCCCAAAAACCTCCATCGTCTTCTTCTCCCTCCTCCTCTCCTGCAACCCACCACCATCTCCTCCAACTCCCTCCTCAATTTTCCCCCACCTCCTCCGACGTCATCCTCCTCCTACAGTGCACACCTCCTCCAGCTCCCTCCACCACCGCCCCCTTCCCTCTAGCGCCTTCCTCCGCCGCCCACAGCTTCTCCACTGCTCCCGCACACGCATCCTCCACCACTCCCCCTATGCAACCCTACTCTATCATCCCCTACCTCCTTTGGTCAAGTCCTCCTCTGCACGCAGATCATTCGACCCCCACCTCCTCTATCTCCACCCGCCACCGCCCCCACCACCACCAGTCCCTTCCTTTGCCCCCTCTCCCTCCACCTTTCCCCACCTCCTCTGGTCCCATCCTCCGCACACACCTACTTCGACCACAAGCTTTTCCAGCTCCCTCCACCACTGCTCCCTCCCCTTCGAACCTCTTCCTCTGTTGCCCACACCTCCTCCACCCCTCCCCCTCTAGCCCCTGCTCCTCCGACCCCACCTCTTCAATGCTCTTCCTCCTCTGATTGCATGTCCTTCAGCCCCCACCTCCTCCGCTCATACCTACTTCGGCCCCCACCTCCTTTGCTCGTACCTCCTTCAGACCCAAATTCCTCTAGCTCCCTCTGCCACCACTTCCTCTCCCTTGAATCAACGATGTACTTCCCCTACAACTTTACGAACATAGCTGGAACGTGGCGCAGGAGGTTGGGGTCAGGTCTGGGCGATATAGGAGGAGAGGGGGGAGGGGTGGCAAAGAAATAAAGTTTTTGGACTATAAAATACCATATTTACCCTAGGTATTGTTTCTAATTACCTTTATGTCCTAAAGTCAACATCTATTTGGGGGCAAAGATGGACATCAACTAACCTGAGAGGCACAACTGATACTCCAAAAAGTGAGGGGCATAATTGATATTGCAATATCTCAACGAGGCACAACTGATAGAAATCCAATAATTCATCCTAATATTTTTTATGGATATTTTCTAAATCAATTTTAAAGAGAATGCAAATGGAGAATGAAAACTATGTTTTTGGTATAGTATCTAAATTCCTAACTATTTAGAAAATACCTATAATTTTAGTTGTGGTAAAATGGTATTTTTTTCTAAACATGGAAATTTAAATACTATACAAAATGTATTTTTTATTTTTTTATTAAACAGCATGCATGAAAAATAGATGAATTTTTTGGGATTTTGTGCAATTTTTAATGAAGTGCGTGAATTCTGACCCGGAAGTATAGATTTAAAAAATACATCTATTGTAAAATGTTTTGGAATTTCCTGTTTTACTTCATAATCAGATTCTGAATCGATCGGCTGAGTCATATTTTCATTATTTTTATTTATTTATATCAGTGCTTATAAGATGAGTGGATTTGGTGTATGATGTTCACCCTGCATGTTGGATTTTTTTTCTTTTTATATTTTTAGTCTTTAATGGTGACGCTATCCAGTCTAATTTAGGAGTTTTTACACAACGACCCCTAAAATTACGTACAATTACAACACAACTATAATATCTGTATTACGTCACAATCCTTATAAATTTATCTTATTTACCAAATAAGATAATTTTATTTTATATTATTGATATGATATTGGAATCGGTTGCGGATTTCTTCCTATTATTAATGTACGATATTATTTCCTATTTTAGAATTGGAGCGAGCAACATAAAGCCTTGTGCTTTGTTGAACCATTTTGTTAGTAAATAGTTATTATATTCAAAGACCCTTTATCAATATAATTTACGATATAATAATATCATTTTACGACTGCTGGTGAACAATATTTTCTACAACGTTAATCGATGAGGTTGCAATCCTTTTTTGTTTACAAGTATATATAAAGAAGTCATCTCCATTTCATTTACACACAACATTTCTATTCGTCTTCTCTCATTCCCTCATTTGAGTGAGTCTATTCCGAAAGAAGGATTTTTGTGCTCAATCGATCTTGACGTTGACGAGTGCATATCCGTCGAGATCTTGCCGTTGTATCCTGAAGAGTAGTATTACTAGTACAGCTTGCACCATCGTAATATTCGCAGGAGTTACGAATCTATTCTTAAGGTCAGTGCTTTTCGCACGCCTTGACAAGTTGGTTCATCTCGTTGCATAAAATCCGGTATTATATTTCTAACCCTCCTTTTATTTACCTACAGATGGTAATATACCGTGCTTAGGTGCTAGGACTATTATCGTGGAAAATTGACCCATTCTGAAACATTGCGAGTTTTCGATGTGGGACTATATTAAGGGGTCGGGACAACCTCCCACATTTATATTCACAATGTCCTCGTTGCGACGTTGTCCGTCACATCACCAGTGATAGAGGCGGTTGCACGTTCATTGTAGTATTTTCCTTCTACCTCTTTATACGGGTGGCTCCACCTCTTGGGTGGTATTTCCACTATCAGAGAGAAATCAGCCTTGTACTATTTTGTAATATCCCAAGCATATTCTCAAGGAAAACTTGCTTTGACAACTTGTTGGATTCGATCTCAATTGCACCTGTTGACAAGCACCCAACATGCTTAAATCCCAAGTTGCCAAGTAGTTGTTGCCATTCGAAACCCCCTTCTCTCTGTCGATATCTTCTTGTTGACATACCAAATATCCACCTAATACCTAAAGGTATTGAGGTTGCAACCCTAGATAGATTCTTCGAGGCATCCTTTCACCCTCTCTAGTGTAATAGAGAAAGTGTCTTCACTCATTGTTACACTACCTCTATTGGGAACCCAACAACAAACCTCCTTCTCCCCAAATTCAAAATCATGGATCAATCACCCTTCTCCTCTTACACGTGGATAACTCCAAGATTTAAAAATGCTTTATTTCAAATATTTTTTGGGGGAAAAGAAATCGATTAGATTCAACAAGTGACATCACCCCACAATCTATGAAAGTTAGCCTATGAATTTGAACATTCTATTGTGAAACATATGTTGCCTATGTAGGCCTTTGAAGCTAGCTCGACTTAAAAATCTTGAAAGAATACCCCGTAAAAAATACACTTGCGATCTAATAAACAAGAGTTAGAGCATCCAACCTTTGTGCTAGGTTGTCTTCACTAGACCACTTCAACTGGCATTCAAATAGTAGGAGACTTTATTTATTTAGATTCACAAGCGAAACCTCTTCTCGAAATCCAATCTCATGCTTTTGCATGGATTTCTATCATTAGTGCTTAAACTCTAGCTTGACCGACTCCTGAACTCAAACCCTTGCTTTACGACGTTTACGTGGTAGGATGTAAGTCAAAGTTGTTGGGCAAAACTAAATAGAGCTCTATACTCATCTTCATTAGCATAAGTAATCATATCTGTTAACCTAATATGTAAGAACTGATCTCATCTTCTTAATGCACTTCCTTAGATATAGGGGATTTCTGACTATTTCACCATTACCTCGGAGATTTTGGTGTATGTAGATTGACATCAAAAAAGCATGTGATACTCTAGTATAGAACCTGAATTCTATTGGCCTCAAACTGTTATGATCCCCCTAAGCTCACCGTGTGTGACATCATCTTTCTACATACCACTGCCATTTATCTCAAAATAAATGGTATGAGGAGTTAAACAAGGTGACTCACTTTCCCCTCAGTTGTTTGTTAATTAATATAATTATCATTTTCAAAGAAAAGCTTCAAAACCTAGAAAAGGTTAAACACGTTGAAGGTTTTAGGATCTAACTTGGATCTAATGATTACAAATGTCGTATTCACATATGATATTTTAAATTCTCAACGATCAACAAGCAACTCGCTTCCTCGGCCGTGCTCTTAGAACTTTTTTTCCTAATCTTTATATTACAAATAAGCAAAAACATATCCTCATCTTAGTGATTTTCTTCTACATTGATCACGAGAGGTGATTGGCCATCGTCGTATCTTGTTCTCTTTTTCTTCATATGCTTTTGTGATGGTGGGCGATTGTACATCCGCATCCATATCATGTGGTTCATATCCCAAAAACTGGTATCAGAACCTGGTTCGACGATATCGAGGGATACAACGTGGCATATCAGATAGAGGTTCGGCATCAAGAAGAAGACATGATGCAACATGTGCATCTTCTTCAGAGGTTGTGAAAAACCAAAAGTTACGATGAACCGTTGAGATTAGGAACATCTAGAATCCGATTGAGGTGATCCAAAAGTTGAGATAGGGGTTTTGTGCACTCCGGATGAGTCGGACGATTCGGAGCAGGAGGACCCTGCTCTGATTTTTCAGATTGTGTGATGAGATACGATAGCAAAGCGGATGACGGAATTTTTATCGATGGGTGCATCATTCTCAGAGGAATCCTTCAATCGAAAGAAGGACTTCACCATATGGCAATAACGAGTGAAGAATATACTCACATGAGAATGACTTATAAAAACTCTCCAGGATAAATGAAAAAGGCATATAAAATGAAAGAGGAAGAGTGGGAGGAGATGACAGATCTCAGGAACATTACAATACATTTGTTCTTGTCAGACAACACTCATCGTGAAGTCATCGACACGAAGGATGTTAGTAATGTGAGCTCAAGGCGAACCATTCCTACATAAATGTTATTGTAATGTTTGATATTATCAATAAAAGTTATTGGTTTATTTTTCACCACTTGTCTGAGATTAAATGAATGAATGCACTTAAATCCCTTAGTATGGTTACGGTTATGTACCATGGCCATCTTGATGATCATACAACTGTTGATTCAACTGTTGAATCATAGAGGCTGGTGCTTGGATGAATATCTAAAGAGTTAGATTGATGACTCATCAAGTACTGTCAGATGATTGTTAAGAGATGATCTCCAACTTGAGTAAGAGATGGCAATCCTTTCTCATTTGGCTGATATCCGGCTAACCTCTTGATGCATGTCATGTGCGAAAGAATAGAGTTTCGTATGTGTCAGATAAGTTAAATCAAAGAGTTGACTTAGCAAGATCGAGATAACCAAGTCCTATGTCGTATATTGTCATGACATAGGCATGCATCCTCTGACCGGAGACAGATGTATTACTATATGTCTAAGTATGTATATTTGGTGGACCGGTAAGTTGATGGCCTAATCAAGGTCTATACACCGATGAATTGGTATGCATACAAGGACATATGAGTAATACGATCTCTCAAAGGGATCGTACAGTTCTCTTGTGAATCGGAAGATATGAACTCACTCATGAGGTATTGGGACCGATCAAATTTCAGGCATGGTCTCCTTGCTTTAGAAGCATGACAAGAAACTGTAGGTATGATATATGCTTTTGGAAAGCATATGATCAATACCAACTCTCAATGACCGAATGTGAAACTTAATGATAAAATCCGAAAGATGAAGGTGTAAATTGATCTATATCTTCTGATTTATTCTAGGTTTCCAGTATGCTGGATGTACATGTATTAGGAATACCTTAGGGTCAGTGTTGTAAAAATCGGCCGACTACACCGTTTAGTCGGTCCGATTAGTCGACTCGGTGGGGTAGCCGAGTCGACTAAGTATAATCGGGTCATAATCGGGCATAGCCGATTACTCGGCCGCGTAATCGGTATAGTCGGCCGACTAGGCGGCCACATTTTGCAACTGCGTTTCGGGTGCCCAACAACGTAAACCCGATACTTATTTCGATAGAACCCTAAACCCCCCAAATCAAAACAGAGCTCTCTAATTTCGACCTCCCGCCCCCGAGCCCTAAACCCTCGACATTCGCCACCTCGTCGCCGCTCCTCCATCGGCGGTCCGGTCAGCCACCGCACCAGACCTCCATCGCCTCGACGCCGCGCGCCCTCCTCCACCGCGACACCGCGCCACTCCTCCAGAAAATCACCGATCGCCGCCCAGGAGCAGGTTACGGTTTTTTTTTCTTTTTTTTTACTACAAGTCAATGAAAGTAACTTCATATATGATTGATCAAATATGCTTTATATGAGTATTTTATCTCAGAGATAGTTTGTTTGCTGATGACAATGGTGTTGTTGCACATGCCTTATTTTGTCATTTAGATTGATCATTTCTTCTAAGTTCATGTCAGCCACTTGTAACTGAAACTACCTTCAAGATTTTTGATTCTATTGAATCTGCCAATGTTCTCCTAATCCATTTAAAACAGGATCCCGATCTCACTTGCTTAAACAACGTTCATCATGTTCTTGAGAATTGTTGACGTTGAGGAGTGATAGTATCCCCTGCCATTGTTGTGCTTTACAGCATTCTTATTTCTTTCGTGATTTGCTAACTCCTATAGATGAAGCAACTAATGGTATTGAGGCATTGTAGTTACTGCTGGCATTGTAGTTACTCCTATAGATAAAGCATTTTGTTGTGGATTAATTGTTATTAACTGTAGATCTAATAATTTCTTTGTTGTCAAAAGCTTATGAAGTATCATGCCACTGATTTTTTATATCATAATTTGACATATTTTTATTGTGTAGATGGCTACACCTCCAGTATCATTTAGCGACTCGTCTTTTTATGTGCCGCCAGGATCAACTGATCCTGCATGGCAATACGGTTACCTTGCGAGCCGTACGGATCCAAATACGGTCACTTGCAGATTGTGCAAGAAGATTGTCAAGGGTGGTGTGTATAGGTTCAAGCAACATCTAGCACACCGAAAAGGGAACGTTGCTGCATGTCCCAAGGTTGATGAGGAAACGAAGAACAAGATGATTGCGTACCTTGATGATGTTGCCAGGAAGAAGTCTCAGAAAGCTGCAGGTGTTCATGAGATGAGGGAGGAAGTTGATATCACTGGAGATGTGGGTTCGACAAAGAGATTGCGCGTCTCTGAATCCCTCGAGCAGCCTGTCGCAGTGGAAGGGTCATCACGTCAAATGACCATCAAGGATGCATTCTCCAAGGATCATCGTGATAGGGTCTCATCATTCATATCCAAATGGGCATATACATCGGCAATTTCGTTTAATGCAATGACGACAAAAAACTTCCTGCAGATGGTGGAGGCTATTGGGAAGTACGGGCCTGGACTAAAGCCTCCCACGAGGTATGAGCTTAGTGGTCCGCTTCTAAAGAAGGCAGTGAAGGAGATTCACGATGGATTGCAAGGTCATCGTGATACGTGGACATCGTCGGGATGCTCTTTGATGACTGATGCATGGACGGACAAGCGTGGAAGGAGCATTATCAATTTTTGTGTCAATTGCACATTGGGGACTTCATTCTTGAAGTCCATAGATGCCTCAAATGAGGCTCACACTGCGGAATACATCTGCAAGTTGGTGGAGGAGTGCTTGAATGAAGTGGGAGTGGATAAAGTGGTTCAGATTGTGGTGGATAATGCATCCGCCAATGCTGCTGCAGGAAGATTGTTGGTCACCAAATATCCACAGATTTGGTGGACTCCGTGTGCTGCGCACTCCATTGATCTTGCTTTGGAGGAGATAAGCAGAGAGACAAAGGTGAGAAGTGCAATCACAAAGGCGAAGAGGCTTACGGTGTTCATCTACTCTCACACCAAAACTCTTAGCTTGATGCGCAAGTTCACCAACAAGAGGGACATTGCAAGGCCCGGACAAACAAGATTTGCAACCACTTTTCTCACTCTTGAAAGCCTAAATGAAAAGAAAGACAAGCTGAGATTGATGTTTTCCTCAGAAGAGTGGAGAAACTGCAAGTGGTATAAGACCAAGAAGGGAGAAGCTGCGAGTTCCATTGTTTTCAGCCCTACATTCTGGAACCATACAACACATGCTATCAGAGTTTTCACTCCACTGGTTCGTTTATTACGTGTGGTAGATGAAGATCGACGCCCATCCATGTGCAGTATTTTATTATGTTGACCATTTCTCTATTCTAATAGCTAATTGGTGGCATAATCATGGAGATGACACACCTCATTTGAAAGCTTTGGCTATCAAAATCTTGAGCTTGACGTCTTCATCATCGGGATGTGAGCGTAACTGGAGTACATTTGACTCGGTAAAGACTCCACTCCATCCACCCAATTCGATTAGTAATAGTAAAATTTAAATGAGTAATTGATATAAAGTTAAATTTTTGGTCTTCAGATCCATACCAAGAAGAGAAACAGGTTGGAGACGAAGAAGCTGAACGATTCTGTATATGTGCGTTTCAATTCCAACCTGCAGGAACGCCGAGCTGAGAAAGAGAGAGATCCCCTGTCATCTCGTGATCGTGCACACATGGCTGAATGGATCGGGGATGTTGATGCTCATGATGAGGAGGTTTTTCCAGGTTCCGGACTGACATGGGGTGCTGTAGCACATGCTAGTGGCGCCGAAGAGAATTTGGAACCAAGAAGGAGCCAACGAGGTGAGCGATGGAAGTGAGCTTCATCGTCAAGCTCCAATTCTACGCCTATGAATGAGGAGGAGGAGCTACATCTTGAGGATATAGAAGAAGAAGATGATGACGATGAAGAAGAAGAAGGCGATGATGAAGAAGAAGAGCTGGACTTGGATGACGACATTGAGGATTGAACCCAATGGCTTGGGATACTTGTCTTACTTTCATTTGTATTATTTTTTGAGCATGTTGTAATTGTCTTTTATTTTTGAACATTTGCTTGTACTATGTACCAAACATTTGTTCTTAACTTTCTTCTTTTTTCAATCTCTTGCTATTTTTTTATGCTCTTAAAAATATTAAAACTGCTAAATTTATGAATATAAATGAGAGTATATGCTATAAAAATTGATTTATATATTTAAAATAATAAAAAAATTCCAAACCGACTATTGTTCCCGACTAAATCCGATACTCTCCCGACTGCCGATTAATCCTTAGTCAGTGACCCTGCCGACCGAGTACCGACTGCGATTCTGCACCTGCTTAGGGTGATGTGATCATTAACGATTGTATAACTATGAGGCTTCCTCTTCGATGGCGTGATGAAACAGGTCTGGATTTTATTGACCCCTCTTATTAGAGAAGTGATCTGATCTTAGTCCAAGTGTTGGACATTGATCTGAATGTTATCCAATGAAATGAGAAGATTAAATCTACAGTCTTGATTTAATCAAGAATCTATGAGAGGTCCCCGATATCTGGAATTGAGATGTGATCTAAAGATCCAAGTCACTATACGTAGAATGTACAATTGCCATGTCCTTATCTCCAAGTATCCGTAGAGAAAGTGCATTGCTCTTGAAAGAGTTCAAGATATTCCATTGTTCAATTACATATCTGAGCATTGAGATATAATTAAATGTGATTTAATATCATGAATAATGTTAATACGATTCATATTATTTAAATACATGAGAATAGTGATCCAAGATAATCAAATATGATTTAATTATCAAGGATATAAATTATATGGATAGTACTATCCATATTATATATATATATATTAAATGTGATTTATAATATATTAGTGAGAACTTATTGTAAATAATATCTTCAAATTAATTGTTGATGTGAATTGGATTCACATTAGAAAATTAATTAGAAATACAATTTATATTTTATTTTGAATTGTGAATAGGATTCACAATTATTCAATGGCATGATTGCAATATTCACAACATTAATTTGGAGTTTATTTTGTAAATTAATTTACAATAAAAGTTGCTGTAAAATATATATATATTATATATATGAAGGATTCAAGGAGCCAACACCATCTATTTAATGGATGGTGGACGACCACCCTTTGACTTGTTCTCAAGGGTGATCATCCCTCCCCCCTTTTTAGGAGGGTGAGTGGGCCTCCTTCATAATCCTTCTATCTTAATTGATTTAGTTCAAATTAAATTATATTGATTATTCAATATATAATTTAATTTAATCTAAATTAATTATTGTTTTTGTATCTTTATAACAAAATCATGATCATTGAATAGAAAAACAAATCAATCTCAACCATTGATTTTATGTTTCATATGGATTGGGATCTATGGACTCCCAAAATAAGACAACCCTAACTCTTCTAACCAATTGAATCATCCTCTCTCTCTCATTCTCATACTACACGCTCCATCTCTCTCTCAAAGTGGTCGTCTACCTTATGCCCTAGAGAGAATCGTTGTCATCGTCATGTCATCGTGTCGTCGCTTCGACTGCTCGTGGATCTCTGTCTCCTTCAGTGTGCCTCGCTCGTGAAGAAGACATCGGATCTTGGTGAGTAGATCAGGATATTCGACGCTTGGATCATCAACCTCGGATTGCGGAGGAGTACACATCTCATCAACATGCTCTCAAATGTCTCCTCCATCAGATCGGACTTGAGACAAGAGGTCTCTTGCTTTAGAGACTTGATCACAACCATGCTTCAAGAGGTAATCTACATCTTCTTGTGATTAGATAAATGATCCCAGAAGTATTCTGGATCATGTAGTGGTTTCATCATTAAAAAAAATTAAATTCCGCTGCATCGAGCAACTAGTGCGACTACTCGCTTTGATCACATATGATGTGATCATTACGCTTCCATGATGTGTTCAAGGATTTTCCCATATACTTCAAATGATCCAACAGAAGTTTGGATGAAGCTCGAGGGATAATACAAGTTCAAATATTTGACGAACCAACTATTGACAAAGAATAATCTCTATGGTCTAAAGATGACAGAGAATAATCTCTATGGTCTAAAAATGACAGACAAGACAAAGCTCGAAGTGCACTTGGATGAATTCAACAAGATTCTGACAGGTATGCTTACAATAAAAAAAGAATGCAGAAGGAGAATTTCTCTTCAATGAGGAAGATACGGCACTTATCTTTTTGAGTTACCTTCCAGCTTCCTATGATCATATTGTGACTATGTTGCTATATGGCAAAAAGATCATCGCACTAGACGAGACAGTTGTTTCACTGCTTATAAACGAGTCTCGAAAGAGGTCGACGGATGAGGTAATAAATGAAGAAGGTCATGTGTTGGTAACTGAGGATAGACATTCAAGATCAAGGGAGACATGATTCGGAGATTGTTTTAAGTCACGAGGTCCAGTCAGATGCTTCTATTGTGAAAAGGAGGGTCACAAAATAACTGATTGTCCGAGATGCGAGAAGAAGAAAGGAAAGAAGAATGTTGTGATCTAATTCCGATCAAGAGGATTCCAACGCAGTCTACGAGGGTGACTTTCTAGAATGCTCTAGGGATATTAAGGTAGATTTAAGATGGCTTCTAGACTCGGCATTTTTAGATCACGTGTTCTGATCCAGGGAGCAGTTCAGTATACATCAGACATGCAATGATGCAATAATCAAGATGGGAGGTACGTCAAGGGATTGGACTAGTGCAATTCTGCATATTTGATGGAGAAATAGGAATTATGACAGGTGTCAGACACATTCCTACAACCAAGAAGAATCTGATTTCACTAGGAATGATCGAGTCATAAGGAAATCGAGTCACCATTGAAGGGGGAGTTCTCACAGCGAGCGAGGAAGCACGCATGGTGATGTGTTGGACGAAGATGCCGAACAAGGTGTATATGCTCGTGGGAAGGGTTGTGACAGATGATGGTGCTCCACTTATTCCCAAGATGAGTAGTATGATGAGAGAGCAACATGTTATCGGCATCTCTGCTATAGAAGTGCGTAATAAGGAGAAGCGAGTGTGATTCACTTTACCAGAGGATGCCGGCACAATCTCTAGTCATGAGAGATTTGTGATGCCGCATCAAGAGGCACAATGTTTAGTTTGTGAGCGTGCTCGAGAGGGGGCATGTCGAGGACACCTAATGACAGGTGCGTCACGTAGAGTCTATGAGATCTAGCTAACGAAACCTATAGATGACAACGATTAGCTCAGTGTAGACTCAAGACGATGAAGAGATCGTGATGGAATTCAACTCAAGAGAGAGATTGTTAGGTTTATAGTCATATTAGGATTACGAATCCTAATGGATGAAACTCCTAATCCTAATAGTAGTTGAGTTGTATTCTATTTCTAATCCTGGTGGGAACAGGAGTATGGAGTTGTAATTGGACTATATAGGGAGGGATGAAGGCATTGCCTCCACACCATGGTAAGAGAGAGTACCACAAGAGAAAAACGTGTGAGAGGAGAAAGAGTGTATGAACAGTGAGAGTTGTACACGTTTTAAATCTTAGTGATTTTCTTTTCAGGTGAATTTATTTTTGGAAAAAAAATATGTTCGATTTTTTCTTTTGAATTTTATGAGTTAATCATCTCAAAAATTATTATTTTTTATGTTAACATTAATGGTATATTGCTCCTTTTTTTAATGGGATATTTACACCCATAACCCTGAGTAATACTGTAATTACCCCGGAAACCCTCGATAATAACGAATTACATCCATAACCCTGAATAATACTTAACCTTTACATGGCATAACCCTGTGTCAAGTTCCGTCTTATTTCTCCGTTAACTGTGACGGAAAGTTATTATTGACCATTTTACCCTTGAAAATATATCATATTTATGTTATGATGCCATTTGTAGATTAAAAAAATTATGCCCCGCTCCCTCTCGGCAAGCCGCAGGCCCGTCCCCCCCCCCCCCCCCCGACACACCCCCCTCCTCCGCCTGCAAATCCCTCGCCTGCAAGGTTCCTGCCGCCTGCAAGGTTCCCACTAGAGAGCTACAACGGTATATCCCAGAGGTAGTGGCTAATGGCTCTCACCTGTAGCCCAGACTATGCCTTTCAGGCCTCTGGTATATCCCTTCCTACAACTACGCTATGTTGGCTATTGTTCTTTTGCCACTCGACTCCATTGTTGTGCACAACATGTCCACCATCACCAACGAATTGTTAGAGCTCCCTGGGTATCGGATCACTGAATATAAGGAGTGGGAAAATGCGCTGAGATGCGTCATGGAAGAATGTCTTTCCAATCTACCACTTGCCATCTTCAAGCAGTGCTCTTGTGGAAGCTTTGGCACGAGGGAAGAAGCAGTGAGAAAGGTCGCGCGAGTGCTCGGGGAAACAGAGGATATACGCAATTTTTTGGAAAAAAATGAAAGAAGAAGAGACATGCACAGCACAGGAAACAGGGGAGATCCAGAAGGAAAAGGGAGGATGGTCTAATCCTACCATTGTTGATCAAAGTCTGGGAGGGGAAGAAAAAGTAGAAGTGAGATTGCTAGGGAATGAGAGAGATATATGTAGACAGTTGGAAGAGAAGGAACATCCATTGCCACCATCCTGCATCATCTTTCTTTTCATGGTTCCAGTCGGCGGAGAACATCAAGACGTCAGGACGACGAAGGGAAACTTCTCATGTGGGATTGGATTCTGCCTGAAGGCAGTCTTACATCGCAGCTTCAGTTTGCATGCGTCCACCATCAAAAATAATTCGCTTCTGTTTATTTATTTCTGCTTCTCTTTATTCTCTCATTTGCTTTATTTGATAGTATTACTTTTGTTGATTTATTTCTGCTTCTCTTTGCAAGGTTCCTGCCGCCTGCAAATCCCTCTCGCCACTCCCCCCCGACCCCGCGCCTCCGCCTACAGGACCTCCCCATTCCCGCACGCCTCCGCCTGCAGGACACCCCTCTCCTTCGCGCGCCTCCGCTCTCGAGTTCTCGGGTCTTGTGTTGGTCCGCATCCTCCGCAGCGCCGCCTTTTCCTCCACGCCCTCATCTCCTCCTCCCTTCTCTCTGACCTCCTCCCTCGCCTCCACAGCCCATCCCGCCCCTCCGCCGGGGCCGTCAAGAACGACCTCCGCGTCTCCGCTTACGCCGACCTCCACCACTCCCCGTCGGAGACCTGCGCCGTATGCTTGAGCGAGATGGAGCCGAGCGACGAGGTGCGGCCGCGCGCCTCTGCTTACAGGACCCCCCTCCCCCCGCACCTCCGCCTGCAAACCACCCACCTCCACCCGCCTCCGCCTGCAGACCCCCCTCCCCCGCGCACCTCCGCCTACAGCCTCCCTCCCTGAACCGCCTGCAGGTCCCCCCCCACCCCCCGCCCCTCTGCCTGCGGTCCTCCCCGGTCCAGGTCATGCTCTCGGCCCCAGGTCCAGGTCGGCCTCCTCCGTGAAAGTTCCCACCATGCAAGCTCCGGGATGGAGCGCACTTCCTCCTTCCTTCTTTATTTTTTTTGATTAACTGAGCTATCTGGTTGAGTTAACGAACAAAACTAACGGAAGGTTATGGGTGTAAAACAGCGTGATTATTCAGGGTCCTAAGGATAATTCATATTTTTAGAGGGTTTCTGGAGTAATTACCATATTATTCAGGATTATGGGTATAAACATCCCTTTTTTAATCGTAGAATTTCAAGATAAAGCAGATTAAGTACGCGTTTTATTTTCTACCGAAGGTTATTATTATTGACGGAAATTGAAGACTTTTGCATGAGTATTCCCGTAAAATTTTATGACTTTTTACAGTTGTGCCACTCCAAAATTCTGTACGTGCTTTTGTATTCTAACAAAATTAACAGTACAGCCCTTCCGTCAATGTAATATACGGATATAAGAGCAATAACGCATTACCGTGAGTTCTGTAACAATATATAGATATACATGTTATATGCAGAAAAAATATAAGGTCATAATCTCGGAGGCACAAAATGTAATAAACCCAAAGTTTGAATATTAAAAAGTTTCGTCTTGTTATCATTTATTTTGAAAAAAAAAGATTTCTGGAGCAAGTATTATTTTATTTAATCTAATAATGCTGTTTTTGATTAAGTTCGGGTGTTTGGTGAATCTCGGATTGTAGAATATACACCATCCAGGAAAATGGCACAGGTCCCGGAAGACGAGAGGTATTAACCTTAATTTGATGGGCTCTTACGTTATAACACCAGAATCTCAATAACTTTTACACCACGACCGCTGGACAGGGGTATATGTGTTAGAGAGAGTAACTTTTTAGGGTCAAGGCAGTAACTAGAAAGATTATAGGGCATGTGATGTAATTGACAAGATTTAGGTGCCATAGTGTAAAATCACTTATTTGAATTATGTGTGTTTACTACCACTTGACTATTCCCCTGTGATTTCACTAATTCATTACACCATGGCTCTTGGACAGGGGCATATGTGTTAAACAGATTAATATCATAGGGATGGGCTATGCAATTCCGTAAAATTATAGGGGTTATAATGTAATCGGACAAGATTTTAGTGGTAATTGTGTAAAGATTGTAGAGTTTGGGATTAGACCTCGCTAATGAGTCGGGCCCGCCCGTCCAGTCCGTCTAGCTCGCTCATGGGCGGATTTTGGACCAAGAAATTTCAAGAATGGGCCGGGTCGGCCCGTTCTTTGGCCGTCCATCAACTGGGCGGGTCGTGAACATGTGCAATAAAACCTGACCCGGCCCGCACATATAAAAAAATAGGTTTAAAAATTTATTTTTTAAATACATTAAAATATAATATACTTCAAATTTTTTGTTTTACATTACGAATATTATATTATATTTTATATTTTTACATGCAAAGTAATACATATTATGGTTACTTGGATTTAGAAAGATTAGATTATGCTAAAAAGCTTAATTATCTCCATAAATTTGATTAAAAAGTTAATAACAAATCCTTTACATTCGGCTTATGGCCCAGTCCGGTCTATACTTGGGCCGGGCTTGGACCTTGAAGTATGGCCCGTACACCGGGCCAGGTCGGGCCTTAGACCGCCGGTTTTAGAACCCCCGGCCCGTTCAGCCTGACTTATGGTCCGGCCCGATCTGCACTTGGACCAGGTTTAGTTGTGATGTATATGAACATGATTTTGCGGATCATTATGATGTATAAATCTCTTTTTAAATTTTATGTGTGAGTAGTCATTTTTTCATCATGATCCATAAATTCTTGTCCAATTACAGCATAGCCCTTCTATTGTTTGTTATTATATCACAATTGATAAATTACGATTATAGGAATCGTGGTATAATTACAAAATATAACAAGGATACCATGTAATTGGATAAGATTTTAAGTACTAAGATGTGAAAATCCAACAATACACGATATAACGATGGTCGATCCCTGCATCATTAGGTACTAATTGACAACAAGCAACACTATGAAATCTTCAGTAGAGATGTCGATGTAACAATACTTATCAATCTCCAGGTCAAGGATAGGAAGATCACCCGTCACGAGGACTGGTACGCTGCTATCCGTCGATCGTAGAAATCCACCCTTGATCGATCAACCTTGAGTTATTTTAGTTGAATGGTGCCGGTGGGATAAGAAGCCCTGGAAGAACAGGGAGACGATGAGCCTGCCAATACTGGGCGTGCCGTCGAGATGACTCGTCGGGGTCGATGTTCGCAACTCACTTGCTCATGGGCTTCGAGAAGGATCCCTCGACGTGATCATCCAGCTTCGATGCAAACAAGCCCGACACCTCTACCTAGTAGCATAAGTCGGAGAAGTCGAAGACGAAGATCCGATGCATTAGATCATCAGTTTTTCATTGAATATCTGCTTAAACGTGTTTTGCACTAGTTCTAATATTTGGATTTTTCCGGTTCGGACTGTTATCGAGGAAAATTTACCTGAACATGAGTTATAATTGTATGTTAGATTGTAATCCATTAATTAAATAATCAATTCTGTAATTAAGTGGATTAGCATTAGTCAATAAACTAATAACAATCCTCGATCACCTAATCCTTAAGCCAATCCTCTTTGCTGACGTGTCCCCTTTTTTAAAATTATTACGGATTTTTATAAATATGATCATTAAATTCTTAACCCAATTGCACCATAACCCTTGCAATTATACCACAATCCATGTGACGTTACTAACTCTTGCACCACAGGATCACATCCGTGGAAAAAGTTATGTGTTAAAATAGAATAAGATTGTAAGTGTTGTGTAATTAAAAAGATTACAGAGAAGAGATTATGGTGTAATTGGACGAGATTTTAGGGTGTTGGTCTAAAAATTCCAAAAAAAATAAGCACTTTCGATCATGATATCACAAATTACAAAATTTCTTGGATTGCTTAATATAATATAAAAATTACAAGGTAATAATTACAATTATGATTACAATAATACTAACTAGAATATCACATCCACAAATTCCCCCCTCTCCGCCACCGGAAGCCTCCCGAAGGAGAAACGATCACCGTGGGTCGACCACAGTTCGCCTCCGTCACGGGTCGGCGAGTCAGGTGGCGTATAGAACAGGCATCGACGCCTCGTCATGATCCTCCTCCGATGACGACGATCCGCCTTCTGGAGGCGGCGCCGGCGGCGGAGTCGGAGACGAATTAGCTATCGTCTTTGCTACAACGTCTTCGGTAGCTTCCTCGACTGGTGGCTTTTCATTGGCGGGCTGGGAATTGCTCATGAAGATGTAGTAGAGAGCGAGCTCCTTGGATGCCGGCGGAGGGCGTGCTGAAGGGAGACGAGTTGTCGACCGAGCGCTCGATGTCGGGGGGAGGTGCAGCACAGTGACCGAGGAAGTGACGGCGGCAGCGGACGACATACGCAAGCGTGATTGCAAGGGCGACGAGGAAGAGGAGCGCGAAGACGATAAGAGATATGAGGAGAGAAGTTGCTGCCATTGTCCGTGACTATGATTTTTCGAAACCAAAGTAAGAAATGAAGGTACTTATTTATATTGATATTGGATTATACATGGATGGATATAGGTAGTTAATTTATGGCAGTGACGAAGAAATGATCGAGATGTGATTACGAAAGTGGTTCGAACCTCACCATTTGGATCGGAGCTTGGGGTTCGAGGGACCCAATTGGTTTGATCCATTTGAATATTAATCTAATATGATTCGATCACGACGAGCGATTTTTACACTGTTACCCTTGAAATCTCGTACAATTATGCTGTAATCCCTATAATGCTTGTAGGAGTTCCATCAGGATTATGTAATCGCATGCAACAGGGATAGTTGTATAAGTAGGTGTGATTGTGGGGGCCACTGTGTAAAAAACCCAACAAGAAAACGAAAAGTCTACGTTGATAATGCATCACACGCGGCTTTTTACGGTTGACCGGTTAAGGCTTGAGAAAGTTGCAAGGGGCGTGTAGAATTGGATAACATATTCTTGGATTATTCTAGGAGTAGATATATTATTTTATTGACACCTTGCTACGGTTTTTTTAAGTTTTTTCATAATATATTAAGGGAAAAGGGAGCCTACACCCATGTGTAGGTAACTTACCTACACCCAACTCTTTTTCCCTCAAATTTTTTTATTTTTTTGAATTAATTCCTTGGAGAATTTAGATCACAATATATCACCATATCGTCATTCAAATTTCAACTTATTTTGAGACTTCTAACTTATCCATCATGATAGTCAAATTTTAACGGTCTGAGATTTGCTGAAATCGGCCCCTTCCGATGGAGCTGTTAGGAATGTCTGTTTTACATGAAATTTGAAACACTTATTCCATTTAATATTCTAAGTAAATCCCCTAAAGATCCATTTCAAAAAAAATCAAAAAAATTAAGAAACAAGAGGTGGGTGTAGGTAAGTTACCTACACATGGGTGTAGGCTCCCCAATCCCATATATTAATATACTTATCCACCGCCTTACATGTGATTTTGACATCTATATCTAATATAATAGCAAGGATCCTCTGCTGGGCAGCAGAGGCCTGCTGTACCACGTGGGCCGCTCGATCATGATCGAGCGATTCACACGCAAAGGGCCACTTTAACCCTGAATTCGTGTGAACCGCTCGATCTTGATCGAGCGGCCCACATGGTACAGCAGACTCTGCTGGCCAGCAGAGGAGCTGCTCTCCTAATATAAAACGGATACAAAGGTAGTAAAGATTGGATAGAGGATTGATTCATTGAGAGCTAAAAATAGTGAGAGCATGGAGTAGTGATTCTGGATCATCGGATTCTGTCTTTTTTTTTTGGTTGATTGGAAGAGGAGAGAGGTGAATGAAATCTAGTGGTATAGAACCAATGCTCTCACGCTCTCACAGTTTTTTACTCTCACAAGATCAATCCTACGATTGGATATGTAAAAAATAGTTATATATAGGGTTAATCCTATGAGAGCCAAAAACTGTGAAAGCATGATAGCAGTGAATCTGGACCACTAGATTCTACTCACCTCTCTCCTCCTCCAATCAATCACGAGAGAGATGACAGAATCTATTTGTCCAGACTCATTGTTCTGATACGCTCACAGTTTTCTAGCTCTCATAGGAGGATCAATCATATATATCTGTGTGTGTGTGTGCGTGTGTGTGTGTGTGAGGGCTGATCTGATCATGTGAGAGCCAAAATCTATGAGAGCATGAGAGCAGTGAATCTGGACCATTAGATTCTGCTCTTCTCTCTCCTCCTGCAATCAATGAGGGGAGAGATGACATAATTTAGTGGTTCAGAATCATTGCTCTCATGCTCTCACGGGATCAACCACATATATATAGAGAGGGTTCCTGTAAGAGACACAATTTATGAGAGCAGTCAATCTAGACCACTAGATTTTGTTCTTCTCTCTCCTCATGCAATCAATGAGGAGAGATATGACTGAATTTAGTGGTCCATAATCATTACTATCATGCTCTCACATATTTTAGCTCTCACAGGATCAACCCTATATATAGAGAGAGAGGGGGGGGGGATGATCCTGTGAGGCTATGAGAGCCAAAAACTGTGAGAGCATGACAACAGCGAAAGAGTTGATCATGTAAGAGCCAAAAATTGTGAGAGCATAAGAACAGTGATCTTAGACCACTAGATTATGTCATCTCTTGTTTGGTTGATTGGAGGAGGAGAGATATGGACAAAATCTAATGGTCCAGATTCACTGCTCTCACAATTTTTGGCTCTCACAGAATCATCTCTCTCTATCTCTATCTATCTATGTGTATATATATATACCATCACTCTTTTGGGCCTCTTCAATAGTTATTGCAAACATATAATCCTTTATTAATATGCTCTTTCCGGTGCTAGTTAGGAGGGTTTATGTCTAAGCAAATCTCGCAATACTTAGAAGAACTACAAACTAGCTCTACTCTCTCGTGTGGACTCTTTCTCTAGACAAGAGGGAAGATCTATGAACATCCACATTCCCAAAATACTTAGATTCCAAAGAATTTCACTGCTAATTGAACTTTAAACAAATCGAATCCAACCTTCACAAATCATGTTCGAGCCGAACTGAACTTGAACACCATTTTCATCTTATCAATTGAACCAAATCTAAACCTCTAAAAAGGCTAAATGAACCAAATCAAATCTGGGAAGATTTGCTCATGTTCGGTTCATTTACACCCTAAAAGGAAGGGAGCATGGGCAACACTTGTGCATGGGATGGAGGAAGAAGGGGGGTGACGTCAAGCCTCTAGGTGCCGATGCAAGCACTCTTTTTTTTCTTTTTTTGAAATGCTAATGCCAAGCTAATGTCAACTATTTTGTCATATAGCTGTTGTTTTAGGAGATGATTGGAGAGCCCTCTTCGACCTCTTCTAAAGAAGACCTAGGAGATAAAAAAATTATCAGAAACTCTAATATGGGCTTGGAGCCATATTTATTGAAAAGTAACTAATGCAAATGTTGTTTTTTCTTCTCTTTTTTTAAGAATTTTTTGCACTGAATGTTATATTATTTTTTAGATGATTTTTAATGTAATGAGCATGAAAATTATGAAATAAAGTTTATTCATATCAAGAAAAATGCAACAGATTACACATGATTTTTTTCTAAAAAAAGATATAAAAATATGACAAATCAATGATTCATCAAATAGTAATAAAGGACAAAGGGTATTGTATAAGCTTGAATAAATGACAACTAATATCATTTGCATCTGCCTCAAATCTGTGGAAAGGGTGTGATGCCAAGACTCTTGTAATGACATCCTCGGGAAATAATAATTCCGTACTAACTGTAAAAATATATAAAGAACAAATGCAGAAAAAGAACATATATTAAAATAGAGCCAAAAAAGAATGTATGTTATGTTGATATGTACATACTGATTAAGAAAAGAAGATGAGATAGTAGAAAATAATAAATACTATTTTTATGAAACATCAAAAAGAACCAAGCCTTGTCGAATAGAAAAAGAAGAACTGGAATACAAGGACTCAGTAGTCACTTTATCACTCAAGGGAAGCCAGAGAATATGCATGCCCATTGACTAAAGGCCCCGACCTCTCCTCTCAGTCTCGCTCGGTCTCCATGCTTTCCTATTTTGCATCAAAGACTAAAATTTAAAAATATACCAAAAAGTAAAGATTGAAGGATTGTGATTTGAGTTTTGTACATTTGTTCTGAATTAAAGGAAAACTTAATAATTTTCTACACTTTTCATTTTAACTTATTTTGATATATATATTTCTATATCCTCTACAATAAAATATATTAAAAAAATAAAAATAAATAAATAATGCCACTCTATATATAGCAATACAAGTCAAATCTTAGTTCCCAGTATGCCAAAATTTTCTGATCTATAACTAGCATATGAACTCCAAATTAACTCTACTTACATTTTCTTCCCTGGTCTTAGAATTATATTTTTCCTTAATTTTATTTTTCTCAATTGATTTGATCCATTAAATTGTGAGAAATCCTTACACCTAAAAATAAAATCTCATAATTTCCATACAAGATTAGAAATTTGAATCTCTATTTTGAATCTCTATAAAGAGAATTATTTTCAGAAAATCTTTAAAGTTTAAAACTACTTTGAAGGTCAATAGAGCTCATTTGTGAAATTTAGATTTTTGACTCCTATTATATATACATAAAATGTTGCTTTGAACTCCAATAATTTTTATAAAGTGTTTTCTTATTTCTTTTACTTTCTTTAATTTTAGTATATATGTCATGAGTTTATATTTTAAACCAAAAATATAAAACCCATAAAAAGTTGCAAAAAAGAAAACGGCATGAAAAATAGAAGTATTATTCATAGGTAAAATATACTTGCATTTACATTTGTAAATTTTCCATTACATGAATTCTACAAAACTACAATTACAAAAAATATGATAATTTGTCCAATATATTCTATAATTGTAATAAATTATAATTTCATAAAGTATTAACAATAGAATAAAGAAAAAATAAGAAGCCCTTAAATGCATTTTGTATGAAGGTCTGCATGATCTGCACTTTTCATGTTGAATTGTTTTTAATATAAGGCCATCTTCTATTTCTTATTAAATTTCCAAGGTTAAACATGCACTTTATATTGTCAGCCAGGGCCATCCCTGAGGGTAGTTTCCGAGTGCAATAGCCCAGGGCCCGTCAATTTTAGGACTCATTTTTACATGTATTCAGCCTTTAGTTTAGAAAAAAATAGTAAATGTCCTAATGAGGTCTTGTAGAATCAATTTTTTAGTAAAACAATTCACCGAAAAATGAGCCCTTGTGGAACAAAATTTTTCGATGAAACAACTCATTGAAAAATGAGCTCTTATGGAATCGATTTTTTCGATGAAATAACTCATCAAAAAAATGAGCCTTTATAGGATCAAATTTTCAGTGAACAACTCAATGCTAAAGTCTTAAATTTAATGGAATTCTATAAGAGAACATTGTTCATTGAAATTTTTTATAAAAACTTATTTTTATTCTTTTCTCAGGACCCACGAAAATGTCAGGGACGGTGCTGTTGTCCGCTCCACAACCATTGTCTATTGTGGACCACCCTTCTTGTCCATAAGGTGCCCTAATCGAGCGGCCATCTTTTTACATGTTGACTGAGCACATAAGGCCATCATCTCCAGTCCTGCCAACTCTGTCAGGCAACGGACCTCACTC
Source organism: Ottelia alismoides (assembly GCA_037367405.1). Taxonomy (NCBI): domain Eukaryota; kingdom Viridiplantae; phylum Streptophyta; class Magnoliopsida; order Alismatales; family Hydrocharitaceae; genus Ottelia; species Ottelia alismoides. The sequence continues at coordinate 58,734 of JAZKJV010005656.1, read as the reverse complement.
CCCTATGTCCCTCTTACCTATAATTACCTCCGAGGATCTTTTTATAAAACCCCTAAAATCAGCATCTTGCCATTAGGATGAGTTTAAAACATTCACAGTTCAGAGCTTCTCTTGATGACATCAATTTACCGGAGAGGTGTAGCTCATCTCCCAAAGCATAGATCCGAGGTCTTCTAAACTTCGATCAAGCCTTGAACAACTTGGAGTAGCCTCCGTCATGAACCCAATATTAAGGACATCATCGACAATTGCAATCGAACACCTTCTACATGTTCAACCATTCATCTTTCTTCATCTTTTTCCTTATTGCATATTTCACGTTACCCTTTCATCAATTTCATGGGAGTTTAGTTTAGTTTATTTGTATGTTCTTTTGAAATTATGCTGCACCGACCGCCATCGTTCTTCTCGTGAAATTCATCTCGTCCATCGTATGACTACACCGATATCATTGTAGCCTCGGGTTTCATTCCTTCTTTCTCTTCCACCTAATGTCGATGGGGTTTCATTTCATTCATCTCCTTCATTGGAGGCTCAAAGCCTTAAGAAGGTCGTTATCGGCGGGATCTTTTCTTTTCTTTTTTTTCTTTTCTTTTTTAAAAAGAGATAAAAATTCATTCATCATTACGTAACAAAAGATAATGTAGCCACAGTTACAATACAGTGTTTCTAGAAGTAGTATGCACATGCATACGAAGATCAACATCAATATGACAAGGGTCGAATGCGTTGGTTATTAATGGACGACCGAGCGATCATACATACTTGGTAAACCCCACACTGATGGAAGGTGGTAGTGAGAAGATAAGGACGGTTAGGGTTTAGGGCATATGGACACGTGCACGTGCTTATAAAGAGAGAAGGGCACGTTGATGATAGTCCTTGGCCCGTCATATCACCTCTCCTCACCTCAGCGTAAGGTGGGGGTAGCCGGTGATTGTCGATGGCTGAGGACATTGAATTTCAGACAATTCTCCACTCCACTTCCCCTCCCCTATATGGAACCCTAGCGTTGTTCATCAGAGCATGACTCCAGTCGTGTAGACATGAAAAAGGCATGTCGTCTCATGCACCAACCCCACCCACTAGCAGCGCTTCCGACCCCTCCCTCTCCCACTCCAAGTACTACGCCACCACCATCGAGAGCATCTAGATCCTCACTCAAGCACCCAGCATCTCCGACTTCCTCAGCTGATGTGCGATGTCGTATTTGTGACCATCTTGTAGCTCGATTTGATGATGATATCAAGGAACTTTGAGTGATTGTGGTGGTTTTGTTGTTGTTGTTGTGCAGGATCCTGAAGGAGGGGGTGGGGGGGACGCATCGACGGGGATGGGAGATCATTGATATGCGAAGAGGTGTTCAATCACAATTCCTAAGCACTTCATGTCTAGAGTCCAGGTAAAGGATGTTTTGTTGAATTGGACTTGGTTTTGCACTGGGGCAAAACATTCAGTTCGACTAACTTCAGAAGTGTTGTGCTCAAAGGGGCATCCTTTGTGGAATTTTTCTTTGATAAAATAATATGTGCATTGATAAACAAAAGGTCTCATTCCTTTAGTCTTTATCCTATGTTGTATATCATGATAAGTTTAGGTCATGGTTCGTGCTACTCATGGGATTATGGATCAAGATCACATTGATATCGTTATAGGGTTCTACCAGGAGAAGGGGGTAGAAATTGGTAAGTCAACCTAACTTACAGTTTTATTTTTTCTATTTTGCTCATCTTACAAGGAAGGGGATAGGGTGGCATCTCTTGAAGGCATTAGAGAAGTCCATGAGAAAGATGAGCGACTCGCAAAAGATCTTCATTACAAAGAGGCAAATAATGGCCCTTTTGCAAGAGGCAGACAAGAAACTTCAGGGGGCACTTGTAAGATCCATTTTCAGTATGGCAATAACCCATCGAAGCTATGAAGAACAGGCAGATATTCAACGATAGATTTTAACCCAATTTATACTGGTTGATTTAGGTTAGATGCATTTGTACCTTGTTTTCAGTACCTCGATTTATATGCAAACATGTAATTTTACACATACTTTGTCATAAGAAAAGTCTGTTGATGGAACATTTTACCATATGTTTGTGTATTTAGTTGTTTTATTAAATTTTGTGGAGACATGGAGGAATTAATGGAGATCAAGAATTTGTACAAACTGTTTTTTTTTCAAATTCACGTGTCTTCTTTCGGCGTTCAAACGTCGGCCTTAAATAACGAAAGACAGCATTTGGATGTCACATTCAATTATCTAAGGTCAATGTTTGAACATCGATGACCAAAATCTCTAACAGTGTGTTTAACAACCAATTCAAAAACTCAGATGTTTATAAATGTCGGCTTTACTTACCAACAATCCTGATCGACATTAATAAATATCGAGTTATCATGCGACGGAGTTTAATATGATCAAATCCAACATTTACAAATGTCGCCTTTTCTGCGGATTCTCTAGTGTCACCATGCTCCTGATGAACTCAACCACACTCACTTGGAAAAGTGGATTCAATTGAATCTTGACCTTGGCTGCTCAACGTTCAAGCGGCCACTACAAGAAACTAGACCTAAGGTAACGAATAATTTGAATATTCGTTGCTATATCTTTCGATGTTAAAGATTTAACAACGAATTTTATTCATTGCCAAATCATATTTTATACTTGTAATTAACAACGAATGTCATATTCGTTGTTAAAGATCCATATAACTACGATTTCTCCGTTGAATTATTTGTTAAAATTCACACTAATCGTTGCCAAAATTAACAACGATTAGAAGAAAAAGTCAATGAATAATCATTGTTATATAATTCGTTACAAGAAATATAATAATGAATACCATTATTCATTGCGAATTTAAAGAAGCAAGCAACGAATAATATTCATTGTTATATATTTAATTACAGAAGATATGGCAACAAATATTAAATTATTCATTGTCTTAGGTCAATTTTCTTGTAGTGGACTCATTGATTTGATGAGTCTAATGATCGAACATCTAAGGCAATAAAAAATGTATGTAAAGCCAAAGAACAAAGAACAATAATAATGAAGGATAAAAGTTCACAATGTTGTGTAAGCTTGAATAAACAACAACTACTATCATTCACATGCACCTCAAATATGTGGAAAGAGTGTGATGAATCTTAGCTTCGTCCACTTTATGTTCGCATCGTGGATTACAAGCCTTAACAAATGCATGTAAATGCTGGCTAATATCATATTCTTGTTGTCACATCCTCGTGAATAAGAATTCAATATTAACAGTAAAAATATATATAAAGAACAAATGCACAAAAATAACATATATTAAAAGAAGGCAAAAAAGAATGTACACTATGCTAATATGTATAGACTAACTGAGAACAAAAATAAGTAGTAATAAATAATAAACACTATTTTCACAAAACTCCAAATGACCCAAAGTCACAATTAAATTTCATCTTGCATCAAACACTAAATTCTAAAAATATCCAAAAATATAGCAATTGACGGATTATGATTTGAGTTTTGAAGCCCTTTGTATAGTTGTTCTCAATTAAAAGAAAACTTAAATATTTTCTTCACTCTTCATTTTAACTTATTTTGATGTATATATTTTTGTAATCTCTACAACAAAATATATTAAAATGCAAAAATAACTCAAAAATAACACCCTTTACATATAACAATAAAAGTCAAATCATGTTAATACCAAATATGCCAAACTTCTCCAATCTATGACTACTGCATATGAACTCCAAATTCACTTTACTAACCTTTAGAGCTATTCCTGTAAAATCTCTTAAAATAAAAATTACTCCAAAGGTCAATAGAGCTCACTTGTGGAATTTAGGTTTTTGACCCACATTGTATATACATTGTTGTTTTGAACTCCATTTTAAATTTACAAATTATGTTTTAATCTTTTTTTACTTTTTTTTAATTTTAGTATATATGTCAGGATATCATATTTCAACCAAAAATATAAAACCCATAAAAACTTGCAAAAATAGAATGACACAAAAAATAGAGGCATTATTTGTTGGTCATCTATACTTGCATTTGCATATGTAAATTTTCCATTGCATGCATCCTACAAAACTAAAATTTCAAAAAAATGGATAATATATCCAATATATTGTATACTTATAAAAATATATTTTTTCATATAGTATTAACAAAAAATAAAGAAAAATTACGAAACCCTAAAAACATATATTTTGTATCAAGCTCTACACGGTCTACACTTTTCATGTTGAAATTTTTTTAATATATACAAGACCCTCTTCTATTTATTCTTAAATTTTCAAGATGTTTACATTTTATATTTTCAGCACCACAACCATTGTCTATCGTGGACCGCCCTTTTATCCATTAGGCGCCTTGATCGAGCGGCCATTTATTCATACATCGACTGAGCACGTAAGCCTACGTCCAGTCCTGCGAACTCTTTCCATCAACATACCTCACTCCCCTCTATCCCTCTTTCCTATAGTTACCTCCAAGGCTCTCTATAGAACGCCCAAATCATGTCAAAAACCAGCATCTCACCATTAGGTTTAGGCTTAAACATTCAAAGTTCATAGCTTTTCTTGATGACACCAGGACTCGAGGCATCATTTTATGACCTGAGAGGTGTATATTTTTTTCCCAAATCATAGATCCAAGGTCTTCTAAACTTCGTTCGAGCCCTCAACAGCTCGGAGTAGCCTCTATCATGGACCTAGTATCAAGGACTTCATTGACGATTGCAATCAAACACCTTCTACATGTTCAATCATTCCTTCGTCTTCATCTTTTTTCCTTATTACACATTTTACTTTACCATTTCATCAATTTCATGATTGGGAGTTTAGTTTACTTTATTTGTATGTTCTCTTGAAATTATGTTGCACCGACCACCATCGTTCTTCTCGTGAAATTCATAATCTCGTTCATCGTATGACTAAACCAATGTCATCGTAACCTCATGTTCCTTGCATTTTTTTCTCTTCCACCTAGTATCAAGGGATTTTGTTTTATTCACCTCCTTCATGGGAGACTCAAAATATCACGCTCGTCTCAAGGATTATGCGGGATGGAACCTTCGGACGGTCGTTGTTGGCATGATATTTTCTTTTCTTTTTTTGAAAAGAGATCAAAGTTCGTTCATCATTAGCTAAAAAAGATAGAGTAAACATAGTTACAATACATATTTTTTAGAAGTAGTCTGCATAGGCGTAAGAATATCAACATATATGTGCCAAGGGTCGACCATGTTGGTTATTAATGGACGGTCAAGTAGTCATCCAGACTTGGTAAACCCTGCATTAATCAGAGGCGTACAAGCGTAGGCATGGCCTTACAAAGAGAGAAGGGCACAATGACAATAATCCTCATCCCATCATACTCACCTCTCATATTCCCCTTCGTTTTCTTTTATTGTTATTCATAGACTTGTACGATCTTGCGCCTGATGACGATCAAGACTCCACAACATTCAACACCTCTTGGTCGCAATTCCTATTCACAATAGGTCGCTTTGCTTACAACATCTGTCATCGCCAAAGCTTGCATCAAGTCTCGTGAAACCCAACCATTTTTTAATCCTCGATAGCTAACAACATACGATAATATTTATATTTATCTATTTTTGTTATCGCTCCATAGCTTTAGTTTAAAAGTAGTTAGAGTGTCTGACTCCACCTTAGCCTTAGCTTTTGTCCGTCAATGATTTCTTTTTAACTAGTAAATAAGCTTGCATTTCGTTGCGATATGAATTTTCAAAATTTATAATTTTTGTCGATTCATAAAAAACTTTGACTTCGATTAACATTTATTTTTTGAGAATTCAACATTGGAGAATTCTTACTCATTTGAAAAATATTTGATAAAATATATTTTTTATACTTTATTTTTACTATATTTTTTATTATGTATATGAAACTATTTTCAATTTAACATGAAAGGACCTATAATAATATATAATTTAAAGATCATCAAATACACATAAAACTATATTATGATTTAATATTTATACTACATTGCATACCAATATTTATTAAAACTAATTATATTACATAATGAAGTTACCATTCTTTCATGATAATAACATGAGGATACTTTCAAAATGAAAGAAGTTTGATAAACATTTTAGCCTTTTATGACATATATAGCATAAAATATAAATTATCATGAGATGGAGAGATATTATCCTCTCTATTTTACATCATTTTCGTTCACATTGTATTATTCATAGAATTGATGAGTACATTTATAAATGTAATATTTTGTGCTATATTTTTTATTCTTGTTCTTTTTTACACTATTATTTGTGTTATAAAGACTCAATCCCTAAAGTTGTATTTCTTTAATCTAACATAATATAAAATTTGTGAGAATTCTGGATGGAAAATATTATCTTTAATATCTTTATTAATTATGCAGTATATTTTACATTTTATAATTTATTCCTATGCAATTATTTTAATATAATTTATTTTAGTACAATAATGGAATATTTACATGGGATTTTACTTATGTTCATTGTTATATTTGAATACATTACTAAGTTTGGAAAGAAAAAATTAGGATTTTTATTAGTTGTGCCCATCTTTTGCAATATTAGTTATATCCATCTTTTTTTTGGAATATCAATTCACCCATGACTTCTTTCACAACTCAGGTTAGTTGCCATCAATCCTCATCCTTAACGGAACTTTGACACAATGGTAATTAATTAAAAAAATAAAAGGTAAAACTATCTTCTTCCTCCCAATTTCTTATTTCCCTCTCTTCTCTCCCTCCAGCCCTTCCTCCTCCAAACACCCCTCCCCCTCGAGGCTCGCCTCCATCGTCGCCCCCCTCCAGGGACTCCTCCGCCGCACCTCCCCCCTCTAGGCTCTCCTCCTCCTCTAATGTCCCTCCTCCTCCGTCGCCCCTCCCTCTCCATGCCCTCCTCCTTCGCCCTCCCCCTACATGCCCTACTCCTCCTCCTCCACTGTCCACCTCCTTTGTTGCCCCTCCCCATCCAAACCCTCCTCCTCCTCCTCCTCTGCAAATCCCCCTACAGCTCCTCCTGCACTACCCCCTCCTCCCCATCCCCGCCTCTCCTCCTCCTCCCTTGCCCCCTCCTCCCTAGCTACACCCCTACCAGCCCTCCTCCTCCGGTCGCCTCTTCCTTCCCAACCCCACCCATCCTACCCAGCCTCGCTTCATCTATCCCCCCACCCTCTCCTCCTCAGCCTTTACAACCCCTTATCCGCCCCTCCTCCTCAACACTCGTGGAAGAGATGCCTTACAGGACTTTGGCTTTCCTCCTCCCCAACCCTCTCCAATCTCTGCAACTCCAGGTCTGCTCCAAGAACAAAGCAACTCCATGTCTGCAAATATGAGCCCAACCCAAGTGGCATGAATCTCCAGCTGTGACGAGGTTCTTCTACTATTCTTGCATAGAAATTGCTTCGGCGGGTCGATTTTTGGCTTTTCACGAATGGAGAAGTTTGTTTTGATCGCTTGAGGTGGGTCTTGATGATGAATTTATGGATTTAAAGAGATCCAATTGATCGAGTTGTTCTACTCAAGAATGTTGAAGATGTTGGGTATTTCTTGCGTGATAGACTTGAGATAGAGATTTCAGTTGATTCTCCAAGTGACGCGTTGCTGCTCTAGGTTCTGGAACTGCATTGCAGGCTCGATTAATACAACGGAGGTGGAGGCAAAGGATGTGTGAGATGGAGGAGGAATCTGGAGGACATGGGGAGGAGGAGGGTCGGAGGAGGAGGAATGGGGGGAAGTGGAGGTGTTTGGACAGTTATGCCCTCTTAACCGCGCCATGGTTTGAAAAAAAATCATGCTTAAGTTCAATTCATTGACGTTTAAAGTAACAGAAGGGCACAAGTGATAGAATGATAAGAAGTCAGGGGCACAACTGATATTTCAAAAAAGGAGGGGTATATCTGATATTGCAATATCTCAAAGGGTCACGAGTGATAAAAACCCCAAAAATTATATCTTAGAAATAATGGGAAAGAGGAGAGTGTCTGTAAAGAGAGACAGGAAGTTATAGAGAGGGGACAATGTGTTTTGAGGGGAGAGAGGAAATGGAGAGATAGAGAGAGTAGTTATTGAAAGAGAGTATATGGTTCGAGAGAAGGTAGGCATTTGCTTGATGGAACTCGAGGGAGAGTGAAAGGAATGAGGCATGGGAGTGAGAAAGAATGGGGAAAAGAAAGGGGAGAGAGCCATGTGGCATTAGCAAGGGAGTGGGGACGAGAAACTCAACTTTAGTATAATTAATAGATATACGTTGTAGTTGTGAACGTTGTTATATCTTTTTTTATTCTTAGTTGGATAAAGTTGTTTAAGTTCTTATCTTTTTTTGGATAGTTGCAATTGACATTATCTCTGTTTTAATTTTTTTTAAGATTTGTTGATAAGTGCAATTCATTAGTTTTGAAAATCATATGTATTAATTGAAGTTTTGTAAATCTTGATATCGAGCGAAGACAATTGTTTTGTGACTAGTTTCCATAAGTTGAAAATTTTTTCTGAACCTAAAAGTTTGGATACTTGACACATAAAATAAAAGAAAATTATCTTTTCTAACAACTACTAATGCACCATCACTGCTTAAATTAACTTCTTAACATTTCTTTTTAGTTTTTTTACTAACTTTGTTTGAAAGACTTGGTATGTTATGTGTTAATTACTTATTTTTTTGTCGATGCAGATAACTTTTGGGGTTATATGTATATTTTCTTTATCTTCAAACATTGGTGGTATATATTATATTCACCCTATCTAATTTTTGACTTGTGACGTGTGAGAAATGGTTCCATCGTCGGGATGGAACGGACGTATATGGAAAATATCATTGAGCATGTTAAGTTCTTAAAGACTTTTTGGTACGAGAAAAATGGGACTGTCACTGCTCTATTTTTCGGTTTTTTTATTTTTTTAAAATACCATCATATATTTTAACCAATATACCCCTCTAATATGTCATTCCAATTTCGTCTGAAATAGAGACTCTTATGCCCTCTATTCAGAACAAGCCGATTACATCAATTCTAAGACCGTTAAAATTACTTGTTCTAGATGAAGGGTATATGACTCTCTGTTTCTAAGAAATTGGAATGATATATTAGAGGGATATAGTGATGAAAATATATGACGGTATTTTTCAGAAAAATAAAAAATTAGCTAAAAAATGAGATGGGGGCATGCCCATTTTTCTCTTTTGGTATATGTAATTCTTTTTCAAAGTTGCTGTGAATATATAGAAGTTACGTGGTACGTGTCTTCTCAATGTTGTATTGTTTTTTGGGATTTTTACACCCATAAGCCTGAGTAATTTTGCAATAACATTCATAGTCATGCCTAATCACGAATTACATGAGAAACTCTGGATAGTCACTCTGTCTCACACTCGTAACCTTCCGTTAGTTTAATATCTTAACTCAACCATATGAATGTGTTAATCTAACTCATCCTCAATCCAACAGTTAGGAAACAAACAAAAAAAACCCCGCCCTTCCCTTCAACCTCCATCTTGTTCGGGTCAGGGGAGCAGTAGGCTGCGGGGCTTCGAGCAGAGGCAGAAACTCGGGTCGCCGGGTGGGGAGGGGGGGGGGGGGGCGGGGAAGCTTGGCGCTGCTGCTGGGGTGGGGACTCGAACATGGGAGCGCTGTTGCTGGGGTGGGGATTCGAGCAGGGGAGCGCTGCTGCTGGGGTGGGGATTCGAGCAGGGGAGCGCTGCTGCTGGGTTGGGGATTCGAGTAGGGGAGCAGGAGGGGCTTCAACCAAGGGGAGCAACAAGCTTGGCGCTACTGCTGGGGTGGGGATTCGAGCCGGGGGGAGGGGGGAGGGGGGCTTTGAGCTCGACCGACGAGGGGCGGTCGAGCAGGGGAGGAGCAACCCACGGGGGGGTGACGAGGGAGTTGGACGCGGATGCGATTCAGGAGGCATCGACGAGGGAGCTTCGCAAGGGTGCAGCAGATGCGTGCTTGGAATGGGCAGAGCAGAGGCGTGTGGGCTTGGACGAGGGAGCCTGGCAGCGCAGACTCGGCTTCGATGAGGGGGGGGGGGACAGATCGGCGCGTGGGGTCTTCGAGGAGAGCTCGTCGTCGACGCGGGGGGGGGGGGGGGGGGGTGCAGAGGTGGTCGGCCAAATCAGGGTGAGGGGTGAGGGGGATGGGGGGGTTTGAGTGCGGGGGAGGGGGGAACTGATGATGGCATGTTTTGCAAATAAGAATGAACATCAGGGGCATTTTTGTCTTTTTTTAACCGAAACTGTCCATAACATAGGATTATGTCATGCAAGAGTTAAGCATTATTTGGGGTTTCTCATGTAATCGCGATTATGCAGGGTTATGAATGTTATTGCGAATTATTACTCAGGGTTACAAGTGTAAAAATCCATTATTTTTTCCTTAAAAACCATTATATTGCAACATGTTGAATCTATAAGAGTGGATTTTTCATAATTATCTGAGCTGTTTTTATATAAAAACTGAGATGCAAATAAAGAAATTTGGATCACAAAAACAGATAGATGCCTATTTAAAGATCACATGTATAGATAAATGTCTATTTGCCTTATGAAGTACCTTTTTCCTTCTCCTGTTTACTTGGCAGTGGCATTGCAGGTTGGTTTCATCTCCCTCCCCATTCGATACACCCAAAGGTATAGACCCTTCTCGCCGCTCGTTCTTCCAATCTTTTCAATCTCCTCATCAAATCTCCCTCACCACTTCCCCACTCTAGTGATTTTGTGGGTACTTCCAATATATTGGTTCTCCGTTTTTGGTCGAATTCTTAGCCTTTGCAGGGTTTTTTTGAACGCTGCTTTGTGGGTACTTTGGACATTGTAGAACATCTGCCTAAATCTGTGGGTACTATAAGTCTATAAGAAACTGCAGAGCTCTTCCTTTTCTTCTTTTGATTGTTTAGTTTTGTGGGTTCGTGCAAATTTTCTATCAATTTGTATGTTCTGCTATGTGGGTATTGTTCTTGATTTCCATCAATGTGGTTTGATTCTGTGGATTCTAATCAATCGTGGATTAAGAAAGTAGATTGTTTTGGATCCAAACTGCTGTAAATTGGCTGTCAAGGTACAAACAGGAAATAAAAATAGGAAATGTTGTTTTTGATTCTATGAATTCATGTTGTTTATGAATTTATCTGAGCATCACTGTAACATGACTGGAATTGTGCATTACATAAGTAGTTCTGTTGGCTGTTTTGCTCCAGGGAAATTGATAAAGATCGTGAGTTATCAAATTAGCAGAAAGTACTTGGAGTCAATGGGAGTGGAATTGCAACATATGAACTGGGGAATTTAAAAAAATTACTCTTTGGTGTATTCACAAGCGTTGCACTTAATCTTGTTGGAGTTTGTTGTCCTTATCGATGTTTCTCCACTGTCTTGCATGGCGCGAGCTCTCCATAAATAGGTTGTTTATTTGGGAGGATGATTAGATGTTAGATGTCTTGCAAGGCGCGAGCTCTCCACTGTCTTGCTTTGAACATATTCGATGAATAAAATGCCATTACTCTTCTGTATATTTTTTCCAGTTCTCTTAGATTTTAAGCTGTGCATGTAGGAAATGTAAATGAAATTTCAACCACAGAAATCCACTTTTCATTTGAATCCATGGCTGATATCATTTGAAATGTGCAGGTTCTCATTTTCTGTAAAGCATAAACTTGGTTTAATGGGTGAAGAAACGTTGCTGTCTCGTAAAAGAACCCCGGCAGTTTTCCGACATCGTAAGATTTCCAGGTAACATATGCTTCTCTTGCTAGATACAAAAGTCACTCATTATAAGTAGGTAACATAGTTGTTTGCCTTTTACAGCTTATCAACCGAATTGCTTGAATTGCATTCTGAAAGACCTTCGATTCACATTTTATTCATCCCTGGCAACCCAGGTAAATTTTCTTCCTGCTTTTTTCTTGCCCAATTGGAAAGTGCATTGCATATCAAGCAAATTTCATTTATTTGGAGACTTCAGGGATTGTTCCTTTATACAAAGACTTCATAGAAGAAGTATATGAAAATATGGAGGGATCTGCATCAGTATCAGGCAAGGAGCAGTCATTTCATTTATAGAACCTATAGTCACGCTGCTTCCACTTCAGTCTTATACGTCTGCATTTCTGTCTTCCTTCAGCAATTGGGCACGTTTCGCATTCGCGCGCTGTGAGTCCCTGTATCCATATCCATCACGGAGATGAAGCTATTCATTGCTTCGTTTGTTTACACTAAGCTAGACATCTTGGGACTATTCTGGTTATGATTAGCTATGTTAGTATTTTTTAAGAAATGAACAGTTTTCCTACTAGCAATGAAGCGCAATATTTGTGTTAAAACCTTTTCCAAATGATGGACAATCTTAAACTCTACGTATTGGATTGAATATATGGTAAAGATGAAGCGACCTAAAATGGCATTGCATATTTTCACATTGGTTTTTTACCATTTGTTGAAATATTCGCTCTGAAAGTTAGTTGATTTATAAGCGATCGATATGTTCACATGTGCATTATCTTCGGTTTCTTCTAACATATTTTCTTGATGGCCACATTTCTTTTTCCAAAGAATCAATCTTTTCTTTAAAATTACCTTTTTTTCTTAATTATTCTTACCAGGATTGCGAAAATGGTAGAACCTTCTCGTTGGAGGATCAAATTAATCACAAGGTACCCTCTCAAGACATCTTTGTAGTTTGCTGAATGCTCACAACAACATTGCTCATTGCTGTCCTACAATGCAGATCATGCACTAGGAAATAAGTCAATGCAATTGCCTGGCCTGGTACATGGTTATTATTAGAGTTTGAGGGTGTGCCCCCTTCATGTATTCTTGTCTGTTTGTGTTCATGTGTACTCACTCTAATCCTACCCTCTTCTTATATATCGGGGGCTAAGGTTCGCTTCTCAGTGTATCAATCTCTTTCATTCCATTCTACATTGTATTAGAGTGATGGTCCTAGGCCAAAGCTCCGCATTAGCCCCTCCCATCCCCAATGAAACCCTCACCATCAGCCCTAGATTGGTGCCATTTGCTCCTTTACGCAGGTGGTGCTACTTCTTACAGTCGCTAGTGGTTCTCCTTGTGGGCCTTAGCAGGCTGCACATCTACAAAAACCGCAAGCACCAACATTGCCTCCAGTGACTTATCAGACAACAATAGACCTCCAATCAAGTAGCCACAACCAATAGCTATGCGACCCCATCATGTATGCCAACCACCTACTATGCAACCTGGCTGCACAACAACCAGTAAATATCACTGACTCTGGTTTGATCCCAGTTAAGTGAGCCTTGAGCCTGGCTTTTTATTGGACTGGCTTGGCCCAACATTTAACCCTATTATACATAGAATTATAGGATTTGTAGGACCTTTTATATCTTCATCTAAAAAAGGAGAATGACAGGAAGGGGCTCATTATACATAGAATTATTTGTGGTCTGCTTGCTCATATTGTCCGTGATGGCTATTTGGTTTCCATCCATCTTGTTAGTGAAGGATATGGGATAATCCTCAAGCACATCACGGAAGTGTGAGCATCGTATCAAATACGACGAAGAACGACTAGTCGTACTAGTTGTTCTATGCAGCGGAATTTAAAATTTTCATGTGATGAAACCACATGATCCAAGAACGATTCTCGGATCGTTTCATCTAAAACCACATCAAGCATAAAGGAATACCTCTTGTAGCGCGGTTGATTGAGTCTCTACGAAAAGAGACCTCCTGTCTCAAGTCCGATCGTCGGAGAAGACGCTTGCGAGCGCGGGGATGAGTCGCGTGATCCTCGCAATCCAAGAAGTTGATCCAAGCACGGTGAACTCCTGATCTCGTCGCACGAGATCGAACACCTTCTTCGTGAGCGAAGCACTCCAAAGAAGATGGAGAACCGAGGAACGTCGAAGCGGCAGCGTGGTGGCGAAGCGACGACGAAGCCTCTCCTTTAGGGTTTGGTTGACGGCCACCAATGGAGGAGAGAGGAGAGTTGGCGTGTGGAAGGAGAGAGAGAGAGAGAGTTGTATCTCAATAGTATAACCCTAGAGAGCAAGGGGTGCCTCTCTATATATAGAGTTTTGGGAGTCTATGGATCACAATTCATGGGACACACCCAATCAATGAATGAGATTGATTTGTGTTTAATCCAATGGTCAAGATTGTTGTTGGTAAAAAAACCAACAACTAATAATTTAATTTAGATCAAATATATTTGATAAATCAAATAAAATTCAATCCTAAATTAAATCAAACAAATATGGAGAGATTAACATGGAGATTGCATCCCCATATGGAATAGGTAGGACGGCTACCAATTTTCTTGTGGGACTTGGTAGCCGTCCACCATGATCCCATGGTGGAGGCAATCTCATGCAATCTCGTGAGATTGCATATCTTCATGAAAATCTCCTATATTTTCCAACAACTTTTGTTGTGATTTATTCTATAAAATTAATTCATAATTAATTTTGAGAATATTGCAATCTTAACATTAAAAATTTGTGAATCACATTCACAACCCAAAACAAATTTACATTTTCAATTAATTACACAATGTGAATCCAATTCACATCAATAATTAATTAACAAATATAAATCATAATAAGTTCTCTATAATACATTACAAATCACATTTATAATATACTATGAATAATTGGACATTGCTATCCATATTATTCTTATCCACAATGATTAAATCACATTCAATTATATTGGATATTATCCACATGTGTCAAGATAATTATATCATATTTAATTATCATTCTCTCTATGCTTAGATATAATTCAACTATGGAATCATTCTTGAACCCTTTCAAGAATAATACGCTTTCTCCGCAGATACTTGGAGATAAGGACATGGCGATTGTATTGTTCCACGTATAGTGACTTGGATATTGAGATCATATCTCAAATTCAGATCTCATGGACCTCCCACAGATGCTTGATTGAATCAAGGTCGTAGACCTAATCTTCACATTGTATCTGAATCTCATTCAGACCAATGTCCAATACATGGACTAAGATCAGGTCACTTCTCTATTGAGAGGAGTCGCTAAAACCCAAACCTGTTTCATCACTCCCTCGGAATGGAAGTGTCATGGTTATACAATCATTTATGATCAAGCTTGCAAAAGTCGGCCGACTAGTCGAGTCGGGGGGGGGGGGGGTAACCGACTCGACTAGGCCTTGTCGGCCTTTAGTTGGTCCACCCGACTAGTCGACCGACTAATCGGCCGACTTTTACAACAACCTTTTTTATTTTTTTAGTTTTTCACTTTTTTTAAAAGCAAACATATTCTATCATGCTTAATTTTATATTTAAGGTCAATTACTTCTTTTGTTTCATTAAGATGGTATATAAAATGTACAAATATATGTATATATATAAGAATATATGTATAAAAAATGATTTATATATTTAAAATAATTAAAAAATTCAAAACCGACTAATTACCGACTAAATCCGACTAGTCGTCCGACTGCCGACTAATCCTTAGTAGGTGACCCCGCCGACCGAGTACTGACTACCGCTTTCTGCAACCTTGTTTATGATCACATTAGGTATTCCGAACACCTGTACATCCTGCATACTGGAAGACCTATGATCAACATAAAGATATAGATCAATTTTATACTGTCATCTTCAGGGTTTGATCACCAAGTTTCTCAATCTTGGTCATTGGGAATCGGTATCGATCATATGCTTTCTCAAAGCATATATCATACCTTCAAATTCTTGTCATGCTTCCAAAGCATGACGACCATGCATGGAATTTGATCGGTCCCAATACCTCATGAGTGAGCTCATGTCTCCCGGTTCACATGTGAACCTGTATGATCCCTTTGAGAGATCGTATTACTCATATGCCCTTACATGCACACCGGCTCGCCGGTGTATAGACCTTGATTAGGTCATCATTGGTCTGCCAAATGTACACACTCAGACATATAGTAACACATCTGTCTCTAGCCAGAGGATGTGTGCCTATGTTGTGACAGTATTCAACATAGGTCTTTGGTTATCTCGATCTCGTTAAGTCAACTATTTGACTCAACTAATCTGACACCTCCGAATCACTATTCCCATGCAGAGGACCTGCATCAAGAGGTCGATCAGATATCAACCTAAATGAGAAAGGATTGCCATCTCCTACTCAGGCTGGAGATCATCTCTCAACAATCATTTGACGGTGCTTGATGAGTCCTCAATCTAACTCTTTAGATATTCATCCAAGCACCAGCCTCTATGATTCAATAATTGAATCAACAGTTGTATGATCATTAAGACGACCATGGTACATTACCCTAATTGTACTAAGGGACCTATTATGTGTGAACCCCTCAGGATCCGGGTACCCGTTAATCACACACTCGCACTATTATTCACATGAGATCGCTTGAAGTTACAGAAAAGCAGGGAAAATTTTTCGCGAATGAAATAATTTCATCTGACATTCACATCCACAACATAACCACAAGGTAAAAGAGATACAATTGGCACCAAAATTCCTTTTCATTAATATTCATATCCATTTACAACTTGCACAAGCATCTTCTATATTACAACATATATCCCAAGTGATACAAAAGAGATATCATATACATCATCAACTAGACAAAAACTGAGACAAAGTACTTCATACCGTCTAGTGTAAACTCTGTCTCCAGGAAGCATGTATAGCTACTGAGCGGCTACTGAACTGCAGGCTGTTTGCCTGCCAAACACGTTAGGAAAGAAGAGGCGTCAGCCATTGCTGGTACCTCCCAAAAACTTATAAAAATAACTAGACATTTAATATGTGCAAAAGCAAGCAAGTAGAAAGGTGGTATAAGTAAAAATCTACATCTACTTGCGTAAGTAAAAAGGGGTTTCAAGTTGTTTGTAATGCATTTCTAATGATTTCCCCAGAACCCGGTTGTTTGTAATGCATTTCTAATGATTTCCCTAGAACCCGGTTGTTTGTAATGCATTTCTAATGATTTCCCCAGAACCCGGCATTTCCCCCATATTACCTATTTATTTGTAGTTGAATATTCATGAGGGTATGAGTGTGAGCATATATATCAATTGCTTCAGAGATCATGTGGATGAGTAAAAATAGAAAAGTTAAGATTGTAAAGATCTATTAATTTGTTTAAATTCTTGGGTAGAGAGAATAGTCTTTTGATCATAACTTCTCCAATTCTTAACTTCAATGTTTCCGATATAACTCCAGATGTTGTAGATGTAGATATGGATGATCTAGATATAGAATCGCCAAGTCTGTTGGCGAAGTAACTCAAGCGGTGAAGAAGCCTACAAATGGCTCTTCCGTCTCGCCCTCTAATTGGAAGCGCGGTCCAATAGAGGGATAGGTCTACTCCCCAACTACGCCACTGAGACGGGTGAGAGAGACTCCCTAGAAAAGTCACTCTAGAAACCTGCCTGACTAGTACAGGCGAACGAGCTCGTACGTAAAACTGAAAACCAAGGATCCCCCGCCTGGGTATCCTAAAAGACAGGGTCAGCGGAACTGGTCTAAAGTCTGGATCCCAACGAGGCGTAAAAACACTGCGAGCTCGCGTAAAAACCGAAAAGGGACTGGGATCCTAGACCCGCGCACTTGACGGCCGCTGCCCTAACTGGGCTTCCTATTCTCCCGCCCAGTTGAGGGTCACCGCCCCCTCGCACGGTCAGGTGTAAGGTCACCATGACCGGCATGATTAATTGTTATCACTGATTCACCCTCAGTTCTTGCCTATGGGATTATTAAATCCTTCTTTTTCAGTCTATCCTATGATCAATCTTAGTAAATATATGTATATATTTTTATTAATAATGTATAGTTTAGAGACCTTGAAATGATTTTACTAATCACAGTTTGAACTGCAAGTATATTATGAGATAAGATTGTGATTATCCTTTGTGTTGATCTAAAAAAAAGAGAGTTGATTGTAGAATTGCGACATAAGAATCAATTAGAAGTATGATCTTAGGGTTTGGATATTTGGCCTCTGGAATAGTATGCATACCATAACTATTAAAGCATAATTGTTTCTGCTTTAAAAAAATATAATAATTGCTTTAGAACTACCATATAAGTACCAACTTTATGAACAATATCCTATATTTTAACAAGGCAATTAAAATGAGAACTCGGCGTACTATCTCATCGATTGCTATGAATTAGTAGATATATTAATACTTATTATCTAAGGAAATTGTATGACGCAGGAATATGTAAAGATAAATAAGTTTTTGGATTCTTCTTCTTCTTATTATTATTATTTACATGAACCTTCAGAATCATGAGGTCACAGGGAATTATTTTTTCTTAGTAATAAAAGACCATTCTGACATGATATACAAGGTTCAAGACTAAGAACAATTCCAACCAGTAATATTAGAGAGAATCTCAACATAACTCTCTCTAAACCAAGCAAACTTTTCTTTAGTACTAATTTACTCAAAATTTACTTGATCAGAAGTTATAATGCAGACATATCCTTATATCCAGTCAATGCATACTTATAATTAGAGGTGTTACAGCATGCCTAAAGCATGATTATTTACTTATAACATGTTAAATGTTATTCGAATTGAAGACAAAAAGAATATCTGTGTATAACTTGTGGGGCTTAAACATATAACGTTTTAAAAATTAGATTAGTAAAAGTAAACCGTATCATATTTTTATGTAGAGAAATTATGAGCTTTTCCAGAGATTATCCTTTTGTAAATTCAGGTTCGAAAATCATATTATAAAGATAACTGTAATCAATTTAATTATTTGTGTAAATACAGTTTGCCTTCTTTCTATCATATCATGTGAAAGATAAGTTTAATAAAATAAGATGGTTAACACTTCATGATGTCAAAAGGTATCAAGTTGCCATTACATTATAAAATAAGGTGGAGATGAAAAGATATCCAACTGGTATTCCACTTGGACTTATTAATATCCTTAAGCAGAATCGAAGCGAGACCATTTTCAATTTAGATGCCGAGATTTTCCAGATCAAAGAAGAATCATATAGCACAAATCTAATCCCCTTTCTCTTGTAT
The DNA here is from genome assembly GCA_037367405.1 of Ottelia alismoides. Taxonomy (NCBI): domain Eukaryota; kingdom Viridiplantae; phylum Streptophyta; class Magnoliopsida; order Alismatales; family Hydrocharitaceae; genus Ottelia; species Ottelia alismoides. The sequence continues at coordinate 39,696 of JAZKJV010005656.1, read as the reverse complement.
TGACCAATATGCATTGTGTGTGTGCATTCAATTAGCAAGGATTCCGAAAATCGCATGGTGACAAACTGTGTAAAATACCCATGCATGGCAGCAAGAATTTGGCTAGGGATTGTACCTTAATTTCTTCCAAAAGTTGGAGGAAATCTCATGAAACTTGAGCTGGAATCTGGGACAACAGCAGCTCTGGCTACTGCTCCTGTTGTGGTTTCAAGGAACGAAGGCTTGAATGAGCAGCCACCGCAGGTTCTGCTTCTTGGAACATAATCCACAGCAGAAGAAAATGCAAACAACAACCCTTTGGCTGAGATTTTGGGAGGGCTGGAAGCTCTCCTTCGTTGGAGAAATAAAGCAAGAAGAGGAGAGAATTTGGGGGATTTGGGGAAAGATTACGTGAGAGGAAGGTAGGGGGAAGGGCTATTTATAAGGAGTTAGGCTCTAAGGATGTTTGACAAGTGGAGAAAGGGAAAAGATGAGGTGGCTGCTATATAGAGAAAACAACAATTGATATTTTTTTAATACAAAACATCCGACTGTTTACTTGAAATTTATATATTATTATTTTTTTAACATATTTAAAACGGACCGTATGCGCACCTCGAGCGTCGGATTTCGGCGCGAAATATCTTGTTTCGATCATCTCGGAATGACGGTCAATATGAGTATAATATTCATATACTTTTGGTCGAGTTTTGAACCCCCGAAATTTTCGGGTACGGTTTTTGTTTAAAGTTAAATTTTTGCGAACTAAAAATATTAAACGGCCTCCGATTGATGAACGGTCGATTCCGTTGGTCTTGTTTCGTCGAATCGGATCTAATGAAGGTCTCGATTCGTTTCGCGGTTTCTGAATTTGCGTCGCGGCTTTTTCACGGCGCGTATTACGGAGCGACCGATTTTTGGTCGATTTCGCCCAAACAACTTTTGATTCACGATCAGTTGATCGTTTTAGGTTGTTTAGTATTGACGAACAACATTATTGGGTCAATCGGACCCAAATCGGGTCGGGTTCGGGTTTGTTCGGAACCCGGATGTTACATTATGCAAATTAATTATTCTTTATTTCAGATCAGGGAATGATATCCGCAATAACATTTATTGCGTAATGGCTCGCCGTGGACTCGCATGTCCAACAATTAGGGATCTTTGATTCCCACACTTCCGCAAGCAGGGGTTACTCTTGTTTTAACCACAACAAGTGGTATCAGAGCCATTATGTTGGCAAAATGTGAAAAGATGATGAAGTGACGATTATTAAGTTGACAAGCAACAACTGGCAAATCTGAAAAACCACAAGATGGATGACATCTTGTATTGTAAGGTTCTACATGATCTGGTGGAAGGTGATATGACCAAGCCACAAGTTATGCTCGTTATTGGATCACTAGCATAAATAAGCCTTAGGATCCATTGTGAAGAGGCATCAAAGCAAGGGAGAAATACCAAGGATTAAGGAGAGCCTACCAAGCAAGTGAGCAAAAGAGAAACTTGAGTGTTTTGTTGTTGTATCAAGTGAGTGCTAGTCTTCTTAGGGAGTTGATTGGTTGTTGTATGTATGTATTTGTGTTGTATTTTAAGTAGCAATACACAATACATCATCTTTATTCGAGTCGAATATTCTACAAGTGGTATCAGAGCTTGGGAATTTTCTACAAGTGGTATTGGAGCTTGGAGATATTATACAAGTGGTATCAGAGCAGGTCCTTCCTTCATGTTCTAAGGGTAGGTCTTCTTAGGAGTAGTGTTCGTCCACCAAATAATTTACTCGTGCTTATCCTCCAAGAAAGTATAGTCATGCCCGTTCAAAACAGTGAGGAGAATTGTGTGTCCACATATTGAGTCATTCCTTGAGATCTTTTAAAGGGAGTAACTACTCGAGTAAAGTCTGGGACTGTGAGGTTGATTTGGTCATGGGTTAGTTTTCTTCGACGAAGCTGGGGAAGATCATTTGATCGATATGGTGGACGTTATTGGTGCAACCAACTCCAACAAGAAGCTCAACGAACATAATTACAACTATGGGAAGACATGGATCGAGTCCTATCTTCAAGGACAAGACCTTTGTGAAGTCACTAGTGGCAATGATGTGGCGTCGCCGTCGACAGCACATGTGGACGCTTTGAAGAAATGGAAGATCAAGATCGGGAATGCAATGTTTGTGCTTAAGATGACGATCGAGGAGGATCTGATTGAGCACATCCGAGAATCAATTACTTTGAAAGAAGCTTGGGATGCACTCGCCATGCTATTCTCGCATAAAAATGATGCACAATTGCAGTTGTTGGAGAATGAGCTGATGATGCTTAAGTAAGGAGAAATGACAATCACTCAATACTTTACAAAAGTACCCTCACTTTGTCGAGATATCTCTCAATTAGATCCGGAGTCAATAATTAGTGAGCCATAGATGCGAAGAATTATTATCCATGGCTTGAGGTTAGAATACAATGCATTTGTCGCTATTGTCTCTGGATGAACCACTCAACTCACCTTATTAGAGTTTGAAAGTCTCTTAGCAAATAAAAAGACTTTAGCCAAGCAAATAGCTGATTTATTAGTGAAAGGTGGAGGAGAAGCATTGTTTAGTGCGCATAAATGAGGGAAGCTGCAGGAGGCACATCAAAAAAGTTCAACTCCTCAGTGAAAGAAACATCCTCAGAGGAGCTTCAAGCCTAGGGGAGCTGCATATGGCTAATCACAAAGGCTAAATGATTCTCTGCAGAAAAAGAATGAGGGGTGCTTCGTTTGTGGGAAAAAATGACACTATGCACGTGACTGCAGGTTCTGGAAGAAATCGGCAGAAAGTAATACTGTAACATCAAGCGATCAATATGAAGATTTTTCAAAAGAAAATTCTAACGAGGAGGCCTCTACGACAATTGTCCAAGATGTAGATTTGGCCTTACCAATAGAGATTTATTCATAAGTCGATTATAGAAATAATTGGATAATGAACTCAAGCTGCCCAAACCACATGACTGGAGATAAGGAGAAGCGACAAGAGATGACTGCAGACAAAGGCAATCACGTTTTTGTAATAGCCAACAACTTGAAGTTACCAATCATTCATGATTGCCTTTGATTATTTCTATCATGGGCCAAGTATGAATAAAATACGGGGGAACATCATCAAATAGAAAGGAGACTTGGAGAAAAATAGAATCTGGTATCTAAAGTTGTAGAGAAAATACTTAGTCCATGGAAAAATAGAGTTCATCAAGAAATTTCAAAGGATTCACAACCTACTCAGCAGGAGATTGATGAAGAATCAAATACACCACTTCGAAGATCCACCCGACCACGCAAGTATAATCCTAAGTACATTCATATTGCAAGTGTTGAAGATGCAAGTGTTGAAGATGAAGGGTTTCACAAACCCACTACGTGTAGAGAAGAATGGAAGAAGAAATCCAGGTGCAATCTATCACCAACTTAGCACGAGAGAAGTTGGTGTTGAGGGGGAGTGTTGAAATAGATTGGCGCCACCAACTTCTCATGGTTCTAGTAATTTCTTGAGTAAGCATTTACTCTAAGTTTCTAGATTTTTCTTTGGAAGATGAGCCTCTTATTTTATAGGATTTTCTTAAGCTCCAATTATCTAGAGATTTCTTAAGGTGAGTTAACTCCAATTCTCTAAAATACTCTTTGAACATTCAACTCAAATATTCTAGAGAATTACTTACTCTTCAAGGTTATTGGACCTAGTTAAATAGGTCTTCGGAGCCATTGTGTGGAGGCATCAAGGAGGGGTATCAAAGCTCGGGAGAAACACCAGGAATTAAGGAAAGCCACCGAGCAAGTTAACAAGAGAGAAGGTTGAGTGTTTTGTTGTTGCATCAAGTAAGTGTTAGTCTTCTTAGTGAGTTGAGTGATTGTTGTATGTATGTATTTGTATTATATTTTCAAGTAGCATTTACAATACATCATCTTTATTCGAGTCGAATATTCTACATTTATCCATGTTCCACTATGTTGCAGAAGAGACTGATGCTAAAAAGCTATGGGAGAAATGAATGGAGATATATGAGACCGTCACAAATAAAGCATTCTTGATAAGGAAGTCGGTGAATCTCAAGTACAAGGATGGAAAGAATGTTGCAGAACATCCGAATGAATTCCAAAGTGTAACATCCGGAAACCACCAAACCCGAACTCGTCCGATTTTGGATCCAATGAACCCAAAAACGTTATTGGTCAATGCCAAACAACCTAAAACGACCAATTGATCATGAATCAAAAGTCGTTCGAACAAAATCGACCGAAAAACGGTCGCATCGTAGCGCGCGCCGTGAAAAAAGCCGCGACGTAAATTCGGAAACCGTAAAACAAACCGAGACTGTCATTAGATCCGATTCGACGAAACAAGATCAACGGAATCGACCGTTCGTCAATCGGAGGTCATTTGATATTTTTAAACCACAAAATTTAGGCTCAAACAAAAACCGTATCCGAAAATTTCGGATATTGAAAACTCGACCGGAAGTATATCAATATTATACTCATTTTGACCGTCATTTTGAGACGATCAAATCGAGACATTGCGCGTCAATATCTGATACTTGAGGCATGAGTACGGTCATCTTTAAACATGGCAAATAAAGAAGAGTTTTGGCAAAATAAATAAATAATAAATCAAAAATTTAAATCCTGCTACTGTAAGTTGTGTTCGGAGGGAAATATATATACATATATATATATAATCCATATATATAATTCCAGCCATGTAAACAGTGCAATTTGTTTTCTAGAAAAGCCACATGGCCTTCCTTCTCTATATACACTTGGCTACTTCTTAATTTCCCTTGGCGACATCCCAAGAGCTTCTCCTCCTTATAAATAACCCCAAACCTTCCCTCTCACATCCCAAATTCCAACGGCACCTCTCTCACAAGTTCTTTCCCAAATTCCCTCTTTCGTTCCTTATATTTCCCCCTTTCCAAAGTCCTCCTCTACGGAGGTTGCTGTCCAGCAACATGGGAAACTCCTGGAGCAGTCCAATAGCTTGGGGATCTTGCATGCAAGCATTCTCTCTAAGCTTTGGAGGAATAGGTACCATTCCTATCTCAACCTCTCTATTTTCTCCCCTCCCCATTTCTAACGTAATTCCAATTCCTCTACTACTGCTCCAGATTCCAGCCCTATCTGCACAAGAGTTTCTCCCATTTTTTTTGAGAAAATTAAGGTACCTCCTTCCCCACTTTGCTGCCATGCATGCCTATTATCCTTGTTTCTCTGTACATTCCTTCATCATCGTTTGCTGCCATCCATGTGCAATTTCCCCATATCTTTACTGTCATGCATGATGATCCAACCATTTCTGCTGACCATATATGAGATTTGCTATACATTTTGTTGCATAATCAAGAGAGAAATCTGGGATTCTTTTAACTATACTTGAAAGTTCATGACTGGAGTGATAAATTTCTAGAACTACTTCATTAAATAAGCTGGAAATACTGATGCATGTGGCAGCAGCTTCTGCTGTTCCATCCCTATCTAAATCTCCATCGATGCAATGTTGGAGAAACCCCCAATTTCCTGGACAAATCAGGATGTACATTCAAACCTTTCCTTTGTTGCTATTCATGGAATAGCTTCCTATTATTGAACTTATAAATGATAAGGATTTCGTGCAAGCATCAATTTAGGAATTTCTCTCTGTCTGTTCAGATTGAATAGTTGAAAGTTTGATATTGGTGAAAAGAGGGATTTTGTTTACATCTATGGTGACGGTGGTAATACATGCACTCCCAGGAAGTGCAATAAAAAGAACATATCTCACAGTTGATTCTACATTTTTCTTAGGTTTACTTTGTCATATCACTTTCTAAAATCCAAAATATCACTTTCCCCTATCCAATTGACAGATGCTTTCTCATAATAGAAATTTCTAACAAATTGTATAGTAGGTAGAAATATGGAAAGAAACAACGATTATAGATGTTAATACACATCATCAAAACCCTATAATCCAATATAAATTTCAGTATCTGGTTTCTCTTTTGTTTTTATTAAATAAGCATCTCAGATCAGTCCATATTAAAATAAGTTTCTCCAGTAAATTAGGGTTATAAATCTAAAATTTTTGTTGGAAAAAAAAAATAAGATATGTAAAAAGGGGTAGTAAAACAAATTTTTATATACTATCAAATAAGAGCAGTTGAAGCTCTCTTGCATTACTAATAGACAGAATCTGGAAAAGAATAATTTCTTGTATATAAATCAGTAAACCCCCAAATTATGAGAAGGAATATGTCAATTTTTTTTAGAAATTAATCTATTATTAAATTAAGGTTGGAATTTCATACATATGCAATGTGAGTGTTGAGTAACCACTTATATTATCACAGTTCCTGAATTCTAAATACTATTTTGATACGTTTATAAAAGGCAACTTAAATTAAGTTCCAGTATGAATAAATTATGAAACCCAATGTCAGTAGTATATGTTTATTTTATATCTTTGAAATTTTGATAGTATAATGTGGAAGTACCGGATTTTGTTGCCCACTTCTAGCAGCTTTCAAGTATTGAGATGAGACTTGGTTGTCCTAGAATTTGTGTTATGACACTATCTTCATTAAGACCCTCACGTTTTTGAGAGGAAAGTAAACGAAAATAAACTCAGATTAATGCTTGAGTCACATGTTATAAAGGCAACTGTTGTATTCTGGATTTACCAACATATCTTTCAATAAAGATAACTATTAGGGTTAGAGGTAAAATACAAACTTTTGATACACCCAAATTGTGAAAGCCTCATATAATGTTATGGCACAATCCAAGTATGGAAAAGTGTTGTCTTCAAGCTAGGTTGAAGTACATAGAAACGTCGATCACTATTGAGAAGAGTTATTGACGAATATACCGAAGTGGCAATTGAAAATCAAATGCCTTGTTATTTAACATATTCATAATAAATAGATAAAGATTTGAGGTGATTAATATGAAACTTAAGTTCAAATTATTAATCACTATTAATAAGATCGCTAAGCAGATGTCTAGATTAGTAAGGTTAACCACATTGGAGATGAAGAATGGATGAAGAATCAAGTAAGAGATGTTGAATCATTGATAGTAGTTAATAGTGCCGATCATAGAGAGGACATGCTTCATGGACAAGGATATAAATTCAATGAACATGAAAAGAAAGGGACAAATATTGATTAACCATTAATGTTACATCAAGTGTGCATAAATTCTTCCTCATAAATTAATTCATTATCATGATATAATAATTACATATCTTCAAAATAACCAAAGACCTAGATTGTTCAGCCTACCATAAATTAATATCAATAAGATCATTGACCAAGAGATCTAGATTTAGAAGAATAACCACAGGAAAAGTTGAGACAGAAATGAGTAGATAAACAAGGGGTGATCATCGTGAATCATGTAAGGAAGCACGAACTAGTGATGACTTATAATTGATTATGCCGGTCGTGATGACTTTTACATCTGACTGTGCGAGGGCGCGGTGACCCTCAGCTGGGCGGGAGAATAGGAAGCCCAGTTTGGGCAGCGGCCGCCAAGCGCGCGGGTCTAGGATCCCAGTCCCATTTCGGTTTTTACGTGAGCTCACAGTGTTTTTACGCCTCGTTGGGATCCCGACTTTAGACCAGTTCCGTTGACCCTGTTTTAGGATACCCAGGCGGGGGATCCTGGTTTTTCAGTTTTACGTACGAGCTCGGTTGCCCGTTACCGGTCGGGCTGTTTTTCTAGAGCGACTTCCCGGGAAGTCCCTCTCACCCGTCTCAGTGGCGTAGTTGGGGAGTAGACCTATCCCTCTATTGGACCGCCCTTCCAATTAGAGGGCGAGACGGAAGAGCCATTTGTAGGCTTCTTCACCGCTTGAGTTTACCTTCGCCAAACAGACTTGGCGATTCTACATTCAAATCATCCATATCTACATCTATATCTACATCATTGAGAATACATCTGAGAGAGTTACAGTGAAGGTTTGGAGGAAATCACAATGGAAGTTGAGTTGATTAGAAGTGACTTTAATATGATTCAAAAACCCTATAAGTTAGTGGACGTGTTGGGAACTTAGTTAGGATGCATTATACAACACCGCATGCCTACGGAGGCACCCCAACCCTAAGGTACTTTTAATACCTTAGAGTCACAGTGTGAGGTTTCACACGAACCAAGACCACAGACTATCCACTAACTTATAAGAAGTAAATAGAATTAAGGATCAAATACATCATCATGATTAGTCCATTATCACGACATAATCTCAGTGACAAGTAATTGGCGTTTACATGTGCCATCAAGTTCCACATCATGATCTTCAATACCCAGAACTATGATCTCTAAAACGTAGAAAATCATTATATGTTTAGGGTCTATCTTCTAAACTTTAAATATATATATATGGAAAAATGGGAAAAGGGGGATGAACAGGTGTACTACATACCAAACAATTGAAACCATTCTCTACGCAGGTAGTGGTAGATTTTTCATCATATATACCTTTCTACTTGCTTGCTTTTGAAAATAATTAACTGCATGTTATTTTATAAGTTTTTAGGAGATACCAGCGATTGCTGACTCCTCTTCTTCCTTGCACGCATGGCAGGCAAGAGGTCTGCTGATTAATAGCTATATATGGGTTCAGGAGATAAATTTTATACCCAACAGGTATGGTTTATTTTGTGTCAGTTTTTGTTCAAGTTATAATATATTATGTTTCCTTCTCTTCAGTCAGATTTTGGGATATACTGTATGTACTGTTAGACTTTGTACATCTAAAACATATGGAAGTTAATGAAATGAAATAAGATTTTGGTGACCATTGTTCTATGTGTTTGTGGTTATAAATGTGGATTTTGAATGTCAGATGAAATTATTTCATTCGCAAATATTTCCCCGTACTTTCAGTTACTTAATGCGATAAAAATGAATGTTGTAATGCAAAATGTGTGATTAACGGGTACCCGGATCCTAGGAGGTTTACAGTTTGGTATCAGAGCAGTGGTACCCCGATACACACATTCGCAGTATTTCAATTCCGATCGCATTGAGTTCTCGGATAGCGGCAGTCTTCCGACTTGTCGTGAGTCCGAGAAGGGAAATACGACATTCAGATTCAATCACCACAGCTGTCACCAATTTCATTAATTTTCATATTTTATCCCAAGAAGAGAAAAACATATATCATATTATCTGCGAACCATTGATTTTAAGACTAATAAATGGTTCTCATGCAGAACCATGTCATCCCGACCAGACCAGGAGATGACTAACAAACTAGCACACATACTGACTACTCGTATCGACCTTTCCATAGTCTATTTGATTCTAGTGTAACACATTCTTTTCTTCTTTTGAAACTGCTAGTTTCTTTAGGTAGAGTCGCAGAGACTCTCTTCTCCATATCATATCCGACGAAAAGACAGCCAGTTGTTGATCATTTCCGTGATAGTTAAGCACTTGCCCATATTGATTGGCGGTCACGAGATGATCGCAGATTGTCTGCCTCTACAGCTTGATGAGTTCGACTTGAGTTTGAACATGAATTGGTCATCCTATCATCATGCACTTATTGATTACTTTAGGAAGACGGTTGTCTTCAGAATCCTAGATTTACCCGAGTTTACTTTTGAGGGTACTATACATGACTCCACCATGGAGTACAATTCAGTGTTGCAAGCCCAGCGACTTGTCGATCAGGGTTGTGATTCATATCTTGCATTCGTTTAGGAGGTATCTGATCAGGAGCCGATGATACATGATATCCGAGTAGTTTCAAGAATACCCAGATGTGTTTCCTAATGAGCTACCAGGATTACCTCCTAAGAGAGAGATCGAGTTCGAGATCACATTACTACCAGATATACAACCAATCTCGATGGCTCCTTACCGTATGGCACCAGCTGAGTTGTGGGAGCTGAATGTGCAGTTGCAGGAGTTGCTTGATTTGGGATTCATGAGACCAAGCACTTCACCTTGGGGTGCTCCGGTTCTATTCGTCAAGAAGAAGGATGGATCCTTGAGACTGTGTGTCGATTACATGCGACTAAACGAGAGAACGGTGAAGAACCGTTATCCTTGGCCACGTATCGATGATTTGTTTGACCAGCTTCAGGGATCTTCGGTTTTCTCGAAGATCGATCTTCGTTCCGGCTACCATCAGCTGATGATTCGCGAGTCGGATATTCCGAAGACAGCCTTCAGGACTCACTATGGACACTAAGAGTTTGTGGTGATGCCGTTTGGGCTCACCAATGCACCTGCGGCTTTCATGGATATGATGAACCGTATCTTCCGTTCATACTAGGACCAGTTTGTAGTGGTATTCATCGATAATGTGCTCATCTACTCACGGAATGAATGGAATCATGCGAATGATCTACGAATTGTTTTGGATACATTGAGGGAGCACAAGCTCTATGCCAAGTTGAGCAAATGCGAGTTCTGGCTATCCCAGGTTTCATTTTTAGGGCATGTCATTTTTGGAGTAGGCATTGCAGTTGATCCTGCGAAGGTAGATGCAGTTATGCCTTGGGAGCAGCCCAAGATTGTCACGCCGATTCGGAGCTTCCTTGGGCCAGCAGGTTATTACAAACGCTTTGTTAACGGATTTTTACTGCATTATTCGCCCTCTGACATGATTGACGCCGAAGGGAGTCCCATTCATTTGGGAAAATTCATGTGAGCAGGCCTTCAGTACACTGAAGGAGAGATTGACTACGACACCTATTCTTGCTCTTCCTTCAGACACTCAAGACTATGCAGTCTATACAAGATGCATCTGGAGAAGGTCTAGAAGCAGTGTTGATGCAAAAAGGACAGGTGATTGCTTACGCATCACGACAGTTGAGGCCGCATGAGCGGAACTACCCTACACATGACTTGGAATTGGCGGCAGTTGTCTTCGCCTTGAAGATCTGGCGCCACTACCTATATGGAGTGAACTTCGAGATTTTCACAGATCACAAGAATCTAAAGTACATCTTTGATCAGAAAGAGCTGAACAGGAGACAGTACAGATGGCTCGAGCTGCTGAAGGATTATGATTGCACGATCTCTTACCATCCTGGTAAGGGAAACGTGGTGGCTGATGCACTCAGCAGAAGAGCGCATGCAGAGGGTACGGCGAACTGGCTATACACATGGGATACATCTAACTCATGATATACTCTTGAATTTAATCCACGAAGATGAAATGTAAACATACAGCACCCTCATCTAAATTGGGGTTGCAGTTATCAGGAATCCCAATCGTGTATACATGTTATCAAATGTAATGAAGCATCGATTCCTTTTTGCCATTTACAAATTTTAATCTTAACTAATAGCTTCAGTATGGGGTATGCTTGCCGCTTTAACAGATTGGCATCCTCAGGAGAGCGCATTCATTCCTACTGTCGTGCCTCCATGATACAGTCTTTGGGATCGTATTGTAGAAGGCCAGAAGACAGATCCTTGGATCCGAGATAGATACATGATAAATACATGGCTTGTTTTCTCTATGAGGTTTTTATGGGTTCAAAACCCTTTAAGGTTTTTATGGCTATATGAAATTCAAACAAGAACACCTAATGACCTTGACTCGAGTCTCGAGGACGAGACTCCCTTTGAGGTTTTTATAATTGTAACATCCGGAAACCACCAAACCCGAACTCGTCCGATTTTGGATCCAATGAACCCAAAAACGTTATTGGTCAATGCCAAACAACCTAAAACGACCAATTGATCATGAATCAAAAGTCGTTCGAACAAAATCGACCGAAAAACGGTCGCATCGTAGCGCGCGCCGTGAAAAAAGCCGCGACGTAAATTCGGAAACCGTAAAACAAACCGAGACTGTCATTAGATCCGATTCGACGAAACAAGATCAACGGAATCGACCGTTCGTCAATCGGAGGTCATTTGTTATTTTTAAACCACAAAATTTAGGCTCAAACAAAAACCGTATCCGAAAATTTCGGATATTGAAAACTCGACCGGAAGTATATCAATATTATACTCATTTTGACCGTCATTTTGAGACGATCAAATCGAGACATTGCGCGTCAATATCTGATACTTGAGGCATGAGTACGGTCATCTTTAAACATGGCAAATAAAGAAGAGTTTTGGCAAAATAAATAAATAATAAATCAAAAATTTAAATCCTGCTACTGTAAGTTGTGTTCGGAGGGAAATATATATACATATATATATATAATCCATATATATAATTCCAGCCATGTAAACAGTGCAATTTGTTTTCTAGAAAAGCCACATGGCCTTCCTTCTCTATATACACTTGGCTACTTCTTAATTTCCCTTGGCGACATCCCAAGAGCTTCTCCTCCTTATAAATAACCCCAAACCTTCCCTCTCACATCCCAAATTCCAACGGCACCTCTCTCACAAGTTCTTTCCCAAATTCCCTCTTTCGTTCCTTATATTTCCCCCTTTCCAAAGTCCTCCTCTACGGAGGTTGCTGTCCAGCAACATGGGAAACTCCTGGAGCAGTCCAATAGCTTGGGGATCTTGCATGCAAGCATTCTCTCTAAGCTTTGGAGGAATAGGTACCATTCCTATCTCAACCTCTCTATTTTCTCCCCTCCCCATTTCTAACGTAATTCCAATTCCTCTACTACTGCTCCAGATTCCAGCCCTATCTGCACAAGAGTTTCTCCCATTTTTTTTGAGAAAATTAAGGTACCTCCTTCCCCACTTTGCTGCCATGCATGCCTATTATCCTTGTTTCTCTGTACATTCCTTCATCATCGTTTGCTGCCATCCATGTGCAATTTCCCCATATCTTTACTGCCATGCATGATGATCCAACCATTTCTGCTGACCATATATGAGATTTGCTATACATTTTGTTGCATAATCAAGAGAGAAATCTGGGATTCTTTTAACTATACTTGAAAGTTCATGACTGGAGTGATAAATTTCTAGAACTACTTCATTAAATAAGCTGGAAATACTGATGCATGTGGCAGCAGCTTCTGCTGTTCCATCCCTATCTAAATCTCCATCGATGCAATGTTGGAGAAACCCCCAATTTCCTGGACAAATCAGGATGTACATTCAAACCTTTCCTTTGTTGCTATTCATGGAATAGCTTCCTATTATTGAACTTATAAATGATAAGGATTTCGTGCAAGCATCAATTTAGGAATTTCTCTCTGTCTGTTCAGATTGAATAGTTGAAAGTTTGATATTGGTGAAAAGAGGGATTTTGTTTACATCTATGGTGACGGTGGTAATACATGCACTCCCAGGAAGTGCAATAAAAAGAACATATCTCACAGTTGATTCTACATTTTTCTTAGGTTTACTTTGTCATATCACTTTCTAAAATCCAAAATATCACTTTCCCCTATCCAATTGACAGATGCTTTCTCATAATAGAAATTTCTAACAAATTGTATAGTAGGTAGAAATATGGAAAGAAACAACGATTATAGATGTTAATACACATCATCAAAACCCTATAATCCAATATAAATTTCAGTATCTGGTTTCTCTTTTGTTTTTATTAAATAAGCATCTCAGATCAGTCCATATTAAAATAAGTTTCTCCAGTAAATTAGGGTTATAAATCTAAAATTTTTGTTGGAAAAAAAAATATAAGATATGTAAAAAGGGGTAGTAAAACAAATTTTTATATACTATCAAATAAGAGCAGTTGAAGCTCTCTTGCATTACTAATAGACAGAATCTGGAAAAGAATAATTTCTTGTATATAAATCAGTAAACCCCCAAATTATGAGAAGGAATATGTCAATTTTTTTAGAAATTAATCTATTATTAAATTAAGGTTGGAATTTCATACATATGCAATGTAAGTGTTGAGTAACCACTTATATTATCACAGTTCCTGAATTCTAAATACTATTTTGATACGTTTATAAAAGGCAACTTAAATTAAGTTCCAGTATGAATAAATTATGAAACCCAATGTCAGTAGTATATGTTTATTTTATATCTTTGAAATTTTGATAGTATAATGTGGAAGTACCGGATTTTGTTGCCCACTTCTAGCAGCTTTCAAGTATTGAGATGAGACTTGGTTGTCCTAGAATTTGTGTTATGACACTATCTTCATTAAGACCCTCACGTTTTTGAGAGGAAAGTAAACGAAAATAAACTCAGATTAATGCTTGAGTCACATGTTATAAAGGCAACTGTTGTATTCTGGATTTACCAACATATCTTTCAATAAAGATAACTATTAGGGTTAGAGGTAAAATACAAACTTTTGATACACCCAAATTGTGAAAGCCTCATATAATGTTATGGCACAATCCAAGTATGGAAAAGTGTTGTCTTCAAGCTAGGTTGAAGTACATAGAAACGTCGATCACTATTGAGAAGAGTTATTGACGAATATACCGAAGTGGCAATTGAAAATCAAATGCCTTGTTATTTAACATATTCATAATAAATAGATAAAGATTTGAGGTGATTAATATGAAACTTAAGTTCAAATTATTAATCACTATTAATAAGATCGCTAAGCAGATGTCTAGATTAGTAAGGTTAACCACATTGGAGATGAAGAATGGATGAAGAATCAAGTAAGCGATGTTGAATCATTGATAGTAGTTAATAGTGCCGATCATAGAGAGGACATGCTTCATGGACAAGGATATAAATTCAATGAACATGAAAAGAAAGGGACAAATATTGATTAACCATTAATGTTACATCAAGTGTGCATAAATTCTTCCTCATAAATTAATTCATTATCATGATATAATAATTACATATCTTCAAAATAACCAAAGACCTAGATTGTTCAGCCTACCATAAATTAATATCAATAAGATCATTGACCAAGAGATCTAGATTTAGAAGAATAACCACAGGAAAAGTTGAGACAGAAATGAGTAGATAAACAAGGGGTGATCATCGTGAATCATGTAAGGAAGCACGAACTAGTGATGACTTATAATTGATTATGCCGGTCGTGATGACTTTTACATCTGACTGTGCGAGGGCGCGGTGACCCTCAGCTGGGCGGGAGAATAGGAAGCCCAGTTTGGGCAGCGGCCGCCAAGCGCGCGGGTCTAGGATCCCAGTCCCATTTCGGTTTTTACGTGAGCTCACAGTGTTTTTACGCCTCGTTGGGATCCCGACTTTAGACCAGTTCCGTTGACCCTGTTTTAGGATACCCAGGCGGGGGATCCTGGTTTTTCAGTTTTACGTACGAGCTCGGTTGCCCGTTACCGGTCGGGCTGTTTTTCTAGAGCGACTTCCCGGGAAGTCCCTCTCACCCGTCTCAGTGGCGTAGTTGGGGAGTAGACCTATCCCTCTATTGGACCGCCCTTCCAATTAGAGGGCGAGACGGAAGAGCCATTTGTAGGCTTCTTCACCGCTTGAGTTTACCTTCGCCAAACAGACTTGGCGATTCTACATTCAAATCATCCATATCTACATCTATATCTACATCATTGAGAATACATCTGAGAGAGTTACAGTGAAGGTTTGGAGGAAATCACAATGGAAGTTGAGTTGATTAGAAGTGACTTTAATATGATTCAAAAACCCTATAAGTTAGTGGACGTGTTGGGAACTTAGTTAGGATGCATTATACAACACCGCATGCCTACGGAGGCACCCCAACCCTAAGGTACTTTTAATACCTTAGAGTCACAGTGTGAGGTTTCACACGAACCAAGACCACAGACTATCCACTAACTTATAAGAAGTAAATAGAATTAAGGATCAAATACATCATCATGATTAGTCCATTATCACGACATAATCTCAGTGACAAGTAATTGGCGTTTACATGTGCCATCAAGTTCCACATCATGATCTTCAATACCCAGAACTATGATCTCTAAAACGTAGAAAATCATTATATGTTTAGGGTCTATCTTCTAAACTTTAAATATATATATATGGAAAAATGGGAAAAGGGGGATGAACAGGTGTACTACATACCAAACAATTGAAACCATTCTCTACGCAGGTAGTGGTAGATTTTTCATCATATATACCTTTCTACTTGCTTGCTTTTGAAAATAATTAACTGCATGTTATTTTATAAGTTTTTAGGAGATACCAGCGATTGCTGACTCCTCTTCTTCCTTGCACGCATGGCAGGCAAGAGGTCTGCTGATTAATAGCTATATATGGGTTCAGGAGATAAATTTTATACCCAACAGGTATGGTTTATTTTGTGCCAGTTTTTATTCAAGTTATAATATATTATGTTTCCTTCTCTTCAGTCAGATTTTGGGATATACTGTATGTACTGTCAGACTTTGTACATCTAAAATATATGGAAGTTAATGAAATGAAATAAGATTTTGGTGACCATTGTTCTATGTGTTTGTGGTTATAAATGTGGATTTTGAATGTCAGATGAAATTATTTCATTCGCAAATATTTCCCCGTACTTTCAGTTACTTAATGCGATAAAAATGAATGTTGTAATGCAAAATGTGTGATTAACGGGTACCCGGATCCTAGGAGGTTTACAGTTTGGTATCAGAGCAGTGGTACCCCGATACGCACATTCGCAGTATTTCAATTCCGATCGCATTGAGTTCTCGGATAGCGGCAGTCTTCCCACTTGTCGTGAGTCCGAGAAGGGAAATACGACATTCAGATTCAATCACCACAGCTGTCACCAATTTCATTAATTTTCATATTTTATCCCAAGAAGAGAAAAACATATATCATATTATCTGCGAACCATTGATTTTAAGACTAATAAATGGTTCTCATGCAGAACCATGTCATCCCGACCAGACCAGGAGATGACTAACAAACTAGCACACATACTGACTACTCGTATCGACCTTTCCATAGTCTATTTGATTCTAGTGTAACACATTCTTTTCTTCTTTTGAAACTGCTAGTTTCTTTAGGTAGAGTCGCAGAGACTCTCTTCTCCATATCATATCCGACGAAAAGACAGCCAGTTGTTGATCATTTCCGTGATAGTTAAGCACTTGCCCATATTGATTGGCGGTCACGAGATGATCGTAGATTGTCTACCTCTACAGCTTGATGAGTTCGACTTGAGTTTGAACATGAATTGGTCATCCAATCATCATGCACTTATTGATTACTTTAGGAAGACGGTTGTCTTCATAATCCTAGATTTACCCGAGTTTACTTTTGAGGGTACTATACATGACTCCACCATGGAGTACAATTCAGTGTTGCAAGCCCAGCGACTTGTCGATCAGGGTTGTGATTCATATCTTGCATTCGTTTAGGAGGTATCTGATCAGGAGCCGATGATACATGATATCCGAGTAGTTTCAAGAATACCCAGATGTGTTTCCTAATGAGCTACCAGGATTACCTCCTAAGAGAGAGATCGAGTTCGAGATCACATTACTACCAGATATACAACCAATCTCGATGGCTCCTTACCGTATGGCACCAGCTGAGTTGTGGGAGCTGAATGTGCAGTTGCAGGAGTTGCTTGATTTGGGATTCATGAGACCAAGCACTTCACCTTGGGGTGCTCCGGTTCTATTCGTCAAGAAGAAGGATGGATCCATGAGACTGTGTGTCGATTACATGCGACTAAACGAGAGAACGGTGAAGAACCGTTATCCTTGGCCACGTATCGATGATTTGTTTGACCAGCTTCAGGGATCTTCGGTTTTCTCGAAGATCGATCTTCGTTCCGGCTACCATCAGCTGATGATTCGCGAGTCGGATATTCCGAAGACAGCCTTCAGGACTCACTATGGACACTAAGAGTTTGTGGTGATGCCGTTTGGGCTCACCAATGCACCTGCGGCTTTCATGGATATGATGAACCGTATCTTCCGTTCATACTAGGACCAGTTTGTAGTGGTATTCATCGATAATGTGCTCATCTACTCACGGAATGAATGGAATCATGCGAATGATCTACGAATTGTTTTGGATACATTGAGGGAGCACAAGCTCTATGCCAAGTTGAGCAAATGCGAGTTCTGGCTATCCCAGGTTTCATTTTTAGGGCATGTCATTTTTGGAGTAGGCATTGCAGTTGATCCTGCGAAGGTAGATGCAGTTATGCCTTGGGAGCAGCCCAAGATTGTCACGCCGATTCGGAGCTTCCTTGGGCCAGCAGGTTATTACAAACGCTTTGTTAACGGATTTTTACTGCATTGTTCGCCCTCTGACATGATTGACGCCGAAGGGAGTCCCATTCATTTGGGAAAATTCATGTGAGCAGGCCTTCAGTACACTGAAGGAGAGATTGACTACGACACCTATTCTTGCTCTTCCTTCAGACACTCAAGACTATGCAGTCTATACAAGATGCATCTGGAGAAGGTCTAGAAGCAGTGTTGATGCAAAAAGGACAGGTGATTGCTTACGCATCACGACAGTTGAGGCCGCATGAGCGGAACTACCCTACACATGACTTAGAATTGGCGGCA
Source organism: Ottelia alismoides (assembly GCA_037367405.1). NCBI lineage: Eukaryota > Viridiplantae > Streptophyta > Magnoliopsida > Alismatales > Hydrocharitaceae > Ottelia > Ottelia alismoides. The sequence continues at coordinate 21,340 of JAZKJV010005656.1, read as the reverse complement.
GTTGTCTTCGCCTTGAAGATCTGGCGCCACTACCTATATGGAGTGAACTTCGAGATTTTCACAGATCACAAGAATCTAAAGTACATCTTTGATCAGAAAGAGCTGAACAGGAGACAGTACAGATGGCTCGAGCTGCTGAAGGATTATGATTGCACGATCTCTTACCATCCTGGTAAGGGAAACGTGGTGGCTGATGCACTCAGCAGAAGAGCGCATGCAGAGGGTACGGCGAACTGGCTATACACATGGGATACATCTAACTCATGATATACTCTTGAATTTAATCCACGAAGATGAAATGTAAACATACAGCACCCTCATCTAAATTGGGGTTGCAGTTATCAGGAATCCCAATCGTGTATACATGTTATCAAATGTAATGAAGCATCGATTCCTTTTTGCCATTTACAAATTTTAATCTTAACTAATAGCTTCAGTATGGGGTATGCTTGCCGCTTTAACAGATTGGCATCCTCAGGAGAGCGCATTCATTCCTACTGTCGTGCCTCCATGATACAGTCTTTGGGATCGTATTGTAGAAGGCCAGAAGACAGATCCTTGGATCCGAGATAGATACATGATAAATACATGGCTTGTTTTCTCTTTGAGGTTTTTATGGGTTCAAAACCCTTTGAGGTTTTTATGGCTATATGAAATTCAAACAAGAACACCTAATGACCTTGACTCGAGTCTCGAGGACGAGACTCCCTTTGAGGTTTTTATAATTGTAACATCCGGAAACCACCAAACCCGAACTCGTCCGATTTTGGATCCAATGAACCCAAAAACGTTATTGGTCAATGCCAAACAACCTAAAACGACCAATTGATCATGAATCAAAAGTCGTTCGAACAAAATCGACCGAAAAACGGTCGCATCGTAGCGCGCGCCGTGAAAAAAGCCGCGACGTAAATTCGGAAACCGTAAAACAAACCGAGACTGTCATTAGATCCGATTCGACGAAACAAGATCAACGGAATCGACCGTTCGTCAATCGGAGGTCATTTGATATTTTTAAACCACAAAATTTAGGCTCAAACAAAAACCGTATCCGAAAATTTCGGATATTGAAAACTCGACCGGAAGTATATCAATATTATACTCATTTTGACCGTCATTTTGAGACGATCAAATCGAGACATTGCGCGTCAATATCTGATACTTGAGGCATGAGTACGGTCATCTTTAAACATGGCAAATAAAGAAGAGTTTTGGCAAAATAAATAAATAATAAATCAAAAATTTAAATCCTGCTACTGTAAGTTGTGTTCGGAGGGAAATATATATACATATATATATATATATAATCCATATATATAATTCCAGCCATGTAAACAGTGCAATTTGTTTTCTAGAAAAGCCACATGGCCTTCCTTCTCTATATACACTTGGCTACTTCTTAATTTCCCTTGGCGACATCCCAAGAGCTTCTCCTCCTTATAAATAACCCCAAACCTTCCCTCTCACATCCCAAATTCCAACGGCACCTCTCCCACAAGTTCTTTCCCAAATTCCCTCTTTCGTTCCTTATATTTCCCCCTTTCCAAAGTCCTCCTCTACGGAGGTTGCTGTCCAGCAACATGGGAAACTCCTGGAGCAGTCCAATAGCTTGGGGATCTTGCATGCAAGCATTCTCTCTAAGCTTTGGAGGAATAGGTACCATTCCTATCTCAACCTCTCTATTTTCTCCCCTCCCCATTTCTAACGTAATTCCAATTCCTCTACTACTGCTCCAGATTCCAGCCCTATCTGCACAAGAGTTTCTCCCATTTTTTTTGAGAAAATTAAGGTACCTCCTTCCCCACTTTGCTGCCATGCATGCCTATTATCCTTGTTTCTCTGTACATTCCTTCATCATCGTTTGCTGCCATCCATGTGCAATTTCCCCATATCTTTACTGCCATGCATGATGATCCAACCATTTCTGCTGACCATATATGAGATTTGCTATACATTTTGTTGCATAATCAAGAGAGAAATCTGGGATTCTTTTAACTATACTTGAAAGTTCATGACTGGAGTGATAAATTTCTAGAACTACTTCATTAAATAAGATGGAAATACTGATGCATGTGGCAGCAGCTTCTGCTGTTCCATCCCTATCTAAATCTCCATCGATGCAATGTTGGAGAAACCCCCAATTTCCTGGACAAATCAGGATGTACATTCAAACCTTTCCTTTGTTGCTATTCATGGAATAGCTTCCTATTATTGAACTTATAAATGATAAGGATTTCGTGCAAGCATCAATTTAGGAATTTCTCTCTGTCTGTTCAGATTGAATAGTTGAAAGTTTGATATTGGTGAAAAGAGGGATTTTGTTTACATCTATGGTGACGGTGGTAATACATGCACTCCCAGGAAGTGCAATAAAAAGAACATATCTCACAGTTGATTCTACATTTTTCTTAGGTTTACTTTGTCATATCACTTTCTAAAATCCAAAATATCACTTTCCCCTATCCAATTGACAGATGCTTTCTCATAATAGAAATTTCTAACAAATTGTATAGTAGGTAGAAATATGGAAAGAAACAACGATTATAGATGTTAATACACATCATCAAAACCCTATAATCCAATATAAATTTCAGTATCTGGTTTCTCTTTTGTTTTTATTAAATAAGCATCTCAGATCAGTCCATATTAAAATAAGTTTCTCCAGTAAATTAGGGTTATAAATCTAAAATTTTTGTTGGAAAAAAAAATATAAGATATGTAAAAAGGGGTAGTAAAACAAATTTTTATATACTATCAAATAAGAGCAGTTGAAGCTCTCTTGCATTACTAATAGACAGAATCTGGAAAAGAATAATTTCTTGTATATAAATCAGTAAACCCCCAAATTATGAGAAGGAATATGTCAATTTTTTTTAGAAATTAATCTATTATTAAATTAAGGTTGGAATTTCATACATATGCAATGTGAGTGTTGAGTAACCACTTATATTATCACAGTTCCTGAATTCTAAATACTATTTTGATACGTTTATAAAAGGCAACTTAAATTAAGTTCCAGTATGAATAAATTATGAAACCCAATGTCAGTAGTATATGTTTATTTTATATCTTTGAAATTTTGATAGTATAATGTGGAAGTACCGGATTTTGTTGCCCACTTCTAGCAGCTTTCAAGTATTGAGATGAGACTTGGTTGTCCTAGAATTTGTGTTATGACACTATCTTCATTAAGACCCTCACGTTTTTGAGAGGAAAGTAAACGAAAATAAACTCAGATTAATGCTTGAGTCACATGTTATAAAGGCAACTGTTGTATTCTGGATTTACCAACATATCTTTCAATAAAGATAACTATTAGGGTTAGAGGTAAAATACAAACTTTTGATACACCCAAATTGTGAAAGCCTCATATAATGTTATGGCACAATCCAAGTATGGAAAAGTGTTGTCTTCAAGCTAGGTTGAAGTACATAGAAACGTCGATCACTATTGAGAAGAGTTATTGACGAATATACCGAAGTGGCAATTGAAAATCAAATGCCTTGTTATTTAACATATTCATAATAAATAGATAAAGATTTGAGGTGATTAATATGAAACTTAAGTTCAAATTATTAATCACTATTAATAAGATCGCTAAGCAGATGTCTAGATTAGTAAGGTTAACCACATTGGAGATGAAGAATGGATGAAGAATCAAGTAAGAGATGTTGAATCATTGATAGTAGTTAATAGTGCCGATCATAGAGAGGACATGCTTCATGGACAAGGATATAAATTCAATGAACATGAAAAGAAAGGGACAAATATTGATTAACCATTAATGTTACATCAAGTGTGCATAAATTCTTCCTCATAAATTAATTCATTATCATGATATAATAATTACATATCTTCAAAATAACCAAAGACCTAGATTGTTCAGCCTACCATAAATTAATATCAATAAGATCATTGACCAAGAGATCTAGATTTAGAAGAATAACCACAGGAAAAGTTGAGATAGAAATGAGTAGATAAACAAGGGGTGATCATCGTGAATCATGTAAGGAAGCACGAACTAGTGATGACTTATAATTGATTATGCCGGTCGTGATGACTTTTACATCTGACTGTGCGAGGGCGCGGTGACCCTCAGCTGGGCGGGAGAATAGGAAGCCCAGTTTGGGCAGCGGCCGCCAAGCGCGCGGGTCTAGGATCCCAGTCCCATTTCGGTTTTTACGTGAGCTCACAGTGTTTTTACGCCTCGTTGGGATCCCGACTTTAGACCAGTTCCGTTGACCCTGTTTTAGGATACCCAGGCGGGGGATCCTGGTTTTTCAGTTTTACGTACGAGCTCGGTTGCCCGTTACCGGTCGGGCTGTTTTTCTAGAGCGACTTCCCGGGAAGTCCCTCTCACCCGTCTCAGTGGCGTAGTTGGGGAGTAGACCTATCCCTCTATTGGACCTCCCTTCCAATTAGAGGGCGAGACGGAAGAGCCATTTGTAGGCTTCTTCACCGCTTGAGTTTACCTTCGCCAAACAGACTTGGCGATTCTACATTCAAATCATCCATATCTACATCTATATCTACATCATTGAGAATACATCTGAGAGAGTTACAGTGAAGGTTTGGAGGAAATCACAATGGAAGTTGAGTTGATTAGAAGTGACTTTAATATGATTCAAAAACCCTATAAGTTAGTGGACGTGTTGGGAACTTAGTTAGGATGCATTATACAACACCGCATGCCTACGGAGGCACCCCAACCCTAAGGTACTTTTAATACCTTAGAGTCACAGTGTGAGGTTTCACACGAACCAAGACCACAGACTATCCACTAACTTATAAGAAGTAAATAGAATTAAGGATCAAATACATCATCATGATTAGTCCATTATCACGACATAATCTCAGTGACAAGTAATTGGCGTTTACATGTGCCATCAAGTTCCACATCATGATCTTCAATACCCAGAACTATGATCTCTAAAACGTAGAAAATCATTATATGTTTAGGGTCTATCTTCTAAACTTTAAATATATATATATGGAAAAATGGGAAAAGGGGGATGAACAGGTGTACTACATACCAAACAATTGAAACCATTCTCTACGCAGGTAGTGGTAGATTTTTCATCATATATACCTTTCTACTTGCTTGCTTTTGAAAATAATTAACTGCATGTTATTTTATAAGTTTTTAGGAGATACCAGCGATTGCTGACTCCTCTTCTTCCTTGCACGCATGGCAGGCAAGAGGTCTGCTGATTAATAGCTATATATGGGTTCAGGAGATAAATTTTATACCCAACAGGTATGGTTTATTTTGTGCCAGTTTTTGTTCAAGTTATAATATATTATGTTTCCTTCTCTTCAGTCAGATTTTGGGATATACTGTATGTACTGTCAGACTTTGTACATCTAAAATATATGGAAGTTAATGAAATGAAATAAGATTTTGGTGACCATTGTTCTATGTGTTTGTGGTTATAAATGTGGATTTTGAATGTCAGATGAAATTATTTCATTCGCAAATATTTCCCCGTACTTTCAGTTACTTAATGCGATAAAAATGAATGTTGTAATGCAAAATGTGTGATTAACGGGTACCCGGATCCTAGGAGGTTTACACAAAGCCTCATCAACCAGCTAAGTTCCATGAGCATGGTGCTCGATGGCGAGATTCATACACTTCTATTGGAATCTTTGCCAGACAATTGAGAGACATTATTGGAATCTCTGATTCTCTGCCAGATAATTGTAAGCAACTCTGCTTCGGATGGGAAGCTAACTATGTCCATAGTCAGGAGTAGTCTCCTAAATGAGGAGATCATGCACTGATCATCTGGAGAGGCCTCTTCCTTATCTTCGCATGCGCATGTTGTTGAGAGAAATGACAAGTCCAATAGCAGAGAAAGAACACATAAGAGGCAAAAATCTAGGGGCAAGTCAAAGACTAGAGACAAGTCCCATCATTGCAAGAAGCCATGCTATTGGAAGAAAGGTTATTGGTTCTTGAAAAGAGAACATGCCGAAGACACGAAGGACAACAAAATAATTAAGATGAGAATATGGTTGTAGTTTATCTGACGACAATGAGGACAATGTGGCTCACACCATGCAAGAACAATGCTTACATGCAGATAGCGATGGCTTAGAGTGGATGATTGATACCGCTGATTCTTACCATGTGACTCCTTATAGGGAGTGTCTCACCTCCTACACAGATTGTGATTTCGGGAGAGTCAATATGGGGAACAACAGTTACTCCAAGATTCGTTGGCATGAGCACCATCATGGATGAGACTGATATCAGGTGCACGATGACTCTGCATGATGTGAGACATGTTCCGGACGTAGGTCTTAGCCTCATGTCCTGTTCTCTACTAGACAGGGAACACTACCATCTAAAATTTGGTTACATCAAATGCAAGATAAGTAAAGGTTCTCTTATCATGACCAGGGGAAAGTTGTGATGTACTTTACAAGATCCGAATGAAGGCTTTGAATGGTTTTGTGCATGCTAGTGAGATTGATACTTTTGCTCTATGGCACTGTCGATACAAAGACATCATACTATCACCGTGTGATTTTTGTGAGCATGGGAAGAGCAAGAGAACACCTTTTAGAGCCATATCAAATGTGAAGACACAACTACTATGGTTGGTACATTCTAATGTTTTTGGTCCCATGGAGGTAGCCTCATTAGGCAGGAATAAGTACTTTCTAACATTCATTAAGGATGTACCAAAGAAGGTGTGAGCTTATATGCTGAAGATGAAGGATCAAGTTTTTGATGGCTTCAAAAGATTTCATGCCATGGTAGATCATGCGACGAAAAAATTATTGAAATGTTTATGCAATGATAATGGAGGATAGTATACTTCTCATGAATTCCAAAGTTACTGCATTGAGCGTGGAATTAGGCATAAAAGGACAGAGCCCGACACATCTCAACACAATGATGTGATTGAGAGGATGAACATAACCATTGTGGAGAGAGAGTACATTGCATGTTAAGGATAACAAAGTTGCCAAGACTTTTTGGGTTGAGGCAACTTAGTCTGCCTGCTACCTGATCAATCGATCTCCATCAGTTCCTTTGCGTTTTCAGGTTCCTGGAAGCATTTAAACGGGAAAGGACCCTACATATAGTCATCCAAGAGTGTTTGATTGCAAAGCTTACATGCACATACCAAGAAAACAAAGAAAGCTTGATAACAAAGAAATGCCATGCATCTTTGTTGGATGTGGAGGTCAAGAATATGGTTATAGACTTTGAGATCCACGAAAGAAGAGTATCATCAGACATAGAGATGCGATGTTATATGAGAATTGGGTTTTGAATGAGGTTGACAATGGTAATGTTGATACTGAGGAGATTTCAATAGACGATGATAGTGATGATGATTCAAATTCTTCTCTAATGCATGACACACATGGAGAAGACGTGCAACTAGAGCAATATGGGCCAACTGAAGACCATGTAGATGCAGACATAGATGATTCTGAGTAGTGGGATCATCCTCATCCGCAGGAAGAGATAGTCCAACCTCAGGTCAGGAGATCCGAGAGAGTTCACCAACCCTCATCTCGCTATCCTACTTCTCAGTTCGTGATATTGACCGATGAAGAGGAGCCATGCACCTTTGAGGGAGCACATGGGTACACGGAGAGCAACCATTGGCTCCATGATATGAATGAAGAGATACCATCTCGAAAGGAAAATCATACATATGAACTTGTAGAGCTTCCTAAAGGCTAGAGCGCACTGAAAAACAAGTGAGTCTATAAGATAAAGAAAGATGATGGTGACAAGAATATGAAATATAAGGTCTGATTGGTGGTGAAGGGTTTTAGCCAGAAAAAGGGGATAGATTATAATGAAATCATCTCTCCTGTTGTGAAGATGAATTTCGTGAGAGTGATGCTAGACTTGGTTGCTAGCCTAGATTTGTATCTTGAGTAGATGGACGTGAAGACGATGTTTCTTCATGGTGATCTGAAAGAAGAAATCTACATGGAACAATCACAAGGACATCGGGAAAATGGGAAAGAACACATGGTGTGTAAGCTGAAGAAGAGCCTTTATGATTTGAAACAAGCCCTCAAGCAGTGGTATATGAAGTTTGATGCCTTCACGATGAAACAAAACTTTAAGAGGACTACTACATATCCATGCTTATACGTACGATGATTTCCTGATGGTATGTTCATTATTATGTTTCTTTATTTAGATGATATGTTTTTTGTTGGTCAAGATTTCAATATGATAACATAGTTGAAAAGAGAACTCTCCAAAGAATTTGAAATGAAATACATGGACAATGCATAACACATATGGGGTATACCGATTGTTCGTGACAAACAGAAATACAAGTTGTGGTTGTCACAAGAAAAGTATGTTGAACGCATTTGTGGAGCGATTCAACATGAGAAGCACAAAACCATCAGCATACCTCTTGCAACTCATTTCAATTAAGCAAGGAGACATGCCCTTCCACCTCTAAGGAAAAATCTGAGATGTCCAAGATACTCTACCAATCTACGGTAGGTATCCTCATGTATGCGATAGTGTGCATGAGGCCTAACATAGCACACGTCATGGGCATTGCGAACAGGTTCACGTCGAATGGAGAAAAGGATCACTGGGAAGCATTGAAGTAGATCATTAGGTACTTGAGAGGCACATAAAATTATGTTTGATGTTCGATGAGACAAATCCTAAGCTACATAGCTATACAGATGCTGACATGATAGGCCATGAAGACCAGAAGAAGTGTACTTCTGGGTACATCTTCACCTTTGCATTGGGAGCGATAATATGGCAATCCAAGGTGCAAAAATTTATTGCACTCTCGACGATTGAGGTATAGTACATTGGTGCAACATAAGCTGGTTAGGAAATGTTGTGGCTACAATGATTTCTAGGTGAACTTGGACGTGATGATATTGAGCTGATATTCTTTTGTGATAGCTAGAGAGATATTAATCTGCAAGAGCATGATGCACCATGCCCGCACTAAACATATTTATGTGTGATACCATTGGTTGAGAGATGCCATTGACAAGAAGCAACTCATTCTGGAAAAGATTCATACAAATGAGAATCCTTCAGATTTGTTGAGAAAGACAATGACTCGTGACAAGTTACAACTCTGTAGAGAGCTGAACTCTATCACCTCGTAGTGACTATGATGGTTTCAACATATTCCATGGATTGGAGGGGGAGATTGTTGGTAGTAGGTGACCTACTATGGTTCCAACCAATAGTGTTGCAGCCTATGGTCTGCTACATGCGATGCATATTATGTGACATGCTATGACACTCAGGTTGTAGCAGGTAGGGTTGATGGTAGCTAGCGTTATAGTATGTCAAGCGGATAAAAGTAGAAATTGTAGTAGGGGCACCCTAGGAGGCGCAACATGTGACTTGCTATGGTGTTCATGCCATAACAGGTGCATCTCTGGATGTACAATAGGTGACTTTCTATGGTGTTTGCTCCATAGCAGGTAGCAGACTGCATGGGCAAAAATTGGATTCCATCACTTGTGGAGGGCCATACTTGTGTTGGGTGTCTTTCCCTCTTTTATTTTACTATCAAGAGAGCATACCCTATCTTTTTGAGAGAAGAAAATGCAAAAGAGAAAGATAGGGCATCATCTTAGTGTGCCATAACTTCACTGCAACCATCCGTGTGTGGGTCCGGTGAAGGTCTCCGGTGATTTCCTTCCTCCCATGGTTCTTGGCTCATATGAGAGTGTAGAAGATAGAAGAAGATGCAGTAGTGAAGCTCTCTTTGGAAGGGGGTTGTGGATTTGGTTCTTCCTTGGTTGATTTCTCTCCTTTTGTTATTCTTGTTCTAAGGTGTTTATTGGTTGATACATGTTGGAGTATTTGGTTGTGCGCCTCTTATATTGTAGATGGGTAAATGGATTTCTCCAGGATCCATTTACCCCATCCAGTTTAGTCCCGCATCTACCAGTTTGGAGATGTGGAGACTCAGTGAGGGCCTTATATAGACCCCCACACCCATTGTATTCATACGAGAAAAATCAATGAAGCATATGGCCCTTAAAGGCCTTCTCCCGTGCTTTCATCCCGCTCCTTAGGGAGTAGGGTTTCACGTAAAAATCTTGGTGTTCATGTTTATCTTTTTGTTCTTTATGCTCTGTTTATCATCCCGCTTCCGCATTCCTATTTTCTAACATGGTATCAGAGCGCGTCGATTCTTGAGGATTTTCTTTATGCTCTTTATTTTTGTGTTCATGATTCGAGATTTGATTCTAGGGTTTCTACTGAAACCCTAATTATGTTTTTGAAGATCAGTTTGAAGATCTATTGTCCATTGAAGGTTATATTCTGTGAATCATCATGTTCGAGAGATGTCTTTGTTTTGGGGGTTTTCTGAAACCCTAGACTGGCGTTTCTCGATCATGTTCTGTCAATCTGTGCCTCCAGGCCTCTATTCGAAGATCACCAATTTCCAGCCACTTTGTGCTCCTGCCGAAGATCTCACATGCTAGGCTGCTTCTCGATCTGCTCCTCACGCAACCCTTCTCCTCCATACGTGCATCTACCTCGCGTGAATCCCCCCCCGCTCCACCTGTGCCACCATCTCCTTCAGGCGACGAGTCTAGTCCAGAAGCTCCTCCATGAGGTACAGGCATGCGGCGCGGCACCGCAACGCTCACGATCTAGCGGTGAAAACAGCACCTCACGCGCCATCCCATCCTCCAACGACGTAAACCGCGACTCTCTCTCCCTTCAAGCAGGCAGCGCCCTCGATCAGCAGATCCCAGATAGGAGGCCCCATCGGGGACCCTCTCCTTCATCGGCGGCTTTCTTCAATTCCTCCTCAGTGATTCGATCTTTGATGTTCTCCAGCGGTGGCGGCACCATGAGCCCTCTCGATCTAGGTAGGCAGTGGTATGTGAAGACCCCCCCATCGGGGACTGTCTCTCGTTTGAGGAAAGGGGTTCCCATTATGGGGAACCCTAAATGGGGGTCCATCGTTATTAAACAAAAATAAAAAATGGGGGTAAATCTGCTGCATTAAAAAAAGGTGGAGAGTGAGAGGCCCGGTTTTCAACTTAAAAATTTACAGCATTAAAAAAACTGCTTTTGTGGGCCCACGTGGGTCGAGATTAAAAAAAATATTGTATGTTTTTTAAAAGGCACGTACAAATAAAAAACCGTATATATATTTACGAAAATAATGTTAAAAAATGTGAGAAGAAAAAGCCGTAAAAAATGACGAATGAAACGCTTAAAAAATGTTAAAAAAATGATTTTGATTGAGAGAAGCCGGAAAAAAATGAAGTCGGCTTATTTGGTTCATTTGTTTTCTCCCCATTACCTTATCTTCTCCTAAATAATCGATGTCACGTATTCCGACTAGTATGGGAGAAAGGGGGAGTATTGTGTAGAGTCACAGGTCTATTCAGATTCTCAGATACATATTCCAGACCAACCGATTGTTCAGACTCTACAGTTTCTCAGATGTTCAGACTTGACTTCAGATTCCGAGTCCTCAGTTTCAGACACGCACATGTATGCAGTCTTCTCAAATGTTCATATGTTTGCCATCTTTTATCGTGGTCCCCATCATTCATGTTTTATCGGCCAGAGTTTTCATGTGTTCCATAGGGACTCTAGAGTAGAGTACCATTCCTTATGCCATGTTGGCTAGGGTTTTCATGTGATTTCATAGGGACTCTAGAGTAGCGTACCATTCTCTGTGCTAGATGGGAGGTACCCAGTTCTCCGACGAGGGGACTTTTTCAGACTCTATTCTCCAGCAACCGTGGACTCCGACGAGGATTGCACTCTACAGCCTTTTCAGTTCGGCCCTTTCAGAGATGGAATAATTGTCCACATGTTGTGGAGGGCTAGAGTACTCCGACGAGGAGACTCATTTTCAGTTGCATTGACTCTGACAGGTGCAGTACAAAGCACATGCTCTCCGATGAGGAGATTCTGTTGACTCACACTCCAGCCCGTTCGTCCTCCTCACCTGCACGGCATGAGAAGCAACGTCCTCGACAACAGTCGATAGTTGTGCGCGTTGAGTTGATATCGTCTGTAGTGTCATGTATTGTGAGTTGAGATTCTTTCTGTTTATCCAAACTGAGCATTGCATGTTCCAGCTTGAGGGGGAGTGTTGGAGTATTTGGTTGTGTGCCTCTTATATTGTAGATGGGTAAATGGATCTCTCCAGGATCCATTTACCCCATCCAGTTGTTTAGTCCCGCATCTATCAGTTTGGAGATGTGGAGACTCAGTGGGGGCTATATATAGACCCCCACACCCATTGTATTCAGATGAGAAAAAGCAATGAAGCATATGGATCTTTGAGGCCTTCTCCCGTAGTTTCATCCCGCTCCCTAGGGAGTATGGTTCCACGTAAAAATCTTGATGTTCATGTTTATCTTTTTGTTCTTTATGCTATGTTTATCATTCCGCTTCCACATTCCTATTTCTAACAGTACACAAACAAGAGGGCTTGGCTTGTGTGCCATTGTGAGGAGAAACGACTCATTTACCAACTATAGTGGAGTGGTTTGGGTCTAGAAGGCCCCGTGATTTTTCCCCTCTTCATTTTGGGGGTTTCCATGTTAAAATCGTTGTGTGTTTGTCGTTGCTTATGTTTTGTGGTTTGCTTGTTCATATTGCTTGTAATAGATATTTGGCTGCCATCCATCTTGGTTAGGGATCTTTGATTGCGTCCCACACTTATGAAAGCAGGGGTTATTCATGCTCTAACCCCGACATTATACATAGATATAGGATTTGTAGGACCTTTTATATCTTCATCTCAAAAAGGAGAATGACAGGGAGGGTCTCATTAAACTAATGATGACACCGGTTGTTCTGTTATGGTTGTAACCACACTTCCGCAATCCTGTTCCTGTCCTTTTATATCTCAATCTCAAAAAATTGTCCTGCAAAGATCCTGTTTTTCTTTTAACTTCCTTTACGGTTAAGTTGTTCGTGGTTGTCTATAATATGTGGATGGGTCTACGGTTTTCATCATGATTGGCTGGATCTTTGCAGGACTATTTTTTTCTCCATCTTTATATAAAAGCTTTATCCATTCTCCTGAAATAAATTGTTAAAGCCTTGTGAAAGAAATTTTAAAAAAATGATTTGAAAGAAAATATTAGAAAGAATCATAATTGAATATAATGTCAACAGTTAGGAACAAACCAAGTTAGCCATCTCTTATTGCTCTGTTATGTTTCTAAATCTCCCTTTTAAAGATTAAATCTCTCAATGATGTTGTTCTCCTTGATAATATATAAATGAATATTGGGCTGGTGTCCATCACTTTTTTGACATCGTATTTGGGGTTATCGTAGTCTCCCGCTTTATATAAAAGCCTCAATCACACAAAATTCTTCAACTATATATAACACGGTACGTCAAACATGTACTTTTAAGCCAAAATGCATGCCTCAGCTAGTTTCTCAGAAGTTGATTGCATTAGAAAACTAGGTCAGAAGTTCATGTCAAGATAATGTGTTTTGATTTCCATTTTTACAATTCATTTGAGCGATGTATAGAGAAAATTATTAAGCACTAATCTTACTTTTCCACACTTATATATCATTATGTTAAGTCATTATTATTAACTAATGCTGTTCCTTGGACTTCGTCTATTCTAAACCTGTATAACTTAGCTATTCTCCAAATAGTTCATACTATAATTGGGTACTAAGTGATGTCTGGTTCATCCGTGCAGGTGGAATTTATCAATGGAGAATTCCAGGATTCTGATGTCCCAATAGTAATGGTAAAGTGCTGATTTGCCTGATAATACCTTTTTCCGGGAGGCTTTTGAAATTGCATATGAGACATGTTTTATATTTGTATAAATTTTACACATATCTTCAGGTTTGTTTATCTATAGTTTCTGTAAATGAAGAATGTCATAATGCATAGCAGGTGACTATTACCTCTCACTCAGATCTGATATGCAATGTGGATTTCTTTTGAAGGTTGGGCACTCTATTGGGTCATATATATGTCTGGAGATTTTTAAAAGACTTGGAGAGAAGGTAAACATTGTTTTTATTGGCAGATATGTTTGATAAGTTAAGTTTTCATGCAAAACTAATCTTTTGCAGGTAAAGTTGACAATAGGACTATATCCTTTTCTAACTCTAAACACTAGATCTTCCAAACAGTCTCTGATTGGATTGATTGCAAGGTGAGCCTTTCTAATTTATTTTTTAGGAGACTTATTTGCTTTTGATTTTTTTTTTTGAATTTTCCAAAGATGACTACTAGAGGTAGACATCCAACCATATTAATTATCCGAAAAAAATTAAGGCCATCCCAAGGCATCACACACAGCACATAGAATTTCGATAGAGGCAACTACATATTGAACATAAGGCTGTGCACCACCGAAGAGATGGCATTACTACGCAGCCACAGTCACGATGATGCGTTGGATCATGGCACCCTCTCCAGGAGTTTCCTTGAGATTCTCAAGAGGGAGAATCTAGCTAGTTGATGGACACGTCATCCCATCCTCAGCAAGTAAATGCAAAATTGAAAAATAGATGATTTATATCCCTTTTTACTATGATGTAGAGTGGGCAAGTAGTGTATGTCGCAATAGTCCACCTTTCGAAGATTTTGGTGAATGGTGATTAGCCTCTTACTACGTTGTAATTTTATTTCACGTGGTTGCTAGTGGGAGGAGGAATTACATCAATGAGGTGATGGTGTCAAGGACCTTGTCTAGGACGACAAGCTGATGGGCTAGGCAATTGTGAAACATTTCAAGATGTTCAATAGGAGCACAAACCTTAACTGGAGTTGGCCTGAAGGAGTGTTGATATGATTAGTTCTGAGTAGGTGTAGGGCTTGACTAGGGGGTTTTTCAAAAAGAGGTTTGGCAGGATACTAAGGAGTTGAAATGAGGATGAGTACATTTTTGTGTTGCTGGCTTGCAAAGCGCGCTTAGATCACATGCCCTCCCAGATACTAAGCACTTATTGATCATGGTTGGTTTGCATGCCTTTTTCTTTTGATGATGAATGATGATCTTTTTGAAAAAATGAAATGTGGATGGGTATCTAGGCTCAGGTGCCTGTTTTTTTTTGTTAAGGAGCTTTGGTGGGTGGTGTGACTCGTAGTAGTGGAGGTGGTGATGGAGTTCAGGGCATGGAACACTGATTTGAGATGATCGATCGAGCCTTAATCTTCCTTATACTGAAGAGGGATGTTTCTCTTGTTGTTGAAGACTATATGCACATTGCTCTGGAATCTGATTTATTTGACTACGGCAAATTTTCTTACTAACATACTTAGAGGGATGTTGAAGTTTATCGTTAGTCTACACATTTACATATCCCACCCATGTCCACTCTATGTCAGAACATTAGGGGGCTTCAATCCTGACTCATGATCCCCATCTCAGCACAGTCCCATGGAGTCTTCTTCATTCAACGGGGGAGAGTGGAGCCTCAGGATCGTCGAGAGGGGGGGGGGGTTCTTGAGGTCTCTGTCCACCTTCAGAAGAAAGCGAGGCAGGGATAGAAAAGAAGAAAGTTCGCAGTTTGGAGGATGGATAAAATGGACTCGCATTTCCGCTTTTTCGAAGAAAAAAAACAACCGATCACCCCTCTACAAGCCTATCGACTCTGTCCCTTGCTCCAAGGTCGAGTCAGTGCCCAGTTCTAATGAGCATGGAAAAAACATATAACTGGTGGGCTCATCAAAGAAATATATGAAATTATCTTCTGAAAGCATGCCGGATTGCTTGCTCGCTTCAAAAGCCCTAAGCAAGAGGAGAGGTCCCAACCAACAATGGGATTTTTGTCACGTATGTATGTTGAGGCATGTAGGTTTAGAGTCAGACCAACTACTCCAATAGCACTCATCCGTAGAATAATACTAAAAATAACTGATGTAAATAACATAAACGAAATGTGACCTTAATCATATATCTAAAGCAAACCCGGACCAAGTTGGGGGCAGGCTACTCCCCAGGGCCTTCTTTGAAGATAGATAGAGCCCAGCTCAAACCAGCGGGAAAGCAGCCAGAGAGGGACCAATTCACCATTTCTAGGGATTATTGGTCAGGCTTCGATGTGCTTGCTTTCTTTTTCTGTCTAGGTACCGTGCATTAGGATTGATCATTGCAGATGATGTCTGTGTGTGGTAGACCGATGACAATACGATGGCCATGGCTTCAGAGATTGTGACGAACTAAAGGGTGGTAGGTGGTTGGGATGTTGTGGAAGGTGGACTGCTTCAAGTTTTATGACTGCATTGATTGGAGATATCTTTGGAGTTCGATCATAGAAGAGAGGTTTCCTTGATGTTTAGATTTTTAAGATTAAGAAATGTGTCACTATTTCATCTTGGGGTAAACTTTTGGTAGTTTTATCCATTCTCAACAGGATGTCTAGCAAGGATGCCCACGTGCACCTCTTCTCCTTTTCATTATGGTTAATGTGCTTACTTTGCAATCCAGATTCAACTCAGTGCAGTTTCTTCAAGGGCTACAAAAACCATGAAATCATTCTGATTTAATAGTCAGGCGTTGACACATTGTTCTTCATGGAGGGTAGTCTGTGAGACCATGCACTTTTCGGCTCTACTTGAGGTCCTTACAAGGTTCTTGGGTCTATGTATTAACAAGACAATCTACATTGAATCCCGTTGACTTGAGTATGGAGGTTGCTGAGATGCGTAGGAGTATTATGAGCACATTGATGGGTCATTTGTTGATATTGTATTTTGATTTTCTTTAATGGTTGGGTAGCTTCGTGGAGTGGACTAGTCTCATCTTATGAAGAGGATAAGTTAGTTAGAAGAAAGACTAAATGGGGGATGGGTAAGTCTTTCTTGAGTCAGTTTTATCAATTCTACTTGTCAATGCATAGGCTGCTGATGCAAATTCCTCATCGTCTTGAGAGTTTGATGCAGAGGTTTTTTGGACCATCTTTTTGGTAGAAGAGATGGAGGGGACTTCGATATCCCGGGATGTGATATCTAAACCATGGTTTGAAAAGGCTAGCCTCGAGGCGGTCGAGGCGTACGCCTCGAGGCGAGGCGGTCCCTTTCAGCCTCGAGGCTTACGCCTCAGACCAGACCTGTGAGGCGTGCGCCTCGAGTGGTCGAGGCGTAGCCTCGAGGCGGAACGCCTCGAGGCGGGTCAAGGCGTTTCGTGAGGCGTTTTTGCTTTTTTTGAAGTATTTGTTATTATTTTAATGGTTTCCTTAGTAGTTTGAGAAGCTTATAAATATCTGTTTATTTAGGATAATGATTATATAAGATGAATGCCTAAATATGATGTTTATTTCATGCCCATAACTTTATATTTACAATTAATGTATTCAACTATTTTGGCAAACTCTTATTTCACTCATAATGAATGAATTCATAATTATTAAATTAAACAATACTTGTAACTTAACAAGATTTGCAATATATCAAGCAAAACAAAATGGATAAGGTTCACAGTTTCTCATGTTGCCTTATATTATATATTAGACACAACATAAATTTCTTCGACATATATTTAATCGAACTTTTAATTACAACAATATTTCAAAGATTTGCTCGAAATGGATATGATTCATGGTTTCTCGTGCGATCATATATTATATGTTAGACACATAACATAAATTTCTTCGATGTATATTTAGTCATAATTTTCGTTACAACAATATTTCATAGACATATATGTATCGTTTAATTCTTTCACAATATTTATAGTCAATGAATTCCTCTTTGATTGGATGAAAATGTGTAGAAATGTATATGATGTTGTTCTATCTTCTAGTTTGGGGTTCTTATCTGTTAGAGCCAATGATACTCTGTTGTATTATTCCATAGAGCCCTCGGGTCTCTTATATAGAGAGAAAACCCTTGGGTAAATTACATAGACATACATGAGATAAATAGGAAATACGTAACAGTACATCATGACATAACGTAAACCTCTACACTCCCCCTCAAGATGGAGCATAGATATCAATCATGCTCAGCTTGGAAGAACATCTCTGGAAAGGTCCTCTGAGCAATGGCTTGGTAAATATATCAGCAGTCTGGTCCTCTGAACTGACGTGTGAAGTGGAAATCAAGCCCTTCTGGATCATGTCTCTACTATAGTGACAATCTACCTTGATGTGCTTTGTTCTTTCATGAAAAGCTGGATTATTGGCAATGAACAATGCTGCCTGGTTGTCACATTGAAGATTCATGGGCAAGGAGACATTTACATTCAAATCTTCTAAGACCGCTCGAACCCACATCATTTCCGCGCTTGCTTGTGCCATGGCTCTGTATTCGGATTCAACATTGGATCTCGCCACAACAGTCTGTTTCTTGCTTTTCCAAGAAACCAAAGAGCTTCCTATGAAGATAGCAAATCCTGAAGTAGATTTACGATCCTTTGGACATCCTGCATAGTCTGCATCTGCACAAGCTGAAATAGACAGATCTGTATCTTTTCTAAACAACAAACCTGTGCCTGGGGAAGACTTCAGATATCTCAATATCATATACAAGGCTTCCATATGAACTTGCCTAGGCTGCTCCATAAATTGACTCACCCGGTTTACTGCAAAGGCAATATCCGGTCGAGTTATGGTGATGTATAGAAGCTTACCCATCATCTCTCTGTATCTTCTTTTGTCCACCTCTTCGGTATCATTGTCGTACAACTTCATGCTTGGGTCCATAGGCGTGCTCGACGGTCTGCATCCTACCATTCCTGTTTCAACTAGCAAGTCTGTGACATATTTTCTTTGAGTCATTACCATTCCTTGTGCATTTCTTGCAAACTCTATCCTCAGAAAATATCGTATCGTGCCTAGATCCTTCGTAATAAACTGACTTCCCAAAAGAGATTTGGTCATCTCAATTCCCTGAGCATCATCTCCTGTAACCAGAATATCATCAACATATACCATGACGACAACCGTACCTCTAGGAGTTTTCTGGATGAACAATGAATGGTCCGCATTTGATCTCTTGAACCCCTGTCGTTCATTCAGCCGGGAAAGCTTCTGGAACCATGCCCGTGGACTTTGTTTAAGGCCATAGATAGCCTTATGAAGTCTGCACACCATCTGAGTCTCCCCCTCAGCAGCAAACCCCGGTGGCTGCTGCATGTAGACTTCCTCCTGTAGATCACCATACAAGAATGCATTCTTGACATCAAGTTGAAAAATGGTCCAGTCACGTACCACAGCAACAGATAGGAGAATGCAAAGAGTGGAGTGTCGAGCCACTGGTGAAAATGTATCCAAATAATCTACCCCATAGGTTTGGGTAAATCCACGTGCGACAAGTCTGGTCTTGTATCTGTCGAGACGCCCATCTGCGTGATAGTTAACCGTAAACACCCACTTGCTACTCACCACAGAGGCACCTGGAGGAATGGGAACTAGAGACCAAGTCCCTCGAGACTGTAAGGCACGCATCTCCTCCTCCATAGCTAGACGCCAACAATCAATCTTCATGGCTTCTTGATAAGTCCGTGGGATCTCAATCGACGAGACATCTGCTGCAAATCTCTGGAAATCACCAGTGAGACGATGAAATGACACTTGAGACGCAAGAGGATATGATGCACATTGTCTTTTCTGCTTCCTATGAGTAATAGGACGATCAAGATCATCTATCACTGTGTTGACTGGCGGATCCTCCTCCTGTAGTAAAGGTTCCTGCACCGGTGCATTATCTAACCCATCATTAGTGATAACATCAGAACATACCTGAGGCGTGCTGGATGGTTGACGTGTAGCTTGAGCAGGCCCTGACCGCCTTGTGTAGAACTTAGGGAATGGTAGAATGGGAGGTGGTGGTGGTAGTGGTGTAGTGGACTCAGATTGACCCAGACTCGGAGGTAGGGGCACATAGACATTAGTATCCGTGGATGTGGAGGAAACCAATTTGTCACCTGCAGGGGAGAAGTACATAACTGGTTCAAAAAATGTAACATCAGCACTCACATAGTACTTGTCATGAATGGGGTCATAGCAACGATATCCTTTCTGTGTCCTCGAGTAGCCCACAAAAACACACTTGACAGCTCTAGGAGAGAGCTTGTCAAGTCCTGGAGACAAGTGGTGAACAAAAGCAACTGTCCTAAAGACACGAGGGGTAAGTGAAAACAAGTCTTTGTCAGGAAAGAGAACAGAGATAGGGCCTTTTCTCCAAGAACAGTAGAGGGCATGCGATTGACCAGATAGCATGCTGTAAGTATAGCATCCCCCCAAAAGGCTAAGGGGGCACAACTCTGAATAAGTAATGTGCGAGCAATATCAAGAAAGTGTCGATGTTTCCGTTCCGCAACACCATTTCGTTGAGATGTGTATGCACATGTGGTTTGGTGGATAATGCCTTTAGTGGAAAGAAATCGAGCAAGAGAACGAGTGCAGAACTCCAATGCATTATCAGTACGCACATACTTAACAGCAGACGAAAAAAAACATATTGCACTTCATTGATAAGATTTTGGATAACACTTCCTTCTTCAGATTTATTTTTAAGAAGAAAAGTCCAAGACACTCGAGAGAAATCATCAGCCACAACAAGATAAAACCTGTGCTCCTGATGATCTGGGACACGACTCGGACCCCAAATATCTATATGAAGTAACTCAAATGGGGAGCGACTGCTCCGACCCTGACGACTAGGGAAGCTAGACCGATGGTGCTTCCCTAATTGACACGCTTCACAACGAAATGACGAATTCGGAGAGATCTGAGGCAGGAGGTGACGCATTTTCTGGAGCGACAGGTGACCAAATCGAAGATGCCATGTATATGGAGAAACAGATCCCTGAGAGTGTAGTGATACGCCAGCGTAGGAGTTCCGTACTAGACGATAGAGGCCATTGTGCTCAGAGCCACAACCAATCACCCTGCCCGTTAGTATGTCCTGAAAAATGACAGAAGATGGGTTATATAGCACGACAGTGTAAATCTTTTGTAATCTGACTAATTGATAATAAATTCATGGAGAACTCTGGTGCATGTAGAACATTTTGTAAGTGCATGGAGGGCAACAAAACAGTCTCCCTCTGACCGACAATAGGGGAATGAGTGCCATCAGCTATGAGTACGGAGCGACCAGACTGAATAGCTCTATAGGACTGCAGGTTATCTCTATCACGGAAGAGATGATGGGTGGCTCCAGAGTCAACAATCCAACCTGAGAGATCATGGTTATGATAGGAGGCAGAAGTACTACTTGAGGTACTGGAAGTAGAAGATGTACTAGCTGACGCAGAAGCCGCAACGTCGGATGTATCAACACCCTCTGATGATGACTGTGGCATAATATCATGAAGCCGTGCCACTAGCTCCTCGAACCTGTATCTGGAGTAGATGCTGGCGGAGCCTGAACATGATCAGCGACACA